>OU343224.1:132047561-132283554 GCA_910596185.1 Chrysanthemum makinoi | reverse complement strand
AAAGATCTTAATCGGGAAACATTTTACTAGAACCTGCTTTAGATACCAAGCAAAGAATTAAGATTGATGCTAATCCTATCTTTCATGAAAGAACAAAATATTTGGAGATTAATTTGCACTTTGTTAGAGATAAAATTTTATCTCGTGTTATTAAAACTGAAAAAGTTCAACATGCTGAACAAACAGCAGATGTGTTCACAAAAGGTTTAGATAGACTGCAACATGAAAAAATGGTGTCTAAATAGGGTCTTTATGATGTGTTCCAGAATTGAGTTAAGGGGGGATGTTAAAATGTAACTCAAATCTGGAACAAATAAGTCAAGGGACTGACTTTGTCATTTTCTAATTTTCAGTTATGTTTTGGCGAGAGTTTGGGAGATTGATAGCAAAGGAATGGAAAATGGAAGGCTGAAGATGTCAAGATGAAACTAGGTAGATGGAGATGGTATATAAAGAAAAAAGACAAGTTGTGTCTTATTCATTCCTGCTATCCTTCTCTCTATACAATTGATACTCTCTCATTCTTTTGTAAACCCTATCTTTATTATTGATTACATTGATCAAGCACTTTGATATTATGTTGTTGTTCTGATTACTTGATTGAGATCAAGCAAATTGTGTTGTACTTGTTGTTAACTGATTGAGATCAGTTTAGTGTATTGATTTGATTTCTAGGAGTAATAAAGTCTGTTTTTGAAGGTTTAATTGTGTTTCTTTACAACAACTTTTAAATGCTTATGTACGATGCTTTTTAAATATATATAAATAAATAAAGATAAATAAAATAAAAAATAAACAAAATAAATAAATAATAATAATAATAAAGTGATGAATATAATAATAATAATAATAATAATAATAATAATAATAATAATAATAATAAGTGGTTTTATAGTTCCGTTTGCTGTGGTGGTTTCGTCACAGTTACGCGGGGTTTGAACGGTTATTGGGTTTTAGAGTTTTGATTCTTCAAAACTGTTACCTGTTGTGAGGATTTGTTGCGGGTATTGTGGTTTTTCCTTCATGCGTTTGGTTATGTCCTGGTAATTTCGGGTTTCGGTGTTTCGCTATTATGTTTGGTTTCCTTCTTGCGTATGGTAATTTCTGGTAATTACGAGTTCTTGTGGCTTCTTTATTCGTGGGCTGTGAGTAGTTCTTTTTGGGATTCATTATAGAGGCTTATCATTTTGTTGGTTGCTTGTGATCAGTGGTCCCCTTTGGCTCTCATACAAGGGTGATTCTCTTTGTTGCAACTGTGGTATGTGGGTCTTGTGCTTGGCTCCACATTGATTTGGTTTTTTATTGTTTATTTAGTTGGAGGTTGTAGTGTGTGGCTGCTTCTGTTTTGTCTTATGGTGATTGCACGGTTTCATTGCCCTTTTGTGGGTCTTAGTAATTGTCATAATGGTAGTGGATACGGGCTTACCAAAACTTCTTTGATCACTCACTTGCGGGATCGTCATTTTTGTGGTGACGCATTAGCTATCACTAAACATTCTTTGGCTACTAGTCTTGTGGTTTTTGAGGTGGCTGAGGTTACGCTTAAACGTATGGGTCTTTGGTTATGCGGTATTTGTTTTCGGACGCATACTCTTCGTGCTAAGTGCCGTCATGGTAATGATTTTGTGCCTCCTCCTGATTGTGGTGATGGTGTGGTTAATTTCGTGTTGTATGATCTCACCAAACCACTAGTTCCTTCTGTGCTTGTTGAGGACTTGGCTTTGGATGGGAATGGTGGTTTTGATTTTGTCACACCCCCAATTTACCTCTTTTGCAGCGGAATGGAATTCCTGGGGATTGACTTTCATAGCATCACAGTTACAGATATATTGAACGACCTAAAGTGTCGTTTGGAAAATACATCGTTGGATTTAATAAAATAATCAGAGTTTACAAAGTGTAGGTCCCAAATGAAAATCAACTTGTGCGGAAATAAATTTTGTTACAAGCCAAACGATGTTTTAAAATGCATAAATCCCATGTATGACGCCACCGTCACCACGACTCTATGATATGTCCATATGGATGTCATGAAGTGAATGCCTTAGATACCGAGATAAAACATGCGTGTCAACACAAAGGCTGAGTGAGTTCATAGAGTTTGCGTTGAAATGTAAAGCCTTTCAAAATCGTTTATGCAGAAAGGCATTGCAAATCCACTCAGCCCAAGTTCCTACCATACAAACTTGCAACCCTGTGGTTTTTACAAACCAATCGCCAAAATATGTATAGTTTATGTTCAAATGCATGATGTCAAATGAATTCATAATAAAGAGTACATTACTTATGTATCAATATTCAATTTCTATAACACATATGAGTGCTATTTCAAATAATTCCAAGACCAATTAGTTCAATAATAATCCCAAGACCTTTAGCACAATGAATATACCAAGCACCATCAATGAATATACCAAGACCATCAGTCCAATGAATATACCAAGACCATCAGTCCAATGATTAATGATATGACAATTCTAAGCATGGCAAATCCGTTATCAGATGACTAAACATTCGCCAAACTAAACACATAGTTTGCAAATAATCATGAATGTCATAAAATTTTATGAGCATGTATCTCCCCCAAAGAGTTTAATAAAAACATTAAAACAATTGAAAATGGGGCTATGAAAACTCACATGTTGCAATGATTATAATGACAAAAGTGGATACACCGAAATGTAGCGTGAATCTCTAAACTTGACCTATTATGAATGATATGATACATAATAAGTTATGATGTAATGCATGCATTGGATGATATCTATACCACTTATGAATTTTTGAAAATAATACTTATCGTCGAGAAATAATCTCTTAACGTCTTGACCATTTTTAAATTACTCCACATGTATTTACGTTGAAATGATATCCTACGATAATCATTTAGTGATTTATTATAAAATTATAACTTTTCGTCGTAAAATAATGTTGTTGAAATTTTCATGAAAGTGACTAAAACGGCCTCGAAAAGCTAGTCGTAAAATGGTGTACATCGAGTTTTAGAAAACAAACTCAACGGTTTTGGGAAGCTTGTATCATTATCTCAAAGTTTTAGTGTTTAAGTTTTCATCCTAGAGGTCTCTCATCACAAAGAAAAATATAGGTAAAGTATGGTTTTCGCAAAGTTTAAGGACCGTATCTTATTCATTACAAGTCCGCTATACAAACGGATGATGACATTTTGGAAAATAGGCTAGGCAAGCTTACTTTTACTAGAAGACATCACTTTATAAAAAGTACTTATTATTGTTAAACGACCCTCAACATGGTCCTTGGTTGACGTTATATGTGTTTAATAGAAAGTATATTAATTTTGCTAATAGAATAAAGAGATTACGACAACTTTTTAAAATGTGAATAACTTTGGATTATAAGTCCGTTTTCAACATTCTTTATATCCACGGAATCGTGATAACATATACTAATATATTTTTGATAAGTCGACACATTTAACAACACTTAAGACTCATTTTGGACTCGTAAAAAGTCGAGACAGCATGCTGAAATTCCAAAAAATTATAGTTTTCGTCGCCTAACTTCAAAAATTCATAACTTCTTCGTTATAGCTCCGTTTTAACCCATTCAAGCGGCCATGTTTTCGTTTTAAAGTGTATTTTCCAAATATCTAGCCCAAAATATTTTGCTTACTGTCGGATTTTCCAGATTTTCAAAATAAGGACAGACCCTTAATTAGACTTGTCGGCGAGTTTTCACGCGTAAACCTATTCCAACCAATTCAAAATAACTCCGAAGCTATTCTAATCCTACCATACACCTTCTTAGGGTGTTATGGGTTCCTAGACATCACCAAGAGTGATTAATAACAAGGATTAATTATAGGATGACATAAATATATATAACCCTTAAAATCAATGAAAAAGTGGTATAAACATCATATGACTTGCATGTTTTCTCAAATATGATGAAATGACCATAACAATGAATATGAAATTAAAACATGAATATGAATGCTTACTAGTAACTTGATGAGGTTTATGAGAACAAAGGATTTTTCCTAATCACCCTAGGTTTTTATTTCAAAACCTATACAAAGAGTGTAACTAGAGTGTAATAATCTTGTCTTGAAAAATTTTTGAGGCTTCCTTCTTGCTCCTTGTGGCTGCCGGTTTTAGAGAGAAGAGAGAAAGATAGTTTGATCTTTTTACTTTTCAAATGAAGTGAAATGTTTGGATAATTAGTATAATACATATACTTGAGTAGATATTTGCCAAAATCTCAATGACTCACCCTCCCTTTGTCGACAAGGGAGGTTAGTCATTCCTTTTATATATATATATATATTTTTTTTTTTAATTATAGTATAATGTAATGTTTAGTAAGTTAAATGAAGATAAATGATAAGTTGTAGTCACATTTGAGTATATAGGGTAGCGTTAGTTAAAAATAACTTTTAACGGGTCAAGATAAAATATATTAAGGTCATAAAAATTATAAAAATATATTTCTTACATGAGTTGAGTGAAATAATAATTATCGGGTTGAATTTACAAAAACCGTCGTAATTATATAAACATAACAATTTATATACGAAATAAATTGAAAACATCGGGTAAATTAATAATATAATTTTTATAGTCTTAAAATGAGTATAAAAATATATTAGGAATATTTTTGAAAGTGTCGGATCAAATGTTCAAAATAAAGTTTACGCGATAGCGTTTATTTAATAGGAAAATAAACGTTGAATGCAAAATGCAAAACCATGCATAAACTAATATGATGATAATGATGCCAATGAAATGTAGACCAAACTTAGTCTATATGGTATGTCCTTGATGATATGATCATGAATTCACAGCTAAACCAATACGGTTACGTGAATTTGATGCTCGTAAACCTAGTTTACGATAAATGATAAATGATGAAGCATGAGTAATGTTTTGAAATATGACCTGAAAATACGAGTTGCCATAGATTTGCATCTCCTCGACTCTTTGCTTTCTAAGGGGTTGCGTACTGTCAAATCTATCCCTCCCAAGTGCCGCTTGGGGTTTTCTCGGGTTTTAAAAGGGGCTCTTGATAAGGTGATTTGCTCGCCTGATGACATTTCTTGTTGGGTTAGTTTGTTGTCTTGCCACTTTGTCTCCTTAAAACCTTATGCCCGAGAAGTAATCTCGAGTGTAGGTCTGCTATCAAGCGTCAGTGCCAAGAAGATTATATTTCTTACGCCATTCGATCTTGGGGTATGCCTGGTGGTAGTCTGCAGCTTGTGAGAACCCTCCCCAACATGGTCTGATATTATTGAGGATAATATGGATTTGGATGAGCATAATGTCAAAAAATGTAAGAGAAATATTTGTGATGGCCAGTATACCGCTGCTGTTAGAGTCCTTTCTTCTTCTGGTGTTGCTCATTACAATGACGCTACTCTTGAAGACTTAAAGGCTAAGCACCCTTTCAAAGCTGCTCCCTCCTTGCATCATTTACCTATTGATCATCATCACCTTGTTGCATCTTCTGCTATTGTTCTTGATATGATTAAGAGTTTCCCTCGAGGCACGTCTTGTGGTCGAGATGGTTTGCGAGCTCAACACCTTCTGGATTGTTTAAGTGGCGCTGCTGTGGCTATTTCTGATGAGTTAGTTGCTTCTATCACCCTTGTGGTTGATCTTTTTTTGGGTGGTAGATGCCCCAGGTCGTTAGGTGAGTATATTGCTAGTGCTCCTCTCACGCCACTGGTCAAGCCCGGGGGTGGCATCCGTCCTATTGCTGTGGGGACCGTTTGGAGGCGTTTAGTTTCCAAGGTTAGTGCTACTATGATTGGCCATTCTTTGGATGGTTATTTAAATGATATGTAGTTCGGTGTTGGGGTTTCAGGGGGAGGGGAGGCTATTCTTCATGCCGTGAATCGATTGATTGAAGACCGTGGAGATGACATGGGTCTTTCGATGTTATTGGTGGATTTCAAAAACGCCTTCAATTTGGTGGATCGTGAGGTTATGCTTCAGGAAGTTCGCATTCATTGTCCTGCTATTTCACGTTGGGTGGAATTTTGTTACTCCAGCCCAGCCAGACTATATTACGGGGAGCACACTTTATGGTCCCATCAAGGTGTACAACAAGGTGATCCACTTGGACCTTTGCTTTTTGCTTTAGTTTTACATCCTTTGGTATGCAAGATTCGAGACTCCTTTAGCCTTTATTTTCACGCTTGGTATTTGGATGATGGCACTATTATTGGAGATACTTTGGTCGTCGGTAAGGTTTTAGAGCTTAACATGGTTGAGGGACCTCGTTGTGGTTTGCACCTTAATGTTGATAAAACTGAGGTTTTTTTGCCAAAGGAAGACCCTAGAAGCAGGATTGTGGGTGTTTTCCCGCCTAATATTGCTCGACCTTTGCATGGAGTTAAATTATTGGGTGGACCTGCTAGTGTGGACTTTGATTTTAGTATTGAGCTTGTTATGAAACGGGTTGCCAAAACCATTGAGCTTATGGGTGCTGTTTCTAAGATCAATGACCCTCGGTGTTGATTCTTTGCTCCTTCGTGCTTGTGCCGGTATTTCCAAATTATATTTTGCTATGCGTACATGCTCTCCCCGGTTTTTTGAGCGTGATCAGATTTCTTTTGATGCGGCACTTCGTTCTTCCTTGGAGCGTATTGTCACTGCGTCTGGACCTGGTTTTGGTGATTGGCAATGGAGGCTTGCCACCTTACCTTTTATGTTTGGAGGGCTTGGTGTATATTAGGGTGATGTCTTGAACTATGCTTTCCTTGCGTCTAGACTCCAATCTGCTAGCTTGCAAACTAAGTTGCTCCGACATTCTGGTATTGTAACTTCTGGGCCTTCCTTTGATGATGCATTGTGTGCTTTTAATGTGAAAATGGATATTGACCTTTTGAGTAACCCAAGTGAGATCGCTGCCCCCAAACTCATGAAGAAACTGGCAGATATATATTTCACACGTGTTACCCGAACTGCTGAATCTTCTTTTTCCCTTTCTACTCGACAGATGGCACTATGGAAATCGCAAATGGAGGATTACACTTCAGATTGGCTTAGGGTGGTTCCGATATCTGGGTTGGGACAGACTATGAATGCTAGGACCTACCGTTGTGTGTTGTGTTATCGGCTAGGTATTCCACTTTTCTCTGTTCAAATCCCGTGCTCAGCTTGTTCCAGGGTTTTTGCGGGTGATATTTATGGGGATCATGTTGTATCATGCGCTGGTATTATTGGTATTAAACATCGACATAACGTGGTGCGCGATACCCTTGTTGATATATGTTCTCGGTCAGGGATCTCGGCACGTAAAGAAGTTGACATTGGCCTTAGTGGAGAAAGGGACAGACCCTTGCGGCCAGCTGATGTTTTGCTATACTCGTGGGATGGAGGACTTGATGTTTGTGTTGATCTGACAGGGTCATCGCCCTTGACACAAACTGGTATGGTTGATTTTGTGCCAGTTAGTGCGGTGATTGAGGCTACATAAGCGTAAGCAGCCAAATATGAAGCTAAGTGTGCGAATATTGGATATGGGTTTCTCCCCTTCTCATTCTCTTCTTTGGAGGAACTTGAGAAGGATGCGGACATTCTTTGGCCGAATCCGAAGTTCTCCGTGACTCAAGACATTGGAGCACGTGATGCTATTCATATCTTTAGTAGGATTAGCTTTGCTATAGCTAGAGGAGTGGGGGCTCAGCTTGTATCGCGGCTCCCCACTAATTTCTTGTAAATTCTTTGAGTTTCTAATAAAGCGACGTTTAATAATAAATAATAATAATAATAATAATAATAATAATAATAATAATAATAATAATAATAATAATAATAATAATAATAATAATTTTTAGTAGGATTAGCTTTGTTATAGCTAGAGGAGTAGGGGCCCAGTTAGTTTCTGGGCTCCCTACTAATTTCTTATAAATCCTATGATTTTCTAATCAAGATGGGTGGGCTGGGCATCCATGCGGCGAGTGACGTCATCCAATATGCTTTCATCGCCTCTCGTTTGCAAACTAGTGATATGCGGGACCAGATATTGGTAAAAACGGGCATTAATTCTCATGGTCCTTCGTTTCAGCATGCTCTCGATACTTTTAACAGTGCTTGTAACACATACACGTTCTCACGTAAGCCTCGGCGCTCTTGCCCCCATATGATGAAAACCTTGGCAAAGTGTTACTTTGGTGTCATCGAGAAAGATCTTGTTTCCAAGTATTCGTTAAATCCAAGGAAAGTGGCTATCCTCATTTGCACCCGGGCTCAACATGCACAAGATTTCCTATTCACCATACCTATTGATAGGTTAGTCCAAAGGATGAACCATCGCCAATTCCGTTCAGTATTGTGTTATAGGCTTACCATACCTATATTTTCTGAAGGTAGTCCTTGTCCGAGCTGCAAGCATCGCATGGACTAGTGGGGAGACCATGCAGTTCACTGTTCCAATGAAGTGGGGTGAAGTTCAGACATAACCTGGTGCGTGATATTATTTTCGACATATGTTCCAAGGTAGAGATTATGGTGAAAAAGGAGGCCCCCATAGGATTTCTTTCGAGGGATGGGAAAGAGCTACGTCCGACAGACTTGCTATTATTCAACTGGATCCAAGGTAAGGACGCATGTTTGGATGTGGCCGGGATATTTCCTTTCGGGTATTGATGCAAATTTGTGGGTTCGGGGTAGCCTTACATATCTTGTGGATAAGAAGAAAAAGAAATATATATCCAAATGTGAAGAAAACGGTTACAAGTTCATTCCATTTGATTTTTTTACATTCGGGGAGCTTGACGCGGAAACCTTGGATACACTTTCATGTATCAAGACTGTTGATGTTAGCCACTCGAATAATGTCAAGAGTTGTGCTTTTATTTTTCATAGACTAAGATTTTGTATACAAAAAGGAGTGAGAGCCAACTAGTGTCTCGGCTTCCCACCAATTTCTTGTAAAATCCCTCTGGTTTTCTAATGAAGTGATGTTTTAGTAGGATTAGCTTTTCTATAGCTAGAGGAGTGGGAGCCCAGTTAGTATCTCGGCTTCCCACTAACTTCTTGTAAAAATCCTTTGCGTTTCTAATAAAGTGATGTTTATTATTATTATAATAATAATAATAATAATAATAATAATAATAATAATAATAATAATAATAATAATAATAATAATAATAATAATAATAATAAAGTGATGTTAAAAAAAATAAAAAAAAAATAATAATAATAATAAAATAATAATAATAATAATAATAATAATAATAATAATAATAATAATAAGGGCAAATGTCTTTAAAAGGTATCTTACTTGCCACAATTTGCTTTTGTGAGTATCGAACAATTTTTTTTGCTTTTGTGGGTACTTTTCTTTCAAACTCATATTTTTAGGGTACTACGTGACATTTTTGTCCTTCGTGAAAAAAAAATTATATTAGCTAGGAGGGGCAAAAATGTCAAATTTTTTTGCAAGATACCCAAAAATGATGAATTTGAATGAAAAGTATCTACAAAAGCAGATAAATTTGTCGCTACCCACGAAAGCAAATTGTGACAAGTATGATATATTTAAAAATATTTGCCCTAATAAGAATAATAAAGTGATGTTTATATAAAAAATAAAAAACAACAACAACAACAACAACAACAACAACAACAACAACACACGTTAGACATTATCCAAATTAGAATATAATGGCCAAAAAATTGCATTGTTCGTCCTCAAGAATGTATGATGATTAACGTTTATTAACTACTGAGGGATGTATATGTCTCAACTTATGAGCGAAGGATGTATGATGTAAAAATGAGTAAACCACATAAATATATTTTAGAGTTTACTCTTATTTTTATCAAACTATTTATGTTTCTCAAGTAAATTTTATAAGAGGAGAGTTATTTTACATAGCAAACTTTTCTCACATATCAAAGGACTCATCTCCACCATCCATTTAAAAAGAAATCAATGAATGAGATTAAAAACATTTTATTATTTCACATCCATTTTATAATTTAAATATCTCTTAAACCGTTAATCGTTAAGCGAAAATATTTACACCGTCGCGACGAGCATTTAATTATCTTTCTATAGACGGGCACTTTGATATACTTTCAAAAAAAGAAAAAAATTCATTTTTTTAACGTTTTTTTCGTCTTTTTTTTTGTTTTTTTTACGTTCTTGTGAAATTTGCTTGAAAAAAATCATATATGATAAAACACTAAATTGAATATCACATGTGATATCAGTGGTAAATCATATATGATATGTAATATCATATGTGATTTTACACTAATATCACATGTGCTATTACATCTCATATATGATTTAACACTAATATCACATGTGATATTCAAATTAGTGTTTTATCATATATGCTTTTTTAATGCAAATTTTAGTAACGTAAAAAATCAAAAAAACTTAAAAAAAAAAGTGAAAAATACGAAAAAAAAAATTGTCGAAAGTATATCAAAGTGTTTATCTATAGAAAGATAATTAAATGCTCGTCGCAATGATATATTTTTTTTTCGCTTAACGATTAACAGTTTGAAAGATATTAATATTTAAAAAAAAGGATAAAAGTGAGTTTTTTAAATTGTTGAGATTAATTTCATCTATTATATCAAATAAAAATGAAATGTAGAAATAGATCCTTTGCTATGTAAAGAATTTTTTGTCATCTTAAATCTTTTTATAAATGTTTATACTTTATACCAATTTTTTATCATTAGACAAACGAACCGTTTTGGTTTGCATTTATTATTTTGAAACAAATGATTTCAATGGTTGTCGGGCCTGAGACACAATGGTTATATGTTTTCTTAACTAGGTTTTTTATAGGGAAAATTCTCTAAATGCCCCAGTTGCCCAACTAATTTACCTCAAATGCTTTATTTCTTTTTCACTTCTCTTAATGCCCCATGAGCAACTCTCTCATGGCAAAATATGGGCAACTAGCCTAAATAAATGACATGTGTCCCATTTTGTGGGCGCCTTTACCTACACAGTACAAGTGTACTTAGATCTTTAATTGGCAACTTGACTTTCAATGTTGGGAATGACCGACAATTTTGTCTTTTAGTAAAAAATTATAGTCTTATTTTATTATTAAAAAGTACATAAATCTTGGGCAACTGGGTCCCACACGTTTGTACTTTTGGGCAACTTATGATGTATAAAGTTTACTATGCATTCAATGTATACAAAAAATTTAATGAGCGTATAAATAATTTTATAACCTTTATACATTTATACACTATATATATAAATACAAACTTCCACAACACACTTCTTATTTAAGTAAAACACAGTTATACACTTTATTAACACAATCTTCCTCAACACACTTCTCATCAACAGATAACACACTTCTCTGACCACTACATCGCCACGACACTCTCCGATCTAATGTCTATAAGAAAAACGATTTGGGCGTTTCATTTTAAGGGTTTCGCTATTTGATTAAGGGTTTCGCTATTTGATTAAGGGTTTCGCTATTTGGGCGTTTCATTTTACGTATTTCATCTATTGATTATGGTTTTGTTAATTTAGGGTTTCGCTAATTTAGGGTTTCGGTTATTTAGTGTGTATCGGTAATTTAGGGTTTCGCTTATCTAGGGTTAACTTTTTAAGTTGGTATTGTATTGATATAGGGTTACAGTAAATGTTCTTGTTTGATTTAGGGTTTCGATATTTTAGGATTAATTTTTTAAGTAGTTAACGTATTGGGTGATTAATTGTTTTTGTTAAGTTTGTGAAACAAATGATGGATGTGAATAAAGCAGTGTAAGATAACTGGTAACGTATTGGGTGATTAATTGTTCTTGTGGTTTTAGTGATTTGTTGCTACTTATTAAGTTTGAGAAACAAAATGATGGATGTTGTTGTAGACTAAGTGACTAAACCATTTGTAAGATAAGTGGTACTAAGTGAATAAAGTAGCATGTAATGATGGTGCAAACTGGTTGGGTTAATGAAACAAAATACACCGAAAATTAAGCTGCGCACAACTAAATATAATCCGGGTGATCCCAAGTTTGAGAGTTGTTAGAGTCGTAACCATCGTCATAAAGATACTCAGAGCAACCTTCAAATCTGCTCTCATCCCACTCTGCATACAATGTATTGAATTCTCTTTCCGACGTTCTGTTCTTCGCTTTCGCCTTGATCCATCTGGCAGACTTCCTCCATCTCTAACAACACTTCTTCATCTTGGAGCATAAGTCGCTACCTTTCGCTTCCTCCTAAAGCGACTTCTCTTCTCGCTATCTCCCATTCTTCTTCCTCCTTAATAGCGACCTCATCCATTTGTATTAAAAGTTGTTCTTCATCAATTTGTTGGCCAAAGTCTTTTTGTTCGGAAATTGTTGGCGAGTCTTTTGTTCGAACAGCATTAAATTGGAAATTGGTGAAGTCTTTTTTAGACATTTTTGATAGCATTTTGTAACCTATTTAGCAACACCACTTGAATTTAAAGATACACATATGTCAATAAATGTGGTGCAGGTGGGTAAGTTTGAAAATTTATTACCCTTAATATGTCAATAAATGTGGTGCATAATCCTCTCCCATATAGTTGACATGGGCCCACCTTGTACTTACATAGCTGATTTATTGGGCAACTTTTGCTTATTTATTAAGCATTTAGTTATCTAATAAAACACTGTCAGTATTTTTCTTCTCTTAAGATAACTGTAAGCCACCATGAAAACCCTTTCCTGCCTGCCAACCCTAGATAGCCTAAGCCACCGTTAATCCGCCAAAATATAAGGATTTAGGCACTCTTGGAAGTTTAGATTGATTAACGTTTAGTTAACAACCACTGCTAGTTCAGAAGAAGCCACTTACATTTGTACTATGTAAGTACAAAGTGGGCCCAAATATATGATAGAGTTGCCCATGAGGCATTAAGGGAAGTGAAAAAAAAGTGGGGCATTTGGGGTAAATTAGTTGGGCAACTGGGTCATTTAGAGAATTTCCCTTTTTTATATCACATTAACACTTTCAAATACACATTCCAACTACACCAAACCATCTGCTCCATAGTTATGAACTGAACATCTGCTCCATTGTTCTGTGTAGGCAAATCAACCATAAAGACACAACTACTCCAACCATCTTAATAAATCTAAAATCTAATCCAACGGTCGATGTTCAATCTAACATAATCCGTGTGCAACTCTATCAACCAATCAGATTTCACTATCCCTCGTATATAATGCCCCATTCATTTTCAACTTCTACACGGTTCACACTCTCACCTACACTCAAATGTCGACTGAAGTATTGATACTTGCTACTGAATTTCCGACCACCGTTGAACCTACCGCTTGAGGTATGTAACTGATTTACCTTATTTTTTGTTTAGTTCGTCAAAATGATGTTTAGTTTATTTTGTGCATTTTATTTAACTAATACGACTTCTTTTTTTGTTTTTCAGAAACTGAGTAAGGATAAAGACTGACTTCCTGAAATCGTTTGTGTACAATAGATAGAATGCCCACATAAATGCATATAGTGTGTTGCACACTTTTGAACTATATGTCTAATGGGGTTCACAAGTACCCAGATATACCGAATGTCAGGACACAAGAAAGTGTAGAGAAGCATTTCGGGACAAGCCATAAGTTGCTCATACAAAATCTAACATTTTTTTGACAAAACAAAAAGTTCAATCATGAAGGTTATGATTTGGTATCGAAACTTTTTACTCCGTTTTCAAAAAGGTATGACCCTAGCTATAATATTTACTTTATTTCTAGTATTATTGTCATTACTATTTAGTATGCGAGGTGTATTATGATCGTAGTATAATATGTTATTTCACTTGGAATAGTGTTGTCCATACTAACAATAAAAGAGGTCTTGAAACATCGAGATAAACACACCAGCATCAATTGTAATAGTTTAGTTTCTTTTATTTTGTACTTTATTGTTTCGTGGGGAGGGGTACATGGTATGCCGGAACTTTCAACGAAACACTAAAGTACAAATTAAAAGAAACTAAACTATTACAATTGATGCTGGTGTGTTTATCTTGATGTTTAAAACAAGAAAAAAGTTGCCATTTGAATGTCGAACAATGCGTTTAAACCAGAATAAACCCGAACTCGTCTTCTGCACCTTCATCTTCATCTTCTCAGCAGTCTAACCATAATACTATTTATACTTCACGAGTTCCTTATATGGTCACACAACATAATAAAGATCCATAAGTAGCTTTAGGTCATATTCTCGCAGTTGTTTTTCTAAATTACTCTCATCCAACCTTTTTTTCAAAATATGATTGTATTCATTATTGTGTCCTTAAAGGCAGCAAGAGACTTTACAAAATTAGCAATTGGTTTTCCATCAACAATGTAATTGCTCACATCTCTCAAAAATGAAAGACGTACTCTTGCTGTCCAAAACCTTGAAAGACCACTTCTATTGTTAGTCTGGACAACATTATTCCAAGTCGAATAACATATTAGACTAAAATCATAATACACATCGCAAACTCAATAATAATAACAATAATACTAGGAATAAAGTAATATTATAGCTAGGGTCATACCTTTTTGGAAATGTAGTAAAAAGTTTCGAGACCAAATCATAACCTTTATGATTGAACTTATTGTCTTGCTGATAAAATGTTAGATGTTGTATGAGCAACTTATGGCTTGTCCCAATGCTACTTTACACTTTCTTGCGTTCCGACATTAGGTTCATCTGGGTACTTGTGAACCCCATTAGACATGTAGTTCAAGAGTGTGCGACCTAATGTATGAATTTCTGTGGGCATTCTATTTATTGTACACAAATGATATGATCAAAACAGTGAACTTGAGTATGAACTTGAGTATAATAAACAACAGTGAATATCTTGTTAAAGACTTACTAGGTTGTCCATTAAGAACAAGGATGTTGTGTCCAAAACCGCATAACTTAGCTGTGTTATCATGGTCCACCTAAAGAATAGATTTCCATGAACTATTCTTTTGCGATGGATGTGTGCGACTCCGGTAACTATCATGTGGCAAAAAAAAGGATGAATGCCCAGTATATATTATAATACACAAAAATGTCCACATAGTCAAACCATTATATATATAAGAGTAAACTGCAAAAATCATCCATGTGGTTTGTGTATTTTCGCAAGAATCATCCCTATCTCAAACCTTCAACATTAAACATCCCCAAGTCCACAAACCTTTAGCAATAATCATCCCTGAGCACTAACGTCGTTAGTTTTACCCGTTAAGTGTTAAATAATATTTTCCCGTTAGTCCCTCCGTTAACATTTGTTGCACCGTTAGTCCTCATTTTACGTTTTAAATCACTTTTTACGTTTTTGTCCGTTTTTACTCGTTTTCGTCCGCTTTTTATCCGTTTTTGTCCGTTTTTTGTATGTATTCGTCCGGGTTTTTTACGTGTACGTCCGTCATTTACTTAGCAAAATTTGGATCCCACAATTCTTAGAGTATCAATACCAACCCATACAGTACTTATAAATTTTGGAAAGCCCAAAGTCCAAAAATGAATTATAACCCTAGTCAACTAGTGTATAATACAAACCTACCACACTCTCCTAATTTCTCTCAGCCACCAACCCTCCCTCACATATCATTTCACCAACTAAGAAAGTTTATATTTTTCTTTCAAATCCGCTCAAACTAGGAGGAATGTAACGAACGAGCCAATAGCAGCACAAGGTATTGGCTTGCCGGGCTTTGGCTTGGTCAAAATCTTTGCTAATCCAAAATCCGTCGTGCTTTAAACTCGGAATCAATCCAGGGCCGTGATGAACCAACCCACGGTTCGATTTCATCTTTTTTCCATGTAACCATTGTTGGTAGATTCAGAGCGTGACATGTGGCAAAGTTGGCTTAAGGATTTGAAAATCACAAACCGACCGGACCGTGACTTTCTCTTTCTTTCTTTTGTATAATTATAATATAATATTGAGTTTTTTTTGTTTTATACCCTCCAACCGGTTGGAGCATTTCACCGATAAAGATAGTCTTAACTCTTAAGGACCATGGTCACGTGATAACCACGTGGTACTTGTGGGTTTGTAGGGGCACATGCTGCTGTCATTTAAAAAAAAAAAAAAAAAAGGTGATGGTGTTGTTGGTATTGATAAGTTTAATCCTTATTATGATGTTAATTTAAGGAAGATGAGGAAATTTTATTTGCTTGATTAAAATGGTGTTTTTGTTATTGACGTTGAAATTAATGATGTAACCATGTTGAAAAAGGTTATAGTTGTTGGTTATAGGTCCCTTTATCACCCGAACCCGAACTCACACACTCTATGATCAGAACAACAACTGTGCTTTTCAATGTGTTTATTAGATTCAGAAAAGAAAACTGATTACACGCTACAATGAATCCTGCACTAATCTATTTATACTAAACTAAACAACCAAAACACAACCGAAAGTAGGAAACTTATTGCAAACGTTACTTTTAATTGATGACTATTAGGCTGAACACAATGGTGTTAGTCGTGGTCAGTTTACCGATCGGTCGACCCATTGTGGCATTTCGGTCGTCTTCGGTCAGGCAGCCAAAAAACGGACGACTTAGTTGTTTACTCGACCGAGTCTCAACTCACAAAAAACAAACAAAACCCCTTTATTAGATGGCATGGTATGTAGACGAAGTGATAATTCAACAACCATTTTGATTTTAGGTTGTGGAGAAAATGGAGAGACAAGAGATATTGCAGATGATATATTATCATATGTTCTTGGTAAAACTGGATGGTAGCATGCAAGATGGCATGTAGACGAAGTGATATATATGCAAGATGATGGCACGTAAATACTAGATGGTATGCATGCAAGATGACACGTATATACTAGATTGTAATATTTTTATGCAAGGTTTTAAAATAATAATAATAATAAAATCATTGAATTAAAAAAATATTTGAATTTTAATTTTGTTTTAAAAAATATTTGAGTTAAAAAAATAAAATAAATAAAAAAAATAAAATCTCAGGTCACCACTGTGGCAACTAGGTCGTCGTCAGGTCGTCGGAGAGAGAAAGCTGATGTGGCACAGACGAACTAGTTCGCCACAGTGTTCAGCCTTAAACTACTCATAAATGTAGTAGTAACTGACCCACGAACTGTTAAAACAACGGACCCGTGACCCACTTAACCATGACTAAACTGACCCGCTGATCCGCGACCCATGACCCATCAAGATTATGCGACAATAGTCATGTCCTTCATTTAGCTGCTCAGGCTAGTGTTAGGTATGCTATGGTTACTCCTGATAGTTATATTAAGTTGAATATAGATATTTTAGTGAATTTGTTGGAAATGGTTTAAGCCATTAAATCGGCAACCTGCGGTTGTCTGGGCGTCTAGTAGTTCGGTTTACAGGTTGAATACTAAAGTACAATTTAATCAGTTATTTGTAATGTCGGCTCTCATGGTTTCTTATGGAACATATACCATGAGATACTTGCATTGCTTTCTGATCTGATTGAACATATACATTCTTGTTTGATTCATGGTGAAACTTATTGCTTGAGATGTTGTTAAAGCTTAATGCGCAGTTAACGACCGTATTGTTAAACTCCAAGTAAAAAATAATTCCTGGCATCCTCAGTTATATGGATATCTAATAATTCCAAGAGTTTAGTTTGCTTTAAACTTTTCATGCTTGAATTTTGAGTTGCAGACTGAACTGTGATGATATGCAAGTGTTACTGATAAGTTGTATGAGTCGGTTGCATACATGCATGCTTGTTAATGGTTATCTTTTCTTTAGTTGTGTGTTGTGTAGTGTTCTTGCTGTTCATGGTTCATAATGCAATTTCCACCAATTCTTACTGACATCTGCTTATGTGTTGAAACATTGCATGCATTTTTGTGTGTTGTTGTGCTGAAGAACTTGCACTGCTTGTAGTCGTTTATCTCTATCATTAAACCTTACCAATACTAAACCGCCTGAGCACAGTAAATAAGAAAAATAAAACCAGTATGTTGTTAATTTATTTGTGTACTTCAACAAAGTCCAAACGGAGATAGCAGGAAAGTTCTTTATGACAGGGTTGCCTATGATTATTCCTTAGTTATATGATAGTAGAGAGTTTTGCTACATCTGAGTGTATTTGACAATGTTATTACTGCATCGCTCATTTGCTACTAGTGATTTACAAGCTAAGGAGACACTGAATATGTGCACAAATCATTTACTCTGATGTTTAATATAATGGAATAGCACATTCAGTCACATATATGTTCTTATCACCAACCTTTGCTTTAGGATCAAATAAACTTGTATGAGTGTGCATTCCGCACCACCTAACTCGTATTATAGTTTAACTTTAATCCCTTTGGTCTTAGGTAAATCTGCTGGATTGTGGGAGTTGATTAACACTTAAACGACTAGAAGTGTGTGAGCCTATGGGGGCACACACGTTAAACACGATAGTACGTTAAACACGTTTAATACTTGATATAATATATGACCTATTTTATGCATGAGACCCGATTATGTACACGACCCATTGGACGGGTTTCCTTTCAATATGGTTCGGTTTTTGTTATGCCTTGGGCCTAGACAAATAGTGATCGGTTGTGTTTGGATTTGTTACTTGGAGCTCAAGTTTGAGTCCAAGTAAAACTAGGTTTCTAGTGCTATATATACAAACACATCACGCATTCAAGACCCACGACATACTATCCCTAACTCACCACTAAATCGATTCAACATCAAGGTTTTTACCCGATCAGATTTTCCATAAAATCCGATTAGGGTTTGTTTGGTTTATTGAATTCCTAAAACTTGCATTGTTTGATCCAAGAAGTGTTTTAGCATTCAAAGTTTCTGCTTGTTCCCGGTTTTCGAATTGTTGCAACAAAGTGAAAAGGTTTTCTTGTTCGTTGTATAAATCGGACAGAAAAGGGTTTATATATCGGACAAGCTTTGTCCGATATCGGGTAGAACACAAACGTGTTCTTGGTTGTTGCTGTGATCTCGGACACAAAGAAAAGACAAGGTTCTTGGGGTTTTGTTCGTGGTTGGTTCAAGTATTCAAAGGTTGATTGGGTAAATGTTCTCGACTAGTTTTATCGAACGTATTTGTGGTTAAGTGTTTGTGTGTGGACTCGTAGAGGTATTCGTTTTGAATACTTGGTTTCTTGTTCGTTAATTACTTGCGGGTGACTACGATGGTTTCTTGTTCGTTTATCCCTTTTATTTATTATTATTTATTAATTATGTGTTTACCTAATTGTATAAACTAGATCCAAATTCGCTGCGTACTCGTTGCGTTACTTGGTTAACTAGATCTAAAATCTCAACAGTGGCAGCACGAGTCAACTCGTTTTTGTGATTACGGGTTCCACGCTTTAATAAACATGTTAAAAGGTTGCATGAAATCTAATTAGTTATTTGTTTTATTTTTGTTTTGACAACTATAATGCAATACTTGTCAATTATTAATAAAAAATACCTAGACACAAACTAATTGAATAAAATTCTTAATTACAATTAATTTGTTAATTAGAATAAATTTGTTAATTAGAATGAATTGTTAATTAGAATTACATATTGTTATTAAATACATAAAATAACATAATTAATTGTTAAATAAGTTTGCCATGATTTTTATGTGTTTTTCCGGCTATAAGAATCACTCAATTGCTTTTTGTGATGTATGGGGCGATCTAGGTTTCGCACCTAGTGACGGTCTTATGGTTCTCCTTTTTGAGAAGACTCGCGAGATAACTCGGAACAATATGTGTTTATTAATGCTTTATGTTTATATGTTTGTGATTCCTTATGAGCATAATTGTTACTTGTATTTGACACCTAATTGCATGCAATATGGAATAATACACATCGTAATCATAACATTAATAATGGTTTTCATTTACACGCCTAAATACCATGCTCATTGTGACCTGCTATTTGTTTCGTGGAAAATTGTTTTTTAAATAAAGTGACCTAAACTATTGAAACAAGTTTTTCGTGAATTTAAAAACTAGACGCTATGGACACTTGGGTTGTACGGCTCACCCACTAGAACAGACTATAAAGGGGGTTTAAGGAGGTGTGCACAGTCACACCTAAAGGATTTCGGTTATTGCCTTATAGCTTGCCGACTCGGTCCTCCGCCTCCTACTTGATTCGATTAGAGCTACCGTGAACCATGATGATCATTACAGTGTCATTACCAAAATTTTTTAAAATAAGTGTTACAAAGTTGTTTTGCATGCTTCTTTGTACATGATTTTACCACATTTATGTGAATACCCTACGTGTAAAATTTTAAGTCTATGTCAACCAACTATGAACATGTGCATTTGGCTTGACCTCTTTGGTCAGACCTTAGGGCCATTCCAACCCATGGTGATTATTAATCATTGGTCATACCTTTGGTGATTTTTGCAAGTTCTTACTTGGTCGACTTATTTCGAGTATGCTTGGTCAGACCTTGGACCCGAGGCATAAGATGAGAACTAAACATGCTTTTGACATTATTACTTGTATACTAATGCCTTAAACAGTCTCATAAAGTCTAAGAGTTGCATTATGCAATTAACGCTCGTCGCTTACCTCTTGTCCTACTTAGTTACTCATTGGTCAGACCTTTGGTAAATAAGTGGGAGTGCAAGATATATCTTAGTCTTATTAGTAATTAATTGGGTAGTTAATTCTTTTAAGAAGTTAATTGTCGAAAATACTAATTATTTGAACTTTTCTAAATTGTAGATGACTACCTCAGTCGGAAACAATTCGGTACTCAGGAGTTTCTTTAAGAAACAAAAACTCACTCGACCTAACTTCATTGACTGGTATCACCAGCATCGCGTTGTACTGTCAGCTAAAGATAAAGAAACTTATTTGGAGCATCCCATACCTGTTGCACCTGTTGCAACTCCAGGCCACCCTATCCCTCCTGAGGCTCTTGCAGATCATACTGCTTGGGTCAAAGGTTCAAAGGATATAACTGCCTTCATGCTCATGACCATGGAGTTAGAGATCTAATGAAATCTAACTCATCTTGGTGCTTACGACATGCTTCAGGAGTTGAAGTCCATGTTCTCCCAACAGGCAGAACAAAAGCTTCTACAAACTGCACGTGAATTTCACGCATGCAAGCGGGAAGAAGGTCAATCTGTTAGCTCATATGTTCTAAAGATGAAGAGCTATATTGACAATTTGGAACGTCTTGGTCACCCAGTTACTATAAACTATGGATTTAGTTTGATCTTAATTGGTCTTTCTGAAGAGTATATCTCGTTTGTGAAGAACTTTAATATGCACAGCATGGGGAAGACTGTAAATGAATTACATGTTATGCTTAAGCAACATGAGCAGACGTTGCCAAAGAAAGATGTTGCACCTGCACTAAATAACATACGTGCAGGAAAGGTCCAGAAAAACCATAAGAAGAATAAATCGTTTAAGGATGCTAAGGGGAATCAAGGAAATGGAAAGTACAAGCTGGCTTATGCTCCTGAGTATAAACCATCTCATACTTCCAAGCCTAAGATTCCTCCACCACCCAAGAAGGATAATCATGCTAAGGACGCCACCTGGCCACCAATGTGGTGAAGTGGGTCATTGGAGAAGGAATTATCCCCAGTATCTCGCCGAGTTGATGAAAAAGAAGAAACAGTCTTTTGCAGCTAGTTCTTCAGGTATTTTCACTATAAAACTCTACTCTTTTCCTAATACATCCTTAGTATATGACACGGGTTGTGGTACTCACATCTATAATACTACTCAGGGTCTCAGGGGAAATAGGAAAGCTAAAGCCAGGAGCTTTAAGTTTGTACGTGGGCAATGGTCAACGGGCAGGAGTTGAAGCTATTGGTGTTTTTCATTTATGTCTCCCTAGTGGATTAGTAATTGTTTTGAACGATTGTCATTATATTCGCTCTATTACTAGAGGAATTATTTCAGTTTCACGTTTTTATGACGATGGTTTTGTTAATCATTTTGAATCAAATAATGCAATTTCAGTTTCTAAGAATAACGTTGTTTATTTTACAACTATTCCTCGTAATGGTATTTATGAAATTGATATGTCGTGTTCAAATACAAATGATAGTTCTATGTTTGCTGTTAGCAATAAAAGAGCCAAGTCTAACTTGGAATCTGCTCTCTTGTGGCATGGTCGTCTTGGACACATTAGCAAGAAACACATGGAGAAGTTGCAACATGATGGACCTCTAAACTCAACTAACATTAAGTCACTTGAAAAGTGTGTTTCATGCATGTCTGGTAAGATGGCAAGAAAACCCTATACACATCAAGTGGAAAGGGCTAAAGATCTACTTGGACTAATACACACAGATGTATGTGGCCTATTTAGAATTGTGTCAAGACAAGGAGCAAGTTACTTCGTCACTTTTACTGACGAATATAGTCGGTATGGTTATGTTTACTTGTTGAAACATAAGCATGAAGTGTTTGAAACATTTAAGGTGATTCAAAAGGAAGTAGAAAACCAACTCGGGAAGACCATTAAGTCACTACGTTCTGATCATGGGGGTGAATATATGAGTCCTTGGATCATCTAAAGGAGCATGGGATTATTGCCTATCGAACTACTCCTTACACTCCACAGCATAATGGTGTGTCTGAGAGGAGAAATCGAACACTGCTTGACATGGTTCACTCCATGATGAGTCAAACTACTCTTCCAAAGTCCTTTTGGGATTATGCCCTTGAGACTGCTGCACGCATTCTCAATATGGTTCCAACTAAGAAGGTTGACAAGACACCATACAAAGTATGGCATGGGCAAGCCCCTAAGCTGTCTTACTTAAAAGTCTGGGTTGTGAGGCACTTGTTAAGCGTGATACACTTACCAAACCTGACAAACTTGAACCCAGATCCGTTAAGTGTATCTTTGTAGGATACCCAAAAGAAACAATGGGATGTTCTTTCTACGTTCCATCAGAGAACAAAGTTATTGTTGCTCGAAATGCTGAGTTCTTTGAGAGTAATCTCAGGGATCAAGAAGCAAGTGGGAGTCTAGAAGATATTGAAATAATTCAAGATGAAGATACAAATCCTTCTTTAGACACTAGCTTACATCATGATGAGGATGATCAAGAAATTGATGAACCTCAAAGTGATATTATTCCAATTCGAAAGTCCGCTCGAACACACCATGCTCGATCTATGTGCTTATACATCGATCTTGAGGAACATGAGTTAGGGGATCATGGTGAACCCAATAACTATAAAGCTGCATTGCTGGATCCTGAATCCAAGAAATGGCTTTATGCGATGAATGTGGAAATGCAATCCATGAAAGACAATGACGTCTGGGTTTTAGTTGAGCTTCCTCCTAACTGCAAGACAGTTGGTAGCAAGTGGCTTTTCAAGAAGAAAACCGACATGGATGGTAAGGTATGCACCTTTAAAGCTCGTCTCGTAGCAAAGGGCTTTACTCAAACCTACGGGATTGATTATGAAGAGACCCTTTCTCCTGTTGTAGACATTAGAGCTATAAGGATTCTCATAGCCATAGCTGCGTTCTATGATTATGAGATATGGCAAATGGATGTCAAAACCGCCTTCCTCAATGGACATCTTTACGAAGAGGTCTATATGGAGCAACCTGAGGGTTTTGTTGATCCTAAATATCCTAACCGTGTATGAAAGCTCATGCGTTCCCTTTATAGACTTAAGCAAGCATCTAGGCAATGGAATAAGCATTTTGATGATGAGATTAAGAAATTCGGAATTTCTAAAAATCAAGATGAGCCATGTGTATATCAGAAAGCTAGTGGGAGTTATGTCACTTTCCTAATTCTATATGTTGATGACATATTGCTTATGGGAAACAACATTCCAATGTTACAAGATGTAAAATCCTATCTTGGAAGATGTTTTGCCATGAAAGATTTAGGAGAAGTTGCATATATTCTTGGAATCAAGATCTATTGAGACAGATCTAAATGATTGATTGGTTTATGTCAAAGTGCTTACATTGAGAAAATCTTGAAGAGATTTTATATGGAGAATTCCAAACGTGGAGCTATCCCAATGCAAGAGGAGCCTAAGTTGAGTAAGTCACAAGGTGCTGAGACACCTGCTGCGAAAGAGCGCATGCAAAGAGTTCCTTATGCTTCGGCTATAGGATCTATTATGTATGCTGTGAGATGTACTCGTCATAATGTTGCGTTCTCTCAGAATGTGACAAGCCGATTTCAACAGAATCCAGGTGAACTTCACTGGACTGCTATTAAGAATATTCTTAAGTATTAACGCAATACTAAGGATATGTTTCTGGTTTATGGAGGGGAGACGGAACAAGAGCTTAGGGTTTCTTGCTAGACTGATGCTAGATATCTGACAGATGCTGATGACTTAAAATCTCAGACTGGATATGTGTTTGTTCTAAATGGAGGTGTTGTTGATTGGAAAAGCACAAAGCAAGGTATCTTTGCTACTTCATCTATAGAATCTGAGTATATAGTTGCTTGTGATGCATCTAAAGAGGCTGTATGGATTTGAAAATTCATTTCTGGGTTGAACATTGTTCCCACAATTGAAGAACCCATAAATATGTATTTGATACTACTGGAGCCATTACTATAGCTAATGAAAGCGGAATCACCAAGGGTGCTAGACATTATCGCGCAAAAGTTCATTATCTTTGAGAGACCATTGAGATGGGTGACGTGAAGATATCAAAGGTTCAAACAAATGACAACCCAGCTGATCCTAAGCATTCTAAATTGACTAGAGGTATAGGTTTAATACCAGCTAGTAGTCTCATGTAAATCTGTGTGTTAATTAATATTTGGATAATTTTAGAATTGTAAGACAATTATTAACTTTCTGATAAATAAAAAATACGAGGTATTTGTTATTTCATTCATATAATCTGTTATTCCATATTTGCATGTTTAATCCATGAAATGATTTATCATTCTAAATATGTCCATTGTCGGTTAACAATATGGGAATATTGTTATGTAAGGCAAATGTGAGTGTTGGTTAAATTCTAACGAGAATGTAGATTGTTCCCACCAAACTCATATGTATGCACAAGGGATGCATATTGGATACCCCAACTTTTAAACATTTACTTTTGGATCCTTGTCATAAGTAAAATATTAAAAATGGTTTGTTAAAGTCGTATTTAGACTTGAGATACAAGCAAGTTCTGTTATGTGTGGATATCACTTTTGTAAGTATAAGCCAAACGCTATCCTGAATAAGGTAGTTATAAAAGCTATATTTCGAAGTGATGTGAAGCAGCATCCACTACAATTGCAATCAATAAAGGATTTGTTACTCCACTTGATATGTGCAGAAAGATACCATGGTGCCTCTCCAAATTTAATCAGACAACTGTTTGGCCAAACCCACAGGGTAATGCAAAATGATTTAGGATCCATATCCATGGTTTAACGATATCTAAATTGATTTAGGATCCATATCCAGGGTAATGCAAAATGATTTGGTATATCAAAATTGAAATCTATAACGAGATTCTAAATGGTTAAACTTTATGGAATGAGTTAGGATCCATATCCATGGTTTAACGATATCTATAACAAATGATGATTAAAGCAAGACATTGAATGACCATGCTACTAAGAAATTTTATGAAACTATATCTCAGACACTTTTAGTTAATAATGAGTGAGAGTGTTGCTAGGCGTTTTCGTCGTTGGTTTTCGTGCTATTCGCTACTCCAACTCCCAAGTAGGAGCTCTTGGATTATGGGAGTTGATTAACACGTAAACGACTAGAAGTGTGTGAGCCTATGGGGGCACACACGTTAAACACGAGAGTACGTTAAACACGTTTAATACTTGATATAATACATGACCCGTTTTATGCATGAGACCCGATTATGTACACGACCCATTGGGCGGGTTTCCTTTAAATATGGGTCGGTTTTTGTTATGCCTTGGGCCTAGACAAATAGTGATCGGTTGTGTTTGGATTTGTTACTTCGAGCTCAAGTTTGATTCCAAGTAAAACTAGGTTTCTAGTGCTATATATACAAACACATCATGCATTCAAGACCCACGACATACTATCCCTAACACACCATTAAATCGATTCAACATCAAGGTTTTTACCCGATCGGGGTTTCATAAAATCCGATTCGTTTGATCCAAGAAGTGTTTTAGCATTCAAAGTTTCCGCTTGTTCCTGGTTTTCGAATTGTAGCAGCAAGGTGAAATGGTTTTCTTGTTCGTTGCAAGGTTGCAAAATGCGCTAGGCGCTAGTCGGGCGGTCGACCACCGCCTAGCGCCTAGGCCGCCTAGGCGGATTGAACTTTTCTATATAAAAATTTTAAAAATTATATGTATTTGGTATAAAATATGCATACTTTATATATTTTTGATAATTTTATTAATATTTTTATTATTCTTAATTATATATCTTTTGTATATGTTGCAAAATTTATATTAGGTGTGATTTTGATCTAGTTTTGGTCTTTTATTAAGTCCACTAAATTATTTGTTGGGCTTATTTTATAAGTCTTGAGCTATAAAACCATATACTAGTATAATTAGGGTTACATTAATATCAATAACACAGCCCCCACTTTTCTCTCATCACCCTCCTCTTCACCCCCTTCTTCTCTCTCTGTTCAAGAAATAATCTCCGACCCAAATTAAACAAAATCAACAAAATCAAAATCCTAAAAATGTGTTCCAATTTGTGCTAATTTGAAGTTACAAGTCGTGAAGTGGTAACTTGTGTGAAAAGAGGCGGGAATTTGAAAAACAAACCCTAGATCTGAAGTTAGAAAAGCGTTAACCGGCGTTGACCAACCCGCCGCCTAGGCCGATTTGGCCGATTTGAACCCGCCTAGGCGGTTTTTTGACGCCCTTTTGACCAAAATGCCTAATTTGGCGGATTTGCTACAAATCGGGGCGGTGGGTGACCGACTAGCGCCTAGGCGGCCACCTAGGACGCTTTTTACAACACTGGTTCATTGTATATATCGGACAGAAAAGGGTTTATATATCGGACTTGTCCGATATCGGGTAGAACACAAACGTGTTCTTGGTTGTTGTTGTGATCTCGGACAGAAAGAAAAGACAAGGTTCTTGGGGTTTTGTTCGTGGTTGGTTCAAGTATTCAAAGGTTGATTGGGCAAAAGTTCTCGACTAGCTTTATCGAACGTATTCCTGGTTAAGTGTTTGTGTGTGGACTAGTAGAGGTATTCGTTTTGAATACTTGGTTTCTTGTTCGTTAATTACTTGTGGGTGACTACGAGGGTTAGTGTTCTTTATCACTTTTATTTATTATTGTTTATTAATTATGTGTTTACCTAATTGTATAAACTAGATCCAAATCCGTTGCATACTCGTTGCGTTACTTGGTTAACTAGATCTAAAATCCCAACAAAATCACTATTACATAAAATGCTTGATGACACTAAAAACACCAACAATATATATAAATAGTTTCACGTATTACGTTTACAAGAACAAGTTAAAAAGCAGGACAACGCATAGTTTGAAATGTTTAAAGATGATCTATGCAATTATTCCAACCAAGTAATATCCAAATCTCCCCAGTTATTCTTGGATACTCCTAAGGCTTTCCAGACTGCCTTTGATGCATCCACAATATTGTTGGGACAAGGTGGTTGATAGTCATGCTCAGCATCACAACCCATAGTAGAGTCACACTCGTCCACAACCATTGCCTTCACGCTCCTCCCATTTCCATTTATCGTAATATACTTGTGGCACCTATCCCCTCCCTTGTACCATCCAGTTGATAGTGCGACAACTGGTGTGTCATCTGAGTGGTAGTGTTCGTCACACGCCGACGGACCACCACCATCACCACCCTTTTGGAAACTGTTAAGTGTAAGCTTAGCTTTAGTACCACTCATCACTGGTGGTGAGCATGTGTACGTGGTATAGAACTTACCCTTGACACAACAATCCGAGTCATTTTCATGGTTGCATTGTCCAGCTGGTGGCGTTTTTCCCCGGATACCACCACTCGGTTTGCAAGTCTGAGCCTTTATTTCAAATGAAGATGCGGCTAGTAGAGCCATGAGAAAAAGTAAACACAAGCTCTTCATTTTCTATATATTACCCTGTGTATCTTTCGATAGATATGTTGAATGCATTGCAAGGTAAAGTGAGTTCTCATTTATAGATAGCGGGCTCATCAACAAGCTTAAATTGCGGTCATACCAAGTAATTTGTAAATATAAATAATAAAAAGACGAACAGAACGTACAAAATAGTCTATTCTTTAGTTGAATTTTGGGTAAAATTTATAGTAGTCTTTAGTTGAATACAAGTTTGTCCAGTACTATATAATAGAAGTTCCAGTTTGACTAAGATGTTAGGAATGAAAAAAGATTATTTACCAGTATTTTGTTACGGACTTACATTTTAAAGTATACGGATGAGGGAAGAGTTCAAATAAAATAAAAAATTCTTATAGTAAATTTGGTAAAATAACACCATATCGTAATAAGTGAAAGGAAAAAGACTTGGATGCATATGTTTTTACTCTAAGTTTTAAGGCCCAATTATTACTTAACTTTGGTAATCCAAATCTACGGATGGCGAAAAAGAAAAAAGAAAAAAAAAAACCCAAAACCTGAACTTTTAGGGCAGCACGGGGCGTGCTTATCAGGTTGCGGAGCGATTTTCGGGTCCTTAACCGGGGTTTTTATCGAGTTCGGGGCAAGGATGAGAACTACATCCCGCCCCGCCTCAAAACATATATATACATATATCTATATACATGTAATATAATGTTATTAATTACGTAATACAAAGTTACAAACATCTAATTATTTATTTTTTATCTTTGAAAGATTACATATCATAATCATAGACAGAAGCTTTTCTTGTGACATATTTCTATGAGAAGTTGTGATTTGTGACAGAGGTAACTTGTCTTTATTTATGTTTACTGATATTATTGAGGACTTGTTAAGGGTTGATTTTGATTATTATCAGCAGACTGATTCTTCAAATTATTGCATCAAATCATATTGCTTATGGTGAAAAAATAATAATAAACGAAAAATAGTACGGTTTTGGTGGAATGTCACAACTAAAGAGGGTGTGACCCGATAAGATCCCCAATAGGGAACAGGGCGGGTTTGGCGGAGCATCTGGCCCTAACGGGGTGTCCCGATAAGATTTCTGATGGGGATCGAGGCAGGTGTGGTGTGAGTTTTGGAAATCGGGTTTGAGGATGGAGATGGCCACCCCACCCACCCCACCCCACACCCGCCTCATTGCCATGTTTTATCCAAATCCATGTGAAACGGAACTTTTACTCTTTTAATGGTCTCTATTTTTAATTAAGTGTTTTTCTCGCATCTAAGACATGAACTATAACCTCGTTCAAAATGTACGGCTATGATTTGAGTTATAATTGATTATGCTTATGATTCTATGAACAACGGGATCGCTTGTAATTAAGTATATAATTAATTATACTTCATTTTGCCCGTGCATTGCTACCTATTATAAAAGTAAACATTATAAAATTAAGACATACACTCGGTTAATTTGAAAGTGAACTAAAAATAAGGAAAATTTCATAATTTACCCAACTTTTTTTGAACAACATATTTACCCAATTCATAAGTCAAATTTCATGATTACCCAAAAAAAGACAAGTTTTCAATGCGTAAATGCAATGCTTTTAAAAAATGTGTTGGAGAAATATAAAACTATGATTTTTTAAATAGGCTATATACGGAGTTGCCCCTAAATAAGATGATTGTTGATGCATAATCTGGCGCGGGCAGGATTCAACGACTCTCCTTGGCCGTTAGTTGTCTTCTCGAGCCCTAGTAGACCTGTCAACAAAGAGAACCCGTTAGGAATGAACCCGAGGCCGTAGCCCCGGGGTCCACCTCCGACGGTCAAGTTAGTATGCGATGTAGCATCACATAAGTTCTTAGGTTTAGAGATAACATGTTATGTATATATAGGACATGGATTAGGGTTTAGGTGTAGAGTGGGCCGCATCTGCCGGGCCTGACCCATTCCTGGCCCAGTCCGGACCACACGTCCACAAGCCCCCCAAGTCTAGTATGAGATAGCGCATGGCTATGTTATGCTAGACTTAAGTTCTATTCATGGCCGCGTAGGTGAAAGTGGAACCCGTATGCTGCATCCTGGGTAAGGGCGTACCTTTTGTACCAGTAGCGACGTAGCATGGTGCGACAGAAAACGTGCTTCTGTAGCAGAAGTGTGCGCTGTGCGCGACAAAGAGGTGCGACAGAAGACGTGCTTCTGCATAAGTGCGCGCTGTGCGCGACAAAGAGGTGCGACGAAGACGCGTCTTCAGAGCGAAGTGCGCTGTGCGCGACAAAGGAGATGTATGCGCATACGGAAACAGTGGTAGTATATACCCTGGTAGCCCCCCAAGTTTGATGGTGCTACGCGTGTAGGAGCATTAAACTTATTTAATCTGCGAAAAACACTGAATGCAAAGATTAAAAGTATATGCCGCGAATCGCAGCATATAAACCCTAATGAAGTAAAACAATAAACAGCACATAGCATGAATAATATATTGCGCATAGCATAAATAATATATAGCACATACAAGAAGTGGCAGTGCGCACCCGTCGTGGGATGCGTACCGACGAAATAATTAATTGGTTTTTTTTTTGTTTTTTTTTTTTAATGTATAAAATAAAAACTCTTATGGATGTACCGTGACCGCGACTAATAGACGCAGATGGATTTATCGTAACCGCATAGACTCGAACGTTTGTGGATGATCGCAGATGTGTTATACCATGGCCTTTGTCCAGTGCGCATCATGGCGATTGACTAGCATCGTGGTGTTCGCGCGTACGCGTTCTCTGCGAAGATGTCTGAACGCACGGCCTAATGCGGGTAGATGTATCGCGACTGCGTTGTTCGAGCGCGAACAGGCGTACCAACCGGAAAAACAGTATCTGCGCGAATTAATTCGCGGCTAAAAACAGTCCGGACCATACGTCCACAATGATAGTAATTCAAATTCATGTAAAAGCCATATTTCTATGCAAGTAACCATATCTATTTTGAGCTTGTTGCAAAAGGTGTAGAACATGCAAATATATGCAAAAAGAAATGTTGTTTGTAAGAATCAAACTTGGGGGTCACCTGCATTACCAACAACCATCCAGGACCAAGATCACAATTTTGGTATTGTATTCAATTAATCTTATATCTTTCACAAGATCAACAATACCCAAACTTGCTAAAAAAGGTATGAGGATAAGGATGTAGACAGTCACACCCATATCTAAAGGTAAAGTACTCGAGAGTAACAGGATTGCTTTCAAAAAACTTGCTTCAGAAATGCTTTTTTGTTAAAAGTCTAAGTCAATTGCCTTTGTGTGCAGTTTTAAATATACTTCACCTTCAACCTAGTAATTTTTACCCAAAAATCAGAAAGGCTTCAGCCCTGTAATACACCCAAACTCATACTGCTAACTCCAAAATCAGACCCAATATTCATCGGTTCGACAGGCTTGTTGTAGACTTCAAAAATTAATTTTCACTTTCCGTAATCACACCCGGACATGGCAGTAACTACGTCTTTGGATATTCAAGGGTTTAAAATAATGTATTACTTACAAACTTGTGATAATGATATATTTATATGAGAAAACAGAAGTATCTATTCTATTTTTCTTTTCTCTAAAATCTACAATACTGAAATCCTTGATCATGATAAATCAAGGGCGGAGCTTCTTGAGGACCGGGAAGGGTCCCGCCCCCTAAGCCTAATCCCGTTAGTGTATTTATTCACGCTTTCATGTGTTAATTTTTTTTTTCACCTCGGTCCTCCCATTAATGTTTTTGCGGAATTAATTTTGTTCCGGCCCTCTCACGAAAATTTTTCTAGCTCCACCACTGTGATAAATGTTTCAGTAAGAATATGATACAAGAGTCTTGCAGTGATATGGGTCAGTCCAGCCAATCTAACAAGTCTGTGTTGGGATTTAATACTCATAAAAATTATATAAAATCAAATAACATCATCAAAGCATGCAGCGGAAGTAAATAGGAATAATATATGTAAGTAATTAACCGAATAAGAAAACGCGTACCTTTTAGCAATTCAAGAATCAAACGGTAATTGAACAAGAACTAAAACCCAAAACCCTAACTTTAGGGTTTATTAAATTCGACCCACACAAAAGTCGACCACCAAGATTACAAGCTCAAGCGTGCTTGTCCTTCGTTCTTTTACACACGTACTATTAGCGATTTGATGTGAAAAGCTAGTTCCTTGAATCACAAATAAAACCAAACACTTGTTTCTTTGACTTGGAAAAATCAATCCCAAGGGGATGGGGGGCACACCGATCGGCCGAGGAAAGGAGAGGAGAAATTAGGTTATTGGTGATCCAAGATTAGGAGAATAATGAATACAAGGGATTGTATTTATAGTTTCTCAAAACTTGGTGACCAAGAAATCCTACCTCCTTGGGTTGGGTAGCCCACGACCGGCCAAACAATCCCAAAGGGATTCCGGATCCTTCTTGTCCACTAATTTCATTCTTACTCCTCATAGTTTACATTTAACGACCGTTAACAAAACCTCGTTAAATATTTAACTATCGCTATGTTTTATTTCATGACTAATAATTAATAATAACATTTTATATATTAATTATTAACATCAACTCTCATACGTAATGTGTGCAATCCCGAAGTCTCGAGTTCGAATCCGGACATACATATATTTAAATATCCATAAAACCTTTCAGCTCCCACTTGGATATTACTAAATATAGTAATGACATCAGTTAGTCTAGCTTTCACACGCCAATGCCCCAGATCAAATCGAGTATGGTCTCCTGGAAAAAACCATTTAATGATTCATCATTTTTACTTATCCTTTAGTTACTAATACTACATTAACTTATGAATATGGATCAAGTCATTTCATAAGTTAAATTCTGTTTCTCGTTGTATTCGATTGAACAAGATTACCAAATCATCTGAACGTATTCCAGATAGATCTTGGGTATGGCCATACAAACATCTTGTCAACCTACGAGGGGCCCAAATATAGTATTATGCTTTGAAACAAATTCAAAGAAACAAATTCTCTTGACTACAAACATAACTCATGAACTTTGCAACACTTCCGAAAATAGCCCTTATAACTACCAGTTACGGATAGCGTTAGACTATCTTACACAAATGCACTACATTCATATCAGTTATCTGGTATCTCAAGTCTGAGGATAAACACTTCATGATATACTTAATGACAGAGATCCATAAAGTATCATCATGTAAAGTTGGGATGAGTCCTATATTCAATTCATTTAATATCATGTGAATCTGGTATGTCCCACGCATCAATATACTTTAAAAGTATATTCTACCAAAACTCAGATTTGTCTTAATTCAATGACATTCCCACATCATTGATCGACAACGGACTATTTAGAATAACATAAGTTATTCACGGATTAAACATGCAAATATAGGATATAATATTAAGAAAATGAAAAATAAACATAACCAATACTTTATTTCATTTAAACAATATTTGTTCAAAACATCCCTTATCCAAATACTAAATAGATCAATGCATGATAATACTGGTTAATGAATTATGTCTCAAGTAATGACAATCATACTTGTTGACAAGGCATAATTTCAACTAACTTTGATCTATCGAAATTTTGAGAATACTTAAGAATTCAACTAGTGAAGTTCTTGTATGTGTGCATTCAAAATATCTTGATATTGCCACATAATATTTCATAAAGTGTGTGACATCCTCAAGCACCAATTTATGACAATCAAACTTTCAAACATTTTTAAAGTTTAAAGTATTCTTATTCTTTATCGTATAATGCAACTATGCTCTTAGTTGAGCACAACTAGTTCACATGGCCATTTACAAGGATGAAATCCTCCCATGACTAGTATTGAGTGTCATCTCAATTAAACCAGCATCATTGTATACAAACAACAATATGCTTTTTAAAATATCCGTAAACTTCAATATCTATAGTATAATGTTTGATGCCTTCCAAACTTTCAAGTTTGTTGGCTATGACAATTACGCAACAATTGCTGTATTGCTCATCAATAGAATTTTGAGAGCAAATCCAGGCTGAGGAATATAATTCTAAATTCAAACATATTCTATTAGAATATTCATTACACTAGTTATCTAAAAGCTTCATTACATATCAATGTTGTCAAATCATCTTGCCTTCAAGCATGATACAACAATAACATGATGTACATGAAAATTCCTTGTGTCAAACTAAGATTTCATTCATGTTCTACATATCCATTTTCCAAATGATATATCATGTTCTATTAGACTCATTATTTAATACCGCCATGTTTACTAACAATAAACATATACTCCAAGGTTGTATGTCTTATTTTCTAAATCTTTCATGTGAAGTTCCATTCCAAACTAAAACTTAACATTTAGCTTAGATGGAATGTTACTACCCACAACATATAAGATTTAAAGAAAATGAACACAATACTCCCACTAGCTTTCAGAAATACTTAGAAATTATCTTATTTTAATTTTAAACCAAAACTTGGATTTAATAGTTAAACATAAGAATCATCTCCTAAATGCATGCATATATCCATTCATGGATTCTTGCAATTTGTACATTTTCAAAGATTATGTGAATTCATAAAACTCATTTGTATTACTTATCGTCCTCGCAAAAGCAATCACACAAGAAAGAGTTTTAATATCCAATTGTCATTTTTCATATCAATGAAAATAAGTATGACAATTATAATCATTATATATTTAATGTGCCAAGGAAAGAATATTCAATTACAGTTAATTGCTTAAGTGTGATTAATAATCTTGTACAATATTGTCCATATGATTTCTACACAAAGATTTAAACCACTAGGGTTTTCCTTCCTTTTAAGAAACTCATCTTTATTAAGATAAACCAAGTTTCAGAGTTGATTATCTTTATGGACAGCATCTTATCATTCATAGTATGAATAATTTACCACAATTCAATGTTAGGTAAATGCATCATCATGATTAACAGGTTTACCATGATCCTGCAACTCATATATCTCAGCACATCAATCAATTATCTGAGAATCCTTGCGGATCTATGAATGAGAATTCCATCATCTTGAGGTCTATCAAATTTGTCCTCATCATGATATTTACTAGTCTATTATAGAAGATTATGTGTTTTGTAATTGTAATTTAATCTCTTCAAGATCTAAACAAAACTCCCACTTGCTTTTGTAATTTAAAGACTATCTATAAATACTTTAGCAATTAGAACAACACTAAATTGTTTTCTTGTGGGATATTACAAATCACATTAACAGTTCGTAAATCTTGTTCGTTAATAACCTACTCCATAAGTAGTTTTAACAAATCAGAACTTCAATATAAGACTCAATGTGATTCATCATATTCCATACTAAAATGGTGTCTTATTAATCTTCTAGATTTTGAGCTAAGTATATCCAATCAATACTCAATTTTCTAACCTTGATAACTTTTGGAAGAAAAGAAGATATTGTTATCTTGAATCAAACAATATAACAAATGTTTGATTCTTCTAACTGAACATTCCATATACATACAATATTTCATTAGAATTAATATTGTAAGACAATCTAACAATATTTAAGATAAACATATTCCTTTTGGCCTACCTATTTACCAACTAAGTCAACTTAATGGTATAATAGAATATCCAAGCCAATTGCATGTTTTATAACATAAGTATTCTTTGACCAAGTCAAAAGACATAACAGTTATAGTATCTTTCTTTATATTATAAGTCTTTAAAAGACTTCATGTTTGTGAGTTTATACAGAAACACATAACCATGTATAATTTAAAGTTATTATGAACACCACACCATGGTTTCAATTAATTAATTTTCAAGTTAATAAACTATTTATGTCATTCCAACAATACACAAATATTTAAAGTAGCATTAGATTACTTTATTTTAATTATGTCATCCTTTGGAGTGTTCAACTTAAGAAACTGCAAATCATCCACGCCCGATCCCACGACAAGTGGTGATTTACCTTGAGATTACAATCTAGCCATGATCTCACTTAACCTAAAATGTAACTTCAAGTGTTTCTATAATTTGAATGACATAAGACATAAAAGTAGTCTATGCTATAATCTTGACACATGTTCTTTAAGCAAGACAATCTTATTAGAACGTTAATCTCTTACCTTACTTTCAAGAGAATCCATTAATCATATTTGTATGTGTTGTTCCTTTGCACACAATAAATACTTCTTCCACTTGTGCATAGAACAACATCATATAGTAGATAAACACCATGACATTCGTTTGTTTATGTGAGCAATATAATAGTGTCATAGATATATAAGCATTACAAGTAGATGTAGGAGCACTTAATTTATCAAGAAAACGTTCATGACTATCCTTGAGAATATGAATGTCTACATTTTTGAACGTAATGTATTATTTCAAGAAAATCTAGAAATAATCTGAGTTATTACCAAGATAATAACTTGTAACTCCCATTGAATTAGACAACGTTACAATAATGTTTATTCAGAATACACCATACTCCCACTGGATTTGACAACATCATAAGTGTTTCATTAACCAAAGGAAAATAGCGTGCTATTACATTGTAACTCCTTTCAAAGACTATTCGTAACAATTACTAAGGTACTAAAAGAGTGTATTCTACTCTGCAAATGATGGATCATCCATCATGCTATTAACTTGAAAAATTGAGCATGCAATTTCTTCCATAATAGGTCTACTATCCCCACAATTGTGTGTAGCACCTTTAATTTGTCAAAGCAAAACAGCTAGATAAAATCTACTAGTTTGTCTTTTACCAATTTTGCGGTAATTAATCTAGCTTCTAATTTAATAACTCATAAAATGTCAAACATGTTTTCTAGTTGACCAAAATGTCATATAAGAATTCAATCACCAACGGAGGGTAATGAAATATCTTAAGGAAAACATGGTGTGCAATTTTCTTAACTATTAAAGTTGTTATGAGTTATACATTAGAATTTAGATAATTCTAATGTTCTTAACATACCTTTCTCAATCATGGAAAGGAATAGGATTGAGTCTCACTCTTTTTCCATGGAAAAGAGTTTATGTTTGTCTTTTAGTAAAATTTTCTTGATCAAACATTTGTTTGAAAACAGAACTAGATGAATTTACCAAAGCCCAAACCACGTTTACGGTTTAATGTTGCATTAATACAATCAAAAGAATTAACAAAATTCAATTTTTAGTATTTTCGATAATTAAATCTTTCAAGAAAATAAAATACCCTTTGGTCAATATTCATATTAACCATAGTATTTTCCTTGAATTTTGGATCCTCATTATCATAGTTTCACCATCAGCTTGATCTGCCAGTGGTGAAAGTATAGAATAGGTAATCGTTGAAAACGATAATTGACAAACAAGTTTTCAATTCCAAAAATTATGGGATTTACAATTTTGCCAAAACAATTAATGCAAAACGTAAGCATGTTTCATCCCATCTTATGCCTTAAGTCATAGGTCTCACTAACTAACTTAATTAAGTTGTCTAATTTAGAAACTGCAAATCATTAAGCTGAGGTCTCACACAACAAAATAATTCACCTTGTTATTGTAATCTAGATCAAGGTCTCACATAACTAAATTACAACTTCAAGTGTTTCATATCATTTGATGGCATAAACTTAAATTTAAAGGGTACAATTTTTGACGTGTAATCAAAACTTATGTATAAAGAAGCATGCATACAACTTTATAACACATAATTTTCGGAAAAAAAAAAACTTACTTGTATTTTAATTGCTAAGATTAAATTCTACAAAGTTTTAATCGATGCGTTGAGAAACTTACAACTTTGCACTAAGATGCTTCGTACATAGAATGGTTATACTAGGTAGCTCCAATCGAACTCACAGGGGGCAGAGGACTGTAAGCGCAAAGCATAACCTTAGACATCCATTCAGTGTGACTGTGCGCACTTCTTAATTAACCCTTTATAGTTTGTTCTAGTGGGTGAGCCGTTCTAACCATTTAGTACATTCGCATCAATCGATTAAAAGTTCAAGAATAATTTTAGATAACAAATCGCAATTTCACCATTATTTAGTCCATTTAATTTTCTATTCATAAAACCCTTTTTGCTTACTAACATGTCAAAACAATATATAAACAAAAAGCATTTTAATAAAAATTAAACACACTCAAATAATATAAACATATAACTAAACAATTTAACATATGTAAAACAATTAGCCACATGCATAATTATTTCGATAAACTCTAATAAACAATTCTAGGCGTAAATAAATGCATACATTAACTAGGGCTTTCAACTACAAGGTAGATGAGCCACATACATCGACAAGTCGATTGCGTAGCCAAAGTTAATAATATACCAATTAGCACGTAACTAATTTTTATTAGTTATAATTGAGGTCTTCCCCAATTCAATAATTATCAAATAAATAGAACATGTGTATATCAACTAAACAATTTATAGCATAACAATACTCTATGGCAAAACATGCATGTTCCACCATGGATTCCGCATAACAATTATCACCCAAGATAAGCATATTACATGGCACATAACAATTATTCATTAATTAACCACATAAAATTAGCATGCAATCCTAGGGTTTTTACAAGTTTTACAAAATTAAAACCTAATTAAATAAAATAAGGGTAATCGACCCATAATAATAAAATTAGGTTTCGAATTCAAAACCCTAGAAACCATAAAAGCATGCATATAATCATAAAGATTCAATTTTTATGTGTTTCGGTAATTAATTACATCATATTAACGGCTCGTGATGCCACTGTTGGGATTTAATACTCATAACAATTATATAAAATCAAATAACATCATCAAAGCATGCAAATGAAGTAAATAGGAATAATATATGTAAGTAATTAACCGAATAAGAAAACGCTGCACCTTTTTAGCAATTCAAGAATCAAACGGTAATTGAACAAGAACTAAAACCCAAACCCTAACTTTAGGGTTTATTAAATTCGACCCACACAAAAGTCGACCACCAAGATTACAAGCTCAAGCTTGCTTGTCCTTCGTTCTTGTACACACGCATCTATTAGCGATTTGATGTTAAAAGCTAGTTCCTTGAATCACAAATAAAACCAAACACTTGTTTCTTTGACTTGGAAAAATCGATCCCAATGGGATGGGGCACACCGACGCCAAGCAAAGAGGGAGAAAAGGAGAGGAGAAATTAGGTTATTGGTGATCCAAGATTAGGAGAATAATGAATACAAGGGATTGTATTTATAGTTTCTCAAAACTTGGTGACCAAGAAATCCCACCTCCTTGGGTTGTAGCCCACGACGGCCAAACAATCCCAAAGGATTCCTGATCCTTCTTGTCCACTAAATTCATTCTTAGTCCTCATAGTTTACATTTAACGACCGTTAACTAAACCTCGTTAAATATTTAACTATTGTTATGTTTTATTTCATGACTAATAATTAATAATAGCATTTTATATATTAATTCTTAACATCAACTCTCATACGTAATGTGTGCAATCCCGAAGTCTCGAGTTCGAATCCGGACATACATATATTTAAATATCCATAAAACCTTTCAGTCTGGCCCATTAGTTTAAATCATTCCCAAAAAAAATTATTGCAGTGTCGTTTTTAAACCTGTTAAGTGTTTCCAGTTATATAACTTGTACGCTGCGTTGAGTTTTGTAATTAAAAAAAAATGTTTTGTAAAAAATGACCCAGGTGTTAAAAACAAGAGTTGCATCCACTATTAAACAAGATGGAAATTGCACACTTTGTCAATCATAATTACATGCGATATTCCGCAACCATACTCCAAAAAGTCAAAAACCCAACTACAATATTCCTCTTAATAAATTGAGTTAAGCTATTTAAAGTTTTAGACCTATAACACAAACCTAAGTATATATCAATACATAAATCACTTGTACAATTGCATTAAGTACTTTCTCTTTTTAAATTTCACCAATCAATTTTTAGATCAACAAATCAAATCGTTAGGTTCGTTTGTAGGCATGATTAGTAGGTCTAAGAATCATTTTTCTAATAAATTATTTGTCGTATATAGTTATGTTTAATACTCATCAGTTACGTCGTGTATATGTTGAAGACTCACATTCTCAAAATAACCTGAATAGAAAACCTCTTTCGTTTAATTATTTTGGGCTTGGTCTCTTAAAAATCTAATAAAAATGATGAACTTTTATAAAATAAAGTGTTTACCTCTATCTTCTTAAATTTAATTGAAGTGTAGCATCTCGTTGTGTATCTAGTGAAGTGTTTGTGCGTTTGGTGAATTTTAGCACCAATTTGGAATCATTTATTCCACTTTACCATTTGTCATGAACGGTGGAAGTATATATAGGCTATGTTTGGCGCGCAAAGATTTTTTAGAGCTTTTTGGAGCAATGAGCTTTTTGATTTTTATTGTTCGTTTGGCAAAGGAGCTGTGAGCTTTGCTATTTTTTAGGAAAGCTCATTTTTCCAACGCTTTTTAAGAACTTGTACGTGAGTTGGAGTAGCTACTGCTCACTACTACTGCTCACTGCTACTTTTATCAAACACACCCATAATTTGTGATGATGACAACTCACTTTGATCATTTCATCATAGAGTACTAAACGAGTGTTTTGGTTTAATCTAATTTAAACTCGTTTTCTTTCTACCTGATTTTTAAAAAGGATTAATTTCATATTTCACCCTACTTTCATTATTAATTTCATATATACTCAAAGTGCAAGTATTTAATGCATAATGTACAATGTTTTTAATGTATGTTTGGGTATATTTGAAATTTCCAACTAAAAGGAGGGGAGATATGAAATTGCCCATTTTAAAAAAGTTAGTTTCCAATTATCCTCGTGCTTTTGAAGTGGAGGTGCACAAATTAATCAGTTTTTGAACCGAAAAAAAAGAAAAGAAAAGAAAAAAAAAAAATCCTGAAACCAGTTTTTTCAAAAACCAGTTTTAGTATAACTGAACCGGCGGTTTGAAAACTGGTTTGCGTGTTTAGATGTCAAACAATTTGAGAACCGGTTTGGTCTCAAACCGGTTTAAATCGAACCGGTTCAGGGTCGTGAAACCGCTTTTTCATGTCCAAAACCGGTTTCAAACCAAACCAGTTTGATTCAAAACCAGTTTTTGACCATTTGACTCAAACCGAAACCGGTTCAGTTTTGAATTTTAACCGATTTGTGCACCTCTATATTGAAGTATGACGATTGATAGATGACTTTTGCTGCTTTGAGCTCATTATGTCCAAATATGTTTGGTTATCAACTTTTTTATTTCAAATTAGAATCCTAATGCCTCCAGTATATTATATTACAAGTACTTTATTCCAAACTATTTGAATATTTAGATCATTAGCATTACTAATTGGAGTTTATGATGTTAATTAAGTTATTGCTTATATACATTATTTCCGGTTTTTCTTTGACCGGAACATTTTCGCGAAAAGTTGGATCATGACTTACTAGTAAACTGTCTAATTTAATGATTGATACAAATAGTGGTTCCTAGAAAATGATATGAGCCCTCGCTATCGAATAGTACTTTGGGTTGATTCTTGAGCATCATCTTATGTGTCGCACTAGCTAATTTGATCATTGACACAAATCGTGGGTCCGACTTTGCCTAACATGCAAATTCGTCCAAGATTTTTATATGGTTCTACCACCATCAATTGATGTTATAACATTCATAATGCAACTATTATGAAGGCCTCCAAGTTGATGTAAAGTTCATAGAGTAAATCAATATCATATATTCCTAAAAATTGTTTTGGATTAAAATAATACGAAAAAATAATATAAATAATATATAAAACTTGTCGTTTCCCAATAACCTGTATAAAAAGAACCTAAGGGCAAGATCGCTTCGGTAGAGATAATTTCAAAATGAAAATGAAGCAGAGAATAGAATCACAGAGAATAGAAATCAGTAGATATAATTTTGTTCAATTCTAATGCTTTGGTAACAACATATGAGACTTGACCATAAATGAAAAAAAAAATTATTTAAATAACATTTTGTTATATAAGACTCACATATATTTGTTTGTTGATTTTATTTTTTTAAATATTTTTATTTTTCTAAATAACAATTCTTAAAAAATATTTAAAAAATATATATCTTTTTTTAAATTTATTTTTTAAACATTTATGTACTTTCTTTAAAAAAATTATTTAAATTTTTTTTTTAAATGTATTTATTTAAAAAAAAAAACTTGTTTTAAAAAAAAAAATGTTTTTTAAAAATGTATTTATTTAAAAAAAATTATTTTTTTTTAAAAATATTTTTTTTAAAAACTATTTTTTAAAATGTATTTATTTAAAAAAACCTTTTTTTTTTTAATATTTTTTTTAAATTATTTTTTAAAAATGTATTTATTTAAAAAAAAACAATTTTAAGCATCTAATGTTGCACGTCCTAATTTGTTTACATATATATATATTTTTAAAACAAAATCCATTATTTAACAAAATTATAGTTAAAAACATTTTTTCAAAATAATAATAATCCATTTCTCCAATTTCTCCACCAAATAAAAGAAATGGATTAGCCAAATTACACTACACAATTCTCTCAATTTCTCTTCATTTCTACCAAATTCTCTTTTTCAATTCTCTGTACCAAACAAGAGAAATAAGTCCAATTTCCATTTCTCTGATTTCTTTTCTCTCTACCAAACACACCTAAGTTCTTTACTCTCACATAGTTAAAGATACAAAGGTTACATGTGAGTTTTTATCTTGAATTTTCTTTTCTAAACATAATTTCTCGACTATTTGTCCGATTAATTCACGTGGTTTAAACTGACCGTCACACTCGTGACCCACGTCACCAGGTGCCACATCAGCTTTCTCTCTCCGGCGACCCGTCGTGCCACAAATGATTTTTTTTTAAATCCAAACATTTTAAACATAAAATTTAAATTCATTAAAATTTAAAACATTACAGTACGAAATTCAAATAAACATTAAAAACATTACGTAAATTATTCAAATAACGTTAAAAACATTAAAAAAAAAAGCTCGAACGACATATTAAAGAATGTTGAGATAGAAATGTTGATTGAAATTGTGTGTTTTAGAAATGTGTTTGAGTTAGTATTTATAGGAAAAGTTAATTTTTTTTTTTAAGTTTGTTTGTTTGTTTTTTTTTATTTATTTATTTATTTATTTATTTATTTTTTAATGTGGCAACGATACTCAAAAAGTGGGAAATGTGGGAGAATTGAATACCGGTTGAAAATACAACCGATACCCAAAAAATTTGGCCTCGACCGATTTGATGACCCGTCGTCCACACTCGACTTGACCGATTTAAATATCGGTCGTCGAGGCAATATTTTGATGCCCAACCGATTTCAAATGTCCCACTGTGTCCATCCTTACAAACAGAAATAAAATGATGAATTATATAAATTTAAGTGTTTAGTTTTATCTTCTTATACTTGTTGAAGTGTAACATCTTGTTTTACATCTAGTAAAGTGTTTATGGCTTTATGCGTTAGGTGAATTTATCACTAATTTTGAATCATTATTCAACTTTACCATTTGTCATTAACGGTGGAAGTGCATCTCATTTGTGATGATGACAATTTACTTTGCTCATTTCATCATTATTCACACGGGTGTATTACTAAAAGAAACTTTTTTTTTACATGCACTTGATTATTATTAGATAAAAGTTTCTTTCAAATTCTCCTCACACTTTTGGTATATGGCGATTCATTGGTGACTTTTGTAGCATCAAGTACATTATGTCCAATTTAGTTTGGTCATCAACTTTTTGATTTTAAATTTGAATCGTAATGCATCCATTATATTATACTAGCATAGTACCCGTACAAAGCAGCGGCGGTACTCAATATGTAAGTTTCTCTCGTACCTTGATATTTAAGCGGTATGCAATGAGAGTTAGTATTTGACGATTTATCCGTTTGATAGTTCAAAAAGAGTAGATGCGTATTTGAATTTCCATAAAGTATATCAATACAAATATAGATATCCATACTTATACTCATTTAAATTTTGTATAATTTGAATGTTCATAATAAAAATTACAACTATAAATTTGTATTATTGTAAGTTTGTAACATCCATTTTAATACTAAAATTTAATGTGTCATTAGTATATTATAGTGTAGAATTTAATTATATGAATTACTAATTATAGTAACATGTGTAGGCTTAAAAAATTAAGACTTCCTTCTTTAGAAAGTCCTAAATACATTATAAGGTAGTATAAATTACAAGTTCATTGTTTCAAACTGTTGTAACTTTTAAATCACTGGATTGCTAGCAGCAGACGCTGCAATGGCTTAGGGGTGGGTGGGGTTGGGCTTGTTGGCGCCGCCAAGCACGACGTTATCACACCCTGTTGGGTGGTGGTGTTATGGCTTTAGTTTGTAACATGGTTGAGCCATAGGCCCATAACACACCTTTTTCGAAAATTTTGACTATTGCATATCTCCAAAGGATATTTTTGTATATTTTTTACTATAATGCTTGAAGTTGTTGCGTTGTATAATATGTGGGTTTCACATGCTTTTTTTTGGTGTAGCGGCTATGAATAACGATCTTAATGTTCAAAATTATTCATCCGTTATATGATGACCTTATAGATGATATCGCCCTGGTGGCTTCATTTGAAGTGAATGGAGTTACATACTACAAAGGGTATTACTTAGCCGACATGATTAATCCACAATGGGCTACTTTTGTCAAAAAAAAATTCGGTGGCAAGAGACGAGATTCATTTACATTAAGAGAAGGAATGAAAGTGCTAGAATGGATGACGAACGAGCCTTTGGTATCCTCTAAGGACATTGGGAATTGTACAACAACCAACGAGTTCTTACAGTATCAACAAGATACGAAGAATCATATACACTTGCCTCATATTGCATAACATGTTTCTCGAAGATCAAAAGTTTGCGATAAGTGAATTCAACGAGTTGTATGTATGTCCGCAACCAAATATATAACATGCTTGGATCGAGAGATGCACTGTTCGATGAAGATATACAAAAGAATTACGTGATAAACATATACATGAAACTCTTCTAAGAAATTTTATGGAGCATCTTTTGCAACAACAAAATTAGTTTATTGATGATTTAAGTATTTTTTTCGTCATTTCTTCTTTTTTCTTTCGTTATTATTATTATTATTATTATTATTATTATTATTATTATTATTATTATTAATTTATGTAATTTGTATTTTTTTTAATTTAAATGGAAGGAAACTAATTGGTTTTAAAAAAATGGAAAAGAAAATAAAATAACAAGTTTAAAAAAAAGTGTTTAGCTTCAATTATGAGAGAGGGTGATTTTGGGTGTGGTGAGTTATGTGTTGTGTTATAAGGGAAAAGGCTGATGTGGCATTACGTGACATCGAAAATAAGGTTTGGCTTGAGTGATTACATCCTTTGCTCTAACTCGAGTTTATGGTTGAGATAATTAATTACTTGCTTTACATATGGTTCATCATTGAACCAAGGCTTACTAGTTAATTAATGGTCTACGATCATTGACATAAATGGTGGTTACTTTCATCAAAATGATATGAGCCCTCACTATCGAATAGTACTTTGGGCTGGTTTTCGAACACCGGCCATCTTCTATGTCGAACTACTATCAACTTGAAGTAAAGGATACGGGTCCGACTTCTCCTAACATGCAAATTCGTCCAACTTTTTTCTATGGTTCTACCACCATCAATTGATGTTATAACATTCATAATGCAACTATTATGAAGGCCTCCAAGTTGATGTAAAGTTCATAGAGTAAATCAATATCATATATTCCTAAAAATTGTTTTGAAATCAAATAATAACCTATTAAATATGAGTTGTCATGTAGTAATATAATTTGAGAAACACATGCCATAATATATATAATACATGTTTTGAAAAGACAACATAAAATAAAACACATCATACTAGAGGAAAACAGGACTGCTTCTGGAATTAGGCTTAGTCAAAGATGTATTATATGATAAAAGGCATTTCACAATTGTTCTATACAAGACAATAGTCCAATAATCCAGGCCTAACTATTTTCTTAATTACAGCTAGTTTATTTTTTTTATAATGAGAACAAAACCCATGAATCCAAACGAATAAGCAAGTGTTTTCTGGCAAGACTAGTGCTAAGAGTGACGGAGTCAGGACCAAATATAATTGGGTGTATAAAATATTTTGAATCGTAATATAAAAACACATTTTGATAGACCGGGTACATTTAAGATGCGTTTAAGAAAAATTGATGTTTTCTTCAAAAATTAACACTACATCTTAAAAATCTATTAGGAGCTCGGGCACCCACAGAAACCCCCCGATTCCGTCCCTGAGTGATAATGGGCAACCACAACCCCAAATCGACCTAACACATGACTGCGTCCCCTACTACTCCGACCACAGGCGATCAAGACATCAAGTCCCTCCAACCAAATGAATGTTATGGTTGGCTACCCAACCGAATTTTTATTTTATTTATTTATTTATTTTTAGTTGTGGTTGCGGTCGGCCTTACTACTTGTTTATGGTTTATGTGTAGTTTTAGAAAGCTGAGTTGACGCTGATGTTGATAGAGTATCTACATAAAGTTATGATCACCATTAGCATTAGTCTAATGTTTGTATATATTTTACTGGAAATTAGATATATGATATTGTTGCAGAATAATTTAATCCCCTCGTGGCATATGGCTTTTTAGATATTGTAATTTTGCCTACAAAAGATTCCAATTGCTCCGAAGATAAAACTTATTGCATGTAATATTTTTGGCATTGTGCTAACGTCAAGTTTTCTACATAGGAATCCTAGAAAATCAAAGTTAAATATTAGTTACTTGAAAAAAAATTATGAGTAGTTCAAAAAGCAAATCAAGTATTGTAATATTAATAAAAACTAATAAACCATAGTTGATACTTTTTTATATCTGAGTTCAGTTTAAATCCGAATAAAATTATGGTTTTTGGTCTAAATTTGATGACAAGTTTTTTTTTTTTTTTTAAAGGAAATGTTGATTTGTTGTATTTTTATTTCTGAGTTTGAGTATGATTTGTGTTGCTAGTACATTGAAACCAAAAATATGTTAACATTAAAAGAATCGAGAAAGTGAAAAAAGGAAACATTACAAAAATGAAGACATTTTTATGGGACCAAATAAAACAGCATGGCCATTTCACTTTTACCTTTTTACTTTTATCTACCTTTACAACGCACCTAGTTTAAATTGTCATGATTTCTGATTGGACTATTTCAAAAAATTCTTGACATTTTTGCTTCAGTAAAATCGTATTTTAAAATTGAATTAGTAATGGATTTTTTGATGGTTAATATACTAGTTATAATACTCACGGGTTTTTATATATTGTCTTTTTTTTTAAATGATTACTAATTTATTTTTACATTAGACACAAATATTTTTAAAATCACTCCCGCTTTTTACTAAGTTTTTTTCTTTATACATATATTATTTTTTCTTGACTATATATAAGACCGTTTTTTTAACTATTGCCAAATCCGGAATATTTGACTTTTTTTAGTAAATATTTTAAAATAAAAATAATAATAAATAAATAAAATATTACCAAATAAGGTATAAATTTATTTTTTTGAAATGAAAATTTTTCACTGGTGGTTTTATTTTATTAAATAAAAGATGTATCGATTTCTATGCTTTCATTAAACATTCTTGGGTACATGCATTAACATGTCTAAAAGTATTCAACTATGTATACATTTTGCATTATGCAAAAAATAAAAAAAGTCAATATGATTTACTATTGAATTCCAATGTAAAGGATACTAAATAGTAAACATGCAAAGGTCAAAATTTGGCCTTTTTCTTTTTACAACAAAAGAATTACATAAAAAGTACCCTTTGTAGATCTGGAAAACAAATCTAGAATTTTTTAGCTAAAAAAACAAAAATAAAAAATAAAAATAAAATAAATAAATAAATAAAAATTGACATTCTAGTTTCACTTTAATTTATTTTTTCATCACATGTCAACTTCTTAATTTAACAAGGACAGTAGATAATATAAGAAGGGTCATACTAATCTTGCACCCCCTAAAAAAATTTTAGGGGGTGTTAAAGTTTCCGTGCCAATCATTTGGTACAAGGGTTTTTTTTTAACTTTTACTATTTATTTTTTTTTTTTTGTCACTTTTTTATGCAAGTCTTTTTTTTACATTTACTTTTTTACAAATCTTACTTTTATAAAAGTAAGATTTTTTACTTTTTATTTTTTTTTACTAATAAAGTATATAACTTTTTACAAGTTTTTTTATTAATCGTTTAAAACTTAAAAAAACGTAGTCGAAATTTTTTGAGGCTCGTTCGAAGGTTGCAAAAGTGAGATGTTATCTCACTTCGCCGCCCATTCGGTTTTCATCATCGCCGAAAATTTTAGGCTCAAAAATAATCATCGCCAAGTATTTTTCATCGACAAAGTTCACATTCACAATAGTAAAGATTCTCAAATCTGCATAAAGCAATTCACTAACAGTAAAGATTCTCAATCAATCACCGCTTCCTTCGTTATAAGGAATATCACATTCACAATTCACATACATACCACAAAGAAGCAATCACAGAATCACAGTTCATACCACAAAGAGCAGAATCACAGCTTCATACCACAAAGAAGCTAACCAGGGGAAAATGTCGAGCTCACCATTTTATACCAATGAGGTAATAAACTTTACAATATGACATGCAAAATTTATAAAAACTAGATTTTTAATAGACTCAAATTATTATTGTTTTATCATTTTGGCTGCAAATTTGAAGGTTGCAAAGTCATTTTGCCATGCCATTCGATTATGTCACGCCAAATCATTTTTGCTGAAAATCAACAAAAGTTTTTATCATCAGCCAGATCTCGATTTTTGCATGTTTTCGCTTATTTTTTGGCTTATGTTTCCGGTTTATTTTTTGCCAAAACAACCATGAGCCAAAACAGCCAAAAACAAAAATAACCACTATCATAAACTTCAAAACCAAAAAATACTTGATTATGATAGTGGTTATAAACAACCAAAACTGCCATGAGCCAAAATAAACCGAAAACAAAAAATAACCACTATCATAACCATGAGCCAAAACTGCCATGAGCCAAGAGTTGCAACGACGGCGGTTTAAGCTTATTTACCGGCTTATTTTTTTGGCTTATGTTTTCGGTTTATTTTTTGCCTCACAAAAAAACTGAGCCAAAACAACCAAAAACAACCATGAGCCAAAACAGCCAAAACAACCATGAGCCAAAACAACCAAAACAACTGAGATATGGTATCAACTGAGATATTGCGCCAAAACAACCATGAGCCAAAACAACCAAAACAACTGAGATATGGTATCAACCATGAGCCAAAACAACCTAAACAACCATGAGCCAAAACAGCCAAAAACAACCATGAGCCATGCTGTCACAATTCTCAAATTCCGGTCATTTCATAAATTATATATATGCATCATATTAATTCATTCATGGCATTTCATTTCACATTTAACGCGTAATTTTTATATTTAATAAACGTTATCGCGTGAGTTATTATTTTGAGCATTTAATCCATTACTTTCAAAAATGATCCCGACATATTTTTAAACTTACATTTGGCTTATAAAAACTATATTTTGAGTTTACCTAGTGTTCTAAATTTATTTTGTGTATAAATCGTTAAATTTATAAGTATTACGACTTTTTCTTTAAAACGACAAGATAATTATTATATCACTCAAATCTTTCAAGGAATGTATTTTTTACAATTTTTATAAAATCATTATACTCTATTTTGATCTATTAAAAATTACTTTTACCTAAAACTATCTTAAATACACTAATGAATATACAACCTTACAAGTTACAACACATTTAACCTATACATTTTACATTCAAACAATTACACAATATATAAAAGAAAAAAAAATATTTTCATTAGTACTTTTGGCCGACCAAGGGGGGGGTATGCAATTAATGTTATGGTAAAAATTTCTTGATTTGTTTAGATACATACTCCAAGTCACTTCTATACTTCATTCATCTCATTATTTCAAAGTTGATAAAAGTTCTCTCTATCATGTTCTTCCTCTCCATAGAACCGGTTATACAAGGTGTTAAGAAGGGATCATCCAAAGTTTTCCATTTTCAAGTTAAAACAATCTAGATAACACTCTTTATAAGGTTTTGAAATAAAAACCTAGAGTGTTTAGGCTAAACCTTGTTCTTTGCACCTCATCATAATACTTGTAAGCATATTTCTATCATTTTACATATTTCATCTTCATTTTATATTTATCTCTTCATTTTTGGAGCAAGCATGCATGATATGTGATTTATACCATTTTTACTTGATTTTTGGAGTTTTATATATATATAGAGTCATCCTATAATTATCCCCTTGGTATACTTTGGTCTTGATGATGTTTAGGAACCCATGACACACTAAGAAGGTGTATGGTAGGATTAGATTAGCTTTGGAGTTGATTTGAAGGGATTGGAATAGGTTTAGTACGAGAAAAACTATTTTCGCACAAGTATATAAAAGGGTCTGTCCTTAAAATCATTTTCTGGAAAATCCGACAGTAGGCACGAATTTTTGGCCTTGATATTTAGAAAATATACTTTAAAACGAATCCGGGGCCGCTTGAACGGATAAAAACGGACTTATAACGAAGAAGTTATGGATTTTACAAGTTGGACGCATTAAAAATATAATTTTCTGAAATTTCAGCATACTATTTTTAGTTTGTTCGGGTCAAAAATGAGCCTTAAGCTTCACAAATTATTTCGACTTGTCAAAAATATATTAGTATACTTTGATACTAAGCTAAGGACGTATTATAATGAGAAAACGGATTTGAAACGATAAATATATGCACGCTTTCATAAAAATTGCCGTAACTATTATTTTCTGAAAACTATATTATTTCTACTATACAAGTGTTACGTAGCCGAACGCCCATGTTGAGGGCTGTTTTAACCATGATGTAAACTTTTTGGAACGAATTGTCTTCTAGAAAAAATCCAGTTCACCGGCATATTTTTCAAAACGACAAGCCGCTTGTATAGCTGGAGTTGTAATAAATTATTTATGGTTGTCTGAACTTGGCCGAAATTCATTTTTTTCACAACAATTAGCCAAAATCACTATCTTCAACCCTTATTATCTTTATGTTCGAGACCTTTTAGACGAAAACTCCTGAACTGAAACTTCTATATTTCGATACAAACTTTCCAAAACCGCCGAAGTTCGTTCTCTAACGATCGACGCATTACACTATTTTAATAATTTTAACTAGTTTTTCGGGCCATTTTTGTTAAATTAATGAAAAATTCGACGACATTGTTTTATGCATTTAAAAGTGATAATTTCACTAAAAATCATTACAAAACCATTGTAGGATGACATTTTGACGTAAATACTTGTAAAGTGATTTTGAGGGTCAAGACGCCAAAAGATTATTTTTCGACGATAAGTATTATTTTCAAAACTCACAAATGGTATAAATATCATCCAATTGCGGCATAACATTACACACCATGACTTATTTCATATCATATCATTCATAATAGGTCCGCTTCGAGACTCACGCTATATTTCTGTACCCACTTTTGTTCTATCTATTCATCAAGTGAGTATTCACAGACTCCCCTTTTAAATGCTTTAAATTGTTTTGGGGTGGAATGCATGATTTATACTTGAACTAAACTATCTATGTTTTATGAACTTATTGAACATTTTATGCTAGTGAGTAATCACATCCCCTTTTTACCGCTTTTACTATACTTTTGGGCTAAATGCATGAACCATATTTGCACTAAATTGATTATTACTTCTATGAACTCTCTAGACTAGAACTTGTGAACTCGAATCGATCCTTGAACTTAATTACGAAATTATGACTAGTTGGAACTTGTTGAACCGTACATGTTAGGACTGATTCGTGTGAAGTGAGTGTGTGAAAACACAAATATCAACGTATATCAAAATAACCGTAAAATTCGACAAATTAACCCTTTAGGAAAAAGGTCAACGTGCCAAACCTCACGGTGTGATAAAAGTGATACCGGAAGTGATTTCCCGGTCGTGTCCCAACGAGGTGTGAAATGGAAGGATTCGTTGAGTTTCGTGATTTGAACTTGAATTGGATTTTTAATGATTTTGGAATTGATTATGTATTCTACAAATTAACCAACGGGAAAGTAATTAAGGCAAGGGAACCCTAATAAACTACAAACTAACTACTACTAAGCCTAAGAAATAATAAATCAAAGCTACACTAAGTCCTAGGGTGCTAAACGTAAAAACGTAAAAACGGTAAAACAACCCGAGCCATAAACGTAAAAGTTTTGCAATTTAAGGGCTACGGGTATGAAACCAATTTTCCTACGATCTATTTGACTAAAAATAATTTTAGGAAAAGCGAATATTTTTTGACTTTTAAATTAATTACTACTTAATTAAAAACTATTTTACTCTAATTAATTGATTAAAAATACTAAACTATTATAGAAAAATCTGAAATTTTGCGTAAAACTTTTTACATATCATGATTCTGGGAAAATTAAAAAACTTGGGTGTTGCTTTGAAAAATAAGCTCGAAATAAGCCAAAGTTAGCTTATAAGCAAAACTCGCCACTTGACCCTTATGTATTTAATGATGCAAAGTCTAATGTAAAAAGTCCCAAGGGCTTAATGGTTGGCATGTGGTGTGTTGAGGTCGTGTGCTTAGGACCAGGTTCAACCCTTGGTACCTTTTTGTGACTTTATTTTTTCTTCAACTTTTCTTTTTGCCAACTGAAGTTAGTATCAAAACAAAGAACTTTTATAAAAACTTGACTTTTGAAAAGGTACCAATAAGCTTATAGGAACCTTTTTAATGTCCTCGCTTGGGACAGAAACAAACACTCCCTTTAAAGCAAACAAGCAAAAATTCCCTTGTAAATTTTTAAAGTGAGATTAAACCATGACTTTTGTGAAAAACTTCTATGTGAGAATGTCAATTAAGTCTGCTTTAATGCTTATTACCTCAACAGATGTGAAAAGTAAACAAACTCCCTTTTTGCACTCAAAACTGACATCCAAAACCCTCTTAAACAAACTTTAAAACACCAAATTAAGGTAAACTAAGGAAAGCTCTTGGATAAGAAGCAATTGAACTATCTACTTAACTAAAACAAGCTAATGAAGAAGCTAAACTGAGTAGTTAAAGGGGGAAATAACAAATGGCTATGCAATCTTAACTAGGGGAGTCCTAAGCTAAAACATGAACTACAAGGCAATTAAGCTACAAATAAGTACTAAGACAAACTAAATGGATCTAATCTAATCTCACCTACTAAAACCAAGTCACCTAAGAACTACAATCCAAGTCCCTAAATAAGTTGGAAACTACCATAAGTCAGACCATGGAAAATGTGTGACTGAAATGATGACTCCAAGTCCAAAACAACAAATACTTTGTCCTTTTTTGCAGCTTGTTTTCAAACTGAGTTGTAGACTTCCAAGCAATGAAAAAGCTTCAAAACAAAGTTAGGCAAATAGAGATTCATAAAAAACTAACTTATGGGGAAAATGAGTATGACAACAAATTTTAAAAAAATAAGCAGTTATCGCTAACGATCAGTTGCACTTTGTCGATGCAGTAAAACTCAAATATGAAATGGACAACTTTTCAACTCTGATTTTGACTATTTTAGAGGTACAACCCAAGTTCCAAACTGAAGCTATACTAAAATGAATTTATAAAGACTTGAGAAAAACAAATTTTAGACAATCATGACCCCAAATTCACCTCAGAACGACTCAAGTTCGCCAGCAGCATTAGGCATCAAACAATCTGCACAAAACAAAAAAGAACACCTTTTTTTCTCAGACTCAAGCTTTGGATGAGACTTGCATCACCATTTCTGGATCGAAGAACAAATTTGACCTTAAAACTCTTTTGACTATAAAGTCAAATCTGTTAAAACTCCTTTTTTACCAAATAATAAGCTCAAAACAAACACCCTATTTCAAAGCTTTTGACCCCTATATTTTTTTTTGTTTTCTTTTCTGAGACTGAGATACAATCACAAATAACTTTAAATAAAACAAACAACAACTAGAGATTTAACAAGATAAGATTCAAAGAACTTTTCATTAACTAAAAAGATGCATTACAAAACATAGAAAAGCTAAAATTTTTTAACTGAAAACTAGGGGTGCCTGCAATGGCTTACAACTGCTCCTATTTATACTAAAACTAAGCTACAGGTCTTCAAATCTTCCTCTCTTCTTCTTGTGTGTTTCTTTTGTGAGAGGTGCAAGCTAAAAAACCATCCTTGTGCTTCTTGAAGTTAATCCAAGCCATTGATCAATTAGGTACATATGAGAAGATCATCTAAGCCGCCCACGTGGTCTTTTAGACTTGGATTGCCAGGTGGAGATCTTGGGGGAGGGGTAGAAAGATTAGTGGGTTAGGGTTTTGGGAAAATCTGGTTAAAAGAGAATAAGGGGGTTTGGGTAAAGGTGAGATTTGGGTAAAAGGGAGTTGAGAGGTTGAGTGTTTAGGGAGGAGAGAAAGAAGAGGGTTTGGGAACCTGTGTTCTAGGGTTCTGGCTTTGGTTATCTCGGGAAAGAGAGTGGGGAAATTGGGGAGTAATGGGTGGGTTGGTTATTTATTGACCGGTCATGGGTAGGCTACCGGATTGGGTTGGGTGATTTAGTTGGGCCAAGGTTTTAATGATGGACTTAGGATATATTATGAAACCATGGCAAACATAAGGACCAATCTTGACCAAACTGAAAATCCAGGGGCAAATCAAGTAACTTCTGAAAAGTGTAATCCAAGGACCAATCTTGTGAATCTCAAATAAACCAAGGGTCATTTTTGCCAAAACTGAAATTCCAAGGATTAAATTTGACAGTTTTTAAAAATCCAGGGATCAAAACCGTAATTTCTCAAACTTTTGAAATTTTTCACCAAAGGACTAATTATGACAACTTATGATTTCAAAAGGACCTTTGGTGACTTTTCTTTTTAAATTACGTGCTCAGGGACTATTTCGCAATTTTGAAAGACGGGGACTGAAATCGCCAATTATGCAAACTTGTTTGTTTTTCATTTGTTTTCAATAATTTTGCATCTGAAACACAATTTTGAGATATTTTCAATATTTTGATGCATTTCGGAGTGTTTTTGAATGTTTTGCAGTTCAGTTTTGACCTAAAATGATGAGTGAATACGCACTCATCAAGGACCTTGACCTAAAGTCTCCCATGTTCGGAGCATCACTATAAAGTCTCCCTTGTTCGGAGCATCACTATAATTCTCCTTTGTTTCGGTGGAGTGTTCACAAAAATTCTCGCCTTGTCGGTGGAGTGTTCTCAATAATTCTCGCCTTGTCGGTGGAGTGTTCTCAATAATTCTCGCCTTAATGGTGGAGTGTTCTCAATAAGTCTCGCCTTATTGGTGGAGCGGTTCTCAATAAATCTCACTTAGGTGGTCCGAAAGTGACAAAGGAGTCTCCCCTGTTCGGCAAAGGCAAAGTCTCCCATGTTCGAAGCATCAACTTAAATTATTATATACTTGGTACTATATTGTGAACTATTATGACCGCTTACACTTGACTACTTGACGCTATATTTTTGTGCAATGGGTTGTGTACACACAGGTTGCAAGTTTTGTATGGGCGGAATTTGGAACTGAGTGGATACACAATGCCTTTGCTTTGTGGACTATTTTCGTTGACCGAAAGCTTTGATTATTTCTTACGAAGTTTTCGCTTAAACGTGTTTACTCACCAACTATTTTCATAGTTGACCCGTTTTCTCTCATGCATTTCAGGTGATCGTTAGTAAGCTTTTTCTACCAAGTCTTGCATAATGAAGTTTTCAATTGTCTCTACAAATCATTATGTAATAGAACGCAATATTTTGGGAACTAAACTTTGTAATATATTTGCCGATGACGGCTAAACTAGTATTGTAATGGTGTACTCTTTCTTTTAAATATTAACGTTGGTATGATCTATTATCTTGTGCTTATGTTCCCTTCCCTACACCTCAGCTTCGCCTCCTACGAGGTGTGCAGATTGGTATCGAGCCAAAGGTTATAGAGAATGCCGATTTTTCAAAAATAAAAATCACAGTAATCTATAACCGAAAAATTTTATTTTATTAAACATTGAACATCATCCGAGTCATCTAGTCCTATCGTTACATCGTTAATCATAAATTATACATAGCCTGATCAACTATGTCTAATTTATGAAGAACCATGCAATGATAAGAAGGGTAAATTTAAATCATGATTAGTCGAAGTCTTTGAGTCCTGGTCACCAAGTTGCATTGGTCGGGTGGGTATGCACAAAGATGTTTTACGCTCACGTCTACATTACCGCATCTTTGTTCATATCTTCTTTTCCATCTTTCGACTTGTTAGACACAGCATGTCTCTGCTCCTGCATGTTTCGATCACTATAACACATTACCACCGCTCTCGCACCTCATCCGACTTCGTAGAATGTCGCTTACTCAACCCGATGTTTTGGTTCACTGTAGATCATGGTCGCAAGAAACGCACGCCAGAGGTAATCGCCCAACCGCATTGGCAATAGAAGGCCCACAAGATCCAACATTGATGTTTCCCCGCACGGTCAAGCATTCTATCTGGATACCGAGGAAGCCCGCAACGCTTAACGGGTACATTCTTTCGAACAACCACTTTATTTCTGTGCTTTACATAATTTTGAGTGCATAACTTCCTTCCATCTTTACCACGCTCACGACATTGATTAATTTGAGACCTATTGATATCGACCTTATTTGTTATATATTTTGTTGATTGGATTTGATTGTGTAAGCAAATCGAATATCGTTTAATCTTCAAAAGACTTCATTCAAGGATGTGAATCCTACCTTTCTAACAACTTGTTTCCTAGCTTGATCTAGTGACAGCTTCTGTTTGATGAGTTGCTAAAATCAAGCTAAGAGACAAGTTTACTCAAGTCGGTTTAGTTTAATCTCATGACAGTTCTTGTTTGATGAGTTGTGAGATTAGATTATAATCGACAACCTAAAGGTCTTTTGAGAGCTACGCTCGATATTGGGTAAGTTTACCCTATCAAATCTAATCACGCACGCATTTAGTTGAATGGGGAACCTGTACGCATGGGCATTGATATGATCATTTAGATTGTTCGTATCGAGCATGAACTTTTGAACTCTTGTCGAGGTTCGGACCATAGTATCGTTAATCGAATCATGAGGACATGATTCCACTGACATGGGAAGAATGTCACAATTCTCAAATTCTGGCATTTCATAAATTATATATATGCATCATATTAATTCATTCATGGCATTTCATTTCACATTTAACGCGTAATTTTTATATTTAATAAACGTTATCGCTGAGTTATTATTTTGAATATTTAATCCATTACTTTCAAAAATGATCCCGACATATTTTTAAACTTACATTTGGCTTATAAAAACTATATTTTGAGTTTACCTAGTGTTCTAAATTTATTTTGTGTATAAATCGTTAAATTTATAAGTATTACGACGTTTTTCTTAAAAACGACAAGATAATTATTATATCACTCAAATCTTTCAAGGAATGTATTTTTACAATTTTTATAAAATCATTATACTCTATTTTGATCTATTAAAAATTACTTTTACCTAAAACTATCTTAAATACACTAATGAATATACAACCTTACAAGTTACAACACATTTAACCTATACATTTTACATTCAAACAATTACACAATATATAAAAGAAAAAAAAAAATATTTTCACAAGTACTTCCCCCCTTGGCCGACCAAGGGGGGGGTATGCAATTAATGTTATGGTAAAAATTTCTTGATTTGTTTAGATACATACTCCAAGTCACTTCTATACTTCATTCATCTCATTATTTCAAAGTTGATAAAAGTTCTCTCTATCATGTTCTTCCTCTCCATAGAACCGGTTATACAAGGTGTTAAGAAGGGATCATCCAAAGTTTTCCATTTTCAAGTTAAAACAATCTAGATAACACTCTTTATAAGGTTTTGAAATAAAAACCTAGAGTGTTTAGGCTAAACCTTGTTCTTTGCACCTCATCATAATACTTGTAAGCATATTTCTATCATTTTACATATTTCATCTTCATTTTATATTTATCTCTTCATTTTTGGAGCAAGCATGCATGATATGTGATTTATACCATTTTTACTTGATTTTTGGAGTTTTATATATATATAGAGTCATCCTATAATTATCCCCTTGGTATACTTTGGTCTTGATGATGTTTAGGAACCCATGACACCCTAAGAAGGTGTATGGTAGGATTAGATTAGCTTTGGAGTTGATTTGAAGGGATTGGAATAGGTTTAGTACGAGAAAAACTATTTTCGACAAGTATATAAAAGGGTCTGTCCTTAAAATCATTTTCTGGAAAATCCGACAGTAGGCACGAATTTTTGGCCTTGATATTTAGAAAATATACTTTAAAACGAATCCGTGGCCGCTTGAACGGATAAAAACGGACTTATAACGAAGAAGTTATGGATTTTACAAGTTGGACGACGAAAAATATAATTTTCTGAAATTTCAGCATACTATTTTTAGTTTGTTCGGGTCAAAAATGAGCCTTAAGCTTCACAAATTATTTCGACTTGTCAAAAATATATTAGTATACTTTGATACGAAGCTAAGGACGATATAATGTAGAAAACGATTTGAAACGACAAATATATGCACGCTTTCATAAAAATTGCCGTGAACTATTATTTTCTAAAAACTATATTATTTCTACGATACAAGTGTTACGGTAGCTGTGAACGCGTCCATGTTGAGGGCTGTTTTTAACCATGATGTAAAACTTTTGGAACTAATTGTCTTCTAGAAAAAAATCCAGTTCACCGGCATATTTTCAAAACGCAAGCCGTTTGTATAGCTGGAGTTGTAATAAATTATTTATGGTTGTCCCTAACTTGGCCGAAATTCATTTTTTCACAACAATTAGCCAAAATCACTATCTTCAACCCTTATTATCTTTATGTTCGAGACCTTTAGACGAAAACTCCTAACTGAAACTTCTATATTTCATACAAACTTTCCAAAACCGTCGAAGTTCGTTCTCTAACGATCGACGCACACTATTTTACGACTAGTTTTTCGGGCCATTTTTGTTAAATTAATGAAAAATTAATTATTACGACATTGTTTTACGACGAAAAGTGATAATTTCACCATAAATCATTACAAAACCATTGTAGGATGACATTTTGACGTAAATACTTGTAAAGTGATTTTTGAGTGGTCAAGACGTCAAAAGAGTATTTTTCGACGATAAGTATTATTTTCAAAACTCACAAATGGTATAAATATCATCCGAATTGCGTGCATAACATTACACCATGACTTATTTCATATCATATCATTCATAATAGGTCAGTTTCGAGACTCACGCTATATTTCGGTGTACCCACTTTTGTCTTCGCATCTATTCATCAAGTGAGTATTCACAGACTCCCCTTTTAAATGCTTTAAATTGTTTTGGGGTGGAATGCATGATTTATACTTGAACTAAACTATCTATGTTTTATGAACTTATTGAACATTTTATGCTAGTGAGTAATCACATCCCCTTTTTACCGTTTTACTATACTTTTGGGGCGAAATGCATGAACCATATTTGAACTAAATTGATTATTACTTCTATGAACTCTCTAGACTAGAACTTGTGAACTCGAATCGATCCTTGAACTTAATTACGAAATTATGACTAGTTGGAACTTGTTGAACCGTACATGTTAGGACCTTGACCTAAAGTCTCCCATGTTCGGAGCATCACTATAAAGTCTCCCTTGTTCGGAGCATCACTATAATTCTCGCTTTGTCGGTGGAGTGTTCACAATAATTTCGCTTGTCTTGGAGTGTTCTCATATTCTCGCCTTTGTCGGTGGAGTGTTCTCAATAATTCTCGCCTTAATGGTGGAGTGTTCTCAATAAGTCTCGCCTTATTGGTGGAGCGGTCTCAATAAATCTCGCCTAGGTGGCCGAGTGACAAAGGAGTCTCCCTGCTCGAGCAAAAGGCAAAGTCTCCCATGTTCGGAGCATCAACTTAAATTATTATATACTTGGTACTATATTGTGAACTATTATGACCGCTTACACTTGACTACTTGACGCTATATTTTTGTGCAATGGGTTGTGTACACACAAAATGGTTGCAGTTTTGTATGGGCGAATTTGAACTGAGTGATACACAATGCCTTTGCTTTGTGGACTATTTTCGCTTGACCTAAAAGCTTTGATTATTTCTACTTGAGCTTTTCGCTAAACGTGTTTACTCACCAACTATTTTCATAGTTGACCCGTTTTTCTCTCATGCATTTCGGGTGATCGTTAGTAAGCTTTTTCTACCAAGTCTTGCATAATGAAGTTTTCAATTGTCTCTACAAATCATTATGTAATAGAACGCAATATTTTGGGAACTAAACTTTGTAATATATTTGCCGATGACGGCTAAACTAGTATTGTAATGGTGTACTCTTTCTTTTAAATATTAACGTTGGTATGATCTATTATCTTGTGCTTATGTTCCCTTCCGTTACACTCAAGCTTTCTTAGCCTCCAAGCAGGGTGTGTGACACATGCGTACAATATACCAACTTCAAAACCAACTGCATCCATATATACCATGCACCTCATTAGACCAACAACAACATCAACCCATATACCATCACGAAAACCGAATCTAAAACTTTAGATCTAGGGCGCGTCGGTGAGAAATACCGCGACGCGTTCTATGTTAAAATGATCAACTTTTCCCGATCTATCGTTTGGTATATGGGGTGAAAATATCCGGTGGTGCGTGGGTCGAAACATTTTAGTTCACGGAAATAGAGAGAGAGAAGAGAGATAAAAGAGAGAGTAATAATTATGGGTAAGAGATAGAAGATGGGGACAAATGGGGTAGGATGCAGGTTTTGAGTTGGTATATTAGGCACCCCGGTTTTAAATACCGGTTTGCCTCTTTTTGAAAAGTAAAAGTTATTTGTTAAAAAAAAAGTAGAGGTTTGTAAATTTATGTAAGGTTTGTTAAAAAAAATAAAAGTAACAATAAAAATAAAACTAATATAAAAAAATGTTACAATAAATAAAGTTGTATTTTTTATAAAAGTTTGTTAAAAATAAAAGTTCTTGTGTTTTTTATTTTTTAGGTGTTTGGTAATGAAGATGCTTTAATTGATTGGGTGAAATCCATCAATAATCAATTGGTTTTCTTATTGTTAAAGGAAGAAGTAAAACGATAGAGGCTATAAGTACTCTATCAATTGTTGTGTTCTAGATATGGGACGCCCTGACGTGAAGGTTTTGTTGATAATTTTGGAGAACCTTAAGCTGCCCCCTCGCTTGTCCAAATACTCAAGAGTCTCGAAGAGCCTCAGGGCCTCAAGAGCCTCAATATTTTCTTGTCAAGATGACGCACAAAAATTCCAAAGTGTTTATACGAGCATCGCCGTTTGTCAAAAATATGTTAAACAGCTCGAGGTATATATTTCGCCCTCGACTGCGGTCACCAACAACCTCGCCAAGTAAAGAAAGTAATCGTGGACGCCCGAAGCCAAAGGACAACAAATCCAAGTTTAAACCAAATATCCCGGATTTGAACGAAGGACTTAACGAAGAACCCCCACAAGGCAACCGCAGGCTACACAAAACCTAAAAAGTCCGTAGTAAATAAAGAATCATGAGACACAGTTCTTATGTGGGAGAGCCTTCTAACGCTCTCGCACTTAAACGAAGGACCTAACGAAGGACCTAGCGAGGGCTTACTTAAGACACCACTTGTAATGCTCCAGACATTACTTTAGCTAATATTGTATGACTGAAATTCCATTGGTTTTTCGACTGATCATGGGGATCTTTAACGTGGAGGGTGATGGAAATTGTGGCTATCGAGCTGTTGCCGTAGGTCTTGGCGGTCATCAAGAAATGTGCCTAGATTCGAGCTTCTTGCCGTGCAAGGCAGGTAGACAATAACGAGGAAGTTTACGGTGGAGTTGGGGGTAATTCTTTTACATCTATACGTAACTCGATGAATTGGTTTAGGGGTGCAAAGACCGGCGTTGGATGACTATGCCGAACTCGGGAGTGGTTATTGCCATCTATTAACCGGCCCTATTGTATGTATAACCAATTCACAATCTCTTTTGTGTCTTCCGCTAAGAGGTTCTCCGACCCAGAAATATTGTCTCCGCATGTGATTCTTCGTGTGGGGAACAACGAATGTGCTCACTTCGCTTTGCGTTTTGATGAAGACTCACCACTCCCGTGATAATCACCCACAATGGAGACATTATAGAAATGCCGAGGTCACGCCATGGGAACATGTGTTTGCTCAACGATTGAGGATGTTAAGATATAATGAGAAAACAGCTATTGATTTATATTGTAAATGACACAACATGTATAGACGATTATTGATTTATATTGTAAATGACAAAACATGTATAGACGACATCGATTTATATTGTAAATGACAAAACATGTATAGACGACATCGATTTATAGCAAACGACTCGTCATTTTTTGTTACAGATTTCTTAGTTTCTAGTTATATTGTAATTTTGTGAACCATGTATCAACTATTAATCTATAACAAGATTGGTTCTTGTGAACCATGATATTACTAATTTATGTTGTGAATAATTATACAAATTCTTGTGGCCAGATGCAACAACAAAATCCTTACTTGTGTCGTTGTCAACGGATTATTAATTGAAAGAACATCCCACCGTACTCAGACTCGTGGTCCAAGTTATTATGCATGTCCTTGCTCAAAGGTAAATAATTAAACGTTTGCTTATTTGCGTAAATATATCAATAACTTGTTTGTTTAGAATACATTTCTTATAATTGTTTCATGTAACAAATGTGGACTAAAGACTATGGGTGTCGATACTTCATGTGAAAGGAAATATTTCAACAAAAGTACTTTGGTGAAGCTCTTCTTCAACGCAGCGCTCAAACCGCTTAAACTAAAGATACAACGATCAACATGCTATTGGTGAAAACAATTTGTTGCGTGCAAAAATAAAGGCGCTTGGAGGCATCACTGAATTGGCAAGAAATCCAGCTTGATCACGCATGTCAAAAGTGGAATAATACTCTATGAGCTTATAGATGACATTAATAATCTTCACGTGGGAGTAGATTTCGGTGTAATATTGAAAACATTTGTTGTTTTACTTGTTTAATGTTTTAATGTTATTGTTTAATTAAATGGAAACAAACACACAATTAAAAAGCATAACGTAAAATAAATATCATATAAAACACTACACAATTAAATACACTATACATATAAAAACACTACACAAATAAATACACACTATATATACTCTACAAATAAAAACACTATATATATACATTACACAAATATAAATTATACACAAAACAAAAAAAAAAAAAAAAAAAAAAAAAAAAAGACAAACCAATCATTGGGCCAATGATTGGCCTACTATGGGGTGCAAAAAAAGGATTTCATGGGGTGCAATATTAGACCCACCCTATAAGAATCCACAATCCCTAGTGAAGACTTTTTGTAACTAGCTACTATTAAAAAAATCAATTTTGATAAACAAATCACCTTGGTATTTTCCAGCTGGTAGAATAAGTCTAGTCAAATATTACAATGTACATTTTTTTTTCACTAGAGGTGATTATTATCAATAAATTAAAATGAATCATATATAGATGTAACATGTGGTTTTTAATAAGAGAAATTATACATGGACCTAAACTTAAACCTAAAATCACTTGGCATCATCCTGATGGGTTGTAAAATAAATGGATCTCTGCCATGGTCATCGAACACTTGATTTTAAGTTTACAAGCTGTTTCTACCTAGTTTCATGATCATTTCTTTTTTAATAAATTTAGTGAAAGATTACAATGCATAGGTATAGGGTCAGTTTGGATCCTTTGACTTCAAATAATTGAAGAATGATTGTCTTCAAGTACACTTGTTTGTCAAAAACTTAAAATACTCAATATAAATTATAATCCAGCAAATTTAGCTATTTAAAATACAAAACATCTTTGGAGTTATGCTAATGTATTTTCAGTTCTAGTTTGATACCATTATTCTTTCAATTTACTTATTGATCTCCAATAAAGGTAGCCATTTGTAACTTTAAAAGATATGTTGAAATCATGAAAATAGATACAATGATATTCACATCTTCGTCGTCATGATATTCATATAAACCGCACTCTCACGAAGAACGCATATAGGAGAAATTTCCATGGAGTGAAACCCAAGGTTTACGAACAAGGCACAAATGAAATAACTCACGGAAGCACTCTCTTTACTTTTAGATATACCTTCGGATAAAGATATGACGCTTTACTTACTACTTTCCCAATACCTCATTTCGCTGAATTAAATAATTTTGTGGTGCACAAGGGAGATAACTCGTGAAGGCCTTAGACCAAGTGTAATGGTCAGGCATCAACTCGGTTTTCATGTTGGTCTTCCAACAAATAGGACGCATCCCTCCATTACACCCCACTTTTGAGACGCGTCCTAGGCAAAAAAAATAAAAATAAAAAAATAAGAAGTCGGTCGAAATAATGATCGACTTGTGTGAGCATGTCTGTGTGTGGGGGTGTTTATTTAATTGATTTTTGTGTGGTATGTTTTTTGTGTTTTTCTTAGTTTCCTTATTATACTAAGTTGGTCATACAGTTGTTGTGAAAAATGACAAATGATGTGACAGTGATGTCCTCAGTCCTTGTCGTGGTCCTAGTTACACTTAGTCTTAGAGCACAAGGTGCTATGACAAGCTAAACTTACTCATTCGAGACTCACGGTTGCCTCATCACTATAACAAACCTTCAAAACTAACCACAACTAACCTTCCCCCTTCACTCATAACTAACCTCAACTTACAACTTAATTTTTTTTCACATTTCCAAATAATCTAAATTTATTTATTAAAATAAAAATACAATACAATATATTTTTAAAAAAAAATGTCTTTTCTTCCCAACACACACTACACACGCTTAAAATAAAAACGATTAAAAAGAAAAAACTAAAAATAGTACATTTAGAAGTCTCGTCATGCAGATGACGATGGCATCAAGATACGGCAACGGACAAGTTTGTTCCGTGTCACGCGAAAGAAGCCGAGCGCCGATTAATCGGGTGCTCTTAGATCCTCTAAAATGTGGTAAAGTATTTTTTACATCATATGTACGCAATAATAACTAGTAAGAAAAACAAATAAAGAAAAGGAAAAAGTCATAGGTATCTAACTTAATCATTGACTAGTGAAGCAAAAAGCACATTTTTCCATTTCTTCATGCATCTCCCTTCTGTCCAACACAAAACAAAGGTCTCACCATTCACACTTAAAAATACTACATTTTCATTTTCTGTCAATCACTATGTTTTTTCTTCAATCACCCAAAAATATGCTCCATCTTTCCATCATATTTTTGGTTCTAACACTATGTTCATTACACCCAAGCACATGTCATGCAAATGCAGAAGTGAGTATACTTATGGACATCAAGGCTTCCTTAGATCCAGACAACAAGCTACTTACTTCATGGACCGAAACAGGTGACCCGTGCAGTGGGTCATTTCTCGGCGTTGCGTGTAATGAGCATCTTAAAGTTACTAACATATCTTTACAAGGCAAAGGACTTACTGGAAAGCTGCCTATAGCTATCTCAGGATTGAAGTGCTTGTCGGGTTTATACCTTCATTATAATTTCTTAACGGGAGGTATTCCTAAAGAGATTACGGGTCTAACTGAGCTTTCGGAGTTGTATCTTAACGTTAATAATCTCACTGGTGAGATACCTCTAGAGATCGGCAACATGGCTAGTCTTCAAGGTTAGTTTATAAGTGCTTATCTGCTTATTTTTCAAACAAATGCTACTTATATGTAAAGCTACCAACATGCTTATTTAAGCAGATAAGCAATTTGAAATAAGCAATATAGGTTTCTATATCATAATTTTGAACTTAGCTTCCTTTAGTTACAAGTAACAATCTGTAACTTTTTTGTTGCAGTCATTGAGTTGTGTTGTAACAAGTTAAATGGAAGCATACCTTCTGAGATTGGAAATTTGAAGAAGCTAAACGTCGTAGCACTGCAACACAACCAGCTAACTGGTCCAATCCCTCGAACCCTTGGACAGTTAGCCATGCTAGAGAGGCTTGATCTTAGCTTTAATCAGCTAAACGGTTTGATCCCGGTAGCCATAACCAAAGTAACCCAATTAGATTTTTTCGATGTCCAGAACAACCACCTCTCAGGGTTTGTACCAACCGGTAAGGGTCGTGTATGTTTTTTTTTTTTTTTACCTTACGGTTTCCTGTTTTTTCCTGCAATTTGATTTATAATCAAGTTCTTTTTGTTTGTAGGTTTGAAGCGGTTGAACAGCGGGTTCAGTTACAAGAACAACCATGATCTATGTGGCGCATCATTTTCTTCTCTGAGACCATGTACTGGTCTCGATATGTCAACGATCAACGATCTTGAACCGTTTACACCCCTACGAAACACCACCTTACCACAAAACATACCCCAATCGGCTAACATTACACCTCATTGTCACCAACTACATTGCAGCAGCTCATCAAATCTCAAACGGGTTGGCATTATAGCAGCAATAGTCACAGTCATTGCAGCTTTAACCGTTACCGCCTTTGTCACAATATTTGTCCACCGAAGACGAAAGCAGAAGATCTGGAGCAAATCGGAGACCCCGGATCATAGGTTCAGCATGCAAGAGTCATCCCGGAAGAGCACTGACTTCTCTTGCCCCTGGGACCCGACACAAAACTCCCCCAGAGATTGCGGGTTTTGTATCCAACCGGAATCAGACTCGATCCAAAGTTTTAACATGGAGGAAATCGAATCCGCCACCCGGTACTTTTCTGATGCTAATTTACTCGGAAAAAGCAAGTTTTCTTCCGTGTACAAAGGCGTTCTACGTGACAGATCAGCTGTTGCAGTAAAGAGCGTGAGTGTCACGAGTTGTAAAGCCGATGAAGCTGAGTTTACAAAAGGGTTGAGCTTATTAACTTCTTTGAAACATGAAAATCTAGCTCGGCTTAGAGGGTTTTGTTGTTCAAAAGGAAGAGGTGAATGCTTTTTGGTGTATGATTTTGCATCAAAAGGGAATTTATCTGAGTATCTTGATCATGAAGATGGAAGAGAAAGACGTGTTCTTGACTGGCCTAAACGGGTTTCCATCATCAATGGCATAGCCAACGGTTAGTCGCGTTTTAAGTCACTATTTTGCTTCGATATTATCATACCAGATAAGAAACTTTACTAAAATGTATTGCTGTTTTTGTTATAAAAATGTTCAGGACTTGCATACCTACACAGAAGTGACGAAGAAAAACCAGGGATGATTCATCGGAACATATCGATGGAAAAGATCCTCATCGACCAGCAATACAACCCGTTGATCACAGATGCAGGCCTACTGAAGCTACTGGCTGATGACATTGTCTACTCGGCGCTCAAAGTTAGTGCTGCGTTAGGCTACATGGCTCCTGAGTATATTACAACCGGCAAATTCACAGAAAAGAGTGATGTATATGCTTTCGGAGTCGTGGTTCTTCAGATACTTTCGGGTAAAAGTAATCTTACCGGGTCGATACGAGCAGCTGCTTTTGATAGGAGGTTTGAGGATTTTATAGACGAAAGTCTTGAGGGAAAGTTTTCAGAATCGGAAGCAGATAGACTGACTAGAATCGGGGTGATCTGCGTCGATGAGCTTCCTGAGAATAGACCAACAATGGAGGATGTGATCCGCCAACTTACGAGTTCTGTTTAGTCAAATGTTAACTTTTTTGTATCTGATTGCAACATTTTTTTGGTTTTTTTGTTCAGATTGTAATTATATAATGTGATTCTATTACACAAGTCGGGTTATCCATAAGACACTTTTACTTATCGTCTGAAGTATACAACATAACTTGAAATAAAACACTTTTACATGATAACAACTTTTATTTCCTTCTAATCTAACAAATAGCAACAAAATGGTCTAAAATTACCCAACGAAGATTTTAACCAGCAGCTTGGTGTGGCTCATGCTCCAAAAACCACTGTGTTGGCCACCATTCAGGCCGGATAGGTTCAACCTTCACGTCTTCTTGTCCTTTAATGACTAAATTTCCCGGCTCTTTAAAAGCTTCCTCAAGCCTTAGGAGACCAAGCCCACGAGAGCCGAGAGCAGTGGTGACTGTTCCAGCTTTCTTTCCAGATTTCAATGATGTTACTTCTGAACTAGGAGCAACCTTCTGCTCTACCTCTGATAAGATAATACTATTAGTCAATAACTCAGATAACGATTAGTTAATCTTTAATTAGTCAAAGACCAACCTGTTCCAGATTCGTTTAGAAACTTGAGTGGAAGCAAACGCTTGCGGATAACCCCACGGTGATGAGAACGAGCAATGAGTTCTTGGCCAATATAACATCCTTTGTCAAAGCTTATGGCGTTTAAACCAGCAAGATTGTATTCGAGTGGGATTGCCTCACCTGAAGAACATAATACAATAAAAATTTCAGAATTATAAATCTTAACATAACGTTTATGAAAGGTTATAAAAAGTACCACCTTTGGGGATTTCAATAGAGCCTTCAGCAACTCCCCTTTCTAATCTCCAAAGAAGATAATTTTCTTCTGCGGTTTCTGTGTCTGCTTCAACCATAGGTGCTGCAATATACATAAATAAAGAATAGTGACATTTGATCACTGTAACGTTTTAATTTTATTAGCAACTATTCTGAAGTTGGACTCACGTATTGAATTAGAGGGGAATATTCCACGGAAGCCTAGGCAATCTAATCGGGGATCTTTATGCCATTGCAAGCCAGTGTTATTTCCTTGCGAAGATGAGCTTCCGGTAGGGTCAATTGCCCCACCCCACCCAACAGAAGCAGCTTGAGGATCTTCTAAAGATGAAGGTTGTCTCTTATGGTGGTCGGCACCAAAGCGCTGCCAACAAGAGAACTCTTCTCCCACGTTCTCGATATCAACCTTTGACCTCAACCTATATCTGTAGAGCAAAAACAAAAGAGCCTCAATAACGATTCCTTTTTTAATAAGTCACCTAAAATCCGGATTGGGTTAAATAACCCTTACATATTTAAGATAATCATTAATCAAGGTTCGGGTTTACTGGACCTACAACATTCAATTCACAAAAACACACTATCAAAAAAAATAACTACAGGTAGCATAGTTGGCATTGGCATATCCAGAAGGTTGGGTAACAAGTCAAAACTGTAACTTGGGTACGGGTTAAAATGAGTCAGTCAAGATGAATTGCCCATAGCAGTTACTTGTATTATCCAAATTCAGTAGTTTGTCAAAAAATGACCTAATTAAACTGTTAAAAGTACAGTTTGGCCTATCGAACCCATAAATCCAATTTGACATGGTTAAAAATACACTTTCGACCTGTTTGGCCTATTGACCCATTTGAAGTCTTTTCTTTTAGACCAATTTGTTCCATTGTACTTGTTAAACCCGTTAACCCAAATTGACCCAGATATAAGCAAATGGGTCAAAACAACCACATCAAGAAATAAAGACCAAAGGTCAAAGCAAGCATTGACTACCTACTCGGAACTAGGGCTGAGCGTCGGTCCAAAACCGAACCGAACCGACAAAACCGAAAACCGAAAACCATAAAAAACCTAAACCGAAACCGAACCGAATATGTGCGGGTCGGTTCGGTTTAGTGTCGGGTCCGTCGGTTCGGTTCGGTTTACGTGTGTTTGTGCATGTTTTTGTAGGTTTTGGGTCGGACCGAACCGAACCGAAACCGAAAATCGTAAAAAACCGAAACCGAACTGAAGGGTTGTCGGGTCGGTTCGGTTTTTGTCGGTTCAGTCGGTTTTGTCGGTCCGGTTCGGTTTTGAAACCTTCGATGCTCAGCCCTACTCGGAACTCTGCAGGGTTATATAGATTATAATGATTAAGTCGTAAAAAACCAACAAGTATGCAAGTCTTTGCCATTGGTCCTACCTCCAAAGCATGTTAGGGCCAACATTAGCGAGTTGACATTCGTTTATTTCTACCGTCCTCATAGACTGTTAATCTGTTACAGACTTGTAGTCTTTGGAATTCTAGAATTTTGACATAATGATCGGTCATGGACTTCTTTTAATATTTCCCCAGGTTACCGTCTAGGATAATGTCAATCACTTGCTTACGTTGCTTGTGGGTGCATACATATATGGTTATAAGCCTAGTCCTAATTTATATTCAATTTCGGGGTTTTCTTAGAATGTTTTATCATTACTTGTTTCACCATTCCCAATGATAAACACCCGCTGCATAAGCTGAGTCAAATGTGGTACTAAAACATTAAGCACAAACACGTTACTTTCATAAATCAGGGACAAGGATTATGTAAAAAAGCAATGAGCTTCCTTCTTTAGACGTTTCTGTTATTTAGTCACTAAAGCATTACATAATTCATAATGATATACACCATAACCATCTCAATGCAAACTTGAAAAGGTAGCAATCAAATAAACTGTTTACTTGAACCCCTAAATTAATGATACAACTAGAGCCAAAGTCGCAAGGCATTAAGAACTCGATTCCAAACACCCCTGAAGCTAACTTCCACTACAGAAAAACACATACAAAGATAATAATATCAAGCAATGAACTTTACTATAAAAAGATGATATGTTTAAGAAGTTCTAATTGTAAACCGGTAGTCAATCAGGTTACTGCTACAACTAGCAATCTGTTTGGCTCCGAAGAATAAGTTTGGCTACAAGTAACTGGATTTGTTGCAGCAACTCCTACACTGGCTATTTGGTCCTAAATGGAGTAAAATAACAGCATAATTCATCTAGCAAATTCTAATTATTTAGAAATTTACATACAAAATGACCCATTAATTGTCAGTTTTGTTGCCACCAACTGGTTGGCCCTAAATATTTAGATAATACTTGTATAAGAATCATGCAACCCCTACATCATTTAACCCTTGCTCTGCTCCAGTGGGATTGGGTTTGTTGTTGTTGTTGTGAGGCATCATGTTTACATTCTAAACTACATTAAACTACTTTGAACAATGAAATAAGGCTGATCACATAACTCAACAAACACATTAATCTCAAAAACATTATCGTATACTAAAAAGCCTATCTTAGAGAGTGGTTGGCATTTCGTTTCGAAATTTATCATGTAATACTCCCTCCGTCCCAAAATAATTGTCCCCCGACAAAAAACACCACAATTTAAGAAAATCATAATCATTACTACTTTCTCTCTTACTTTTTACAAAATGATAGTTTTACTATTAACTAATTAATTATTGTTTTCTTTTAACATCTGTAATAATAATTAGAGTATGGGAGCGTTTGAAGCAACTAGCAACTAGAGTTTAGCGTTTTGTACACAATGCTTATTTGGCAACAAGAAACTAGCTTTCCTACTTTTTGTAATCGCTCCAAATCGAAATGCTACTTGAAGAAGCGTTTACTAGCAACTAGCATTTACACTTTAATTATTACAACCATACTACTATGTAACCAAACGCTATATCAAAGCTTATATCTTCTTGATATTGCTATCTGCCACGCTACTGCTTCCTACCGCTATTTTCGCCAAACATACCCTTAATATGGGTAATCTACATCAAATTTTCCTATGTATTTTTACTAATGGACAATTAATTAATTAATTTGGAACGATGGGAGTAATAATGAGTAAGCTTACTTCTTAAAAGCCTATCCTAGAGAGTGCTTGGCATTGTTTTCGAAACTTAGGGGATGTTTGTTTCGGCTTATATAGTGTGCTTATGGCTTATGTGGTTTTGGGCTTATGTTTCATAAGCTCATTTTGAAACTTTTCGCCTTATATCATGTCCTAATAAGCTTATATAAGCCGAAAACTTTCAAAATAAGCCACAAAAAGTGAGCTTATTTTGAAGCTTTTCGCCTTATATGATGTCATAATAACCTTATATAAGACCAAAAGTTTCAAAGTGAGCTAACGAAACATAAGGCGAAAACCAAATAAGCCATAAGCACGCTATAGAAGCAGAAACGAACACCCCCTAAGTTACGAAATGAAAAGCCAAGCACTGTCTAGGATATGATAAATTTCAAGACTAAAAACTCAAATGAAAAACTAAAGTGAGCTTAAGCTTACTTTTTAAAAGTATCCACCACCTCATCCAAGACAGAACAATCCACATCAGCAAGAAGCACCACATCACCCCGACCCGACCCAGTCGGGTCATACAAAAACAAATCAAACAAGAACCTGCCCTGAGGATTCAACATAGCCGCGTATAAAGACCTCGCAGAAGAAGCCGGGACATTAGGAGTGACCAAGGGGGATTTCTCACTGAACCTGTGAACATCGTTTGTGAGCAAGCCTTGGAGGAACTTGAGTGTGTCTGGGCCGCTGAACCGGACTACGGACCGGGTGTTGAGACGGGATGCCATGGGTCCCACATCGTGTAAGGTGGTGGTTGTTGAGAATGTTCTGAGAATGGGTTTTGTTAGTGAGGGTTTGATAAACCTACTCATTTTGGTTTTGTGTTTTTGGTTTTGTTTTGGGGTGTTTAAGGAAGGAAGGACGATGATGTTGGTTTTGGTTTGGATAGTACGTGTACTTGGTTTAGGTCGGTTTTTACTACACGTGTTGTTATTGTTGTTGTTGTGCCGCTTTGCGGAAATTAACAGTGGTCAGCATGGGCCGGGAGGGGCGGTTTTATCGTAAAACCAAAAACCAAATCGTATATTTCGGGTTTTTTAAACTATAAACCGTTTGGCGGCTTGGTTTGGACATTGAATCGTCTGCTTTCGGCTTTTTATTCGATTTTTCTTACTTAAAAACAAGCAAGTTTTAATCTTATATGAAGTTTACAATTCTAAGTTTTTAAGCAAAAATATTTAAACAAATATCAATAATAGCATATTATCCAGTAATTCAAAGCGTCGATAAAACGAACAAAACAACCAAACATCAATCTAAAGTATAAAATGCACGTCTTTGCGGCTTTATATTTTTCGTTCGCTTACGAGAATTGTAAGGGAAATTTTCAAAGAACACTATTGTTCGAAAACAAAGATATAATATCTATAAATAAAACAAATTTTAATGTATAGATTAGTCAAAGATGTTACTAAAGTTTACGTAAAAGTTCACCTAAGTTACTAAAGTTTTTTTCGTTACAAAGAGGTAACCAAAGTAAACGGGTTTAGTAATTGGGTTACTCAAAGATTAAAAAGTTACATAAATGTTACTCCGAGGGAGGGCTACCGGCTGATACTTCGGTTTCATGGCCACGTCAGCCATAATAACGTTTGGGATTTTTGGTTTTTGGATTATTTAAAGGGAAAATACCCCACCAACCCCACCATAACACTTTACCCTTTTATTTCTTCTTCTCCAAAACAATTAGGGTTTCAAAAACCCATCTCCACCCAAATTCAAATGTCAATTCTTTGTGGTTGTGGTGAACTAGCAAAGTGTCGTACATCTTGGACACAAAACAACCCTGGACGAAGGTTTCTTGGTTGTCCTAACTTCATGGATCCAACAAGAAATTGTAACTACTTTAGGTGGGTTGATGGACCTTTAAATAGTCCTTGGTATCAAGCAATCATGTATCAGCAACATGTTAATTTGGTCAATGCACAAGCTCAAATTGCTCAAAACTCAAGAACTGCATTCTACAATAGGCTTTTGATTGTTGTCATTGTTGTGATGTTTATTGCTAGGTTTATTTAGGTCTTGATGTAGTGTTAGTGCTGGGTTGTAAGTTATGTATCTTTTGGTAAGGGTATGGTTCTGTTAACTTTTGGTAAGGGTAGGTCTTCATGTAGTGTTAGTGTTGGGTTGTAGTATGGGTAGGGGATGTTAACATTTGTATCAGTTGTAATCAAACGAAATGGCAAGAATGTAAGTGTTTTAACTATGTAATGAAATGAACTAGTTTACATATGAGTTGCAAATGTTACTGCATACTGCAAATGTTAAAAATAAATATGGCAAAATTGGATAAATGATCCTAAATATGCATACTGCATATTCATAACTTGCATTAGATGCTTGATCAAAGTGTTCACATATGGCAGATATACAAAATAGCCTCACAAGTGGCTTGCCATACAAAATTAGTGTTTGTTATACTGCATAGCTAGTTAAGTTACCAAATATCCTAAAGTGGTTACATATCAAGTCATATGGCAGATATACAAAATAGCCTCACAAGTGGCTAGCCATATTTAGTCAAACTTTTCTTAGTCTACTCCATGAAATTGCATCATCTCGACATAACCCGTCCAGTGATGGTGGCTTGTTGAACTTTAGATGCTTGATCCTCTCAAATTCCTCCTTATCGAGACTGGTGCCTTTTTTCTTTTTTAGCTTGCGCAATTTGTATTGTGCAAGTCTTCTCACAGTGGTTCCTCGCATAGGCTCTTGTTCAACAACGGTTCATTTTCTTGTGCTTCAAAGATGGATTCTACAATCTTCGTGTGATTCCAATAGGCCAAGCCGAACGGTAATCCCCGAATGTTCCGCAAATGTTAAAGACACAAATGTAACTAATGTAATAATCTTTATTTTATAAAACAAAAAACAAAAGATGACTTACCCCTAACATGGCTTCTCCGCCCACGGATCCCAAGAAACTCCATAACCTACGTGCTTCATTCCACCAAAGATACCCGAATGATCTTGAACCATCTCCTTTCCTCTCGACCTAACAATCTTTCCATTGATGGTCCTAAGCCTAGTGCTACTACCACCACCGTGTTCATCACTTGCATTTCCACCTCTACCCCAACCGAACCACCACCTTCTGGTTCTCACACCACCACCTCTGATTCTCACACTCTCGATTCACTCTACTTCACTTTGTATCTCGGTGGTGTCATCTCAAATCCCACCTGGAGGTGTTGAAATTTCAAGGTGCGTACCCATTACCGGTATCTCATTCGCATCACCTTCTACATTTGTAGAAGGTGTTTGTGCGCACTCTTCAACAAAGCCGATTGTGCGCCTCAACCGGTGCGCACCTTTCTTTTTCCACCTTTTGTGAAGACCCTTTCTTCTTTCCAACCCGCAAGGTCATTTGTACGCACCCTTCTCTTGTGCAGCTTTTGATTGTGACCAGTTTCATTACAAATCTTACAATGATTTGTTTGACCTTTCCTACTAATCCTACTCTTATTTCCACCATCTCCCTTCTCAAAAGAATCCCTTTTTCTTATGCACCGTCTTCCGCATATTCTTCTTAATTGGTGGTAATGGATTCTCGATAATCGGCCAGCCATTGATCCATCCCATTCATACTTTCAATGTATGGAGTATAAGCGTACCACATACTTCTCCTTACTATACCAATTAGATACATAGTCTCTGATCCTTATGTAAAAAAATAGTCGCAAAACCATGTTCACATGGTATCCCACTCACCGCCAACTCCTACAACTACAAGTCCTCAACCTTTCATCCACCTTATAAGCCTCATAACCATTTCTAACCTCAAATCTACTCTCACCACTTGGAACCACTTTCCAATGCCTACAGTTAAAGTTACAATATTTTTTAATACATATGATATAATTAAATTTAACAAGCATATATTAAATTTCACACATATGAATATACCTGTGTTTATCCTTTAGAATCTCAAACTTTTCTAATGTTTCATGATCCAATCACCCACTTTGGATGTTTCTCCCTCATCTTTTGCATCCTTTCCATCATACCCACTATGATATCCTCCAACATATTGATAATTGGTTTTCTAGCCTCAACAATCGCTGAATTGAAGCACTCACTTATCCCATTCTCCATCATCACAACACCTATCACCATAAAAATGCTCTACTGCCTTTCGTGGTTTCAGTCCATAAGATGTTTGTGTTTTGCTTCTTCAGGTTGCTTTGATAGAGTTCATCACTTGATGAAACTTAGCAGGTAAGTTGCCTTGGTCGCTTTCCAAAACAGTTTCTAAATAGAACACCGTGAACTTTTCCTAAAGTTAGCATATAATGCGCTTGCACATTGCTTATAGCCAAAGGCATCACTTCCTTTGGCCTAATATAATTCCATGAAAACCAAAAAAAGTTAAATATACTTGAAAGAATATAAAATACAAATCATGCAATGTTATAGTGAATGTACCTTGTGTTGATCCGATATGATTGTCAACACCAGCCATTCCTAAGTCCTCAACTAGACACTTCATAAACCAACTCCATTCTCCTTGTTTCTATACGACCACATCTGTGCTATTGGATATATCGATTATTTCCATCTCTACCAACAAATTGATAACAACTCACCTTTGCATATTGTTTTCAGAAAACATCCATCTAGCCCAATTACTCTCCTACATGTCGATAACCAACTTTCGTAGCCTTAAAACATACATAGAAACAACTAAAATAGTTCTTCCCATCAGGCATTGTGGTGACACCAAGCTTACAAGTAGATCCCTCATTTGAACTAAGTACCTCAGCTGCATAAGCCCATAACATCCCATAGTGATCTTCTAAACATGTCTCATATTGCTTTAAAGCTTTGATTTTTCCCCTTCTAGCTTGACTTATACTAACTTTGCATTTATACCTTTTAAGTACTAAAGCCACAATGTCCTTAACTTTTATACCGTGATTAATCAAAATCTTTTGCATAATTTCTTGCAATCCAGTTACTTGTTATCGTTGTACCATACTCATAAGACCTAGAACACACATGTTTATCGGCCAAGGTTTTGATTTGAAAAGACTTTTCTTTTTGCATCCAAGATGCCCACAACCTGAATGGACATTTCTTTTCATTCATCCTCTTGCCATAGTATAACTTGTACCCCTGCTAAAGCATAGAAAGCAAGCATTCTCTGATCGTGACCTCAAATCTTTCACCTAACTGGTGGTCTCATGGACTTCCATTTGATTTCGGATCATGGACAGTGCCGCTGATCACCTAACTTATCTTCATCATCTTTAGGGTCAACATGCACTAATTCTTTTCAAAGAAAATCATCTTTAGGCAACCCATTGAAAACACTTGTCAAAAAATTCTCATCAAACATCTTAGAGGCTTTTTTCTTAGGTGCAGGGTCTCTTTTCTTAGTCCTAGTATCTAACACTTCTTCCTCACCTTCGCACAAATGGTCAATAGATGTCTGTATCACTTTCGGCCTCACTACAATACTCATACACATTATAATCATCATCCTCTAAATCACTACCACTATCACCAAAGACTCATCATTTCCTCCTACATTGTGCTCACTAGTTGTGGCATTCAGTTCAAACTCCTCATGTGAGGCATAAATGTGCAACACATTGTCATTCTTAACACCACATTGGACACATTCATCAAAGTGACTGTCATATTTTATGGCTTTCAATCCTAAGTGAAACTCTAAGCCGTGCAAAATAAAACAGAGACTTCACAGACTAGTAAATTCGCTTGCAAAAGTTTTATAAAACGAGGTAAACCTAATGAAACAAGATCAACATTAGGTATTTCTAAAACCATTTCATAGTCATATGAGAGGATTTCTTACAAACACCCCACCAATGCATGATACTTTATCAAAAAGATGAAGTTGAGGTTCGAGATTCGATTCCATCCGAAACAATATAAAACAATAAAGATTGTTAATTTTGTTAAAAACCCTAAATTTACAAAACCCTAATTATTTGTTACGATTAAACTATGAGTGGATAACTTAAAAAAAGATTAATTAATGTCCAACACTAACCTTTTTTGGGATAGATGCAAACCCTAGACACAGTTGATTAAATTAATATGGATTGTTGTTTTTTAGATAGAATTTGATATCGAAAAGGGGAAGTTTTTTTGATTTGAGGAAAAATAAATGAAAACAGATGGTGGTGGGTGCAAAGGTTTAATAAAAAAAAAAGAATAAAAAATGACACGTTGGCAATGTAACCGGTAACACAAGCTTAAAACTTTTTCAGTGACTTACGTAACCGGTAACTAAACTTTGGTTACCTCTTTGTAACGAAAAAAACTTTAGTAACTTAGGTGAACTTTTACGTAAACTTTAGTAACATCTTTGACTAATAACCCATAGTAAACAACATATTTTTTTAATAGATAAAGTTTTATACTTAAATCTTTAAAATTAAATAGCAAATCTTTTATATACACTACAACAAAAGTGGCTTTTTAGGACCCTTTGTGTGGGACGGTATGATAATGGAGTCCTAAAAAACTGTTTAATAGGACATATGAGCGTTTAGGGTCCTTTTTAAATATTTGCTACTTGTACATGTCCTAAAAAGGTATTTAATAGGATGGTCGATGATTTGGGGTCCTATTATCATATAACTTAAAATGACACTAAAAATATGGATCCTAATAAATTACCTTTATAAGACGTTTATTCATTATGGTTGTATTATAATAAACCATAATGGACACTTGAGCTGAGTCATAAGACATCGCTAGTTAAAACGCTTATTCACAAAAAGTTTTATTATAGCAAAATTTAATAGGACCTTTGACACGCGTATTATAATGTTAACCTTTATAGGACGCTATGTATTAATGGTTTTATAACATCATTTTTTTAAAATGATTATTTGCAAAAGTTTTATTATAACAAAACTTAATAGGACCCTTAAAGGATGCATATTAATTATGGTTTTATTACAATACACCATAATAGGACACTTGATATATAAGTCATAAAACATTAATTATTTTAAAACGCTTTATTCGTAAACGATTATTAAAACATAACTTAATATGACACACACTGGTCCCATAGATTGATACACCATCATAAGACACTTGATATTTGAGTAATAAAACATCGGTTTTATGGAACACTTATTCGCAAACGTTTTTTTTATAAGAAAAGTGAATAGGACCCTTGACAATAAGCCTTATAACGCTAACCTTTATAGAACGCTTATTCATAATGGTTTGTTTATGATACACCACAATATGGCACATCTTTTAGAGTCGTGAAAACATCCGCTTTTATAACGCTTATTCAGCTTTATAGAACGCTTAATTGCAAAAGTTTTATTTGAAAAAAAATAATGAGACCTTGACAACCGGTTTTAACATTAACCTGTATAGTACGCTTATTTGTTGTGGTTTTATTATCCTACGCCATAATAGAACTTCCTTATTTGAGTCATAAAACATCAAGAACGCTTATTTACAAAAAAATATTTAAACATTAGTTAGTATGACACTTGATACTTGGGTATCAAAACTTGATACACCATAAAGGACACTTTGCGTTATCGGTTTTTAGAAAAGATAGGTTCACCTGGTTATGTATTGGTTATTCGTTTCATTGTTCTATTTACTCAGATATCGCGCCATTTACATCGCTGTTTGCTTACATGAATAGCGTTCGATATGCTGTCCGCTTATACATCGTTATCCGTTAATCGGTGATTACTGTTTCATAGCTTTTCGATTACGTTATCTGACATCTCGTATCACATCCATTGCTCGGCTACGGCGCCACCAGTAGACGTTACGCTACGCTTATCTCATTTTCTTCATTAACCGCACGCGAGCGATTACAAGCGTTCGAGCGACGTTTTCGCCGATACAGCCATCATGATACCATCTTCATTCATTATCCGCATTTACATCGCCCATTTACGCCATCCTTGCTGCACATCGCCATCTTACATCGCACACGTTACCCCAGATATTTTGCTCACTTCTGTCGTTAATTTCGCCCGCGACAGGTTTTCCGGTTTATCGTGACCGTTATGTTATCCAGATTACATGTTTTCGCCCATTCATACATATTTTCGCTTTACATCGCCGGTCATTTTCACATACGAACAGTATATTTTCATCCGCTTATACATCGCAAAATGCCGATGAAAACGTAAAATGGATGAAAACGATAAAAATTGATGAAATGTGTAAAATGATGAAAAGATGTAAATACGGATAAAACGTAAAACATATGAAAACATAAAAACGGACGAAATAAGTGGAATGGATGAGGGGTAAGGGAAAACGGAATGGAATGGAATGGAAATGGAATGGATGTAATGGAATGGAATGGATGGAATGGAACGAAATGGACGTAAATGGAATGGAATGGAATGGAATGGAATGGAATGGAATGGAATGGATGGAATGGAATGGATGAAACGGAATGGACGAAATCAGAATGGATGGATGGAACGAAACGGAATGGAAACCGATGTAAAACTAAGGAAAAACGGATGAAAACGCGGTGAAAACCACGAACGGTAAAACGGATGAAACGTGGTAAATACGGATGAAAACGTAAACGGACTAAAACGTAAAAACCCGACCAAAACGTAAATACCTGGACAAAAACGGTAAATACCTAACAATGAAAATGTAAATACGGACGAAACGGTACAAACGGACCAAAAACGTGTAAATACCTGACGAAAACGCAGAATACGAATGAAAAACGATAAAGACTAATCCACAGCATTTAGCTTGTCAAAAAGATTTGAAAAGAAGATGACAAGACATTCATTTTATTCGATATGGACTGGATCCGTAATATATGCAAACCACAAGAATCGAATCCGCAAAAAAAACTTTAATGACCGAAAGTAGTGAAAGAATGACCAAAACCATCTGACCATTTATGTAATTAACTCTAATTAGAAATAGTGATCCGATTCAAATTAGTAAAAGCGCATGCTAGATAGCAATTTGTGACATTGATATCATCGATAAGTTTGAGCTTATGATTTCAAACTTTACAAAGTTATCCGTCGACAAAGTTATTAAAATATACTTATCAAGTTGTTGCATGGCACATAAAGTTTGAGCTTGTGGATTTCAAACTTTACAAAGTTATCCGTCGCGACATGTATATAAAATATACTTTATTTCAATTTCGAACACGCTCTTTCTTTCATTTATGGCTATATATATATAAGGGCCATGAACGGCGCCACTTGCCATTTAGGGTCGCTCGTTTATGGGCCTGCTGTTTCTCCGCACGAAAGTTTGCGATTTTTCGTCCGCAACGCGCTTCCGCAGACATACATTGCTTTCTCCTTGATGGGCCTTTGTTAACTCTGGACCGCTTCTAATACGCCCTTTTTCCATATAATTTCAAACAACCGATAACATCAACCGGAGACTAAGGCGGTATAGAAGATTACCAACCCACACTTTCACGAGAGATGCGAGGAGAAGATGGTCGTTTTTTGAATCTAAATCTAGATTTTCTCGTAATTTTAATTTGAGTCATGAATAAACACACACATACTCTCTGGACGCTTTACCAATTGTCGGCCGATTTGATTTTTGGTTATAGTGTATGTGGACTTTGAGATTTATGCAAGAAAAAGGACACTAAAACTTACAATTTTTATTCTAAAGAAAAATACTTTTGCAAACTAATGCCCGCCATCGCTCGCTAAAAAATTGTTGTCCCGCTTATTTATTTTGTCATACACGAATCGTAAAGGATGCCCATTTAACCGCTAAAGTTATTTATAGGTAAACATAACATTAAGTTTATGATTAGTTTTTCCTTTTAGTTGCAATAAAAGGTAATTGTGGTCTTATCATGAACTTAGTTTTTCCTTTTAGTTGCAATAACATGATATAAACGAACCTTTATTATAAAGCGGTTGTGGTCTTATAAATGTAATTATGAACTTAGTCTTATTACTTGGTAGCCGCCCATACTGTAATTGTGGTCTTATTATAGGTAAAGTGTTTGTTTTTCCTCATTTTTATCGGCCTTTGTTGTTGCGTGACCATTTAACATTTTTAGCGGTTTCGTGAAAAGCAAGCAAGATTTGAATAACGCATGCCCTAGTGATATAACTACACTACTAAAGGGCCATTTAGTGGCACACGCTTTTAATGACGATTTATAATAACTATATATCGCTTTTAGTGACATATATTATGTGCCATTTTTTATAACTTACCGGCAGCTTAACGATGTGCCACCATTGTACCGATATTTGTGGCACAAAAATAGGGATGTTACTAAAGGTATGTAGAATTTGTGATACATCCAAATATTATGCCATTAAAAGTTATTAATTTCCTTTATTTCTTTTTGATACCACTTCGACTAAAAATCAAGCTGCCTTTCAATAAAAAAAATAAATTAAAATGAGCTGGCTTTTCTTTTTATTTCCTCCCATTGTAAAAGGGTATATATCCCTAAATTATGCTTTTCCTAATCTCCATCCCCGTGATCTCATTTGCAAACTCAACTCGAAAAGAAAACCCAAACCTTCAAAACCTATGTTTATTAGCCAGAATCAATGACATCTTTAATTGAAACAATACTAAAACCTAACCCGTGATCTCGATCTCTAATAGCCTAACCATGCATCAAACGATATGCCTCAGGAATAATAACCGCTTATTCAAGCTCGCATCAAGCAAATGTAATCGCGTTAATCCTATGCAAATGAAACTGGTATTTATCTATCATTTTAATTGTTATTGTTTACTGTTGATTTTGTTTTCTGATATATTTAATTTTGTAGGTTTTTAGATGGTGATTGTAGCTCTTAGGGTTAGGGTTCTGATTGATAATTTATATATTTACTGAATTAATATGAATTAGATTCTGAGCTTAATAATTGGTTATGAATTTAGTTTATTGCTCCTGGCTCAAGCCATCCCAAATTCACAATAAGAGTTTTTCTTAACTCCGATCATCGTCTTCATCCTTTTGTTAGGTAATAAAGTAGAACTTTTATCTATCTTTGTTTAATACAACCTAACCGATTCAATGATTACTAATAATTTTATTCTTTGATTATTACTAGTGCTTGTTGTGTAGTTTGGCATTAAAATTGTATAACACACAAAATGGGTTTTGAATAAATCTATGTTTTGTATAACACACATAATGTAAGTATTGCTATTTCATAACTTCTCTAGTACTCTAATTAGGCTTAAAGAGAGATCTTGCAACAAAAAAATATCAAGAGGCTAGTCCCACAAAGAAATAGTAGGCAATGTTTTTCATGCTTTTGCAACAAGTATGGTCTGCTCCATCACATTAATATTACTTTGTTATTCCATGCTTTTTGCATTTGCATATTTAAACCGAAACAATGTTATGTTAAGGAACTTAGTCCATTTGTATCTCAGAGTTGTTGTCTATTGTCGTGGAGCATTAGTTTGTTATTCATGGATAGTTTTTTATGCAATGTTTTTTATTTGGTTTATAAAGGCTTTGTCGACTTTATAGTTTCACCTGATGAAGATTTTACAAATGTTATTATGACTTCTTATACTAAGTGTGTTTTTAGGAAGAAAAATTGACTTATCTAGAATTGATTTATCTTATAACCCCACAACCCAATTCACCCACCGACCGAACCCGACTCGATAAAACCCGAGATAACTCAACCCGATAACACTCTACTTCACATGCTTCTCAAGTCAAGTAATGTGTTACATACTTATTTACATGTTAATAATTTGACAATTTGCCTACTATATGTTTTGCTTACTTCACTTGTTGACTGCACTATTTTTGCACTTTTTGCTTGCTTCACTTGGTATTCATCAAATTTTTGAAAAATCATCACTGTCTTTTTGCTTGCTATTGGATTATAGAGATGTTAAGATTATTGACGGGCTTCGAGTTCAAAATATGTCCTTACAGTACATCGCCCTAGAAAGGCGACCAAACGTCGCCATCAACTTCTCACAAAGAAGTCTAATTATTGTAACCACAAATGCTTTGTAAAACCAGAGTTGTTTGAGCTCATGTTTTCATGTTAATGTTTTATTGTTAATATTTCATTGTCTGCTTTTTAGGATCAAATTATTAGTTGGTTTTATTGACGAGAACCGTGTGCCAAAACTAAATACCCTTACTATACTACAGCAGGGCGTTGGCTAATGCTTGGGAACCCAAAGAAATTAGTACATTTATCAGCTTTTCGCATCGCAGGTACTACATCAAACACCGCTGAGTCAATAACCGCATTTACCAACACATCGCTACTTACACACCACTTTTTCAACACGTTCTACACACATTCCTTCATTTTGGGGTACTTCCATGGAGATATGATGAAATCCAAGTATTGAAGATTGAATTTAATGGTAAATTATTCAGCATGGCACTTCTTTTGGTCCTTGGTTACTGTCATTAATAAATGTGTTTGTTGTAGTGACATTTAGATCGATACAAAGGCTTGCACCCTTATGAGAACTTGGTCAAGGCACAACGACATCATACCGTAGGGCCAACAATGCCAAAAAAGGACGACGAGTCTGTTACGCCGTGAAGCTTAAAAGGCTAACATTCAAATGTTCATGATATGGTGGTCAATACAGTGTACGAGTATATCACAAAAAGTTATCATCTAAATATCTAATAGGTGTTTGACCAATTTTATTTTGAAATGTTCAAGGATTTTATGGGCAAATAAGCTTAACGCGATCCGTCAGCAGAGAGAGCGGGCGAGAAGGGCAAAATAAAGGCGAAAGTTAGAGTAGTACGGGTTTGGTGCAGATTCATTCGCTTCACATCATTAGTGTTGTTTTGGTTCTCAAGGTAATTTTTCTTAAAGATTATTTACTGCATATATGTGTTGTTCTTTTTCGTGAAATATATTAATAAAAAAAAACTTCAAACAAATTATAATTCATTCCAAGTAGCATACCACAAGTGAGTAGAAGTATAACTGTTGATCAACAACCTATGCATCTAAAACTTATCATCGATATCTTCATCTTCATCATTTTCACTTCGTGGTAACAAGGTACCTTACTTCTAATCTGATTTGACATGAAATTATTTTAGGTGTTTTCGTATTGATGGTATTTTGACCGCAATAGTCGGTACCGCTTTGTTATATCGTAATAGTTTGGCAAGGTAACGTTAGGCTCTAGCGTTCTATGTCCCAAGGTAAATTAGGTCGAAGTAGGTGTTTGCTTAATCAGTGACGATCATTGACGTAAAACTTTCTACGCCTCAAGATATCAAAGATGTTACACATTAGTTGTATAAGTTAATTAGGCCGCGGAAGTACAACTTATAAAATAATATCATAGAGGCATTTTTGGTAATGCTTCACCTAAACTATGGTCTCCTCGCTTGGATTGTTTGGTCACGGTTTCGTTGTTTTAGTGTTTAGATCTGACGAGACGATGTTGAGTACGGAGTCCGCTTCAACACATTGAAGGTTTTATAACACATGCAATCCAACAAGAAGTGTAAGTATGTAATAATTGATCGCTTATATTTCATGCCACTTCTTTCTCTTTTTGTTCTTATATTGTATTACTTATCATATTTTGCTCTTATCATACTTATCATATTTGTGGTAACATGTAGATTGGGACCCAAATGGGGATCGGACAGGTGCGGTTGGGATGTCTTTGAAACGGTGGCGTAGTGTGAAGTGGGCCAATTGGTATGTTTGGGTGGGTTTAGCCACCTGAAGCTTATACGTACCGCCAAAAAATGCGCTAGCCACAACATCCGTGCACAAATTCAGTTTTAGCACTTTTGTCAGATATACTATTTTCTTTACGCTTGATGCAAAAACGTACCTCGAAATAAAAATTGAAAATTGTTCCGCTCTTTACAAATTTAACGTGAAACGCATGATACACGAAAATACAAAATACCCCGCAAGAACGCGGGCGATCCAACGTTTATCCTTGTTTTATGAAAATTTGCAAACGCTACACATGACCTTTTAACAACGCCGCCCGCCCATCATACAGGGATCAACCCTCGTCATCAACATTTCATTTCAGAGGTCAAAAAATCCTCAAAACAAGATCAAAATAATCAATGGCGTCTGGATGGGGGATAACAGGGAACAAAGGAATATGTTACGAGTTTTTGAATGATAACAAGCTTATGTGTACATGTTAATACTTGTGCTTGTTTTAATAATCTGTTATAACAATTGTTTTAACAACTGCGTTACTTGATGATCGGTACTTTGGAAATATTTTCATAGCGGTTCAATTGGTTGCAATCGATATATTAAGAGGAAGGAGATCGAGCGTGTGGTGCCACCTTCACTCTCAATCTTCCGACGTGATCTACCTTTTATGCTCCTATAGCGTGTCAAGTCCACTCTTGATTTCCTTCAGTGTTAGTGGCTATCGTGATTGCTTTGTTGGGGATGCACTACTTAATTTTCAAAGAGATTACAAATTTGAAATGGATACTTATCAATGATATATTTTGCTTGGGTTACATCATTACATGATTCACAAGCATCTTATCTACAATTGCTTATTGACTTAATTGTTTATAGGGTTGTTTGGGATTGCTCTTTGATTAACCTGATTACAAAAGGGCCGTTTGGGATTGCTTAATGAAGTAACTGTTTATATGGCTTTTGGGATTGCTTTTAAGTGCTTAATCCTTATAGGGGTTGTTTGGGGATTCTTATCGAAATTGCTTTTGTTATATTCGGGTTGTTTGTGATTGTTATTGAGACTACATATAAACAACTGTTTGTGATTGCTTAAAGCTATTTATAGGAGTTGTTTATAAGCGGCCTAAATAAGCAATACCAAATGACCCAAATATAATATAAGCGGTTTTGATAAGCTATCCCAAACAACCTACCAATTTATATGATAAGCGTCCTAACAATTATCTTTTAAGAATGTGCAGCTTGTATGTGTATCTAAAGATTAAAATTAGGTAACAACGTTTTACAACATTGTAAAAGTGTCCTAATATGGTGTTATTAGGACGTTATTTGGTTGTTCATAGACATATTATGCGACCATAAATTTGGTTTCATAATCGTATTTGGGATATTAGGACCCTTTTCTTGGTGTTAAAGTTACTATAATGGTATATGATAACAGTCCTAAGAATTAACATTAAAGGACGCTTGTATGTGTATCAAAAGATTAAAAGTAGGTTACCACATGTTAGAACATTGGAAAAGTGTCTTAATATGTTTTTATTAGGACGTTATTTGTGTTGTTTATAGACCTAAAATGCGACCATAAAATTGGTATCATAATCTTATTTGAGTTATTAGTACCCTTTTCTTGGTTGCTAAAATAGCTATGATGTTACATCATGTCGTCCCTAACAATACTTTTAAGGACGTTTTATGTGTCTCAAAAGATTAAAAGTAGGTAATCACATGTTAAAACATTGTAAAAGTGTCCTAATATGGTTTTATTAGGATGCTATTTGTGTTGTTCATAGACATATAATACAACCATAAAATTGGTTTCATAAGGGTTAGGACGCTTTGGACCTATTACAACCGCCTTTTTGAAACGCTTTCATCTTTTGTCCTATTAAATGAAAGGTCCTAAAAAGTACCATTTTATGACGCTTATGGGGGTCCTAAAAAGCCACTTTTCTTGTAGTGATAGATAAAATTATATAAAAACATATAAAAATTAGTAGGCTTTTTCCAGGCCTTCGGTTTTTCTTATGAAACCAAAAGCCGCCCCAAACATTCGGTTTTTATAAAATTCAAAACCACCGCCATCGGTTTGTCAAATGGGGCGGTTTTTTTGGTTCGGCTTTTTCGGTTTTTTCGGTTTCGATTCGGTTTTTCGGTTTTTGTGCTCACCCCTAATAATAACTTGAAAATGGGTCATCTTTTTTAACTTGAAAATGGGTCATCTTTTATATAAGAGCAAAAAGGTATATAAGGATCAAATAACACGTTATTTGTATGTTACTTTAATGTTACATTATACATTTCTTAATAATATATCAATAACTCAAATAACCTTCTTTTCATAACATACCACTAATATCACTTGTATGTTCTGCAAAATAAGGGTGTTCATCGGTTCGGTTTTCGGTTTCCTGGGTTGTATGGTTCGGGTTAATCGGTTTGAAAATTTTAAAACCCTAAACCAAAACCAAACCAAACCAATTTTAAAATGGATAAAACCAAACCATACACCAAATTGGAATTCGGTTTGGTTTTGGTTAAAACCAAAAAAACCAAATTCAAGTAAACTTCAAAATATAATCTAAAAGTTACATATAAAAACCTAAAAGTTCAAATAAAATTATCAAATCAAAAGGTCTCACAAAGTGCTTAAGTAAATCAACAAAACAAAAGTTTAAGAAACCAAAAGGTTTCATAACTTAACGGAAATAAATGAAAGCGAAATATGGGAGGAGAGGATACGATATATGTGAATTTATAGGAATCAAGTAGGTTAATTTCTCCTAAGTCCTAGATATGGTGTCCAATCCTTGATTTAAGGAGTGGTTAGTTTATAAGATATTTTAAATTATTATGATTTTTTGTTAGGAAGATAAACATATAAAATTTGTATATATATACTTTAAACGTTTTTGTGTGGATAGATATATATTCGGTTTTTTCGGTTTGGTTTGGTTTTGTATTTGTCAAACCCAAAACCAAACCAAACACCAATTAAATACTTCGGTTTGGTTTTAAACCAAACCATACACCAATTAAAACTTTCGGTCCGGTTTTATTCGGTTTTTAGTCCGTTTATATTTACGTTTGTTCAGAGCCAAACCAAACACCTTGGTAACACCCCTAATGCGCAAGAATACTATCAAATATACCACTCATTCACAATACAAAACAAGAAAAACAAAAAAACAAACACACACACACACAAAAGATACATTTGGTGTAAGTCAGCTCATTGGCTCAAAGCACAAAAGGGTGCATTTCAGCAAGTTTGTCATTGTTACAATGGTAAGGTTGGCACACAAATGGTAACCCATACCTTGTACTCTAATAAAACAAAACCCCAATTAGGACTTTTGCATTTAAAAAAAACTCAACTTTCCCTTATTAAGTAATATTTATTTATCTATTATTATTTTTATTCTAAAATATTTACTAAAAAAACTCAAATATTCCGGATTTGGCAATAGTTAAAAAAAACGTTCTTATATATAGTCAATAAAAGAAAAATAAACATAAAAGCTTAAGTGTCAAAAGTATAAAGAAAAAAAACTTAGTAAAAAGAGGGAGTGATTTTAAAAATATTTGTGTATAATGTAAAGAAATAAAAAAATCACCCGCACATACATACACCTTTTCAACCTGTGAGATTAAAAGTTTGCTTCCCACATATTGCCCCTATATCGACACACGAAAAAAACCCCTACCCTTAATTAATATAATTAAATTAATTATAAGGTTAATATATCAACAATTTACAAATCTATATAAAATAAATAAATTAGTAATTGATTTAAAAAAAAACATAATATATAAAAACCCACGCGTGCACGTGTATTATAACTAGTCCTAGACATGAGGGGGTTTTGGGTCAAAGATGCATGTTGTCCTTCCTTTATTTTCATTACAACAAAGTTTTTTTGTCAGTTTCTGTTTCGTATTTCTTAAGCGTTTAACTTATTAAACTTTATATTTTCCATACTTTTAGGTTTATAGATATTTTTATATAAACAAATTATAAAAATAAAAAATAGATAAATAAATAAAGGAGTGGGGTGCCCTTTGTAAAAGTAGGGTTTGTATAATCTACTTCTTTGAAAATGTTAATTTTTTCGGTTTCATCTACTCATTTTTATCGTTATAAAAATATAATACTCTTAAATTTTGATTTATTTATTTTTTTATTTATATTTTCTTTAATTGTGTGATCATTTTGCGCTTACATTTTTCATTTTTTAAAGGTACAATAGTTTTTTTCATGCACAAAATACACATAAAGGTCGAAATTTGAGAGCTCTGTGTTTTAATAAAAAAAAATGATAGAATACACAAAAGCACAAAAATTAACAAATTAAACGTATTTCCAAATCGTTAGCCTAAATTAATAATGTCAAAGTTTGGGCTTTACATTTTTCTTTCTATCAACTAAATTCGCTACTATATTGTTTTTCTTATTTGCTTTTAATTTCTTGTTTCATAAGAAAATGAGATATTATTATTTACTTTTATTATTATTATTATTATTATTATTATTATTATTATTATTATTATTATTATTATTATTTTCATTTACAGTTATCATAACACCTAAAATGCATTGATAGTTAGTTATATCGGCGATACCGAAATTAGTGTTATCCACTTCACGTTAAGCATAAAAGCGAGTAACACTGAATAGTAGCTTACTAGTAATCGTAACATTGGCAACTAACATACACAAAAGACACCCATGCACATACTAAAGCAACATATATATAAAACTTAGAGGAAATTTCTAAAAGAGACACATAAGGAACATTGTTATCAAAATAAACCATCGAATCTTGTGTTACCAAAAATTACTCTACGCGCAAATTGCTTGCTCTCCTAACTTTTTTTGCGCTCCACGCTTTAGATCATTACACGTGTACTTTAAGATCAAATTTGAAGTCAACACGTGGCAGGAAACGCAATTTTTTTGCTCTCTCTATTTTTTTGCACTCCCAATTTTGAAGCTTTACTGGTTTTAGAGGACGAGAAAATTTTTGCTCTCCCTATTTTGAGTATCATGTGGACAAGATAGTGACACGTATACCGAGAGCAAATATTTTGCTCTCCATCTAGTTTTTGCTCTCCACTACCTTTTGGAGGGTTTTGCTCTCATGCGCTCCATCAAAAATTGGGGACCGGATTTTTGGATTTTGGTTTAAAGAAGATGAGTAGATGAAAATTTACATTTCAAAAAATAAAATAAAAACGGTTTTCCCCTTTTTTCTTTTGGGAGTGCAAAAAAGAGGGGGAGAGCAAAACAATTTCATGCTATGTGTACTTTCTAATTAATGTCAGTGAGGAAAAAATGCGCTCAATGTAGTTTTTGTTAATCCTAATTTAAAAGGTAGTTTTTTGTACAATTAATATGCCAAGTGACATTTTGTTAATAAGTTTTAAAACTTATGTTTTATATTAGGTTATTTAAGTAATTTTAAGCATTTAAAGCTTTTTAATATAACTTTTCTCTCCAAATCGTTTCATTTTTTGGAATAGAGTTTGGAGAGAATTTTAGCTAAAATTACTCTTATCTTTTATTCTCTTTTCTCCTAAAAAAACTCAAGAACATGAATTTATTTTGTTTTCTTTTTACTTCTTTTTCTTTAAAAAAAATAGAATAAATAAAAACAAAATTACCAAAACGTCACTTAAAAGTTTGCCATTACAAAAAACTACCTTTTAAACTTGAATTACAAAAATCTACGTTGAAATATAAATGGAATATGAATAAAAAAATTGACAGAGCGCAAAAACATTTGCTCTCCTCATATTTTGCGCTCCCCATATTAAATATGTTTAAATTATTGATTTAAGGCCATGTTTATTTTTTTCTAGTTTAATAAGCCACTTGCCCTACTTCGTAGAATATTCAAGAATTGCGCTCCCCATCTTAAATATTGAAAACCAAACCAAACTATCTCGTCTAGGTCGCCATGTAGGGATTCAATCCCCTCATTTTCCCCACGCGTCACTTTTACTCCAAATGACCTTCAGACGATTAGGTGCCCTTTGTGAAGGGCGATTGGTTCATTTAAAAAAAACATTTTTAACACAAAATAAAATTTCATTAATAATTAAAACGTTACATAAATAAAACGATATGAAATAAAAACATAATATATTAAATATAAAAACGATACGAAATACACGATTCATAAAACTAATCTGAATGCTCCCAGCGATGCAGAGTCATACTGAGAGATGCGAGGAACCGGCAAATCCCTCGGCAGCCAAATCTTCCTCGCCTAGCACACCGCCACCACCATCTTTTTCGCTTCTCACAGAGCTCCAATTGATTTTGGTGCCGACGTTGTTCGTTATCTTCGAACACAGCCACAACTTGTCAGCAACCTCGCATCTTTGGGCTGATCTTTCAAAATTTGTCGATCACAGCTTTTCGTTCAGGAGTAATGTCGTTGCAACTCTTGTAGTTTTCTCTCATTTGTTCCTTCTCCGCCACAGTCAAACACCGATTGATCACGCTTTATAATAGCGCTTTTTCGAGCCTCATCATCGTTATTGCATTGATTTTGAACGTACACTTGCATATCTTCAACGGAATGGGGAGGCTTAAGCCATATTAAATCTTGTGTTGAGAAGTAATTTTGAGTTTGAATTGTGTGAAATAGATATGTGGATGGAAGTGTGTTTATATTGTGTATTTATAGGGTAGGATTTATACGTGATTCTTGTGGATAAAAGTAGATTTTTGGATAAAAGTAGATTTTTTGGATAAAAGCGATTTTTCAACGCGATTCATCTCGCTTTTTGCGCCTTTAATAAAACAAAAAATTACTTTTTATTAAAAATATCTTTTGGATAAAATCCTTTTAATTAAAAATATTTTTATTAAAAGTAAAAAAAAAACGGAAGATAAGTGGCCATTTAATGTGTGGAGCTAGTGTAGATAGGGAGAGCAAAAAATTTGCTCCTCAGATACGCCATTTAACGTCCGCATGATATTCTAATTTGGGAGAAAAAGGGTCGGAGCGCAAAAAATTTTGCTCTCCGCCCCCACTAACCCAAACTTTGAGGCGCAAAAAGATAAGGAGAGAGCAAAAATTTGCTCAAAGCCACGTGTCGTGTTCGATTCGATCCTAAAGTGTGCGTGTAATGATCTAAAGCACGGGCGCAAAAATAAATGGGAGCGAAATATTTTTGCGCGTAAGGTAGATTTTTGCAACACAAAATTCAATGGTTCATTTTTGTAACACCGTTCCCTATACGTTTATTTTAGAAATTTCCTCATAAATAAAACTGAAGAAGGCAAGAATATCAAAGTTTGGGCTTTACATTTTCTTTCTTGAACTCAAATTGGCTACATTGCTTTTCAATTTCTATTTGCTTCCTTTACAAACTTCATAACCTACATTAACGACACAATGTAAAAAGAGCCCCGAAGTTCAATTCAAAAGTTGGCCTCATACATACTTTAAAAAAAAAAAAAAAAAATCACTTTTTAAAATAGATTTGAACGACCGAGTGACTTTACTAGAATTTTGACACGTGTCCCATATTTTGTATTAAAAAAATGCAAGCCGCTTGGTCGTTGTAAGTGGAGTCGACGAAGTCGTCCAGATCGATTTTGAAATGTTCTTTTATTTTTGGTATCTATCATACTTTTGAATTATGGGCCAAATAGAGAATTTGCTCATGTGATAATCCAAGTTTTTTCAGCTGTATGATTTTTGTTGGAATGTTTCGTGATAATAGATTTGAAACATTATATTTTTTGTAACATATGTTGATGGAGATAAGTTAATATTATTTTTTCATACTCATTTTTTTTTTCATCTACAGTTATCACAAAACTTAAAATGCTTTGGTCGTTACAGACGATACCGAAATTAGTGTTATCCACTTTACGGCAGCATAAAATCGAGAACAGCACTGAATCACAGTTTACTAGTAATCGTAACATTGAAAAATAACACCCAAAAGACACACATGCACATACTAAAGCAACATCTATCGTTAGGACAACACACTCCCTTGACACCGAGGATGACTTAAAAAATCATGAGGTGTGACATTCAGCGTAACCAAGACAACATTTGCATATCGAAGACCTCTTAGACCAAGTGTAATGGTCGGTCGAAAGTTCGGTCGACTAAGAAAAGGGACGCGTGGGCACGACTACACATATTCACATGTGACACGTTCTAGATCACGAAAAAGGACGAATCGGTCGTGTTTTCGACCGACTTGGTGAGCAAGTTTGTGTGAGTGAGTGTTTATTTAATTGATTTTTATAAGGTATTATTTTTTTTTTGTTGACGTCAACAGTCTCTTTATTACACTATGTTGGCTATAAAGTTGTTGTGAAGATAGAAATATGATATAGTAGTCGTATTCTCAATCTTTTTTTTTCCTTTACTTTTTTGAGCTTTTCCTAAATAAATGGGCCCACATCTGTAATCCAGTATAAAGATCTATAATTGCTGGCCCGACTAAACACACATAACCGAATCAACAATGTTGATGTTCTTTACGAACTAGTAATATACAAGGTTGCTTGTTACAACTAAAATAAAGTTATAGACTCTATACGTAGTTGTATCATTATCTTAACCAAAAAGGTAATATGTGTCTTCTATTAGAAAAAAGCAAAAAATAATATTAAAAGTCTGTGGACGTATCGTCCGGACTCAGGCAGACGAATGCCAATTAGTAGCAGATCTGCCATTCACCATCTCTACACCTAAACCCTGTCAATCCATCCCCTATAAATACATGACGAGTTATCTCTAACCCTAACTTTGATATATGCTACATCGCGATACTAACTGGTCGTCGGTGGACCGCCATTCTGGCCCGCCGGTCCACTCTAACGGGTTCTTTGTTGCACGCGCCTACTTGGGCTTGAGACGGCATCTAACTTACCGGAGAGTCGTTGAATCCCCGCCGCTAGATCATGATCAACAAGTTGCCGCAAGCCATCCGTGGACCACGAATAAATTATGTTCGTGTTTCATATTAAAAGATCACAGGCTATTCACTTCGGCTTCGATTCAAGGTTCTTTGGGACCACTAATCAATTTCTAAAGTTGGTATGTGAATTTAACATTATTTTAAAAAGCTTGCGTGAGATGAAGTTATGAATAACTACTTCGCACATGGACACGAACCATTGTTTGGTTTACGTAATAAAATAACTTCAATAAAGTTCCTCTCTTATTGGCTTACTTTAAATTAAATACGTTTTGTTTATGAACCATCATACAAATAACAAGATATCTGAATTACAATATTTCTTTTACATGAGATTATGAAAAAGTAAGCACGATCGGATTTTATTTTATCTTTTAGTTCATACGATCGGATAAGAAAATATCCTTTTGATGAGTTATTTTATTTTTAGCCCATGATTAATTGGGAATCTGTTTTACGGTTGTACGCTTTTTAAACTCGAACACGCATCGCGATAAATCTACGCGTGGGCGTGCGTTCGGAACATCTTCGAGAAGCGTGCGGCGCGGCCCACGATGCTAGTCAATGCCATGGCGCCTTGGACCAAAGGCCGTGGTATAAACATCTGGATCATCCAAGCGTTGGTATGTGGTTCGATAAATCCATCTAGCGTCATTAGTGGCGGTCAAGGTACATCCATCCGAGTTTTTATTTTATACATTAAAAGAAAAACACAATTAATATTTCGTCGGTACGCATCCACGGCGGTCGCAACTTTGCCCACTTTTCTTATGTGCTAAATATTATTTATGCTATCGCAATATATTACTCATACTATGTGTTTGTCTATTGTTTCATTAATTAGGTTTATATCTTGATTACGGCATATACTTTTAATCTTGCATTAGGTTTTTATGGCGGATTAAATAGATTTAATGCTCTACACGAACACCATAAACTTGGGAGGCTACGGGGTATATATACCTTTGTTTCATTATCGCATACGTCTTCTTTGTGGCGCCACGGCGCTAGCATACTTGAAGCCGTCTTACGGCACCTCTTTGTCGCGCGGCGCACTTGCTCTTTCTGAAGCGCGTCTTACGTAAGCGCACCTCTTTATCGCGTCCTGGCACTTATATACTCTGAGAAGCGGCGTGTACATGCGCTCTTTAATACGTAGCGCCACGCGCCGCATACTACGAAGCTTACGTCTTCACATGCACCTCTTTATCGCCTTGTAGCGCGCGCTGATTCAAGCGCGTCTTCGATAAGCACCATGTTTAATTAAGCTACGGTACAAAAGGTACAGCTTCAGGGATGCAGCATGCGGGATCCTTTTCTATGCGGCCATGAATAGAACTTAAGTCTAGCATAATAACATAGCCATCTTATTTATCTCATACTAGACTTGGGGCTTGTGGTATGGTCCGGGCTTGAAGTAGGGAATGGGTCAGGGCAGGCAAAATGCGACCTTCTACACTAAACCCAAATCCATCCCCATAAATACATATTGAGTTATCTCTAACCTAACTTTGATATGCTACATCGCATACTAACTTGACACGTCGGAGGTGGACCGGACTCACGGCCTCGGGTCACTCTAACGAGTTCTGTTGAGTTTATGATATATAAAATACAATAAAACATAAAGACATCAAAAGTACACAGCGGAAGACTTAAAGATCATAACAAATAAATTAATTGCGAAAGTATGCGTAGCGTACCTCTTGAGATATGGGATCCCTTGAGCAAAACAAAGAAAGTACTAATTGGTGTAAGAATAATGTCTTACAACCCGTTCTTGTACCACTGAATTAACCAGCGAATCAAGCGATTGCTAGATCTAACACAAGTCCTCGTTTAAGAAAAAACGAAACCGAACTCCCTTACAAATGGGGTGTTGGCGAGAATATGACTAGAGAGAGAAGAGGAGAGATCTAGGGTTAATTCAATGCACAAGTGTATGAAACCCTAGAACCTAACCCTCTTTATATAGTAGTAGGGAAACTTTGGGAACAAGTTAGGGATTGGGTTGAAACCCATTACCCTTGGCTGGCCATAGGACAAGCCCAAAGACCAACTTTTCATTTCAAGTTTTTCCATTTCTAGTCCTTCTCTTTTCATTTAGCGATTAGTTAGTCATTTTCCGTTAAATACTTAACGATCGTTAACGGACTTAATGTGCAATAATTAATCGTAAACATAAACATTAATTATTAACTTTAATTCTCATTCGCTAATGTGTGCAATCCGTGTGTCACGAGTTGAATCGGACATTCACATGTTTTGTAAATATATACATTTCCAACAGCTCCCACTTGGATATGTTTACAAAGCGTGAAATGACATTGGTTAGCGTCTACAACAACCATGCCCCCGGTTTAACTTCGTGTATGGTTTTCTGGAGAAAAACCAAGTTTGATGATTCATCATCATATTCATCCTTTGTTTCTAATACCATGTTAATAAGAATATGGATCTCACTCATTTCTTAATTAACTATTCGGTTTCTCGCTTTATATGATTGATCAAGATTACCAATTCTTACGAACATATTCGAGAAGACCTTGGGTATGGCCATACAAACATCTTAACAATCTGAGGGCCGTAGTATTATACTTCAAAATAAATTTGAAGGAAACAAATCCCATTTTGACTACGAGGATTCATAAATTTAAACACTTAGAAAACAACCCTTATAACTACCGATTCATTATAGCGTTAGATTGCTTCACAAAAATGCACTACATCCATGACATATCTCTTGTATCTCAAGTCAGAGGATAAATATTCATGATATACTTAATGACAAAGATCCATAAAGTATTATCATGTGGGTGGGAGAAGTCCTATACTCAATACATTGAATATCATCGAAATTAGTCATGCTACGCATCAATATACTTTCAAGTATATTCTAACTAATACTACGATTTGTCTTAATTCAATATCATTCCCATGTTATTGATTGACAATAGACTATTTAGAATAACTTAAGTTATTCATGGATTTAAACATGCAAATATAGGACACAATATTATAAATGAAATTAAACATATACCGTACTTTAATTCATTATAATAATTGTTTAACATCCTTTATCCAAATACTAAATAGATCAATGCATGATAATTCTTAGTTAATGAATTTTTTCACAAGTCATGCAACTCATACTTGTTGACAAGGCATATTTTCAACTAACTTTGATTTATAGGAATTTTGAGAATACTTATTTCAAGAATTCAATTTGAATGTATTTACACATATCTTGATATTGTCATATCATTCCATAAGGTGCGTGACAACATGAACCACCTTTATATGACAATCATCTTTCAAAACTTTTAAAGTTTAAAGTATTCTTTATTCTTTAATGTATAATGCAACTATGCTCTTAGTTGAGCATAACTAGTCAACATGGTCATCATCAAGGATACCATACTAGAATTGAGTGTCATCTCAATTATACTAGCATCATTGTGTACAACAATATGCTCTTTAAATATCCGTAAACTTTTGAACAGTTATAGTGTAATGTTGGTGCCTACCAAAACTCAAGTTTGTTGGCAATGACAATTATGAAACAATTGTCATATAATCATCCATAGAATCTAGGAGCATCTCCAGATTGTGGAATGTGATTCTAAATCCAAACATATTCCTTTAAAATATTTATTACACTAACAACTTTAAATGTTGTCAAATCATCTTGTAATCAAGCATGACACAACAACTTTATACACAACATGATGTTCATGATGAATCTTAAAGTTAAACTTTAAGATCTCATCATTCTTGTCAAAGATATGTATTCATCATGTTCTATTTGACTCCATTTATTTACCGCATATGTTTATAATAATAAATATATATTCCAAAGTTGTATATATTATTTCCAAATCTTATAAACGAAGTTTCATTCCCAACTAAATATTAATTTAAGTGGAATGTAGTTGCCCATACAACATATAAGATTTAAGAAAAATAAATAATACTCCCACTAGCTTTCAGGAATACTTATGAGCAATCTTATTTTAATTATTAAATCAAACATGGATTTAATATTAAACATAAGAAACATCTCTTAGATGCTTGCATATATCCATTCATGGATTCTTGCAGTTTGTACATATCAAGGATTATTTGAATTCATAAAACTTCTTTGTATTACTCATCGTCCTCGCAAAAGTAATTTCACAACAAAGTGTTATGACATTCATTGTCAAAATTTCATATCAATGAAACTAAGTATGACAATTATAATCTTTATACTTCTATTTAATGTATATAGGAAAGAATATTCAATCATAGTTAATTGCTTAAGTATGATTGATATTATTATCACTAGACATACATTAAATACATGTACAATATTGTCCATATGATTTCTACACAAAGATTTAAACCACTAGGGTTTCCATCCTTTGAAGAAACTCATTTTCATTATTAAGATAAACCAAGTATCTAAAGTTGATTATCTTTATGGACAACATCTCTACATTCATAGTATGATTGATTTTCCACAATTCAACATTTGGTAAATTTATCATTATGATTAACAGAGCTTACCATGATCCTAACTCATATTCCTCGGCATATTAAATATCGAGATATCCTTCGGATCTATGAATGATAATTTCATCATATTAAGGTCTATCATTTTCATGTTTAGCCTCATCATGATATTTGCTAGTGCATTTTAGAAGATTATGTATTTTGTAATTCAATCTTTCAAGATCTAAACAAAACTCCCACTTGCCTTTAAAATTTAAAGATTACCTTTAAATAGTTTAGCAAGTAGAGCAACAATACATTGTTCTCTTTTGGGATATTACAAAACATTGACAGTTCCTAACATTAGTTTGTTACAACTCACTCTATAAGTAGTTTAACAAATTGAGAACTTCATTTATAAGACTTAATGTGATTCATCACATTCCATAAACAAATGGTGTCTTATTAATCTTCTAGGTTGGAGTCTTATTGAGTATATTCAATCTATACTCAATCTACTAACCTTGATAACTTTTGGAAGAAACTATAGTTATCTTGAATCAAATAATGCCAACAGATTTTGATTCTTCTAACAGAACATACCATAAAACTATGGTATTTCCTTAGAATTAATATTGTAAGAAAATCTAACAATATTTTAGATAACCATCTACTCTTTTGGCTTACCTATTTACCAACAAAGTAAAACTTAATGGTACAATAGAATTACCAAGTCAATTGCATGTATTATAACACAAATATTTTTGACCAAGTCAAAAGACATATTAGTTATAATCCCACTATACGTTATAAGTCATTGATCAACTCATTGACTTCATGCATATGTCTTAAAACATAGCAAGTTAACGTCTTACTTTATATTGTAAGTCTTGTATTAAAAGACTTCATGTTTGTGACTTTACAAAATCATAAACATTTATAATTAAAGTAATTATGAACACCACCTCGGTTTCAATTAATATTTCAAGTTAATATTTACTACATATATTTAAGTCATTCAGCGAATACTCAAATTCAAGGTAGTATTAGATTACTTCATTTAATTATGTCATTCCATGAAATGTTCCATGTAAGAAACTGCAGAATCATCCATGCTCGTTCTCACGACATGTGGATATTTTACCTTGGGCTACAATCTAGTTCACGTTCTCACGTAACATAAATTGTAACTACAAGTGTTTCTTAAATATTGAATGACATAAATATTTAAAATAAAGTAGTCTTTGTTATCATCTTGACACATGTTCTTAATAGGGCAATCATACATATATAAATGTATACTTCCTATTAGAACGTTATTCTCTTACACATTCAAGAGAATTCTTTCAAATCATATTAATATGTGTTGTACCTTGCACACAATAAGATTTCTCCCACTTGTGCATGGAACAACATCATGTAGCATAAACAACCGCGATACGTTCGTTTATTTGACTAATATGATTTGTGTCATAGATATAACAAGTAGATGTAGAACTATATTGTTTAGTAAGGAAAGTACGACTATCCTTAAAACATAAGTGTCTACAATTGGAAAGTAATTATCTTTGAAGATAATCGGGTTACTACAGGAAATAAGGCTTGTAGCTCCATTGAATTAGAAATCATTAAAACAACTTCTTATTAGGTAATGCAACAAATGCTCCCACTGAATCGACAACATTGTAAGTGTTGCATAACCAATGAAAACAACTTGCTTGCTATTTACTTTCCTACACCTTTAAAGAACCATACGTAATCATTACTAAGGTACTAAAAGGTGTATTCTACTCTATGAATGATGGGTTATCCATCAATGTTATTAACTTGAAAATTTGGGTATGCAATTTCTTCCTCAACAGCCTACCATCCCATCTTGGTATGTAGTACCTTTAAAGGCTAAATCAAAACAACTAGATAAAATATGCTAGTTTGCCTTTTACCAATTTTTGCGGTAATTAGTCTAGCTTCTAATCTAGTAACTCATATACATCTTTATGGAAAATAAGATGTGCAATTCATTGCTAAGAGTTACATTAGAATTTAGACAATTTCAAATGTTCCTATTATACCTTTCTCATTCATGAAAAGGAATAGGATTGAGTCTCATGCTTCTCCATTGGAAAAGAGACTTCGTTTGTCTTATCATTAAATTATTCTCGATCAAACATTTGTTTGAATGCTAGAATGGATCAATTTACTAATCAAAGACTAAACCACGTTTACGGTTAAATGTTGCATTTATACATTCAAAAGAATTACAAAATTCAATTTTAGTATTTTAGATAATTAACCTTTTCAATAAACAATTAAATACCCAAGGTTCATATTCATATAACCAATTAATTATTATTGAAAACTAGGATCAAAATTGTCATAATTTCATCCGCATCAGTTGATCGCTAGTAATGAACCTTCTACAAAATGGTAGAGCTATTGCTCAATTGCCAATTTCAATTGCAATTCCTAGATTTATGGAATTTACATATAGCCAATATCAATCGCCATGTAAACATGTTTTATCCCATCTTATGCCTTGAGTTGCCGGCTCTCACTACAAAACTCAATTAAGTTGTCCAACTTAAGAAGCGCAAAATCGTCCATGCCTGCTCTCACGTCACGTGGACATTTTACCCTTTGATTACGATCTAAGTCACGATCTCACGCAAATAAAAGTAATCTTAGGTGTTTCCGTTTCGTTGGATGGCATATAACTTAAATTAAAGGGTAATAATTTTGATGTTAAATCAAATATGTACAAAGATGTCATGCATTCATCTTTGTAGCATAGGTTTTATTAAAACATTTATATCTTGTTTTAATGTATAAGCTTTTCATCATCAAACTTTAATTGAGGTATTGGGTTCACCAATCAAGGAATTTAGTGTTAATTATCATCCATTATATAGTACTTTTGCATAAGTGTAAACACTTAGTGTTTGGGATAATTACCAAAGTAGGCATGGAATTAAAACTAATTCGCCCTAAAGATGAGCTTGCACATTTAATGGCTTACTAAGTAGCTCCACTCGAACTTCAGAGGCGAGGACAGTGCAGCGCTAAAGCACAACCTTAGACATCCTTTCGGTGTGACAATGCGCACTTCTTTAAAACCCTTTTATTAGTTCATTCTCATGGGTGAGCCTTTCAGACCATTTGTACCAAAGTCATCAATCAATTAAACGATTATGATTACTATTCTTAAAATACATGTTTCACCATTGTTTAGGTCAGTTTATTTTTCTTGTAAAAATACCCTTGTTACACATAACAAACAAGCAAGTATTTGTAAAATAAACAAGTAAACAATGAATGCATAACAAATAAAAAGTCATGCATATCAAATAGCCACATGCAAACGGTTTTGATAAATCCTATTAATAACCAATTCTAGATTTGTCAATATGCATATATTTAATTAAGACTTTCACCGGTTTTCATCTATGTACAAGGTGAACCACATGCATCGATTCATCGATTGCGTAAGTCAAAATTAAATACATACCACATAGCACATAATTGATTAAATTAATAATTATTGAGGTCTTCCCCAATTTTAGATCTATCATAATTTAGTGTATATCACTTAAACAAGAAAGACATACAATAAAAGCAGATCCATGATAAAACATGCAGATAATTATCATGGACATAAAATTACACTTAACAATTAATGCAATTAAATCAAAGTTACGCATATACACATAAAGTTGCATGCATCTTAGGGTTTCTAATCATTAAAACAATAGTTTACAAAACCCTAATTAGGGCACAATTCATAAAAAACGCTCAAAATTAGGGTTTTGGTTTTGCAAACCCTAGATCTAAGCATACAAATAATAACACATTCATGTTTATTTTAATTATGTGTTTCAATAATTAATTACTTGTTATACAAGGCTCAGATGCCACCGCTGAGTTTATGATATATAAAATACAATAAAACATAAAGACATCAAGAATACACATGGAATAAGACTTAAAGATCATAACAAATAAATTAATTAACTGAAAGTATGTAACGTACTTTTTGCGAATGTCGATCCCTTGAGCAAAACAAAGAAGTACTAATTGGTGTAAGAATAATGTCTTACAACCACGCTCTTGTACACACGAATTAACCAACGAATCAAGCGATTGCTAGATCTAACACAAGTCCTCGTTTAAGAAAAGCCAACCAAACTCCCTTACAAATGGGGTGTTCGGCCGAATATGACTAGAGAGAGAGATGAGAGATCTAGGGTTAATTCAATGCACAAGTATGAAACCCCAGAACCTAACCCTCTTTATATACTAGTAAGGAAACTTTGGGAACAAGTTAGGGATTGGGTTGAAACCCATTACCCTTGGCCGGCCATAGGACAAGCCCAAGGGAAGACCCAAACTTTTCATTTCAAGTTTTTCCATTTCTAGTCCTTCTCTTTTTATTTAACGGTCGTTAGTCATTTTTCCGTTAAATACTTAACGATCGTTAACGGACTTAATGTGCAATAATTAATCGTAAACATAAACATTATTAAACTTTAATTTTCATTCGCACGTGCAATCCCGTGGTTATGAGTTCGAATCCGGACATTCACATGTTTGTAAATATATACATTTCCAACATTCTCTTTGTTGACAGGTCTACTAGGGCTCGAGAAGACGACTAACGGCCAAAGAGAGTCGTTGAATCCTGCCCGCGCCAGGTCATGCATCAACAGAGTCCATCATTTTTTTTGTTACAAAAAAGCGTGTATACATAGTTGTGATTCTTTGATTAAAGTTCAAAACCAAATCATACTCGTCAATATCTGACCAGTCTTCTGGAAACAAAGAATTTTAATTTTGACAGTCTTAACACATAAATGTAGAATTCCACATTCAACAAATTCCTCATTATTGCTTTTGCTTTATAAAATTATACTGTTAGAGTTGCATCAATTGTCATTTATGTTTTATTCGTTTAGACTAGTGGCACATATTAACTGTTAAATGAATATATTCTTTCATTTTAGCTTTTGCTTGGCAAAAGGAGTTTAGTTATACGAAACCTTTCTTTGAATGACTTGTTATACGACTATAATTGTAACTATAGGTTAATTTCCCTTTTTACAAAGCATATATAGTACATTTGGAACATGCTTAGATATTAATGTTGGTAGGTTGTAACTATATACTACATACAAACTATTTTACTGAAATTTTAAATCTACAGTGAGTCTATCACGTATAGATATAGACATTGAAATTGTATATTTTGAAGTTTGTTCTGTTGAAGAAAATATTACACATACTTTTTTACTTGTAATAAGTTTAGAATACTTTATATGCGAGAGAATTAGTCATGTTCCGGTTTTACGGCTTTCCGGCAGCATGTCATGTTTGAAGTCTAAACAGGGATAATTGTGTTCTATGGCTCCTTTGGTTAACAACCTTGTTGATTTTGCATTTGCGAACTCTGTGGTCAGGGGCGGACCCGGAACTTATAGTTATAGGTGCAAAAAACAAAAAAATATGAATGAATTACAAGATTACCATGTTCATTTCATTTCCGAATAAGGCATGATTTTTGACAAAAGAAATCTATGATGTTTCTGTGAACCCCCGATAAAGCCTCTAAAGGTCCGCCCTGTCTGTGGTAATATCCACTCATAAAATCTTGTCGAGAAAAATCATTTATCTTAAGCTTGATTGATTTTTTATTTTATTTTATTTATTTATTTTTTCCCCCTCCTTGAACCCCCGATAAAGTGTCACACCCCCAAAATACCGCAGCGGAACGATAGTGTCTTTGGGGTATGACGTCATAGCACAAAGCATGGATACAGAAAACGACCTCTAAAATGAGACGTTTTGAAAAGTTTACCATTCGATTAAATAAAGTTGAAGTTTACAAAACATGAGATCCCAAAGTTTGATAATACATAAAGGGTTACAAAACATGTCGAATGGTAATTGATAAAAACACAAGACTCCAATGTATGCCATGTGACCCAAAGCTCCATGAAAATGCTATCGCCTACGCACGAGATAAACACTTTAAAAGTGTCAACACAGCGGTGAGTTCATAAGTTTGTTGAAAATGATTTGAAAAAGAATCTTTAAAGAATGTTGATGCAGCAAAGGCATTGTAAATCCATTCAACCCGAGTTCCGCCCATACAAAACTCGAAACCTATGTGTTCACAACCCATTGCCTAAAATAGAATTGTCAATCTTGTTTGTAAGTAGGACATATGTGCATACGATATATATACAAGTACTTAATGCAAAGAATCACGACCAACCGAACCTCTTGACAAGTCTAAATTGTTTGTTGTGTCTCATTGAATAACGGATTATATTCACCCCGTGTCAAGTCATCGGACACAAGGGTGGGGCGTCACCGATAGTACTATCAATACTCTTCTCCGCCGGCCTCCGCAGAGTTAACCGGGGCTATGTAAAGTATGTATGTTGAAGCATAATTGAAAACAAGCTTAGCACATTAAGGCACATATCGCAATAAACCACACATAATGTCCAAAGAGTATAAGAAGTATAGTGTAACACAATTGTATAATTGGTTTGAGTATTCGCAAGAGTAAAACAAGTATTTAAGCATGGATCTCCCCCAAAGAGTTTGTAAGAATTTAAACGAGTAAAAGCGGGGTATGAACTCACCTGTTGCAATAGTTATGATGACAAAGTGGATGCACAGAAATGAGACGCAACTCACTAACCGCGACTAGTTAACTTGATGAGGTTTATGAACAAAGGATTAATCCTAAACACCCAAGGTTTTTATTTCACAACCTTAATCAAGAGTGTAACTAGAGTGTAAATAACTTGACTATCAAAATTTTGATGATCACCTCCTTGGTCCTTATGGTGGCCGGTTCAATGAGGAGAAGAGAGGAGAGGAACTTTGATCTTTACACTTTGTGGAAATGAATAAGTATGTGTTTAATGTGTATAATATAACATATGTGTATGTATAGTTTAGATATTTTGTGAAAAAATGAAGTGACTCACCCTTGTTGTCGACAAGGGTGATATACACTTAGTGATTATATATATTTTTTTAAAAATGAGTAATTATAAAGTAGATGTAAGTTAATTAAAGATAAGTAGTAACTTGTATACACATTTGAGTATTTAAGGTAGCGTTAGCTAAAAAATAAATTTTAACGGGTCAAAATAAAATATATTGAAGTCATAAAAATTATAAAAATACATTTCTTGCAAAAATTTAGTGAAATAATAATTATCGTAGTATTTACTTAAAACCGTCTAATTATATAAATATAACAATTTATCTACGAAATAAATTTAAAACACTGGGTAAACTCATAATATTATTTTTATAATCTTAATATGAGTATAAAAATATATCGGAATAATTTTTGAAAGTATCGGATCAAATGTTCAAAATAAATGATTACGCGATAGCGTTTATTTAATAAAATTTATGCTTAATAGCGAAAAATGCAAAATCATGCACGAACTAATATGATGATAATGATGCTAATGATATGTAGACTAAACCTAGTCTATATGAATTGTCCTTGATGCTTATGAATTATGCAGCCTAAACCCCTAAGGTTACGCAAATTTAATGTTTGTAAACCTAGTTTACGATAAACGATGAAATAGTAAATGTGAGAAATGACCGAAAATTGAGAATTGTGACATTCTTCCCATGTCAGAGGAATCACGTCCTCGTGATTCAATTAATGATAACTATAGGTCTACCCCTTAGGTTTCACAAATCGTGGTGTATGGTCAAAGTGCTTATGCCAAAACTTACGCTTAGGTTCCTTATCTAATGAGGCTCATCAATCAATAATACAAGGATCACTTAATGGTCTAGGAAAACGTACAGCTACGCATCATGGGTCGCCTGGTCCCTAAATAGAATGCTCGAGCTGGGGTGGACTGATATTGAGTACTGGTTTGGGTTATTTCCTTCGCTAGAGCTAGGTGTGGTTACCCCGTGGTTGTCCCTGTGTTCCATTCAACCTAGGACAATTATTCCGTAGTGATTCGTGCTGTTGCACTCAAGCAAGTCCTTTGATTATTCCTCATGTTACCCACATTAGCTGGTGTTACCTGTGTCTTACACTGCTCCTTAAGATGGTCGTATCGATTGTAATTTGTACACAAGCGGCAAGGCTTGGTCTTCGGATGATGATAAGCACATTTAGCACATTTGGGATGTGTACCCGCATACTCTTTGTTCGCACTCAGCTGCCTCAAAACTCTTGCCCTTTGTTGTTCTGCTACCACGCCCATCTCATTTATTCAACTCGCTTCCTTCCTCTTGTCACCGCTCTTCAAAGTACCATTTCTAACCATCTCGTCTGCCGTGGTTCCCGCCTCGCGATTGCACTTTGTATTGTAGACGGCTTTAGTCGCTACAGCTTCACGGATTTCGGGACAAGACCATATATGTACCTCGAGATTCTCTTGGACTCAGGGGCAACTAGATGAGGAACTAGTCCTACTAATTCATGGAATCGATCCGTAGGTGCGTGCACCAACTCCTATCATAGAGTGGTGATAAAGTTCATGTTCCAGCTTATGCATTTCATTGTCCGCAGTACTCCTCTTCAATAACGCCTTTAAATTCGGCCCCATGTCATACCTATAGCCGCTTCTCGCCTCTAGCTCAGAGTCGCTGGTGTTCCACCATGTCAATGCTTCCCCTGATAGGCAAGCAAAGATACTTCACCCTTCGATGGCGGCAATTGTTGATGTCGATCCATCACTCCTCTCTCTACCCATCGAGTATACGCCAAAGCACCTCCTATACCATCAAACTCCACGGTTTGCATGCTGAAAATTCCTTATACGTGCATCCAGTTTCATTGTTGTTGTTGTTGTTGCCACCGCCAACTACATTGTTGGTGTCGCCATTCCCGTTCCGTGGTTTCCAGTTATTCATATGGTTTCCAACTTCAGTGACAATAGGGAAGCAAGATTTGAAGTTGTTGAGAGATGATGGCGGCAAAATCAGGGTTTCCGCCAGAGTTGTTGTCATTGTTACCATAATTCTCTACCTCCACGCCACCGCCCCTTCCACCTCGCGCCCGCACCACTCGCTAGTGTTGCGCGGTTACCTCTTTGGTGCCATGATCTCTGCAATGAAAGGACCGTTGAGTTCCCAATGTCTATACTTAACGTCCTCAAACATAATACCACGCCACAAATTGGTTCCTAAGGTGTGCCAACATCGATCTACGATGCGTGGTCGCGATATGTCCACGCTGGTTGTGACGCATTTATAATTATGTTGGCCACCATAATTATAATTGCCTCATTTCACACGCGTACATACCACCAAGCATACATGTCTCGGTGATTGATGTTACTGAAATAGGTAGCCATTCTATCATCCGATTCTAAACGATGGAGGAGGAATTTAGGTAACGTATCTAGAGAGTCGCACTTGGTGTATAGGAAATTCCTTTAGGTGCTAAAGTCACGATGAGGTTTATTCCGCCAGCTTTCCAAAGTATCCTCAAGAGAACTCCCATCCTCGGGCAAAATCATCAAATCTATACCGCTATATAGTAACACTTATTTAGCTCGATCTCGTGTCTCATCAAACAAGAACTGTCACAAGATCAAGTTAGATAAGTGCTCATTACTGAGCTCCATATTTTTGATGACTTGACTAGATTTTGGGACTCCCTTATCGGTACAAGGAAACCACGTTATCCAATGAGGTGGGTCTAGAAGAAATTTTAAGAAAACATATGCATCGAAAGTGTGTAAGGCGATAGGAAAAGAAAGGATCGACGCGAAAGCGGTTATAGTCTAGGAACTAAAATGCAACCTAGTTCTCTATAACCAAGTATCTGATACCAATCTGTCACACCCCAAAATATCAAATGAACGATAGTGTCTTTGGGGTATGACGTCATAGCACAAAGCATGGATACATAAAACGACCTCTAAAATGAGACGTTTTGAAAAGTTTACCATTCGATTAAATAAAGTTGAAGTTTACAAAACATGAGATCCCAAAGTTTGATAATACATAAAGGGTTACAAAACATGTCGAATGGTAATTGATAAAAACACAAGACTCCAATGTATGCCATGTGACCCAAAAGCTCCATGAAATGCTATCGCCTTACGACATGAGATAAACATGCTAAAAGTGTCAACACAAAGGTTGGTGAGTTCATAAGTTTGTTGAAAATGATTTGAAAAAGAATCTTTAAAAATGTTGATGCAAAGAAAGGCATTGTAAATCCATTCAGCCTCCAAGTTCACCCATACAAAACTCGCAACCTATGTGTTTACAACCCATTGCCTAAAATAGAATTGTCAATCTTGTTTGTAAGTAGGACATATGTGCATACGATATATATACAAGTACTTAATGCAAAGAATCACAAACAATCAACCTCTTGACAAGTCTACATTGTTTGTTGTGTCTCATTGAATAACGGATTATATTCACCCGTGTCAAGTCATGTGAGAGAAAAGGCGGGGCGCACCGATAGTACTATCAATACCTCTCCGCCGCCCCGCAGAGCAACTTGCTAAAGTATGTATATTCAAGCATAATTGAAAACAAGTTTAGCACATTAAGGCACATATCGCAATAAACCACACATAATGTCCAAAGAGTATAAGAAGTATAGTGTAACACAATTGTATAATTGGTTTGAGTATTCGCAAGAGTAAAAACAAGTATTTAAGCATGGATCTCCCCAAAGAGTTTGTAAGAATTTAAACGAGTAAAAGCAGGGTATGAACTCACCTGTTGCAATAGTTATGATGACAAAGTGGATGCACAGAAATGAGACGTAACTCAATAACCGCGACTAGTTAACTTGATGAGGTTTATGAACAAAGGATTAATCCTAAACACTAAAGGTTTTTATTTCACAACCTTAATCAAGAGTGTAACTAGAGTGTAAATAACTTGACTATCAAAATTTTGATGATCACCTCCTTGGTCCTTATGGTGGCCGGTTCAATGAGGAGAAGAGAGGAGAGGAACTTTGATCTTTACACTTTGTGGAAATGAATAAGTATGTGTTTAATGTGTATAATATAACATATGTGTATGTATAGTTTAGATATTTTGTGAAAAAATGAAGTGACTCACCCTTGTTGTCGACAAGGGTGATATACACTTAGTGATTATATATATATATATATTTAAAATGAGTAATTATAAAGTAGATGTAAGTTAATTAAAGATAAGTAGTAACTTGTATACACATTTGAGTATTTAGGGTAGCGTTAACTAAAAATAAATTTTAACGTGTCAAAATAAAATATATTGAAGTCATAAAAATTATAAAAATACTTTTTTACAAAAATTTAGTGAAATAATAATTATCGTGTAGTATTTACTTAAAACCGCCGTAATTATATAAATATAACAATTATCTACTTAAATAAATTTAAAACACCGGGTAAACTCATAATATTATGTTTATAATCTTAATATGAGTATAAAAATATATCGGAATAATTTTTGAAAGTATCGGATCAAATGTTCAAAATAAATGATTACGCGATAGCGTTTATTTAATAAGAATTTATGCGTTAACGAAAATGCAAAATCATGCACGAACTAATATGATGATAATGATGCTAATGATATGTAGACTAAACCTAGTCTATATGAAATATCCTTGATGATTGCTTATGAATTCGCCTAAACCCTAAGGTTACGCTAATTTAATGTTTGTAAACCTAGTTTACGCATAAAACTACAGAAATAGTAAATGTGAGAAATGACCGGAAATTGAGAATTGTGACATAAAGCCTCTAGGTCCGCCCTGTCTGTGGTAATATCCACTCATAAAATCTCGTCGAGAAAAATCATTTATCATAAGCTTGATTGATTTTTTATTTTATTTTATTTATTTATTTTTTCCCCTTCCTTCACCTTTATAGATATGTGTAGTTGTTATCATAAATATAATTATTTACCTTGGTTGAATAAGATCATTGGTTGCCCTCAACGGGAGCAAAGTGAGGGATTGGCAAAGGGAGTCAAGCGACAAGGATGGTTGGGGAAGTGAGGTGAAGGTTTGGCAAGGATGCAAAGGTGCAGCCAAAAGTGAATGTTTCACCTTTTAGGTTGCGTGCATAGTGAATATTTAGTTTGTGAAAAGTGAGATGATATTGAAAGAAAGAAAAAACTGATATGACGTTGAGGTGCAATGTGAAATGGTGTGAAAGTTGAGGGCAATCTTACATAGAATTTAGAATTTCCTTTAGCTAGTATAGTCTGAATCCAATCAATTTGATTTGACTTTTTGCTTAAATGTATGTAGTAGTTACTAGAAGGGTACCCGCGCAATGCGACGGCGGTGTGATGAGATGGTGGTGACAGCGGCGGTGGTGGCGCGTGGGTGGCGCTGTGGTGGGAGCCGAGGGCTCAAAATCTCCAGAAATGATGTAGGTTAACCGATCTATCGAATCGGCAAGAAAAAGATTTCGCCGGAAAATTTTTCGGCAATGGTGGTGGCCGGACGACGGCGGTGGTTGCCGGAGAACGTGTAAGGTCATGTAGGAGAGAAGAGAGAGGGAGTGTGTGTTTTTATGTGTAGAAAATGATTTTAATAAGAGTAAAATGAGTTTATTTAGTTCTTTCCATAGTGTTAAAAAAAAGTCTGAATTTTTAAGCCTTCTAATTTTAGAATGCCTAAATGCATTATAAGGTAGTATAGATTTGTTGTTGATTCGTACACTTATTTTTTTGATTCGCACATTCCAGTATACAAACTTGAGATGCAACATATAACAACTGTACAACTCTGTATAGCATAAAATGAAGTGTGTCAATAAAAAAAAATGAGTGTACGAATCAGTAGCCTAAGTAAATCGTTTAAGGTGGATTATGTGGTGAATGATATACACATGGGCTCTTACGTAAGACACTCTTTTTAGTATGTCATTATTGAAAATCCATTACTTCCTAAAGACTCCACAAAATGACTTTGAATCGAATGACCCTACTACGCGTATTCAATCAAATCTGTGGACATATTCCTCCTGGTTTTCTAACAAAGTACAACGACAGCCACACATTCAATAAAATGATTAATTACCGTTATTAGGTAAGACGGAGTGGAGCTCGGGTTGCTGTTGAAGCCCGTGAACCCGCTCGGCTACACCATTCCGTGTAGTGCGGGTATGTGTTTCGGGTATGAAATTCGAGCTGGGAACCCGCGTTGCTACCCGTGATTCATGTGTCTTGTGTTTGTATTTTTGTCCATTTTTTGTTTTGTTTTGCAAGCACAGAACGAACCAAGGAAGAAGAAGGGTACAAGGAAGAAGAAGGGTACTAAGGAAGAAGGGTGGTACATTGCAGGTACAAAATACAAAAAAAAAAAATGAATTCGGCACTAGGGTATCAATTCGCCTAGTTAGGTAGTAAGTTAGGTAGTATCGGGTAGTTTTGAGTTGAAAGGTTTTTATTGGATAGAGGTGACGTGGCACCCTTAGGGTATTAGGGTAAGAAATATCCACTCCCTCCCCCCTTATCGACCTAACTAAGGATTCATTGTACCGGTTTACAAGTACGTAACTTGCAAGAAAAAGATAATCATCTTGTTACGAGAGATTAGTTTTAACCGGGCTATGTTAAGTCAAAACATTGAGAAAACCAAATTGAACCGAAAAATAGAGCCGAACCGGTCCGACCGAAATCAGACCGATCATATTCGGTTCGGTTTTCGATTCTATATATATTTGTGGTTTTTGGTTTCGGTTTTGGTTCGGTTCGAGCCAAAACCGAGAAAAACACACATAAACTGTACGAACCGAAACGACACAAAGCCAAACCGAACCGAGTCACTTCGGTTTGGTTTTCAGTTCATATCTTTCACAAAAATCGATTTTAGATTCGGTTTGATTTTGATCATCTCGGATCAGTTTTGACCCGATGCTCAGTGCCTTGGCCTAAGTCAAATTTTTAGTATTAGGTTTAGTGCAATAAACACATAGTATAAAAGTATCCTCTAGTTATTAACTAATCCTTCCGGACTAAATTTCCGGTCATTTTAATTTCTGTTTATTTTTAAAACACGTCAAGAATATATAAATGAACGTTTTGTAGGTTCGAGCAGCATTCAAGGATGTATTTGTTATTAGCGATGGTTTATAAAACGACGATGTTAACAAAAAACCAATTATTAGACGATGTTATGTTAATGGCTCAAGCTTGTGTGCGGGCTTAGGGTTCGTTAGGATTTCCTCTCATTTAACATCTACGTAGTATATATTATGCCGTTAGATTATAGAATTCTCCGTCAGATTATGATCTATTATTGAGGCACTATATAGATGTAATATAGCGACTATGTAAAATAATCGCTATATATTGTCTATAAAGTTTATGATGGGTGATGAAAATAATAAACTATGCGATGCTACATTACATTCCATTAAAATTGTACATATTTAATTACCACGTGATATTAAACAAACATTAACACCTAATTAAACATCAAGTTGTAATTATTTTATCAATATAATTATAATTTTTAAACTTAATGATAATCTAAACAAATTTAGTTGCAACCACAAGTCAAACAGGGTAGATTGATCATAGGGATATAATACAAAGTCAGCTATATGGTTCATGATAACTCATAAATCTTCCTAACCGATCGAGTTTAGTATCATCATGTTTGACGATGATAGCTGTAGCTAAAAAACACTAGTTACTTGTAAATGTTATTAAAAATAACATTTTAATTTGAAACGTTTATAAAAAAATAAAAATCCTACTTGTTTCAAACAAGCAGTTTCAACAAAATAGTTATATATATATATTAACTATAGAGCAGGGCACACGTTCTTCACATGCCACGTGTCAATATTAATTGCTAACTTTCGCAAGTTGGCAAAAATAGTCCCTAAAGTTTAAGTGTCGTTGCAAAGTAAGTTCAAGTTGGCAAAAATAGTCCCTAAGGTTTAAGTGTTTCTGAAAGTAAGTCTTTTGTAGCCATGAAAAATAGTCCCAAGGTTTGAATTGTCTTTCTGAACGTAGGTCCTTCAAGGACTAGCCAAATAAATAGACAAACAAATTTTCCGGTCATTCATCAGTTCCAAATTCACATCTACAAAAGCAATCCCGCTGCATCGCGCGGGTTTCCACACTCGTAACTACAGTACTAATTAAAAGTTGCTTCAAAATACTTTTAAATACTTTTTTTTTTTTTTTTTTGAACTTAAAATACTTGCTATCAAACAAACATGTCATTTATTATTTAAAAGATGCTTTACAATTTTAATTAGTGGTTCCTCTGCTTTTGAATGTTTATGTTGCATCAAGAAGAAAACGACAACAAAAGTAATTGAATATTAATCGGATGATTTGACTTTGAAAAATGATAAATGAACCTAATTAAAGAGGCCTAAAAGGAGACCTAATGCATAAATGAATTGTACAATTTATTTATGCATTAGGTCTCTCTTCAGGCCTCTTTAGTTAGACCTATGTATCAAAGCTCTTTGACTTTTCATCCTAATGTATGTATTTATATTTATTTATGCTATATTGGAAATTATCTCCTTTTTGTGAGAAAACAAAGGAACATATATGTCCAAATAGACGATTTTAAATATCCTGTCGTGGTTATTTAAACTAGACGAATAGTTCATAGCGTCGAAAATTTAAAACGAAGGATAATTATAACTATGAAATTATGGTTAAGTGTTTCGTGTATAGAATAAACATATGTTATTATTGAATCAATCTTTTAATTTATAAATATCGGAAGGAATAAAACTATGAGTAAACTAGTATAGTAATTTAATAGTTTTCACTTTGATAATTTTTAAGAAATTTTACAAATGGACCAGGGCTGCTAGTATTGTTGTTAGAGCACTTGGTATGGAGCGTTATAGGGGCTGACTGATGTCTTATAAAGCCACCCTTACACCGTTCGTAAAGCGATAGGAATTTGCACCGTCATCATCAACTCGCGTTTTATGTACTTTTTTGTTGATTTTTTGGGTGTTTGTGTGTCTTGTGTTAGTGTGTGCGCATTTTATTTTTATGAAGTAGTGTGTATATCTAAATGTTTGATTTATTTAAATAAATAAATAACCAATTTAAACATGTGAGGTCCAGTAGTGTCTTATAATTTAAATTAGAGGCTTTTGCATATATGTCTTTCTGAAAATGCAAAATTATATATATATTCAAAGCATGCATAAAAATCATTGTACTATGTGCATAAAAAACTTGTACAAAAGATATATATGCAATTATTCACTTTGAGAGAGATATATATGCATTTTTGCCTTTAAAATTATGTAGAAAGGCTGTTTTTCAGTAAATTATAGGTTATTAGCTTTTAGATATAATAACACTTTTTACTATAACATTATAGGTTATTAGCTCCGGAGCACTTGATGCACTTATTATTATAAGCTTGGATATTATTATGACATATATACTTCTTAATTTCGCACCTAATTAAAAACAAAATGATGAGTATAAAGTGAAAATATTATTGACTACTTTAAAATATGTATATGTCATGTGTCTTACGCATATTTAAACATTTGTAATTTTTGTCTTTTGTAATACTAGATTTAGTAACTGCAACTAGCGCAACATATCTAGTTTTCTCAAAGTTCATGACCTATAAGTTTCTTTCAACAAGTCAGTATTTGTAGCATTAGAGAATCGTTTTCTGAATAACTACAATTTGATGCGGTTGCATAGCAGATAAATATATAGTTTTTTTTTTAAATTATGTGGAGTCGATCTAAGTGTGTGAGTATATTTTCTAATATGATTGTTTTAAGTTATTAAGATTTTTAGTAATAATAGATTCAAGCATTACAAAAGCAATGGTATGTGTAGTATAATATTATATTGTAGTTTAGAGGTAATAAGCAACGTATGACCGCCTTTTCTTATTTTTTCAGTAATTTAGGCAGTGATAACTATTTTTTTTACATGTGTAACGTTTATCATTTGGTGTTTGCCTTTTAAAATTGTAACTTTGCAAATTGGATATCACCATATAATATTATTTTGTACTATCAATTTGTATAGATATTTATGCATTGTTCAAAGCTATTTGTTTGAAGTACAAATAATTATCACTAAAGATAACAATACTATTTATTTTTTGTGATTTTAATAAACTTACATAACATTATTGATACACGGACAAAGGCATACAATATATATTAACTTTTAAACGACGATTCATATATGCTAGTCTCTTAAATGGTGCAAAAGCAACATTTTTTAAAATAACATTATACAAATGACAAATTACATGTGTCAAAGCAAAATAAACCAAAAACTACAATTACTTCTCTCCTTCAAAAAAAATTGTCACGGGTTCCACAACTACTTCATCATTTCTCATATAATTTTGTCAAATTTGAAACCGATTTGACCCGGGTGGTTCAACTGGTTGAACCGTTCCGATAAAAAAAAGGTCGATTTAAACCGAGTCAAACCGATAGGTTGGGTCGAAAAAATGTCCAATTACCGGGTCAGCCCCCGGTTTGAAGCGTCCCGGGTCTACCCGTATCGGTTTCAACAGGTCAACCGTATCGTTTCAACGGTCAACCGTTATCGTTCAATTGGTTGTTTTAATTTGGTAGATGTGCTTTTAATTGGGTGTACAATGTGAATAAATTATTGTACTTTTAAGTAATGGGGTGTTTTAATAAGAGTATTAATTATATTAATTATATTATTTATTTCTCTCTCCATTGACCATGTTTTCAACATTCAACTTTCAACATTTTTCACTTTTCCACTTTGACCATTTTTCCATTTTATATAGTATAGATTATACAGGGTACTTAGTTTTCACATAAAAAAACAAAATCTTATCACAATAAAGTCATTAAAGTGGGTATATAATATGAGAAATACACTTCAAACACTTCCTAAAGTACAAAAATGTAAACATTCATGTATTTTAAATAAAAATTTATAAACAAAAAAAATCTCAAATACAAATCAGTCTTTACTACCTTCTTCTATAGCAAGTTTTCCCATTCAATTTTCCAACACATATCCTATTTTAAAGGTCCTTATTTAATGTCCCTACTGTAGATATTTTAAATATCTTAACTATTTCCATCTGTCATCACATAACAAATGTGAAATATAAATACCCTAACAACCCACCAATTTCCCATATGCCAAAGAAAACAAAAACCCTGAAAACACACACACACAATAAAGAAGAAAAAAAGAACAAGCTAGCTGATCATCTGAAAAACATGAAGCTTGTTTGGTCACCTGAAATTGCAGCCAAAGCTTTTATGGACACAGTTAAATCCGTAAGCACCCTATTATATATACATGTCTCAGTTTGCATGATACATATTTTTGTAACATAGTTATTGATTATATATATGTTTTTTTGTATATACAGTGCGAGTTATTCGAAGGATCAAGCGTTGCAGAGCTAATATCAGCTATGGCAGCTGGTTGGAACGCAAAGCTGATAGTCGAAACATGGTCACGAGGTGGTGTAACAACGACAAGCATTGGTCTAGCAGTAGCATGCACACACACGTGTGGGCGACACGTGTGCATAGTACCCGACCAAGATTCTAAAAACGAGTACACAGCCGCCATGCAAAGAGCAGGAATGAAGGCAGAAGTCATCATAGGAGAACCCGAAGAATCTGTCAAAGGTATGAACTTTTACGCCGTAGTGTTAATTTTGTTTTAAAAAAAAAAAAAGCTCGATTTTATTTAAATGCACCTGGTCATTTTGTGTTATGGTTTTCTGTCTCTAGTTATGATGATAGATTTCTTGGTTGGGGATTCTAGGAATTAGGGGGTGTTTGTTTCGTCTTATATAGCCGGCTTATTGCTTATTTGATTTTGGGTTTACGTTTCATAAGCTCATTTTTTCCCTTTATTTTAAAACTTTTCGGCTTAAATAAGTTCATTATGTCATAATGAATTTATATAAAACTCTCAAAATAAAAAAAATAAAAAAAAAAGTCGATTGTATAAGCCAAAACAAACACCCCAATTAGTAGTTAGTATGCCGTAATGTTAATTTTGTTAGAACTTTTATAAATGCATCTGGTCATTTTGTGTTCTGGTTTCGTGTCTCTAGGTATGATGATAGATTTCTTGGTGGTGGATTCAAGGAAAAACAATTATTCTAGGATTATTAAGGAGGCGAAATTCGGACAACGTGGGGCTGTTCTAGTTTGTAAGAATGCTATGTCGGATTTAAGGTTAAGGAACTTGTTTGAGGGTTTGTCAAGAAGGATTGTGAGGTCGGTTTTCTTGCCGGTGGGTAAAGGGTTGGATATTGCTCACGTCGCGGCTGGCGAAAACGGGTCGGGTTCGGATAATAAAGTCAAGAAGAGCAGATGGATCCGACGGGTCGATAGGAAAACTGGTGAAGAGTTTGTGATTCGAAAGTAAATGAGATTTTTTTTTTTTTTTTTTCTTAAAATTTTTGCTAGTTTATAAAAAAAATGAACTTAATTTGTTAATTTCTTTGAATTTTCTACTACTAGTAGTAGTTTTTTAGTTGAGATGTTGTAAATATGATGTAGTATTCATTTTAACATTTTCTTTTATTTTTCTCTGCATGAAGTCCATGATGTGACAGAAATTACTTATTGCTTGCTAGAAAACGATGTAAAATATTTGCTGTGCTATATTATACGTGTAGAATTTAATTTAATAATCAGTAGTAACTAATGAAGAGACGTGCTCAACATGTCCAATTCAGTTAACTTATGTTGATAGGCTCATTTAAACTGCTTTTGAGAAGCTTTTTTGGTGTTGCTTCTTAGAGCATGAGGTATGGTTCTCGTTGGTTTTCGCCATTGTCTAGGTGGCAGCTCGCCGCTTGATATCTTTTCTCGCCGTGACACCACAAGGACTCGCCGCTGTGGTTTTCGTTGTTCAAACGAAATGAAAAGGACAAAAACATTTGCTCCTCGCCACTTCATGCCACCATACCAAGGGTCCATATTTTGCTCCTTGCCACTTTGCATTTGTTTTAAAAACAATGGTTATATGTTTTAAAAAAAAATAAAATGAGGGTGGGTGGGACCCAAGTGAAGAGAAGTGAGTAAGTTGTGATTTGGGGGTATTTTTTTGGAGTAATGCTACAACCACATACAATTTACAAAATAAATCCTACACAATGAGGTGTCATGCAATTTGTGGCCTTCTCTTTCTAACATCTAAATTATCTCTCTTATTTTCATCCACAAATTCACTTGCCACATCATTGTGTGGATTTCTTTTTGTAAATTGTAGGTGGTTGTAGTATTTCTCATTTTTTGTTAGTGTGTTGGGTGATGTGAGTGATGTGGCACACGTGAGGCCCAAGTGAAGGGAAATGGTGTAGTCACCACACCCCTTGCTCTTATTAGTAAAGCTTGCAACTTACCTGAGGATGGCTTAATTACCACACTTCTACAACTAAGACTCAATTAATTAGCCTTTTTTTGCATAAGCCCACTCACAAAGAGTGTTCAAAACTTTGAATATACTACATGTGCCATAGCTTGTTTACATCCAAAATATCAGTTGCATCATATCTAATTACAAGTGTCACAAAAGATAAGACCATCATGTAGTTGACTTTTGTAATATTAATGAACCTCCTCGAATTTTGAAACTATCTAACAAAAATATCACAATAGAGAGGCAGAACTTATTGTCAAAGTTTAATGGAGAGATAGATGTAGATCGATCAGTATTTAAGGTTTTCTAACTTGTGCCCCGGGGTACAAGTTAAGAACACAAAAGACGTGGACTTATGTGGTCTGGCCGTCTTTTTCCGCAAGTCCGTTAGTCCCACCTTCCTTTTAGTGTTCTTAACTTGTGCCCGAGCACAAGTTAAAACCTAACGCCTATTCTCGAGTTTTCTTTTGTGTGAATAGAAATGATAGGTAAAGAAAAGTAAAGAAAAGAAGTGGAAAGAAAGAAAGTGCATTTATATTTCATGTTCTCGAGTTGAAAGAAAATGAACGGAAATGGAAGGAAAATAAACAAGTCGTGTTCTCTCGAGTTGGAAGGAAAAGAAAGAAAAAAGAAAAAATTATAGTTACAGTAAAACCTCTATAAATTAATTATGTTGGGACCGGGATATTTTATCAATTTAGTGAGATATTATTGTATCGATAAATTAATAATTTATTAATTTAAAGAGGTTTTACGTATGACATTTAAATTTCCAAATCCAATATAATAAGTTCTGATTAAGATTTTATGAATTCACATTCACAAATAAATTGAAGTTTTCAAGTTCATTGTAAATAAGTAAAAAGTTAGTTTCGTTGGGACAAGTTCCAATTACGTATGACCTTAATTGAATTATATGAATTTGTACAAGTTCCAATTACTTATTGCCTTTATATATATATATATTTATATATATATATATATATATATATATATATATATATATATATATATATATATATATATATATATATATATATATATATATATATATATATATATATATATATGGATTTTTTTTGTAATTATTAAGTTATAGTTTTTGGACCCAATATATATACATTGGGGTTTCAAAAAATTATTATCTTATTATTTTATCGATTGGGTCCAAATTTATATGGTCCAAAGTTGGAACGGACATATTATTAATTTTATCGAGGTTATTAATTTATCGAGTATTAATTTACAGAGGTTTTACTGTATGTCTTTTTTAAACATAGAAATATATCTGTAATAAAAGATATATAAAATAATGAAAGTTATATAACTTAGTTTATAACAAATAGTTTATGTGTAAATTTGTTTCCTTCTAAATCCGCCCATATTTGGGCGGAAAATTTTGTAGAAAAAGACCTCTTAATTTTTTTATCAAATCCTTCATATTTCCTTTCTTTTCTGATTGATAAAAACTCGAGAACACAATAATTTTTCTATTTCCTTTCATTTTCTTTCCAAAAACACTCGGAACGCAGCAGTAAATTTTTACTCGTTAATGAATTTCATAAAACACTCAAACGATTCTGCTATTTTTAGATTATTTTGTTTACGTATATAAATTGCAAAAAAGACTTGGAAGCGAATTGATATCCTCGTTCTTATCCATATCGAAATTTCTCTGAAATTTGCCTAAAATAACCAAGTGTTTGAAATTTATAATTCTTTCTAAATTGATTACTTCCTACCAAAGGTATGTTATTTGGATTTAAAGACTTATAATTCATGGACACGGTTTCATAGAAACTTTAAATATATCAACTTGTTGTTGACTTGAGTATGAAATTTCGACATGTAAAACAACAAAATTTTGCATTGTATGTCACCGAAAGATAAGCTAAGACATGATGTCAAAGGATATGCATGTCATGTAAAATTTAGAATACTAATATTAGTTATGATTAAATGAGAAGAAAAATTAAAATAAAAATAATGAGAAGAAATTACAATCAAACATTTAGGTTTTTCTCTTCACCTGATTTCTTTTTATACTAAGATAACCTATTTTGATAATTAATACTGTATGTTGGTTTTGCTAAGAAATTACAATCACCCATTTAAGTTTGGCAACACCTTTTTGGAAGCGTTTAAGAGCGTTAAATGACAAGCGACAAGCGTTCCAGTCTTAATGCTTGTTTGGCAACGCTGTTGCTACCATTTAGCAACACCTCAACTGTTTCTAATCTTGATGCTTCCTAAAGAAGCATTCCAATATACTGCTAGCATTTTATTTTTAATATTACCAATTTACCATCGAAAATAACATTCATAAGTATATAACAGATTTATATATTCCCTTTTTCGTAATTTTACATTTTATAATTACAGCTACAGCTACGTTACCAAACACGTTTTTTAAACAAATAATGTTACTGCTTACTGCTACTGCTTATTGCTTACTGCTACTGCTACTACTACTGCTTACTACTACGTGTCGCCAAACATAGCCATAGTGATATACGTTTTGAAAGCTGCTCTAAGAAGTAACATATATTAGGACATGATATTACTTCCTACGTCTCAATATGTGTTTTTATCTTTAAAAACACATATTACTTCTTACGTCTCAATATGCGCAAATTTTGATAAAAAATGATATTTAGTGGCCATTTTTAAAACTTTTGTGATTGAGGGTGAAGTTAACACTTATTATAAGGCAATGGCCACTTGTTTTGTGGCTAGAGAAGTATAAGATCAAGTGAAATGGTCAATCAAACACTCGATCGACCGAGAATAAGGACACGTCGGCACCACTACACCTCCTCACATGGGATGTGTTTCAGACCAAGAAAAAGGATGAATTGATTGAGTTTCGACTGACTTGTGTGAGTATGTTTGTATGTGGTTGTTTATTTAATTGAATTGTATGGGTTATATTTTTAGTGGCGTCATCGGTTTTCTTATTACATTAAGTTTGTCATACAATTATTGTGAAGAGAGAAAACAGATGTCTCAGTGGTGTTCTCGGTTATCACGATTACTCTTCGCGTAATTTATGTGAGGTGTTGTAGAATGGTACTAAAGCACTAGAGTAGACTCGAGCCTTTTTTTGGGTACAAAATGTAAAATTCAAAAACTTCACAAAACATAAGATGCTAGATGCCAATTCTCTCATAAAATAAGAATCTTTGTAGGCTTGTAGCAATGCAAATCACAACAGAAAATTAGCGTAAAGTATTTCAAATGAGACTTTTTTTTTTTTTTTTTTTTTTTTTTTTTTTTTTTTTTTTTTTAATAAGCTCTATGAATATCATCCTAATTCAGGTCTTGTTCCGCACTTACCGAAATTGCAATTTGAAAGTTTAGGTGCAACTTATAAAGTCGGTTGGTCGGTTTTGGTTATCAATTACGTCCATGTCAAGTTATGTTCAAAATTATTTTCATCACAAACCAGTTACAATAATAATCGATCATGATTTCTTTGTGATTCTTTTTATTATGAACATCGTCTTTCTTGTTCCTTTATTTAGGCAGCATACTAATAATAACATGCAAATCCAAAATATATATATATATATATTGTTATTTATGGGAACAAAAGGATATACAACATTATTGTCAAACAAATGACAATCGAATGAGCTTGTTTTGTAGACTTTTTGTAGATTTCTCTACAATGACGTTTTCATTAACTATTGATATATTCTATAACATGGAAAATTAAGTCGACAAAATGACATGTTTCCAGATTTTACGAAGCAGTTATAAGAAGTCAATAACGATAAGCTTTTCCAACTTTCAAACTCTCACCACCGTTATCACTTAATTGACTACAAATATATAAAAAGGGATTTTAATTTACTACTCATTATTTGTTAAAATATAAGAAGACGATGAGAACAATTTGTCTACAAAAATGCATATTTTATTCCTGAAAATGACAACTTTATAAATCCATGCGGATTTTTGGTTTACTTCTTCAAAGTTCTCTTTAATTTCTTATATGTACTGCAAATTGAGTCGCCTTAAACAAGTACATTTTTTTGTAACGTATATCATCAACAAGTTGTAACATACTTGTTATTTGCAAGCTATAACACGAAAATGTGCAGACCAAAAGCAATAAACTAAGCATACTTTCCATATTCGCGTAAGTGATGTAGTCCCGTTTTTGGTAGCCCACAAAACTCTGCAGATCGACCAGTCATGTACAATGTTTTTTATTTATATATATCTAATCCACGGTTTTATTTCAAGGCCGGCACAAAAGTGTATACAAGAAAGACGAGGTACCAACAGAAGATTGTCGTGAGAGCTGTGATGCGACTAATTGATAACTAGTCCTAACAACCTTCATCATTCTAATGACAATAGTGTTGATTCAAACTGAAAACTCCCTAGCTTTAGATAATTCATCATCAATTCATCATCATTTAGCGATAAATAGATATTCAAGACGTAAAAGAAAAGAAAAGGGAAGAATGCAGGGTTGATGTAGAATAAATGGACTGGATCAAAGCCCTGCAAATTGCCAAATTGAAAAGAAAAATCATCATGATTCGGGTTTTGACCTGCCAAATATGATCGAGCACAACTTCTAAACGAGGCTTAAATTCTTACCGTACTACATATGCACGTACACACCACTTTTACGACCCATTCTCCATCCCACTACTTGTACATATTGTATTTCATTAATTTAAGATGAACATATTAAAATTTTAATTCAAATAACACTATGATAAGAACAACTTGCTACTCTCTCATGTGCATCTTAATTTAGAAAACTAAAACGTCTTGCATTTCATGTGAAGTGATCCAATGAATAACTACAATTATATTATGATGGTTTAAAGCAATCACACGTAATTGGAAAAGATTAACCAAATAAACACGATTATAAAGGTTTTTGTATATGTTGTAATGTCACAAGTAGGACTACTTGTTAATTACTTAATTGGCATGTATGTATGATTTTGTATGTATTAATTTAGTCACACGTCTTTAAAATAAATACAATTAGACAAATAGTCGTACACATTAATTAAATAATGAGTTGGTAGTTAAATATCTAGACAATTACAAAAGTACGAAAGATGCTTTTAGTTTAAGCTACACGATCGAATAAAATAACTAATTAAGATAATCACATTATAACGAAATTGAAAGATGTGTTTAGGAAAGTGACAATGAAACTAAAAATCTATGTTAAATTTGCTGACTTTGTCTTGCTAAAGTCATGGTTATTAGATTACAGAAATCATTTGTTGCCATCCGATACTTTGAACTAAAACATCCAAGTAATACGCATATCTGAGTTACAATTGTTCTATATACCGCTTTGGTTTTTTGCAACGAGAAACTGATTGCAAACTAGCGAGGCATCAGTGACTTATAAAATCATAGACTTCATGAGTTCACGCAATCTAGAGATGAAACGGAACTAAGACATAAACAAAAAATCGCCAAGAGAAAAGAAAAATGAAGCGCATAAACAAAGGCATAAAATTTAACAAGTCAACTACCATATATTTGCTCCAACTTACCTTACAAAACATATGAAAGATGCACTTTAAAATAGAAGTAACACCCAACCAAAGATATATCCTTTACGTCTTAACGTCGAATACGATGTGTAACGAATATAATAATGTTATCACACAGCTAACAAGTGTTGTTGCACAACATATACAAGCCTTTATCTAGTTCATAGCCAATTGTTGACTTCTTACAGATATGGTGAAAATTAAGAAACTTTGTTCATACCATGCATGGAATCAAGACACCTATGCTCCTTTATACTTGTTACATTAAAACTGATGATGGCAATGTTTATTGCAGAAGGCAATGATGATTTGTCTGCATGTTAACTATTTTTTGAGTGTGCCTCGCGCATTCTCGTATCTTGGCTGGGTAACCAGGAACGTTATGTGGTTGTAGCCATAGCGAGGGCGTAGAGTGCCTCAGAGAATTGCAAATCTGAGCCTCATTAAAAAAGAAATTATATTATGTCTCAAATTTTTGTTTGCTTTTTTGAAAAAAAAAGGTATAACAAAAGGTGCATCTACGAATGGTGCATCTACGTCTCAAGTTAATGTCGATCCTAATATTGGTACGTCATCTTCTCCCTCTATTTCTTCTAATGTTGGTGCTAATGAGCAAGTGAAGGAATCTGAGATTGCTAAGCAATTGAATGATAAGCATACTAATTGTGTTAATGAGCCTAATAAGCCCATAAAGGTTTCTAACGTTAAAAAGTCCTACTTTAATGACAATATTGACATGGTCTCGTTGAGAAATTATTTTGATGCTTTAAGTAATAATAACACTATTTTTGAGACGGGTGATGGGATTTTGTCAACTGATACGGGCTGTACTAAAGAGGTTGTTGATAGTGATAGTGAGGTGGATGAGATTATTGATGTGAACGCAGATTCGGGTACTTTTAAAGATGACATTAACAATAAAGTAGTTCTTCCAAAACTACTTCTCCATCGTCTTTGAAGAACACTCCTATTGTTGAGAAAATTGGGAAGCTTGAAAAGCTTATTCTTGATGGGAAAGCTATCATTGTGGATGATAATGGTAAACCTATTCCGGTGGCTGATGGTGAAAGGAAGGGCAACCCATTCTCTAAGGTGGGTGAAGTGGTTGATTCAGATAGTGATGATGAGGTGTTTAAGCCAAATGATCCTATGGGCAGTTACTTATCATCAGCGAGAGGACATAACGAGCTTGAAGGCTATCTTTCTGATGATTATTGGGCCCATGTCTATGACTTACCTGAGCAATTTAAGGAATTTAACAATCAGTTTGATTTCAAGCTTCAAGGTCGTTCGAGGAAGTAATCTTTTATGTGGATTTGTTTATTTGTTTTGCATGTCTTTTTATGTTTTTAGTGGTTATTTTAGTTTTTGGTAACTAGTTGTTCATTTATGGCATGTCATAAATGATCTAGTGGTTGTTCAAGCGGTTACTTGAGATTAATGTGGCATTTCAGCTATATTCCATTGTACTTTAAACGGTTTTTTAGTTAATATATTTTGCTAGGGTGGAAGTTCCCTTTTACCCAAAAAAAAGGTAGACATGCGATATAACGTAGTCTGCAATATCAATCACAATGGCTTTAATAGTCCATCGGCCATTGTCGCAGTTCTAATTGAAATTATGATGTTTAAAGCAATATTGAGCCTGTGGGACTATTAAAGCCCGTGTTACTGCAGCAGCAGGACACATGCATTACAACAGTGTAAAAGGAAACAGTAAGATCTTTTCCCAACATCTTCTTAATGCTCACTGTTTGGTTTACATGTATTAACCAATGTTGGTAATAAAACGCATGTGCGTAGAAATAGAATGGGGTGTTGAACAGAAGCTGAGAAGTGGCTTAAGTACCGTGGATTGTGTATTGGTAATTAAATGCATCATCTAACATCATTTGGAAATATTGGAAAATGAAGAATGTGGTGCACTTTAAAGTCCACCACATTCTTTATTCGCAAATATTGACATACGATGTTCATCATAGTTACCCATTCTCAGTTCCCATACGATTCCTTTTGTTTTTCAACAATCTAGCAAATCGCTTGGTGCAAGCCTTTGAAAAAGTGAGTTGAAACGACAAAAGAAACTGTAAGGGAACTAAGAAGGGTTAACTATGCTGCTTTATACCTCTTACATTAAAACTATTGATTGCAATGTTTATTACAGAAAGAAATGATGATTTTTCTGCATGTTAACTATTTCTTGAGTGTGCCTCACGCATTCCCGTATCTTGGCTACGTAACCAGGAATGTTATTTGGTTTCAGCCATGGCCGATGCGTAGAGTGGATCAATGAATTGCAGATCTGAGCCTGTTTTTAAATATCAATAGTGTTCAATGTGGCTGCCTGCTTTTACCTTTCTTCTCCAGTTTCTTTTGTTACTTCAGTGGGCTAGCAGTGCGTCTGGTGCAACCCATTGTGTAAAGTCTAACTGAATAGCAAAAGAGGTTGGAGAGGGGAGCTTCCAGTTATGTTGCGATTCGGAAAATTTTACAATCGAATATTGAGTATATGAGATAAGAAGAATGGTCTTACTAGGGTGCTAAATTAAAAGATTCACAAAGTTACTTTCCTGGCTTCAATGTTGATTACAAAAGGCAATGATGAACTTTCTGCAAATTAACTGTTTCATAAGTGTGCCTCATGTATCCCCGTATATTGGCATGGTAACCAAAACTTTTATATGGTTGCAGCCATGACGGGTGTGTATGGTTAGTCAATGAATTACAGATCTGAGCCTCATTTTATATATCAGATCAGGGTTCGCCGGTCGTTTTTTTTTCTGTTGCCAGAGTGTCGGTTAATTAGAGAGGTAATTAGAGAAATAAGCGAGAGATACTCCGGGTCCGATGCATCTTATTTTCTATGGTACTGGGCTTACCAACAACAAACAAGGTAAGATACAGACCCCCTTTTTTCTTATCCACATGTTTGTTATTTGTTATGGTTTAAAGTGTTTTTTGGATCATTGACTTAAGTTCTTTTTTTTCATCATCTGAATTTGCTGTGTTTCACGAGATAAACGAATTTGCTAGATCTGGAATCCTACATTATTTTTTATTAGGTTAGCTTATCTTTCAATTATATGTAGGCTACTTATAGTTTTACAGTTACCAGTTTTGCCATTTGTCAATTTAAGGATTTAAATAGCTTTATATGTTCCTGTTACTTTTATGTGAATATCATAACTTATATTTACTTCAAATTATCAGTGTTGTTTAAAGTTGGATATTTAAAAATAGAGTAGTGATTGGGAGGCCTAAAAGATATGCTTAAACTCATGCCTAAACCTGCGTGGCATCATCCTGATGGCTGCAGTCAGGGGACCCACTTTTTCACAAACCATCAGGATCATGCCACGTATGTTTAGGCATATCTTTAGACACATAATTAGGTCTCCAAATCATTTCCCTTAAAAATAATGTAAAATGCAACTACAGTTGGATGTAGTAAGATAGTGTAAAAGGCCTTTATATTCAGTTGAATGAATGTTTAAAAGTTGACATAGTGACTAAAAAATATGTAAAGCTAGTAACATAGCCATTTTTATTTACTTCAAATTATGAATGTTGATAAGTGCTTTCTAATTTTTTTGGTTGTTTGTTTAATAGGCTTATGAAAAGCATGAGGCAATGATGAGGTTTCTTTATATTAACTGTTTCTCACCACGGCTGTTATGAAGTTGCAGCCATGGCGGGTGCATAGAGTGCCTCAAGAAATTGAAAATCTGAGTCTCATTTTACATGCCAACAACACCATCCATAGTGTTTAAAGCCACCTATTGAGACTGTTTTATGCATGTGGAATTGAATAAAGACTGGGCAACTGATATTTCAGTCACCAATGCCTAATATGTCTCCTAAGTCAGCTCCACACGCTTTAATAAAAGGTTTATGATTCTTTATTTCTTGACATGAAATGCTGCAATTGTTGCTTCTTTTTGTTGCCGAACTAACGACATCTTATGTTTCAGGAGACATCGGTGTAAACATATGGTGATCAGTTTTAAATTAACAGATTGAAAAATTCACTATGTTATAATATATAAAGGTATTTAAAACCTTAAATTGACAAATTCACTCTCCTGACTGCAATGTTGATTACGAAAGGAAATGATGAACATTCTGCTTATTAACTATTTCATCAGTATGGCTGACATATCCCCATATCTTGGCACGGTAACCAGGACTCTTATATGGTTGCAGCCATGGCGGGTGCGAAGGATGGCTAAATGAATTCCAGATCTGAGCCTCATTTTAAATGTCAGTATCACCAAAGGTTTCTGTCTACATGTTTTATTTATTTAATTCTAAAACCAGTATGCCTGCAACTGGTATGAATACGTTGTATGTAACTTTCTGCACTTCTATATTGCGCAAATCCAGACTATTTTATGCTGATATTAACATCATATGCCAATATTGAGAAATAAAGAGTACGGTGCACTTGGAAATCCAAACGTTTTCTATCTTTCCTTTAACCTAAATCGCAATTTTTATTTCTTAATATTGGCATACAATAATAGTCAATATTCTTTTTACCTACTGCTACACTATCTGAGCCTGTCTTTTGTAAATTAAGAGACACAAAAGTTTCATGTGAACAGTGCTTTGGCAAATGTATAAGTTTTATAATGCAGCTGCAAAAATGACTTTTGTGTTTGTTGTAAAGATACTGTAACCCCATTTAAATAATATATTCCTGCAGATGGTACTGTGCTTTCACTTACAAAGATCACTATAGATCTTTCAGTGTCGGATCAGGCTACGTTCAATGGTCGTGAAGCACCTTATGTATGATCTGGATCCAATCCATATTATTTCTTCAAGGTGCAAGCTTACCAACACCATCAAGGCTATGATGAATTCTGACATGTAGTTTTAAAAATGAGATTTCCCATATCTTGGCTTGGCAGCCTGTTAAGATTGCAGCCAATGGTGAGCAATCCACTTTTTGCAAATTGCTACCATATCTGAGCATATCTTTTGTAACAAATGGCTTTTCTATTTTCTAAGCTTACCAACACCATCAAGGATATGACGATTTCTGGTGGGTAGTTTTAAAAATGAGATTGCCCATATCTTGGCTTGGCAGCCTGTTAAGGTTGCAGCCATGGTGGGCAATCCACTTTTTGCAAACTGCTACCCTATCTAGGCCTGTCTTTTGTGACAAATGACTTTTATGTTTGCTGTGTGCCTTGCTATTTTTGATAGATGAATTTACATTCAAGTCTGCAGACACCAAGGAAAATCTTTGCACTTACAACTTTCAGAAACATCTGGTATGCTTTCTCTTAAACTTCTTATAAAGACTGTAGCCTTTTAACGTGATAGATAAGTGAGAGATGGTCCAGGTCCAGTACACTTTTTTATCATTACCAATACAAAAAATGAGCCAAAGAAGGCTTCTGTGAACAATACTTCAACAAATGCCCATAATCCCTCTCACCAAAATACTGTATCCCCATTATGTGACACAACCTGAACTTATTTCTAATGGTTTGTGTTTTAGATATACGCATTTCCAGTCTCTTATTTACACTGCAATGCGTTTAACGGGTATATATAAATGTAAGGTTGCACATGTGTTGGTAAAACAACCTACTTCCGGTTGCAACCACAACAATTATATTTCCAGCCACTACCCTATCTTCAAATATGCAACTGTGACACCGTCTTTTAACACTGTTAAGGCTATGATGAATTATAATGGGTCGTTTGATACATAAGATTGGCCATATCTTGGCTTGGCAGCCTCTTAAGGTTGCAGCCATGGTGGACAATCCACTTTTTAACAACTGCTACCCTATCTGAGACTGTCTTAATGTCTATCAGATTATACAAACATATGGTTTTCATTGCATTCGATTAAAGGTGACAGCATTTCCATTTTATATACTTTAATGATATACTAGATTAAATAATTATTGGTAATTTTTTCTCTTAAACTTCATTGTAGTTGACTGCCAAACAAAGGTAGGAGACCAAGTACTAGACTTTTTCAGCTTGTGAACCGTGTTCCTATGATGGCAAACTCGACATTCATACTTTACAGATGATAGACCTTGCTTTCATTATAGAATTGTTATTTATAAACATATCTTACTTTGAATCCAAGTGTTTTTAGATGTTAAAATTCTTATGTTGTAATGTTACGCTATATATGTTTGTAACTTTTAAATAAATTGAACTTTGACAATAAATGAATTTTTATTTTCCTATCCAAAAGCGATATACTATATATGACAATGGTATTCATGCCAATTACTTTGACTTCGAACTTTTTTTTACGCTGATTAAACTAACGTATGCAAATATCCCGCAGCAACGTGCGGGCATATATACTCGTTAGTACACAAAGAAGAAAAAAAACAGTGACAAAAAACACGGAACAAAAAAAAAAAAAAAAAAAAAAAAACGTAAGTACACAAATAGGGGGGCTTTGGGTAGGGGTATAATATGACCCTTTATCAAAATGGAACAAATATATTACGACAAGTGGTCCATCATATCATATGATTTATTAATATAAAAAAAATAAGGCACCTCATTTTGTGTGCATGTCATCTTCATCATTCAACATCAGGCACCCATTTTGTATGTCATCTTCATTCGCACCTCATTTCATTCTATCTTCAAAAATCAAAACCAATGAAACTCATCTCATATTTCGATCCCACGAAACCACCGTGGCAAAACATGTTCCGATCAAAAATTGAAGCGTAGACTTTGCTTGCTTGCCTAGACCTTGCTCGATTGCCCATACCTTGCTCTCTCAACTCTAACTTGAACTTCATAGCACAGGTCGCCCAAAACTTAACCCACTCACCCAGGCCCAGCCTTGCTCGCCAAACATCTAACCCACTCGCCAAGACTCCCACAAATTGCTCACCCGGCACTCGCCAGCCTCACCCAGCCCTCACCCACCCCTCGCATAGCTTCAAGGCTCGCCCAACACTTCGCCCAGGCCTCGCCCCGGCTCAAGACTCACCAAACACTCGCCCAGAGCTCGTTGGCATACACGTGTATGGTTAAAAAGTAATCTACATATCAATCTAACAGTTAATATGTTAAAAGTTCATTTTGAAAAAAATCATGTGCGACATTTGTTTCTGTGAAGTTGTACTAGAAATGGGCCATTTTAAAAATTCTCTTAAAATAAAGCTATTGTTTAGCAATATAGCTTTTTAGGCTAAAAGCTCACCGTTATTTGTCCCACCTATAATTAAATCCTGGCTTTGTCACTAAACTACACTATTTGATTATGAAACATGCCAGTCTCGTACTTTCAACATATTGCTAACTAGGGTCTTCCTAAATTTTTGAAATTTATAAGGGCCCGGTACGAAAGTAAATAATGAGGCCTTTTCAGAATGAATGTTATATATAAAGTGTCACCGTTTGTATGATATAATGCAATTAGTTATCTAAACGTTCAACATATTACTCATTTAATATATATATATATTATCATCTAAAATATTTTTTTCTTCGTGACAAATATGTGTTAATTGGAATATAGTTCTTAACGGGACAAATTTTGGAGCCCTAAGCGGTCGCTCGCCTTGCATACCCTCAAAAAACGGCCTTGTTGCTAACATAGTAACATACATGGTGGTAGCTTCTAGTCGGGTGTTTATTTGAATCAGTACGTAAAACTTACTCAAAGTTTAAACCAAACCAAACGGCTATTTTGTTGGCTATTGTGCCCTAACTCGAAAATATTTCAATGGGTAACAAAAGTGCATACAAGAAGACAATCATAAAATTTGTAGATTGTTGCATGGATGATGTAACGAATGGGTAACATGACTCTTTGGTGTCGTGAATGCTATCAACTTGAGGAGGACTCGTAAAACGAAAGGTGCAACAAAAATAAAGTTATAACTAAATATAACATCCTTATATCTTTACCATTGTAATTTGTAATAGTAGGGAATTCTTTTACCATTTATCTCTAAAATGATTTCAAACACACTCAAAGAAAAAAAGAAAAAGTGAATCATGACCGGGTTGATGTACAATAAGTGGACGAAATCAAATCATTGCAAAAATTTTTTTGAACGGCAAATATATACATATAAGAGCTTCTAGTAAGGCACTAGAAGCCAAGGTGTACAGTTACAATCTAGAAAAGAAACAAAACAACAAATTCTAGACTCTACCGAGACTTTAACTGCGAGGTCAACAAATTGAAAAGAAGTTAACATGTTTCGGGTTTGACTATCCAAATATGAGCACCACTTCAAAATTCTTATCGTACTACATATGTACTTACTCACAACTTTTGCGACCCATTCTCCATCGCCACAACTTGTACTTAATCTATTTTAAGTTTACGAATATAAATTTACCTCCATTAAAGTTTCAATCCAAATTTTATTCTCATAAGAATGACTAGCAATTTAGTTTGAAACAGAACTTCTTGTTATCTCATGTGCATTTTAGCTTAGATAACTAAAACGTCTTGTATAGAGTATGAAGTGATCAAATGAATATGATAGTTTCAGTTTAATCACACGTAATGGGATAAGATTAACTAAATAAACACGATTATAGTGTTTTTTATATGTGTAATATCACAAGTAGGACTATTGTTAATTACTTAATTGGCATGTATGTATGATTTTGTATGTATTAATTTAGTCAAACGTCATTAAAATAGATACAATTAGACAAATACTCGTACATATTACAGTACTAAATAAAGAGTTGGTAGTTAAATATCTATAGGAAAGATGCTTTTAGTAGAAGTTAACATGATCGGATAAAATAACTAATTAAGATAATAATCAGATGATAACGAAATTGAAAATTGTTTTTATGAAAGTGACAATGAAACTAAAATTCTTTGTTAAATTTGTTGGCTTTGTCTTGTTAAAGTCGTGGTTGTTAGATTACAGAAATCATTTGTTGGCAATTGCCATTCGATAACTTTGAAACTTCCAAGTAATTGTATAGTGACATGATATCACCACTGACTATATCACAAGTGTTCGAGTAACTTTTCGAATTAGCTCCGTGTTCCGTACAGAAATGTGGTTGAGTAACTTCCTAATTAGCTCTGTGTTCCGTACATAATATATCCGGATATGTGGTTGAGCAACCTTCCTAATTAGCTCAGTGTTTCGTAAATATCATATCAGGACACGTGGAGAGCAACCTTTCGAGTTAGCTCCATGTTCCTAGCTATAATACATCTGGATATATGGTTAAGCAACCTTTCTATTAAGCTCTGTACGTGTTTCATAGATATCATTTCCGGACACGTGGATGAGTAATTAACCTTTCTAATTAGCTACAGGTTCTATAGATGACAGATCTAGACCATGATATGTAAGCCGAATAACCTTCTTCAAGCTATAAGCTTGTGCGATATCAATGGATTAACAATAAATGAAGTCTGTCGTAACTATTAGTTAGAAAGTAAAACCACATCTACCTTAAAGAGAAAGGGATTGCCAATTTATAACGAGTAGCATAACTCTGTTATCCATTGGTCCACATAATAAATATTACAAAGTAAGCTAAGTCTGTAATAGATATTTAGAGCATGATTAACATATAAGTGTAGTGTTTAAGTCCCATTGACTTGGTACGTTAACACATAGAAATAAGCATATTTGAGTTATGATTGTTCCATATACTGCTTTGGTTTTTTGTAACGAGAAACTGATGGTAAACTAGCGAGGCATCAGTGACTTGAACATTATAGACTTCACGCAATTTACAGATGAAACAGAACTAAAATAAAAACAACAAATCGCCAAGTTGAGAAAATAAAAATGAAGCCCTGAACAGGAAATTGGCTTTCAGGTAGTTTGGGCGCATGCCCTGTAACAAAAGCATAAAATTGAACAAGTCAACCACCATATCTATGGTCTTAAGTCTTATCACTTTTCCATGCCGTACTACATGCGTACATAAACACCACTAGTACTTTTATATATTTAACTTTGATTTATACTCAAACTTACCTGAGAAAACATATCAAAGTTGCACTTTAAAATTTATCTAGTTCATAGCCAATTCTTACAAATATGGTGAAATTATGAAACTTTGTTCATACCCTGGAGTTAAGGCACTTATGAATGTTCCAAACATATATCCTTTTCCGGAAAGCAAGGATTTTATAACAACCAAAGACAAGCAAAAAGTACAACAAGATCGAGTTCAGTCTCAAAGATTGAGACAACAAGCAAAGACCTGAACTGATGTTTAAACCATAAAAAAACCCTGAACTCCTCTTTTGCTTCTTCATCGTATCAGCATTCTAATAGTACTCATGATACTGCAGAAAGTCTGTACATTCTCGCACAACATTATAGACATTCATAAGTAGATTTGGGTTGACGGTGTTTCCCTTCTAAATTACTCTCATCAACACCGTGTTGCAAAATATGATTGTATGCATTACAGATTGTCCATACTGCACCAATCTTCGGTTGAAGAAGGCTCCAACTTCTTTTAGTTGGCTTTCCATCCTTTTCAAAATCGCTCTCATGTCTGAAGAATGGTAGTCGTTCTCTTGCTGTCATAAGCCTTGGATGTTTCAAGACCTGCTCGATTGTTGGTCTAGACAACATTATTCCAAGTCCAATAACATGTTAGACTAAAATCATAATACACCTCGCAAACTGAATAATAATAACAATAATCTTAGGAATAAAGTAAATATTATAGCTAGGGTCATACCTTTTTAAAAGGTTAGCCTTAAAAAGTTTCATGAGCAAATCATAACCTTGAGAAGTGGACTCAATATATTTATTTGTTTGATAATGATAAAGTTCTTGTATGAACCAATTTTTGTTCGCAAAATCGGCCTCTTTACTTTGTTGCGAGCTGCCATTAGGTTCAACTTGGCACTTGTGAACCTTATTATGTCTCCCATTATTAGACATATAGTTGAAGAGTGTGCGACCCAATGTAAGCATTTCCGTGGGCATGTTATTGTTGCTATCTATTGCACATAAATTATATGATCAAACCAATTAACTCGAGTATAATAAACAAATAAACAACAGTGAATATATCTTGTTAAAGACTTACTAGCTTGTCGGATGTTGTGTCCAAAATCGCATAGCTTAGCTGTATTATCATGGTCCATGAGAATGTTCGAAGGATTTAGATTTCCATGAACTATTCTTATTTTGTGCATGTGTGCCACCGCACTAACTATACCCCTCTGTCAAAAAAAATAAAATAAAAAATAAATAAATAAATAAAAAATAAAAATAAAAATAAATGAATGCCCACTATTATAATATACAAAAATGTCCACACAGTCAAAGCATATATATATATATATATATATATATATATATATATATATATTGATTTTATCTCATGATTTAAATTGATTCCTCACTCATCTCTTATACTTGTGGTTGATGTTAGCTACATGACCCGCCAAGCTACCTTTGCACTTTTGCATTGCGAATTTGTAATAGTCAAATCATTATCTTATTCAAATGCATTAAGTTCTAATCTATAATGAGGTTAACAAAGCGTTTATTCAAATACCTCTAGATCCAATATTCCAACTCAAAACCTAGCACAAGTGACAAAACAAAAGCTTGGTGCAATTACTGAATTACCTAATGGGTCTGTTAAAACGCTTAGACAATCTCTACTCGATAGTATCCTCTTCTATCTATTATGGAATTAAACTTAAAACAAAATGAAGGATCATCATACCTGTTGATGGTGAATATACTCTTGTTTTTAAACCACACCATCAACACCAAATTCCGAGACCACCTATTTTAACAAATTGAGCAAGTATTCTTCATCTTTATCTTTACTCGCTTTGTGAACTGGTAAAGAAAAAAAAGTCATATTGTTAAAATAAATATGTATGAAATAAACTAGACATGATTTTGAAGAACTAAACATAAAATAAGGAGTTATATGAGTTACATACCTCAAAATAAGGAAGATGGGAAGAGGTAGGTTTAGTCGACATTTGAGTTAGTGTTTGTGAGTTATGAGGTGAGAGTGTGAATTGTGAAGAAGATGAGAATGAATGGGGTATTTATAATCTTGATAGTGAATCTGATTGGTTGATTGAGCTTCACACGGATTGAGCTTAACTTGAGTACACACCGTTGGATTAAAACTGATGAGATGGTTGGTGTGTGCATTTATGTTTCTATGGTTGAAGAGTTGGGCAATAAACCAGTACCTACCACAAAACAATGAGCAGAATATATAGCAGATGACTGATAACTTCATAACTTTCTATATCTAAGAAGTTTACTTGAAAGTGATATGGTACAAAATAATAAATGCAAACCATCCAAATCACTTGTAAGGCTCAAAATAATAAATGCAAACCAAAACAATTCGTTGGTCTAATGATCAACAGTCTGGTACAAAAATAAAACAAAAAACTACTTGTGAAATTTAAATAGTTTAATGTTAAAAATAGGGTCCTTTTATGTTAATAAGCATTTTTGAAGCAATTGGTTTGTGGTGGAGTTACAATGGTACAAATTTGGGTATTAATGATATGCAGGATGTTAGAACTTCTTTAAGTAATAGCGACTACGAAATTGAATGAAGGCTTCGAATTGTCAGCCATGTGCATTATACTAAAGAGTAATCTTATATTAAAGTATTTGGAAGTCGTAAAATAGCTTGTAGATTTGATGCTAGGCGTAACTGTCGGAAAAAAAAAACTATACTACTTTGTCACAACTCTTTTTAGAGTGCAACAGATATATAGTCAAATCTCCTTTTCTTAGATACAAACAAAGTATGAGCAAAAATAGTCTATAGAATCTCATCCGTATATTTCAAATAGCAAGTCCGCGACAACATACGGGTAAATAATCCTTTTTCGTTCCTAATATCAACTGAAAATTTTAATTTATGTTACTACAAGACTGGACAAACTTGTATTAATTAAAGACTAGATTATATTGTACGTTGTTAGTATACCAGTTAAAATGTCATTCATCATGCCTTAGTCTAATTTAAATAAGGAATTGAACGATCTGTTGGTCGATCTTTTTATGATTTATATTTACAAATTACTTGGTATGACCTCAATTTAGGCTTGTTGATGAGCCCACTATCTACAAAAGAGAAATAACTTCACCTTGCAATGCATTCAACATATCTATCGATAGATACACATGGTAATATATAGAAAATGAAGAGCTTGTGTTTACTTTTTCTCATGGCTCTACTAGCCGCATCTTCATTTGAAATAAAGGCTCAGACTTGCAAACCAAGTGGTGGCATCCGGGGAAAAACGGTTGGACCTTAATGTTATAGAAGCAAAGTTAGGGTAGTTTAGTGTATTATATTGTATGTAAAGTCTGTATACCGAACTTGTATATGGGCTGGGTTTATTAGAAACGGTTATAAACCGTTTTTTTTTTGGGTAAAGGGGAGTAATCCTGCACCCTGGTAAATATATTAACCAAATAAACGTTTAAGTACAATGGATATGAGTGAAATCCCATATCTCAGCCCGTTACATAGGCATAAAGCTTACATAACAAGATACTTCCTATTCTCTAAACAAGAAAACAAACCACTACTCAAATGATAACCTATGACACAACGAAATAAAATTACTTCCTAGGACCTTGAAACTTTGTGCCATACATGGCATTAAAGGCATCCAAATTCCCTGGAAGATCACGAATCTGTTTCGCATAGTCATCTAAATCATAGTCATCATACTCATCTTCAAACTCTTGGCCACCACCAAATATATTAGCAGATTCATCAAATGGGTTAGCAACAACCTCATCTTCAGAATCAGACACCTCAATCTCTCCCACTTTAGAAAAAGGGTTAACTCTCTTAGTAGAAGAGGTTGACGGAACAGGTTGACCATCATCATCCACAAGAGTAGCTTTCCCATCAATAATTAGTTTTTCAAGCTTACCAATTTTCTCAGCTATAGGAGTAGAACCAACATCCATTGTTCCCATTGAATCACTCACAAGCGTTACATGTGATGTAGAACCAGTCTTAATCAACTCATCCTCATTAACCTCCATAGGGTTATCTTTATCCAAAACCTCATCTTCACTGACAGAACAGGTCACATTCCCAACTTTAGAAAACGGTTATAAACCGTTTAGTTAGGTTATAACGGTTAGACAATAGTTGTGTCGATTACTTTCACTGAAACGGTATCCCTCTCATCAAAGGTACCGATTCAATTCAATACAATACTTATTCATATTATTACCTCTGATTCATTCATCATAGCAAGATTTATTCCAATAATTGGTATCAAGAGCAAGAACGATTCTGGGAATCAATAAGGAAGAAGGAATACCTGTTCATTCATCGACCGGAGAAGTAAGAAGACGATCAAAACCATAGTATTGATCTCGTTGATAATCATTCCAGCCATAACAGAAACGCACGATCGATTGAAGGAGATAAAACCTCTCATTGATAATCATTCCAGCCGATTGGAAGGAAGAAACACACGAACAATTTGGTATTCTCTGGATTTTTTTTGTTTTCGGCTTTCAATCTATCTTATTAGAGTTAGGTTTTATAAGAAAAGAAAAGTAGAGGGGAAGAAGAAAGAAGATAGTAGTTGGATTGCAGATCTGGGATTTGGAAATTTTTTTTAAAGTATTTAATTTTCTTTTTCATTTTATTTATTAATTAGAAAAAAATACATATATAATCCCAAATCAATTGAAGGAAGTAAAAGTAAGAAAAATCAAGTTTTGTATCTTTATCTAAAATATATATATATATATCTTTTCACTTTAGATTAAAAATACAAAATAGCAAGTAAGAAACCGTTTTAGTGTTTACCAGTAAGAGAAACCTTAGAGTTTCAACCCGTAAGAGAAACCCTTAGTGTTTCAACCCGTAAGAGAAACCCTTAGTGTTTCACCCCGTAAGAGAAACCTTAGAGTTTCACCCCGTAAGAGAAACCTCAGTGTTTCGACCCCATAAGAGAAACCTTTGTGTTTCAAAGCAAGTACGAACCGATCATACGATCACAAGTAAGAAATAAAGGAAGGAAGTAAGAAAGCAAGAAGGATGACAAAAGGAGAATCATCTACACCAACTCGTGACCAAAACATAGCACTTCAATGTCCGAAATTGGCTGAAACAAACTACACAACATGGGCAATTATGATGGAGACAATATTGAAGGCATATGGTATTTGGGGAACGATAGTTGCAAAAGAAGGAGAAGCAACAAATGAGAAGAAGGAAAACACATCAATGGCAATGATCTTTCAAACATTGCCACAAGATGTTTTAATGCAAGTTGCACAATACTCGACTGCAAAGGAAGTATGGGACTCGATCAAAGTCAAATATTTGGGAGCCGATCTTGTTCAAAAAGCACGACAACAAACCTTAAGGAGTGAACTAGAGACGCTAAAGATGAAACCAAACGAAAACGTAAGTGACTATGGAGGAAAGTTAAGTAGTATAAAGGCCAAGTTTAAAGGCCTTGGTGAAACTTTGAAAGATAAAGTACTAGTAAGGAAACTACTTAACTGCCTTCGAAGAACGACTCAAAAGTCAAGATGAACCAGAAAATTATCAAGACAAACTTTTGATGACAAGTTCAAGCAATCAAGGAAGAGGAAGAAACTATAACAATGTAGGAAAAGGACGAGAAAGAGATACAAGGCAAGGAGAACAAAGCAAGAATAAAATGAGATGCTATGAGTGTGGTGACTTCGGTCATTTTGCACGCGAATGCACCAAATGGAAGAAGAAAGACAAGGATAAACAAGCACATCTCATTTATGAAACTGACGATGTTGTGAAGTCAAGTAAAGAAGACATGATTGCCATCTATAACATTAGGGGGTGAATGTTGGACCTTAATGTTATAGAAGCAAAGTTAGGGTAGTTTAGTGTATTATATTGTATGTAAAGTCTGTATACCGAACTTGTATATGGGCCGGGTTTATTAGAACGGTTATAAACCGTTTAGTTAGGTTATAACGGTTAGACAATAGTTGTGTCGATTACTTTCAGCTCAACGTATCCCTTCATCAAAGGTACCGATTCAATTAGTATAAATAGGTCTCTAATTCTGTAATCAAACATCATTCATAATTCAATACAATACTTATTCATATTATTACCTCTGATTCATTCATCATAGCAAGATTTATTCCAATAAAAACGCCACCAGCTGGACAATGCAACCGTGAAAATGACTCGGATTGTTGTGTCAAGGGTAAGTTATATACCACGTACACATGCTCGCCACCAGTGACAAGTCGTACTTAAGCTACGCTTACACTTAACAGTTTCCAAAAGGGAGGTGATGGTGGTGGTCCATCGTCGTGTGACGAACACTACCACTTGGATGACACACCAGTTGTCGCACTATCAACTGGATGGTACAAGGGAGGGGATAGGTGCCTCAAGTATATTACGATAAATGGAAATGTGAGGAGCGTGAAGGCAATGGTTGTGGATGAGTGTGACTCTACTATGGGTTGCGACGTTGAACATGACTATCAACCACCTTGTCCTAACAATATTGTGGATGCATCAAAGGCAGTTTGGAAAGCCTTAGGAGTGTCCGAGAATAACTGGGGAGATTTGGATATTACCTGGTCAGAATAATTGCATACACCATTTAAATTAAACATGTAAAACGTCCTACTTTTCAAGTTGTTCTTGTAAATGTAATATGTGAAACTATATATGTGTCTAAAATATGCTATTCCAATATATTAAGCATCAAAGTAATTAATCTCATGGTTTGTGTACAAATTAAGAGTCTCCTTAGCTTGTAAATCACTAGTAGCAAGTAGGGGTGTTATCGGGTCGGGTTATCGGGTCTTGTGGGGTCGCGTTGAGTCGAGTTTTTGTTAGAAAAAAATAGCCCGCAACCCGACCCGATAAGGAGTCGGGTTATCGGATTCCATACGAGCCATTAAAGTAGCATAACTTGAATATCTAGAAAATATTAGGAAAAATTTTAAATACTTGATTTTCGGTCTTATTTGGTTAATCCGATAATATTAATTATCTAACCCTAACCCGACCCCGATAACACTATTTGAACCCCAATTGGGTTATCGGGTTCGGGGCAAAACAACCCGACAAGATATTTCAATCTGATTTAACCCGACTCAATAAGCCTTATCGGGTTCGGGTTCGAATTTGAGTCGGGTCAACCCGACCCTACTGATAACCCAATTTAAAAATATGAACACTTGTTTTATGACGAGAGAAGTATAATTTATATAAGGTGTAATAGAATGGTACTAAAGCAATAGAGTAGACCCGAGCCTTTTTGTCTGTACTGATTTTGAGTGTACGTTTGACAAGTAGCCAAATGTTTATTGCTAGAACACTAACCTTAGGTGAATACAAAATGTAATATTCGAAAACTTTACAAAACGTAAGATGCTAGATATATACCATGCATTTCTCTCACAAAATAAGAATCTTTGTAGCAATGCAAATCAACTGGAGAAATTAGCGTTAGTTGTTACATATGATTTTTATATAAGAAAACGAACTGAAATTTTTGGTGCAACTTTTAAGGTCGGTTTTAGTTATCGATCAGTTACGTCCATGTCAAGTTATGCTCCAATTATTTTTATCACAAAACCAGTTATATATAATAAATCATGATTTTTTTGTGATTCTTTTTATTTCGAACAACTTCTTTCTTATTACTTTATTAATGCATACTAATAATAACATGCACATCGGATATATATTTAGTTACTATAGGAAGGAAAGCATATACAACAACATAATTGTCAAACAATTGACAATCGAAAGAGCTTATCAAACAATCGACATCCGAAATATATTTTGTTACTTATACTTATAATAAGATGCACATCGGAATTGTCAGCTTCTTTTTATTCCTTAACGTACAGCTTTTCCAACTTTCAAACACTCACCAACGTTATCACTTGCTTGACTAAGTCTGCTATAATGATAAGCGTGTTAAAAAAAAGTTGGTGGTTAAAGGTCAAAACACAATGACAATTAAGATATGAAAATAAACTACAAGAAGAACGTAGATGATAATGAAAACAATTTGTCTCTAAAAATCCATATTCTATTCCTGGAAGTTACAACTTTATAAGTATATGGTAGTTTTGCTGAATTTGTTTTACTTATTCAAACTTCTTTTTGATCATTTTCTATATGTTTTCTTTGAGTCGCCTACAAAGTACACTATTTGAAACATGTCAAGTCTCGTACTTTCGACATATTGCTAACATACTAACATACTTGTTGATAGCTTCTAGTCAGTAGGTAAAGGAACCATCCAAACTTACTTAAAGTTTAATTCGAAGAAAGGTATACAGAAGGTTATGATGAATGCCAAGGGGTTCTTTTTCTTTAAGTTTAATTCGAAGAAAGGTGTTGAGGATGTCCTTGAAAATGGTCTGTGGTTGATTAGAAATGTCCCTATTATTCTTAAACCATGGACCTTGAACACCAACTTACTTAAAGAGGATTTGACCAACATTCCGGTGTGGGTTAAGTTCCACGATGTTCCTCTTGCTATGTTTTCTGATGATGGTCTTAGTCTTCTTGTTACATTGATTAGTACGCCGAAAATGTTAGATGCCTATACTAGCCAAATGTGCAAGGAATCGTGGGGTCGCAGTAGTTTTGCTAGGTGTTTGATTGAAGTTAAGGCGGATAAGGTACTTAGGGATAACCTAACTGTTGATATACCCCTACTTGATGGGTCGGGTTCGACTATTGAGAAGATACGGGTTGAATACGAGTGGAAACCTCCTCGATGTGATACGTGTAAGATCTTTGGTCATACTCTTGTTGATTGTCCAAAATCTGTTTTACCCCCTATTCAGCCTACTAAGAGTGTTAATGATGGTTTCCAAACTGTTAACAACAAGAAGAAGGGTAAGCAAGGTGGTCCAACTACTTCAGGTCAAGGATGGTTTACGAAACCTAATGTGGGTAAGAAGTTGCAATATCAACCCAGAAAGCCTCCAGCTCATCCTAAGCAAGTCGATGTCACTAAGCAAAAGGCCGCTGATGTGGCTAGTACGAGTGGAACGAAGGTCGCTACATCAAATAAATATGATGCCCTTAGTATGGATGATACTGATCACTTTGATATTCCTACTAAGGAAGTGAATAAGGATGCGGATGTTGGTAGTACAATGGAGGAAAAGAAGAATGAGTCTGCAAAGACTAGTAATACATTTCATGAACCGCTTGTGAGTGATTCTATGGAAGCTAACGAGGTTGGTCCTACCCCTATTGTTGAGAAAATTGGGGAGTTTGAAAAAGTTCTTATTGATGGGAAAGCTACTCTTGTGGATGATGACGGTCATCCTATTAAAAAGGTTGATTATCCGGGCAATAAAAAGGATTTTCCGTCTTATTCTTCTACTAAAAGGGTTAACCCATTCTCTAAGGTGGGAGAGATTGTTGACTCCGATAGTGATGAAGAGGAGGTTGTGAGCACTTTTGATGAGTCAATGAACCTATTTGGTGGTGGTCATGATCGTGAAAATGATTATGATGACTATGATTATGATGACTTCAAGCTCCAAGGCCTTGGTAGGAAGTAATTTGTTTTTCATATAAGTCTAAGGTTATCTTTTGAGTAGTGGTTTATTTTCTTGTTTAGAGAATAGGAAGTATCTTGTTATGTAAACTTTTCCGCCTATGTAACGGGCTGAGATATAGGATTCACCCATGTCCTTTGTACTTAAACCTTTTTTGGAGTAATATATTTACCGGGTCTTTGACCTTTTACCCAAAAAAGGAACCATCCAAACTTACTCAGTTACTCAAGGTTTAAACCATACCATGCAAACGACTACTCTATTGGTTTGGTTTTGCTATTGTGTCCAACTGGCCATGTGGAGCTTCAAGTCCATAATCGAAACTATTTCAACGGGAAACAAATGTGCATACAAGAAGACAATCAGAAAATTTGTAGATTGCTACATCGACGATGTAACGAATGGGTAACATGACTCTTTGATGTCCTAGATGCTATCAACTTGAGGAGGGCTCGTAAAATGAAAGGTGCAATAAAGATAAAGTTATATATAACCAAATATAACATCGTTGAAATCTTTATCATTATAATTTGTAATAGTATGGATACAAAATTGACAACTCCCTTGTAAGGAATTCTTTTACCATTTAACTATAAAATGATTTCCAAGATAATTAAGAAAATAAAAGTGAAGCATGAACGGGTTGACGTACAATAAGTGGACCAAAGTCAACATGTTTCGGGTTTCAAATCTTATCGTACTTACACACTAGTTTTATAAGGTAAGCTGGTATAAAGTGGTATGGTTTTCCCAATGTAATCCAAGGCATGCATTTATTCTATGGTTATCCATTCTTGGTAAGCTTGCTACTCAAGTTAGAATAATGTCATGGAATACTCATGCCTCTTTAAAGTTCCCTCTGTGTACAGCTGTTAGTGACTCTCATGAGCATCTCTTTTTCAATTGTCCATATTCTGAAGATGTATGGAACAAAGTTAAAGCAAAGATCAACAATGTGAACTGGGATGGGGATTGGAGAGATGCGGTGAGTGTGTTAGCTAATGGGAGATGCAATAATTCTATATACAGTGTGCTACATAAAATAGTGGTGGCCACTTAAGTTTACTTCATTTCGAGTGAATGAAACATGAGGTTGTTTAATAATAGTCAAAGGGATAGTCAAAGTCTTCTTAATGGGATTTTGGACAACATAAAGCTGCAACTTATGTGCTTGAAAGTAAGGAAAACTGCAGCTACCACCAAAGTAAGTAAAGATTGGGAAATTCAAATGAACTTTTGCTATAAAAGTCAGGGTGTTATATGGAAGGTTCTGATTTCAGGGGTGTTTGGTTAAGTTTGTTTTCAATTCTGATATGAGGTGGATAGTTTCAAAATTCTCTCGATATAGTGAAATGGGTCATTACAGTATAATTGATCTATGTTGCAAACCATAACAGTGGGTGTGTGTCTAGTACCTTGGAGTTCTTTGGGTGAGAATGTTCTCATTGGGTCATCATTCTCCTAACCAGTTTGGCCTTGGGAGGGAACTGGTTAGGCTTTGATGATCAAATGAGAGGTCTCATTCCTTTGAATGTACCAAAATGTAGCGCATCCCATTGTGAAGGGTATATGGTTGGGGCGGCCTTTGTATGTTGAGTAGAATAGCGAGGAGTGAAAGATGATCCAGCTTGGTCCTCTCTATACATTGGCAAATAAGGAAATGGATGGTCATCATTGAGGGAGAGTGTTTCCAAACAGTTGAAGCCTTTCTAGAGAAGGAAATGTAGGCTGTTTGGAAGAGCCCCCCAATGGATGGGTTTGGGTCCCTAGTGAAGCCACACACTTCTCGTGTCATTGCCATGGTGGTTGATGGTTGAATGGTTTTGATGGGGAGTGATGTGGAAATGTAGCTAGATGGTAGGTGCATCAAGGTGAAAAAATGTTTCAAGCTGGCATGGTTCTAGTTATAGTGCAGCTTGGTTCTTATAGTTTCAAGGTTCTACTGAAGTTGGTTAATTGTTGTAGTGTTTCAGGAATGTTTTAGTCTGGTCTGTAATGTTGCTATGAGGCATTGTTCTTTGTAGTTTGGTTGATAGCATTTAGTAGCATTGTCTGTTTGAGCATGTTCAAACAGATTCTGATTATAACCTTGTAATCTTTGTTGTGTGGTAATATATTTTTCACCTTGAGCACCATTTTTTTTTAGTTTTACGACCCATTCTCCATACCCACAATGTGTGCTTAATTTATTTTGCGTTGACACATATGAATTTACCTACATTATATTTTAAATTAAATTTTAGTATAAGAACGACTAGCAATTTAGTTTGAAACATAACTTGTTATCTCATGTGCAATTTAGCATAGATAACCAAAACGTCTTGTATTGGATATGAGGTTATCAAATGAATAACTACGATTATTTATCATATGATGGTTTGAGTTTAATCACACGTACTTGACATGTATATGTATGATTTTGTATGTATTAATTTAGTCAAACATCACTAAAATAACACTACAAAAATATAGTCATTTAGTGACACTTTAAAAAAGTGTCACCAAAAGTTTAAAAAATGTCACTAATAGTGAAAATGTGTCAAAAAAATTATAAAAAAAATGTCACTAAAATTTTTATATGCTTCTCCTACACTTAAAAAGTGTAGGTAGAAATCCAGCAGGTAAAAGTTTATTTGTAGTGACAAAATATACTTTTTGCCATTTAAAACGACATTTTATAGATGAAAAGTGTTATCAAAACTCAAAATTTTAAGTTTTTACTCACACTTTTTAAAAAGTGTCATTAGTGACATCTTTTTGTGTCAGTAAAACCTCAGTCAGTATAGGTCTATTATCTTGTTGTGTAAATACAATTAGACAAATAGTCGTACATATTACTAAATACAGAGTTGGTAGTTAAATATCTAGACAATGATAAAAGTATGAAGGGTTTAGTTTAAGTTACATGATCGAATATCAGATGATAACGAAATTGAAAAATGTTTTATGAAAGTGACAATGAAAAATTGAGTAAATTGCAAAAATCGTCCCTAAACTATGGCCACATTGCACGTTTCGTCCCAAAACTTTGGAAAGTGCAAATATCGTCCCTGTGGGGAAACTTTGGGGCAGAAATCGTCCCTGGCCTAGATCAAATGACTAAAATACCCTTCTCTTTTATTACTTTTCGCTTGCGCAAATGGTCCCTGTTTCGCAAGATTTTGCAAATTTAGTCATTTTTTTTAATAACAATTAATATTAGTATTATTTTTTTCACGTTTTCATTTTTTACGTTTTAAGGGTCCGATTTTTACGTTTTCGTCCGCTTTTTACGCTTTCGTCCGATTTTTACGTTTCGTCCAATTTTTTACCCGATTTTTTACGTTTTACGTCCCCGTTTTACGTTTTCGCCGCATTTTTACGCGATTTTTTACGCCACCGTCATTACGTTTTCGTCCGTTTTAAATTACGTTATCCGTTTTAAATTTTACGCGTTTTCATCCGGTTTTTTACGTTTTCGTCCGAATTTTTACGTTTAGATCCGTTTTTTACGTCGTCCGATTTTTTACGTTTTCATCCGATTTTTTACGTTTCCGGCAATTTTTTACGTTTTGCAAAATTTGATTATTAGGTTTTCGCCGATTTTTTACGTTTTTGTCCGTTTTTTTACGTTTTTGTCTCTTTTTTTACGTTTTCGTCCGTTTTGTTACGTTTTCTTCTTTCTTCTTTTTTTTTACGTTTTGTCTCTTTTTTACGTTTTCATCTGTTCGGTTTTTTACGCGTTTTTGTCGTTTTTTCCGTTTTGTTTACGTTTTTTACGTTTTCGTCTTGTTTTTTACGTTTTCTGTCCTTTTTGTTTGCGTTTTGCGTCAAAATCCGTTTTAAAGTTTTCGTCCGATTTTTTACGTTTCGAGGACCGTTCACGTTTTTCGATTTGCCGATACGTTTTCGTCCGTTTTTTACGTTTTCCGATATGCCAGTTTTTTTTTTACATTTTTTCACGTTTTCTTATTTTTCACGTTTTTCCAGACGAAAACGTAAAAATCGGACGAAACGTAAAAATTTTCGACTAAAACTTTAAAACGACGAAAACGAAAAAATCGGATGTTTTCGAAAACGAAAAAATAGACGAAAACGTGAAAAACTCGAATTTAAAACGTAAAAAAAACTGACGAAAACGTAAAAATCGGAAGCATAAAAATCGGACATTTAAAACGAAAAAAACGGTGGCAATTTAAAACGCAAAAAACGACGTAAAACGGCAAAAATCGCATGCGGACTAAAATGTAAAATCGACAACGCAAAAATCGGACGAAAACGCGAACGTATCGGCATCTAAAATCGTAAACTCGGACAAAACGATAAAAGGCAATTAAAAACGCGTCAAAAACTCGAGCCGAAAACGTAAAAACGGACAAAAACGTTTCGGAAAAACGGATAAAATACGAAACGCAAAAAATCGACGAAAATCGACGAAACGTTAAAAACGGACGGAAAACGTAAAAAATCGTGACGCAAAAACGTGAAAAACGGATAAAACGAAAAAATCGCAACGTAAAAAACGCAAAAACGCATCGGACGGCAAAACGTGAAAAACGGACGCAAAAACTGTAAAAACTGAACGTAAAACTAAAACGGACAGCGTAATCGAACGTAAAAATTAATACTAATATTAATAGTTAATTAAAAAAAAAAAAAAAAAGGACTAAATTTGCAAAATCTTGCGAAACAGGGACTATTTGCGAAGAATAAAAAGTAAGAGAGAAGGGTATTTTGTCATTTGATCTAGGCCAGAGACGATTTCGCCCCAAAGTTTCCCACGTTTTGTATTTGCACTTTCCAAAGTTTTAGGACGAAACGTGCAATTTGGCCATAGTTTAGGGACGATTTTTGCAATTTACTCTGAAAAATTTGTTGGCTTTGTCTTGCTAAAGTCGTGGTTGTTAATTTACAGAAATCATTTGTTGGCAATTGGCATTCGATAACTTTGAAACTTCCAAGTAATAGTATAGTGACATGATATCACCACTGACTATATCACAAGTGTTCGAGTAACTTTGTGAATTAGCTCTGTGTTCGGTACATAATATATCCGGATATGTGGTTGAGAAACCTTCCTAATTTGCTTTGTGTTTCGTAGATATCATATCAGGACACGTGGAGAGAAACCTTTCGAATTAGCTCAATGTTCCATATATAATACATCTGGATATATGGTTGAGCAACCTTTCTAATTAGCTCGCGTGTTTCAGAGATATCATATCCGGACACATGGATGAGTAACCTTTCTAATTAGCGGCATGTTCTACAGATGACATATCTAGACCATGATATGTAAGCTGAATAACCGTCTTCAAGCTATAAGCTTGTGAGATATCAATGGATTAACAATAAATGAAATCTGTCATATGGTCACAAAGTGACCGGCTACCGGTAAAACCGGCTACCAAAGTGTGAAATATTATTTTATTTAGCAAAAATGGTCCCTTGCGGTATGTTTCTTTGGCAAAATCAGTCCTTTTGCGTTTTTTTCAAAATACGTCCCTGTACATTTTTAAGGTGCTTTTAGATGGTGAATTTTTTTCCTTTTAAAAAAAATGAAGATATTTTCTTTGTACGTTTTCATACGTTTTTATCAGTTTTTTTTACGTTTTTTTTTTTACGTTTTTATACGTGTTCATCCGTTTTAATACGTTTTAATCTATTTTTAAACGTTTTTATCCGTTTTCATTCGTTTGTATCCGTTTTCATACGTTTTTATCAGTTTTTACGTTTTTATACATGTTCGTCCGTTTTTGTACATTTTTATCCATTTTTATACATTATCTTACATTTTCGTATACCTTTTATCTGTTTTTATACGTTTTCATTTGTTTTCATATGTTTTAGTCCGTTTTATACGTTTTTAGTCCGTTATTATACGTTTTCTTACGCTTTCGTCAATTTTTATACGTTTTCGTCTGTTTTTCCCTCGATTTATGTGTTATTTATCCATTCCTACCTTTTTTATGCTAATGTTGGTGACTGGGGATAAGTTTTTATCCGTTTTTATACATTTTCTTACATTTTCATACATTTTATCCGTTTTTTACGTTTTCGCATGTTTTCTTACGTTTTAGTCCAATTTAATACATTTTCCTCGGTTTTTATACGTTTTCCTATGTTTATTCACTATCATACAATTTTTACCATTTTTATACGTTTTCATACTTAAGAGAAACAGAGTAAAACGTATAAAAATAGACGAAAACGTATAAAAACACACTAAAATGTATGAAAACTTATAAAAACGTAAGAAAACGGTTGAAAACTTATAAAAACGGATGAAATCATATAAAAACGTATGAGATTGTATTAAAACGACCGAAAACGTATAAAACGGGCGAAAATATATAAAAACGGATAAAAATGTATGAATACCGAAGAAAAACAGACGAAAACGTATAAAAACGGACGAAAATGTAACAAATCCGACAAAACCTATGAAGACGTGTAAAAGTTACTAAAACATATTAAAACGTTTTAAAATGAATGAAAACACATAAAAACGTACACAAACGGATGAAAACGTAAAATAACGTAAAAAAATATGATGAAAACATATAAAAACGTATGAAAACGCGTTAAAACATATAAAAATGAATTAAAATTTTTCAACAACTAAACGCCCAAAGACTTATTTTGAAATAAAATCACAAGGGACCTCTTTTGCAAAAGAAACAAATCACAAAGGACCATTTTTGCTAAAAAAATAACTTTTTGTCAAGTTTAGCAGGTCAAAAAGTTACTCATGTATCATATTAGCACGAAATCAAAAGTACACGTACATTTAGGAAATAAAATTAGTACACGTACCATATCGGTACATTTGAGAAAGTACGTGACTATTTAATAGCCAAAACCCTTTATAATAACAACAAGAAATAAGGTGGGTACTAACTACTAACCCACTAAGCTAAAAAATAGGAAACAAACAACTCCACTTGATGGAAACTCGGTCAACCACAAGACCCACATACTGATCAATGAATACTTAGTCCGCAAGTGAATAAATTGGCCCCATGACTACTGATCCGCGACCCACATACAGATCCATGACCCACAACCTCATTTAACCTATCAAGATTATCCTACAGATACAGAAAGCAAAGACCTGTTAAACCATGAAATAAACCTGAACTCCTCTTTTGCTTTTTCATCTTTTCTGCATTCTAATAGTGCTCGCTATACCACAGGAAGTCTGTACATTTTCGCACTTCATTATAGATAAACGTTCCCTCTGATTTGTGTCCAAGATATAAAGTTCCATCGTGGGATGCGATCGCCCATATATTATGTCCATTCCTAAAAGAATAGCATAACTCAAAATTACATATTTAACTCAAACAAACAAAAAAGCTACGTACCTTATTATTATCCTCTAATTATCATGATTAACGTTGTTTTATTAAAAAATAATCATATTTTAGGATATAATTTAGTTCATTTAATGGTTTTAAACAAGTGCAATGAATTAAACAAGTTACGTAACCTACTTGTCAATATCTCTTCTAGGAGGAGGTGGATTAACTATAAGAGCTAGGTTACTGATGTTGTAAGAATTTGGTTTATGGTGGTTTTCAGGTCGTCACGGTTTGTAAAGCTATAAACCGAAGAAGTGTGAAGTGTGGTTATAGCAAGAAAGTCATAAATATTGAAAACAAAAGACAACAAGACTCATTTAGTTTCGATTTCATATCTTTCTTATTCGTAGTAATGAAGACATTCGAATCTTCAAACGTACCCACTGTTTGGCCCTTTATATTTCCATCTTAACACTTTTAACCCCAAAATATATGATGACCATATATATAGTATAAACCTTCCTAAATTACTTTCACAATCGAGGATGGTAAATTAAAAAACAGGTAAACGAATGCGGTCTCATGCATGTTCAGATAACCTGGGGATGTCGATTCTTTGGGTTAAATAAACGTGACTCAACTCCAATATCCCAATGATCATTTCATACATTTTCTCTACTTCCTCAAATATATATACACCTAATGAGATTTCAACTTAAAAGAAAATATAAAAAACTCAAGTGGTAAGTATCAATGTTATAAAGTACATATTGTTTATTGAACTAAACTCTTAATGTTCATAGTCCATACAAGCAATTGGATAATATAATAAAACATATCGAACCAGATAGATAGCAATGTGAAAAAGAAAACAATTTTCAAAAATAAAAAAATTACGAAAAAGCATGCAAAATACTAACGACCTTTACTTCAATTAATAACAGTCGAATATCTTGAATCAATGATTGTGATGTATGAGCCTCAACATTGTTAAGACATTTGTACGTGTGTTTCGAGTGACTTTGGACCGTTTAAAAAGCACCTAAAAGTTAAAAATGACAACTTATCTTCATTACTAGTAGTAAAAAGCATACGCAGAAAACATATAGTAGTATTAATTTGGTAACTAAATGGACTATCTCATCGATTAGTGGCACTGAATTATACTGTATGTATGATCACCTCCCATAAGTGGGTACTAATTTTGAATGAAATGTTGAAATATAACTATGCAAACTTTTTCCATTATGGAACCATAATAAATGGAAACTGAAGTGTTTTAGAAGATAAACGGGTAACTGCCATACACTCGTGTCGACTACTTTAGATTGTCATATGCATCCAAGCAAAAAATAAACTACCAAGTGCAACTTAATGAAGGCATTTTAGAAAAGAGATTGATTATGAGAGTTATACCTATTTAAACAGAGGAATCTTGGTTGAAGAAACATGTAACATCATCTTCTCTAAGAAAACATCCACAAAACCAATGATTCCAAACTTAATCATCATAATTCAACGCGAGAAGTGCAAGCAGGAGTAGATCTATATTATATCCTGAGAAGGATGGCAATTAGAAACAAAAATATTAGTTTGAAGGCCAATACTTAAAAATGAAATAACTCACCTTACTAAGAACCGCTTTTGGAGATGAAGAAAAAAAAAACTCGTTCAACTTATGAATGAGATGAAACTGGAGAAAATCTCAAAAATTAAATGAAGATCTAGAGGCGGAGATGGGCGGCCATTAGTAAAGAGAGGTGATTTATAAACAAGTTAGGTAACTTACAAGTCAAGATCTCCTCAAGGAGGAGGTGTATCAACTATAAGACCTTCTGCCTGTCTCAGTACTAATTAGGGAAACGAATCGAATTTGATCGTAGATTGATTTTGATTTTGTTGTAACTAGGTTAATGATGCTGTAAGAATTTGGTTTATGGTGGTTTTCAGGTTGTCATGATTTGTAAAACCGAAGTGTGAAGTGTGAAATGTGAACCAAAGTGTGTAAACTGAAGTGTGAAGTGTGAAGTGTGAAGTGGTTCTTATAGCACAAGGTAGTTGGAAAGCCATAAATGCTAGGGCTAAAAAGCCAATACTAGGAGTAAATATTGAAACGAAAGGCAACAACACTCATTTAATTTCTGTAAGACTGTAACATTGTTGAGTTTATTAATCAATCTATTATTAATTTATTGAGTTTCTAGTGTACTACAACTTTTATAAAAAAAAACTACAACTAGAACTTCTATAGAGTTGCTCATTAGTACAGAGAGGTGATTTATAAACCAACGAACGTGATTGACACAATACGTACCAAGTTTGGCGTATGTAGCTTTTGTTGCTCGCTTAACATAAGAAAAACAGTAGATGTATCTTGTTTGGTGAGTGCATTAGTTTTTTAGGAGAAAAAGTTGTATGGTAGATAGGATGTTATTTATTGAAGATGTATTGAGAGCGGTAGATGAAAATTTATTTATGGAAGATAGTGATGATGACAGAAATGTGAAAGGAAGACAACAAAGTAAATAGGGGTGGATGATAATAGTGTATTTTTTCTTTAAAAAAGGTGAAACATGACGCAACATAAAATAACGAATATAATGTTAATGTATACATGCGTCATATTAAATAACTAAGAGACATGTTCTAGCATGGTAAGATTGTGTATGTGTATGATTGAGTGAGTGAGTGTGTGTTTGTACTAGCTTTAAGAGCATGAGCAATGCACAAACCATAAAAGAATTGACACATTTAATAAAATCAAATTCTTGTTGTGAAAAGCTTTTGAAAAAACCTATTGCTCCAATGGTAAAAGCTTTTAACAATAACTTTTTAGAATGAAAATGCAAGAGTAGTTGTGGCGTGAATGTATACCACGAATTAAATAATGTTATAGTACAAAGCTTCAAAGACTTGAAGAATTAGAAGTCTTTGAGAAAAGCTTTTGAAAAAGCTCATGTATGCAATGCAAAAAAGTCTTTCAAAGACCAGTGAAAAGCTTTAGAAAAAGCGAAGCATTGTAGATCCTCAAGGAAGAGAAGAAGCATGTTTTTATTCTGTTTGTTTAGCTTTGATCATAACCATTCATTTCACTGTGACTGTGAGTTGATCCGTTTGAATACATTCAAGGGCTGTGATCACATGTTATATTTTTCATTTGAACGCATTCAATTTTCTTTCAACTGTGAAAGAATCTCTTTTCCTCCATATACACGATATAGACCATTCACCTTGTGAACAACATTGGACTGGTCAACCTTTTCCACAAATACGTACAGTACTTCTTAAAAGGAGATTAGTACATGCATGTGAACTCTTCTCACACAAATTCAAGTACACCAGGGATCACATGCAAGAGCTTTCATTATATTTGGTAAAGCATAAAGGGTTTAGTTACTAGCTAGCTGGGTTTTAAGCTTGGATTATGGTGTTTCATAGTCGACTTTCCTTGCACCATCTTCACTCGACTATTTCATATCCTTTGTTAACTCTTACATAGTATCATGCATTCATTATGTGGTCTGTTTTGAAAATATGATTTTTGAACTAAAATTTTGCTTAAGTATCTATCTGATGTACGTGGTGACTTACTTTGTTTAATTCATACGCAAAGTCTAGGTCTCGCAAACTGTAAACCCATAATTTTCGAAAATGTGTCCAACTATCTGGTAAATTGTGTTTTCACCACCGAAACTTGAAAATTTGTTGTTTGATTCTTGATCACTATACTTAAACATAATGTTATTAGTAGTTTAATAAAGTCAGAATCTAGGATTGTACAAGTGTAACGGGTTTGAAAACCATGTTTTTGAAAAGGGTGCACATGTCTGATATAGGCGCAACCCACAAGATTCACCACCAACATATTCAGAACCTAGGACCAACGACCGAGATAAATCCCGACATTTAAATCATAAAAAACGAAAACTGAACTTGTTTATAAAATGTGGCCAAGTGACCATGTTGAGGCCCGATTATGTGTAAACTAAACTCAATATGGCGGATCGTGGTAGTTTTGAAAAACGTATCTAATATGACCCTCTAAGCATAGCATCTCAAATCAGGAACATCAGTTGCTCTAAAATTTGGTTTAGTTGGCAAGAAAGTTTTGGTATTATAGTGTATATGTAGATGTAAAGCAATACTCACTTCATTTTATACTCCTCGCTACTTGTACAACATATATAAATGAAAAGATCACACTTGGCTATGTTTTGATGTTACATTCTCCCTTCTCAAGAGGGTATCGTATCATAGACAAAAATGTACTGAATCGAAACTTATCACATAATGAAAAATCTAAACTTATTACATAATGAAAAATCCTGTTTGTATTCTTTGAAGCGGTGCATGTTTAGATGTAATGTGGTATAGTTTTTATTTATTTATTTATTTATTTATTTTTATAATAGAAAGCCAACAATATATTAAGGAACCGAGAACAAAATTACAAAGAAAAAGCACACATCTCTTTAACAAGAAAATAAAATGCATGACCCAAGAAAAAAAAACAACAAAGAAAAGAACCTACACAAAACTAAAAACCAAAAAAACAAAGGATCACAAGCACATCTTCAAATTACTCACCACCCTTGTCATAAAAGATGTCTTTGAAGAAAACTGATGTCATGGTTTTTTTCAAAAAAAATTTATGATGTTTTAATCTATACTATTATATAAAACATTTAAATTGTTGGCTCTACAAAAAATTAAGATAAGGAGCTCCAATCATTGAGTGACATGTGTCACTTCTCTAACTAAAAAATAACAAAAAGGGAGGAGCTCTAACAAACTAAAATAAGGAGCTCCAATAATGGGGTGACACGTATTACTTCTTAACTAATTAATCACATTTATTTTTAAATTTAAATATCTTTTGATTCGTTTAATTTTTTTATGGTCTAATTTCAGCATATTTTCTAAAATTTTGTGCTATTTAATTCAACATCTATTTTGATATATTTTTATAAGTTTTTAGTTTTTACATTTTTAGTAGGTTTATTTTATTTTGATTCAAATTTTTATAACTTTAACCTTTATTTCAATCAATACAAACTTGATTTATCAAAATCATTTACTTTTTGGGAGAGTGTTTGACAGGAAAGAGATATGCGCGAATAATGATGTCATGGAAAAGATACGGAAAACCCAAAAAAACACATACAACTAACACATATACATTTGGAGTGTTGTGAAATGAATACACTAAGCGGGTAGGAAATTACGAGGAGAGTTGGGTTATCAATTCATTTACTATATTTATTATATAACTATATTTATCTCCGCCGCTGTGCGCGGGTCTCTAACTATAGATAATTGAAAGAAGATCCATGAACAGAATACGAGAATAAAGTAAATATTATAGCTTTGGTCATACCTTTCTAAAGGGTTTTGCTTAAAAAGTTTGAGAAGCAAATCAAAACCTTCAGAAGTGAACTCATTATTTGGATTATTCTGATAGTTACGAAGACCTTGTATTAACAACTTTTTTTTGCAAATTCGGCCTCTATACTTTGTTGTGACTTGCCATTAGGTTCATCTGGGTACTTGTGAGCCATGTTATCTCTCACATTATTAGACATATAGGTGAAGATTGTGCGACCTAGTGTAAGAATTTTCGTGCGCATGCTATTATTGCTATCTATTGCACACAAATGATACTATCAAAACAATTAACTCGAGTATAATAAACAAATAAACAACAGTGAATATCTTGTTAAACATACTTACTTTCGGATGATGATGTGTCCAAAACCGCATAGCTTAGCTGTATTATCATTGTTCACAAGAATGTTCGAAGGATTTAGATTTCCGTGAACTATTCCTATCTTGTGCATGTGTTCCACTCCTCTAACTATACCCCTGTGAAAAAAAATAATAAAAAATAAAAATAAATAAACCAATGAATGCCTACTATTATAATACACAAAATGTCGACATAGTCAAACCATATATATATACTGATTTTACCTCATGATTTTAATTGATTCCTCACTCATCTCCTTATACTTGTTGTTGACGTTAGCTACATGGGCCGCCAAACTTCCTTTGCACTTTTCCATTGCCAATTTGTACTGTGTCTCATCACTCTCACAAGCATATAGATTTAACTATATTATCGTGGTTGTTAATTGACTAGTAATTCTCAATAGCAGAAGTTAAATCATGCGTTCTACTTTTTTTTAAAACTTTCTTTACAAGTACCTCTAATCCGTTAAATCCTCCTATCACAAAAGTCGTTTCATGATGCCCATGAGCGAAAATCAGAGGATTGTACGGAATTTGTATGTTCTTGCTGTTAATAAGAAGCCTGTTCAGGGTGTTCTCTAACCCACTAGTATTTTTTGTAGGTAGCCATGGATTATATCAAAGGTATACTTTTCAAAATTCGTCATATTTCCGCGTATGACATTCCACTCATTGAACACGAGTATCGTTGTCATCATCAAATGGAGTCGGAAAGTTAACCTCAAATTTTGCATATCTTAAGAACCACGGACTCGGTGAATTTTTCTGGAATTTGTAGTCCGTTCTTTTGACAAGGAGAGCCTTATTTCGTTACTTATTTCGTTCTTTTGACCATTTCCACACAAGGGTCATTTCGTTACTTATTTTGTAGTTCGTTCTTTTTCTGGAGAGTTAACCTCAAATTTTTCATATCTTATTTCGTTCTTTTGACCATTTCCACACAAGGGTCATTTCATTACTGCTAGTAATAAGGCTCTCCTTGTCAATAGAACGGACTACAAACTCCAGAAAAATTCATCGAGTCTGTGGTTTTTAAGATATGCAAACTTTGAGGTTAACTTTCCGACTCCATTTGATGATGACAACGATACTCGTGTTCAATGTGTGGTATGTCATACGCGAAAATATGACGACTTTTGTAAAGTATACCTTTGATATAATCCACGGCTACCTACAAAAAATACTAGTGGGTTAGAGAACACCCTGAACAGGATTCTTATTAGCAGCAAGAACATAAAATCTCACAATCCTCGATTTTCGCTCATGGGCATCATGAAACGACTTTTGTGATAGGAGGATTTAACGGATTAGAGGTAGTTGAAAGAAAGTTAAAAAGAGTAGAACGCATGATTTAACTTCTGCTATTGAGAATCACTGGTCAATTAACAACCACGAGAATATAGTTAATCTATATGCTGTAGAGTGATGAGACACAGAAAATTGGCAAGGAAAAATTGCAAAGGTAACTGGCGCCCATGTAACATCAACAACAACAGTATAAGAATGAGTAAGGAATCAATTAAAATCATGAGGTAAAATCAGTATATATATATGGTTTGACTATGTGGACATTTTGTGTATTATAATTGTAGGCATTCATCGATTTATTTATTTTTAGTTTTTATATATTTTTTTTCACAGGGGTATAGTTAGAGGAGTGGCACACATGCACAAGATAGGAATAGTTCATGGAAATCTAAATCTTTCGAACATTCTTGTGGACAATGATAATACAGCTAAGCTATGCGGTTTTGGACCCATCATCCGAGCAGCTAGTAAGTGTTTAACAAGATATTCACTGTTGTTTATTTGTTTATTATACTCGAGTTAATTGTTTTGATCATATCATTTGTGTGCAATAGATAGCAATAATAGCATGCGCACGGAAATGCTTACACTGGGTCGCACAATCTTCACCTATATGAGCGTTATACCTATTTAAACTAATGAATCTTGGTCGAAGAAACATGTAACATCATCTTCTCTAAGAAAACATCCACACAACCAATGATTCCAAATTTAATCATCATAATTCAACGCGAGAAGTGCAAGCAGGAGCAGATCTATATTATATCCTGAGAAGGATGGCAGTTAGAAACAAAAATATTAGTTTGAAGGCCAATACTTAAAAATGAAATAACTCACCTTACTAAGAACCGCATTTGGAGATGAAGAAAAAAAAACCTAGTTCAACTTATGAATGAGATGAAACTGGAGAAAATCTCAAAAATTAAATGAAGATCTAGAGGCGGAGATGGGCGGCCATTAGTAAAGAGAGGTGATTTATAAACAAGTTAGGTAACTTACAAGTCAAGATCTCCTCAAGGAGGAGGTGTATCAACTATAAGACTTTCTGCCTGTCTCAGTACTAATTAGGGAAACGAATCGAATTTGATCGTAGATTAATTTTGATTTTGTTGTAACTATGTTAATGATGCTGTAAGAATTTGGTTTATGGTGGTTTTCAGGTTGTCATGATTTGTAAAACCGAAGTGTGAAGTGTGAAATGTGAACCAAAGTGTGTAAACTGAAGTGTGAAGTGTGAAGTGTGAAGTGGTTCTTATAGCACAAGGTAGTTGGAAAGCCATAAATGCTAGGGATAAAAAGCCAATACTAGGAGTAAATATTGAAACGAAAGGCAACAACACTCATTTAATTTCTGTAAGACTGTAACATTGTTGAGTTTATTAATCAATCTATTATTAATTTATTGAGTTTCTAGTGTACTACAACTTTTATAAAAAAAAACTACAACTAGAACTTCTATTGAGTTGCTCATTAGTAGAGAGAGGTGATTTATAAACCAACGAACGTGATTGACACAATACGTACCAAGTTTGGCGTATGTAGCTTTTGTTGCTCGCTTAACATAAGAAAAACAGTAGATGTATCTTGTTTGGTGAGTGCATTAGTTTTTTAGGAGAAAAAGTTTGATGGTAGATAGGATGTTATTTATTGAAGATGTATTGAGAGGGGTAGATGAAAATTTATTTATGGAAGATAGTGATGATGACAGAAATGTGAAAGGAAGACAACAAAGTAAATAGGGGTGGATGATAATAGTGTATTTTTTCTTTAAAAAAGGTGAAACATGACCCAACATAAAATAACGAATATAATGTATACATGCGTCATATTAAATAACTAAGAGACATGTTCTACCATGGTAAGATTGTGTATGTGTATGATTGAGTGAGTGAGTGAGTGTTTTTATTCTGTTTGTTTAGCTTTGATCATAACCATTCATTTCACTGTCACTGTGAGTTGATCCGTTTGAATACATTCAAGGGCTGTGATCACATGTTATATTTTTCATTTGAACGCATTCAATTTTCTTTCAACTGTGAAAGAATCTCTTTTCCTCCATATACACGACATAGACCATTCACCTTGTGAACAACATTGGACTGGTCAACCTTTTCCACAAATACGTACAGTTGTATCTAGTTGCATAAATGATGTGCATCAAGGTCATTTTTTTGTTTTTCAATTCATCCATGCTAGGAACTTTGACAGTTGTATCTAGTTGCATAAATGATGTCCTGAGAGTTTCAACATACCTTCTCTTCCTTGTTTCTCATAGCTCTAGATCATGGATAAAAAAATAATATGAAAGATAATTCATTCTTGTCGCGATGATGTATTTTTCGTCGCTTGACGATTTACCGCTTGCAAGATTTTTTATTTTTTAACGAAAAGTGGCTTTTTAGTTGTGATAAAAAATGAGCGGCTAGTATTTTTTTCATTGCATCTTGTGAGAATTTGGATATATATTCAACTCAACTCATTGTTGATGTAGAATCTATTACGTATGTATTTTACTACTTCATAACTTTTATTTGAGTTTGAATAAAAGTTTATAAAATCACATCTATCTAGCTGACTTATTAATTCTTTTCACCATCTCTTGTGATTCTTCATGTCAAGTCATTCACTTTAATTTGATTACACCTTTTCTACTTACAAAGTCGTTCTTAAAGTAGCTCTCCTCAAATCTCTCAATGTATCATCTTATCATATCTCAGAGTAAATCTCTCTTTGGATACCACTGATTGAATGTTAAATCATCATGGAAGGCGAACAACCTTATTTATTTCTTGTTTTCCTATCATCTTCTTTTCATATTTATGCATAGAATTAAATTCAAGTCACTGCACCATCCGAAAGCCATCTACCTCATATTTATGCATAGAATTAAATTCAAGTCACTGCACCATCCGAAAGCCATCTACCTACCGACATGGAAATAAAACATACCATTGAATGAAGCAAAATTCAAGCTACCCGATCGAACTGCATAGTTCTTGGGTGAGAGCAAGAGTACACGATGCTAGGATATGAACTTTTCATCCATGTAATATATGAATATATGAAGTATCGACAAAATAAAATAATAAGTGATGTCTAAACATACAGAAAATCTAGTAACATCCGGTGCTAATATGGAGTATTTATGAATTGCTTCAAAAATTTGGTTGTGTAGACATGTTTTGAGTTGATATGATAAGTTATATGTATTACGTTCTATAAACATTTTGAAATAAATATGTAAAAGTTTCCTTTGCTTCAAATCTGTAGCAACAAATATTTTCGGTTTAAGCGCACAACAAATATAGAAAATCACTCCAACTCATTTTCCGAAAGTTTAGATAGGCATCCTTTGTAGAGGAAGAACCGTCACATACAAATAATTTTTTCAACCTTACTTATAAATATCTTATTTTTATCTACTTGCTCGTGTTTGACTTCAAGCCGGTGAGGCCTTGGTGGGATGTGCATCTAGTTTTGACATCTCCAATATCATCGTTTAAGACCCGACAAAGGTGACGTGTTACAGTTGAAACCTAAAATTTTAAAGAAACGGTGACAAAAAAGTTGCAACATGCAATAAAATGCATTTGTATATTAGGGTAAACTTTATAAGTATATAACTATAACTTGTATATCACAAATGAAGATAAGCCTATAGTGACACAGGTTTAGTGACACAAAAAAAGTGTTACTAAATTTAAACTTTAATGACACTATTTTAAACATATGAGTCAAAGCCAAATTTGATCTTTTAATGACATCTTTTATGAATAAAATGTGTCTTAAAAGAAAAAAAAAAAAAGTATTACCACACTTTTATTTGTGTCACTTCAAATAAACTTTTAACTAATTGACTTCTACTAACAAGTGTATGAAAATCACGAGAAATATTTAATAACACTTTTTTTATACTATTGTAATAGTATTTTAAACTTTTGGTGACACTTTTTCAACTACGATGACACTTTTCTTAAGTGTCACTAAGTAAAGAATGAGAGGAATGATAACACATTTAATACGCCAGGTAGTAACTAATGAAGAGACGTGCTCAACATTTTAAATTTAGTCTATTGAAGAAAATAAATGGAGTAATTATTTCTGTAGAGCTCAATCCAAATTAGTAGCTAATTATTCATAAGTTGTTTTGAATCCTGTCTAACTAAGAAGTATTTTGCTAATGGAGTTATATTATGTCTCAAGCTAAATAACATATATCGTCACAATAGGTTTAATAAGCCCATAATCTCATAAATAAGTTAACCCAAACATCCTCTCATTATTTATTGGCATCCACAAGTTAACTAAGGAGGTGCGTCTTGGTAAGCTTACTAGTGTAATTTATGAGCTCAATCCTTAACTCGTGTCTGAGTTTAATATGTTTTCCACTTGTCTGTAGGAAATCGCAATTACCTAAAATAATTGATAACACTAAAATCACCAATATTAATTTTATATATACCTTATTAACTCGTAACTACCACCTTAACTTTGAATCGTATATGTATTTTATTAACTCGTAACTACCACCTAGTGGCGGATCTAGGAATTCGTAGAAGGGTGTGCACTATCAAATCTAGTTTTTCGACTATCAAGTTAAGCAAAATAGTTTGGTTTTTCCGGTCTTTTAGTCATACATAAAAAAGTTTTGTCCAGTCTTTTAGTCATACATAATAAAAGTTTCAGTTTGAATTGTATATGTACTTTATTTACCCGGATGTTGCTGTGGAGTTACATTTTGACATATACGGATGAGATTCTATAGACTATAGTAGCTCATACTTTGTTTTTATCTATTCTACATATTACTCCCTCCATCTTAAAATAATGGTCCCTATTTGACTTTTTAAGTTTTTTTTATTCAACTTTAACCTTAAATATTTTAATTTTTGTTATATAATACTCGTATTTGATGAAAATTATATCAATAAAAATAGATTTAAAACCCAATCCATTCATATATTTTATATCAAGTATTATATAAAACAAACAAAAATACTTATGATCAAAATTAAATAAAAAAGACTTTAAAAGTCAAATGGGACTATTATTTTTAGACAGAGGGACATTTGCTTAAAACTTAAAAAACATTAATATTATTACGTTAAAATACCTATTTTTTTAAAAGCCAGTGCAATCTATTGCACACAAAAAATTGACAATATTATACACTGCCGCTACTATGACAGGGGTAATCGTCTAGTCTAAGAAAAAGACTATTGAATGTATCTGTTACACTCACAAATTTTAAGGCTCGATTAAAATTGGGATCACTTAACTTTGGCAATCCAAATCCGTTTGTAACAAAACTTTAATTTTACTCTTCCAACGGTCTCATTTTTGAGTTAGTGGTTTTCTCGCATTCAAGACATGCATTATAACCTTGTACCAAACATATAGTTATTACTTTAGTTAGACTTAATTGTGGTTCAGTAAACAATCAAATCGCTTTTGGTTCAGGGGATATGTCAAACATAAGATGCTAGATACCAATTCTCTCACAAAATAAGAATCTTTGTAGGGTTGTTAGCAATGAAAATCACAGGAAAAATTAGCGTAAGTTATTTCAAATGAAAACTTATTCTATCGACTTTAGAATAACTTAACCAACCGAAAATGCAATTTGGAATTTTAGGTGCAACTTATAAGGTCGGTTGGTCGGTTTTAGTTATCAATTACGTCCATGCCAAGTTATGCACGAAATTATTTTTATCACAAAATCATATTATAACAAATCATGATTTCTTTGTGATTCTTTTTATTTTGAACCTTTCAAACTCTCATACTATAACGAAGCAGTTATAAGAAGTCAATAACGATAAGCTTTTCCAACTTTCAAACTCTTACCACCGTTATCACTTACAAAATACAAATATATATATAAATGGATTTTAATTTACTACTCTTTAAAAGTTAAAATATAAGAAGACGATGAGAACAATTTGTCAAAAAAAATGCATATTTTATTCCAGAAAGTGACAACTTTATAAATCCATGCGAATTTTGTTTTATTTCTTTTTAATTTCTTATGTGTACTGCTATGCTAATTGTGTACATTTTTTTGTAATATTCCGAGTCACGTAATATCAACACGTTATAACATATTTGTTATTTGCAAGAGTGAGGGACGTAATCAATCACTTAAACCCACGAAACTGTGCAGACCAAAAGCAATACTCTATGCATACTTTTTACATTGGGTAAATACCTTTTAAAGCACTATACTTGTCAAAAGTGGCAGTTTTGCGTAGCGAACTAAAAAAATAATTCTTTTAGATATTAATGTTAACATTTTTGTCTTTGTTTAAATATTATAACCATATTATGACCATTTTACCCCTTTTGAATATTTTTCAAAATACTTTATTTTTCAAAAAAAAAAATTTTGAATTTTCTTTTCGAAATACTTTTTTTTTCAATTTTTTTTTTCTGAAATGTTTTTTTTTAGGATTTATTTTTTGTGACACGCGAAAAAAAATTGAATTTTTTTTTTGTAATTGTAATAAAAAAAATTTCGATAAAAAATTCACTTGTGACAAAAAAAATAATCAAAAGTGAATAAAAAACAGGTGAAAACGTTTAAAAACGGAGTGAAACGTATAAAAAAAATTATGGATTCTTTTTTTCAATTTTTTTTTTTTTTTTTTTTGAAATTTTTTCTGAAGTAATTTATTTTTAGAATTAGTTTTGTGACATGCCATTTTTTTATTTTATTTTTTAGATTAAAAAAAATTCTGAATTTTTTTTTTTCGAAATTCTTCTTTATTTTGAATTTATTCATGAAATAAATTTTTTTAGAATTTTTTTTGTGATATGCGCTTTTTTTTTTTTATTTTTTAGATTAAAAAAAATTTCTGAATTTTTTTTTCGAAATTCTTTTTTTTTAAATATTTTTTGAAAGGTAAAATGGTCATAATACTTAAAGAAAGACAAAAATGTCAACATTAATGTCTAAAAGAGTTATTTTTTAAGTTTGCTACGCAGAACTGTCATTCTTGATAACTATAGTGTTTTAATAGGTTATTAGCCCTTTCACATTCGCATAAGTGATCGATGTAGTCCTGTCTTTCGTAACTCACCAAACAGTGCAGACTAGTCATGTACAAAGTACGTTTGATGAACCGAACCAAATGACTAGTCTTTTTGTTCGGTTTTGTTATTGTGGAGATTCAAGTGCATATTGTCATATTGAACTACATTAAGTCAAGTATTAAATGAATAACATGTCATCATCAAATGCTCTAAATTCGAACTATTTCAAGGGGCAACAAAAATGAATACAAGAAAGACGAGGAGCCAATAGGCCGGAGATTGTGACCCTGTGCCGTCATGACTTGTGATGGGTAACTTCTCTGTCGTGAGAGCTATGTCACGACTAATTGATAACTCGTCCTAACAACCTAATTGATAACTCGTCCTAACAACCTTCGTCAATCTAATGACAATAATAGTGTTGATTCAAATTCAAAACTCCCTAACTTTTAGATAATTCATTATCATCATGATCATTATTTAGCGATAAAAAGATATTCAAGACGTTAAAGAAAAGTAAAGTTGAAGTAGAAGAAGTGGACTAGATCAAAGCCCTACAAATTGCCAAATTGGAAAGAAAAATCAACATGATTCGGGTTTGACCTACCAAATATGATCGAGCACAACTTATAAACAAGGCTTAAATTCTTACCGTACTACATATGCACGCACACACCACTTTTACGACTCATTCTCCATCCCACTACTTGTACATATTGTATTTCATTAATATATAAGTCTACCTCCATGAACATATTATAATTCCAATTCAAATAACTTCTCTCATGAGCATCTTAACTTAGAAAACTAAAACGTCATGTATTTCATATGAAGTGATCAAATGAATAACTATAATTATCATATGATGGTTTGAGTTTAATCACACGTAATGGGAGAAGATTAACCAAATAAACACGATTATAGTGTTTTATACATGTTGTAATATCACAAGTAGGACTACTTGTTAATTACTTAATTGGCATCTCTCTCTATGATTTTGTATGTATTAATTAGACGAATAGTAAAGAGTTAGGTAGTTAAATATTTAGAAAATGACAAAAGTATGAAAGATGCTTTTAGTTTAAGCTATGTGATCGACTAAAATAACTAATTAAGATAATTAGATGATAACGAAATTGAAAAATGTTTTTATGAAAGGGACAATGAAACTAAAAATCTATGTTAAATTTGCTGACTTTGTCTTTCTAAAGTCAAGGTTATTAAATTGCAGAAATCATTTGTTGCCATCCGATAACTTTGAACTGAACCATCCAAGAAATAGAAATACGCATATCTTGGTTACGATTGTTCTATATATCGTTTTGGTTTTTTGTCACGAGAAACTGATGGTAAACTAGCGAGGCATCAATCTCTTGAAAGTTATAGACTTCACGCGATTTAGTGATGAAACGGAACTAAAACAAAAACAACAAATTGCCAAGTTAAGAAAACTATAATAAAGGCGAAATTGGCTTTCTGGTATTTTGATCGCATGCCTTATAAACAAAAGCATAAAATTGAACAAGTCAACCATCATATGTATGGGGCATGTTTGAAATACGAGATTATGCATAAATTGTGCTTATTTTTTCGAAAACTAAGCTATTTAAAAAATAAGTATTGTTTGGCAGACAGAATGTAAAAAAAAAAAGGCTTTCATAATCTCTGAAAATCAAATGTTATTTCATTTAACCTATAAAAATATAAAATCTTTTTATAATATCCATTTCCAGCATCATCTTTAGTTCCAGCAACAGTTACTTTTGCTAAACATACCAGTCTTAAGGGCATGCTTAGTGGGGGGTATTAGGGGGTGGGGAATGGTAAAAGCAATTATTAATTATGCTTGGTGAAGGGTAAAAGAATGGAGCATTACCCTAAACTAGGTAATGACTCATTGCATTACAAATTGAGGGTTAAAGTATACATAACCTTTGCATTCCGTAGTATACCTTTTGCATTTTCCTTTTCCATTCCCTTAATTGAATCAAAAGGACCCTAAGTCTAATCTCTTTTGCATGCCATACTACAGGCGTACATAAACACCACTAGTACTTTTATATATTTCACTTTAATTAATACTCCAACTTACCTGAGGAAACATATGAACGTTGCACTTTAAAATTTATCTAGTTTATATGACACGATAATAGAAGTCATGTAATCCGTTAAATAGAAGTTAACAAGAACTGTCAATAGAGATATTGGAAACTAGGAAACATGTGCCATTCTATACATCATGGTCCTAAAGAATAAAGCAAAGAACTTCCATCAATTTTCTTGCACCTTGCTTCGTTCAACATCAAGACATTGCATGTATGGTCACACCAGATCCTTGAACAAGTCCCTAAATCTACGTGTAATAGTTAAAAACACAAAACTATTAAGTCTACTACTAGTATATATTAAGCTTTTCTTACCATACATATTAGAAAACACGATTAAGTCTACTACTTAATTCTTTTTAGAAAACACGATGGGTCGTAAAAAGGGTAGGATGAACATAGTAAGGTAGGATGAACATTTTTTTTGAAATTTGGCTATTATATACGAAGCACAAACCGCCAAATAGCGGCCGGCTAGAAACACAACAAGATTACATCCAATCGAAATTACACCACTCTTTCCAACTTATCGAGCATCCTTTCGATCTATTCCTATACCATAAGAAACCAAGCGACTTCACATCTTGAAAAATCTTCTCCCCCGAGATGACATTGTTGGAGAACCTTCTATCATTACGAGCTCTCCATAGACACCAACATGTAGTGAACACGAGACCCTGAAAAACCTTCTGCTTCTTTTTGTTGAGACCAATGGAGTTATAAAGATCAAATAGGTCCTTCACAGTGAACATGAACAAGGGAATGGTTTTACACCATCTACCAATACGGAACCAAACCTGAGAAGCCACAACACGCTTGGCAGAAAAGATGGTCGACGGTTTCCTCCTCTTCATCACATAACCCGCAAAGAGTAGAGGGGGTGATGCAATTTCTCCTCATAAGAGCCGTAGCCGTTTGAATGCGATCCATACCCACTCTCCACATGAAGATGTTACACGTTTTAGGAACCCACTTTGACCACCTAAAGACATGTCTATGACTAAATTCCCGATCACTGTTTAAGAAGTCTTTCACCGCCTTGACGCTAAACTCCTTGTGATCCCTTCCGTTCCACAACCACTTATCACCTTGGTCGCTTAAATTGACGCTCTCCATGAGACGTTCCAAACTGATCAGGTCATTGGAGCCCCCAACTGTCAACTGCCTATAAGTGCTTTCATTGATTCCACCGAACCGATTTCTACCATCCTCAACCCCGTCAACAACCAAACATCTCTTGTCTTTAACAGCCTTGAAAAGACTTGGGAAAACGTCCTTCAAGGGCTCGTTGTTAACCCAAGGGATCAAGCCAAAATCTAGTGCTTTTGCCATCTCCTACCTTACCTTTAAACATTTGATTTAAACCAATACCCCCCGCCTTTATCTTTGAGCAAGTTTTCACAATAGTTCCCCAAACACTATACGCCGTCTTGCCCGCTGGAATCGGAGTCCAGCTTCTCTTTGTGTCGTGTAAAGATGTAATCACCTTCCTCCAAAGGCTTTCCTCTTCCGTTCTATATCTCCAAATCCACTTGGACAGTAAAGCCACGTTAGACTCCCACAACCTGCTTATACCGAGCCCTCCATCCTTAATAGGGGATGCCACTCTTTCCCACGCGACCCAGTAAATTTTTCTCTCTTCATCCGTACCTCCCCACAAAAACCTTTTCATAATTCCTTCTAAGTCCTCAAGAACTTTCTTAGGGGCTTTGAACAAAGTAAGATAATATGTAGGAAGATTTTCCAAAACTGATTTAATCAACGTCAACCTCCCTCCAATGGACAGGCTTGACCCTTTCCACCTAGATAGTTGATGAGTGCTTTTTCACTCATCATTTTAGGTCAAATCTGAACTGCAAAACATTCAAAAACACTCCGAAATGCATAAAAATACTGAAAATATCTCAAAATTGTGTTTTATATGTTTCAGATGCAAAATTATTGAAAAACGAACAAAGTTTGCAAAAAAGTGGGAGCCAAGGGATTCGAACCCTGGTCTCCTCACTCAGAAACCAAAGCCTCAACACACACACTCCCAACCAACGCGCCCTTGGGACTTGTCTTGTTTTATTTTACACAAACAAACCTTTTACCCTTTAAAGCAGTTTTGCTCATAAGCTATTTTTAGCTTATTTCCTGCTTATTTTACAAAGCACCACCCACGTTTTTCAATTTTCTCAGAATCAGTGTTACTTAAAGTAGTTTTTGTGAGATTTTCAGATTTTTCTATATTAGTTTACTATTTTTAATCATTTAATGAGTGTTAATTAGTTTTTAATTCGTAGAAAATAATTTAAAAGTCAAAAAAATACCCGGTCTTTTTCTAAAATTATTTTTAGTCAAATAGAACGTAGGAAAACTGATTTCACACCCGTAGCCCTTAAGTTGCAAAATTTTTACGTTTATGGCTCGGGTTGTTTCCTGCTTTTACGTTTTACGCTTTTGCACCCTAGGACTTAGTGTAGCTTCGTTTTATCATTTCTTAGGCTTAGTAGTAGTTAGTTTGTAGTTTATTAGGGTTCCCTTGCCTTAATTACCTTCCCGTTCATTAAATTGTAGAAATCGTAATTCAAATCAAACAAATCATTAAAACCAATTCAAGTTCAAATCACGAAACTCAACGAATCCTTCCATTCACACCTCGTTGGGACACGCACTGGGAAATCACTTTCCGGTATCACTTTATCACACCCGTGAGATTTGATACGTGACCTTTTCCTAAAGGGTTAATTTGTCGAATTTTACGGTTAATTTGATATATATTGATATTGTGTTTTTCACCACTCACTTTTAAACGAATCAAATTTTGCATGCCGCTGCGGGGAGGTGTGTTGCAACAATATCGTGAAGTTTTTGCGATTAGTGACTTGAAGAACCTTCCTCGTGAAGTTATTGTTTTTATAAAAATACAAAAATACAAAAATATTTTTCTTTTCTTTGTATATATATATGTAAAAGATTAAAAATACAAAAAGATTTTCCTTGTTGTTTTAAATAAATAGAAGACACAATCAATATAACATTCTCAACTGAGGTGTTATCATTATAAGTTTCCGAACAAAAGATTTAAAACTTGCATTTGTGTCGCTCGTGTTTTGGTTTACTTCTATCGGTTTAACAAACTGTGTGAGGGGTATAAGGACGGCCCGACATTAAATTGCGGCCGAAAAGAGACGGTTTTTAATAAGCCATATTGACCTACAAAGTCTCTCCGATCCTTTGTGCGTTTTACTTATAGAAGTGATCATTTCACGTGGGATTATTGGTTTAAGTTCACCGTGTTTTGCCTCGGTCTTGTTTTAATTGAAAGTGTTGTTTTTGATTGTGCATGTGCACTCGCTTTGAAAAATCCAAAAATACTCCTCTCATTCCTCTTATCCGTATGATTCTATTTCTCTTACCCTCTCGTACCGTTTGATTCTACTCTTCTTTAACCTCAAAACCGTTTAATTCTATCTCTTTAACCCTCTATATGTTTAATTCTAATGACGACGATCATCTTCGGTGTATGGAAAAAGATCAACATCATTGTCACAAGTAAGCGTGTGAGCGTGCGGAAGGCCTAGTTCGCTTAATTTTGCAATGTGTGCGAATTATCCATAAAAAATTCTTTTCAAGGTTATTTTGACCACCCGCCACAACCCGAAATACGTTCTAATGTTGACAAACCCGTTCAAACGTCGGAGCTACCTCAAGCACTCACTGAGGGTTACGAGGATACTTTCTTTGAAGTTAGAGCCCGTAATCTAATCGAGCAAATTCAAGCCGATGAAAAAAGGTCGAGAATTAGAATTGATTACGATGAACCCGTTCAAACACCGGAGACCATAACGGAAGTGGTGGAACTTGCTAGCTCTAAGAGCACACCACTTGTCCCAACTCCGGAATCTTCAGAACGTTTTACCGACGATTTCTTTAGGGCTAGAAATGACATGATTCAAAACTTCTTAATTGAACTTCGTCAAGATTCAACTTCGAAATAACCTACTCCATTTTGTGATGTTGTTGAACCCTCGATTCCTATTTCCGAGCCCGAAATATCTTTGTTTGATCAAAATTATTGCTACGGTTGTGGAGACTTGTTACCACAAGGTTTTCGTTGTTACAAATGTATGTGCAAGTGGTGTGGAAACTATCTTGTCAATGGATGTTGTTCGATTTGTGCCGAGAATTCATTTGCTTATGATTCTAACCCTAATCTTTCGCTTATCCTCAAAACAATTTCAATTACCTCCACAAAATTCATACGAACCGTAACCGTATTTTCATCATTTCAATGATCAAACGTCATTTCAAAATTTCTCTCCCCAATACCCTCATTGTGCTAAGTGTGGGGATCCTCATGATGATTATCAATGTCAATCGTGGACTTCCGAATTTGACAACATCCAACCCCCACAGCTTCCCGTCATTGATCAATTTCCTCTTATAATTCTTGAAGAACTTTCCGAGGAACAAGCAGCTCTCAATGAAAGATTTCTAGCCGAGGAGCGAAAGCACTCAAAAGCTTCTCCTCTTTAACGAGGCTTGCCGTCTCGATGACGAGGATGAGGAAGATTGGGAGATGACAAAGGACAAGGTGCATATCTCAAGCCCACAAAGTACCGCACATGTCCACTCTCCACCCTTATCTTGCCTATCTACCATAGAACCTTCGGATAACCTTTTAATGGGGGACGAGCATCTTAGCACTATTCTCGAACGGAACCGCCTTGTGTTGAGAACCTTGTCCCAACCCCAAGTGAGTCCGGGTTATCTCCTGCAATATGTTTGATGAGTCTCTTGATGATGATTCTTCTCCTCCTCTTGACATCCCAAACGATCATGTCGAGATGTTCTCCGATTCTGACAACGATTGTACTTCGTTTGACGATTCTTTATCCTATGGAGACATCGATTATGTCGAGGAGTTACCTTCTGAGCTAGTTAGCTTAGAGGAGGTGAGAGATTCTGATGATCTGGAAATTGAGGACGAGATACTTCGTGAAAAATTGTTCAATGTAAATCTCCTCGTTTCTAAGATCGAATCATTATGTGCTAAGCCAGCTTCATCTCCTATCCCCGTTGTGGATAGTGACTCTATCTTGGAAAAGCCCGAAACATTTCCTGAACTTGAGGCTTTCTCCAATGATTCTCTTCCGAATTTGATGTATTTCGCTTCGATGACGTTCATACTGAAAAAGAGAGTAGTGGCATTCCCACTTTTCATCTTTCCCTTCCTGAGTATGAGTCGTCCACATTTGAATTGCCTCCTCCTTCCGAAAGGAGTAGACTTTTCCATGAGGAGTTCGCCGGTGAACTCGCTCACATCGATCCTCTTCCTCCGGAATTGAGGATAAGCTTTTTGAGCAAAATGCTCTACATCCCCTTTCATCCATGAGTAACTCATCCACCATTGAGGATTTTACCATGGTTGATACTTGCGTTTCATTCCTCTCTGAGGATAAAGTTTTCAAACCCGGTATCTTACCTTTCAAGGGAGTTCACTCTCGGATAGTTCTTAAGTCCAACACGGATGTTGTGACTTCTCTTGTGGTGGATAAGATTTCTGAACATTCCGTTAATGTTCATCAATCTAATCTTTTGCCCACCCGTTGTCAAGAAATTGACACTTTACTTTCTCATCCCGTGACTTCTCCATGTCTTAACTCCTACGGGAGTGAAGATACCATCTTTGATCCCGACATTTCTCATTCTTTTGAGCCGGTTTTATCTCATCGGAGTGGAACTTTCATCATATTCAATGTTTATCCAAACTATTTGAATGAAAGTCCGATGGAGATTTTCTCTTCCACTTTGCTTCCCCACGAACCAATGAATGCGGGGTCGAGTCAAGCTAGCGACTCGAGGAACAAAAACAGTAGCACACTATATGGGTTTTCACCCATATTTCTGACTTCTTTTTACTTTATACCACCCTAGTGTGGGGGAGTTGCCCCACATTGTTGTATATAAAGTTTTCTAAAAAAAAAAAAAAAAAATTCAAATAATGGCCGTAGTATTTCCCTTTTACGTTCTCGGTTTCGGCATAACCGCCGGTACTTTGAATATTGAGGGCAATATTCATTTCTAGTGTGGGGGGAATTCTCACGAATTTTATCTGATGTTTTACCACCCTATCCCCCCATTTTTGGCCAAAATTGTTTTTGGAGTAAGTGTTTCGCACTTACCGGATCACGTTATCAGTCCGCCTAGTCTAATAAACAAAAGGATTGGCTAATCCAGGAGCAAACGGCTCTTGGTAAAGATTTATCAAATCCGCTGGACTTGCAATTTGCCCAAAATTGTATGGTGTTCACCACCATATCTTTAATTTGTAAAGAGTTGGCTAGCCCGCAAGTTTATGGCTTGTGGTAAAGGCAGTTGGAAATCCATAATTGGTAATCAACTCACCAAAGATAATATTGATAATTTATCTAAGAGTTGTCTAGTCCGTAAGCAAACGGCTTCGGTAAAGACAAATCAAAACCGTTGAAAGCCGGTGGTTTGCTCAAAATCACATGGTTATCCTGTACCATAGTTCTTACTTGAACTGAAACATTTGGCTACCGCAAGTAATGGCTTTGGGTAAAGAGATTCAAATCCATTAAGTTTTCTCAAAAGATTGCTAGGGACTAGCAATGTTTTAGTGTGGGGATTTGATGAGTGCTTATTCACTCATCATTTTAGGTCAATCTGAATCGCAAAACATTCAAAACACCAAATGCATCAAAATATTTAAAATATCTCAAAATTGTGTTTTATATGTTTCAGATGCAAAATTATTGAAAAACGAACAAAGTTTGCATAATTGGCAGGTTTCCCCCAGACTTTCAAAAATTGACGAAATAGTCCCCGAGCACGATTTTAAAGAAAAAGTCACCAAAGGTCCTTTTGAAATCATAAGTTGTCATAATTAGTCCTTTGGTGAAAAATTTCAAAAGTTTGAGAAATTACTGACTTTGATCCCCGGATTTTTAAAATTGTCAAGTTTAGTCCTCGTGGTTTCACAATTTGGCAGATTCAGTCCTTACACTATCAGAGATTGTCAATGATGGACCTTGGATTACATTTTCAGAATTACAGGAATGGCCCTGGATTTTCGATTTTGGCAACATTGGTCCCTAGAATGTTTAAATGGACTTATATCTAATCCTAAGTCCATAATACCACTTAGGCCCAAAACCAACCTAAACTACCCAACCCATTTACCCGGTCAAGTATTAACAAACCCAACACACCCCTTCTTCTTCCCCTTTCCCCCACACAAACCCAAGAAACCGAGAGCCCTGCCCCTCCTTTTACCACTCCCACAAACCCTAGATACCTCTCTCTCTTTCTGCCGCTTCCCAAACACTCAACCCCAACTATACTCTTTTACCCAACTTCACCACAACCCAAAACCTCCTTCATCTCTTTACCCAGGTTTACCCAATTCCCAAACCCACTACCCAACCTTTCCCCCCTCCTCTCAGCTCCAGGTCATCAATCCCAGCTACAAAAGACCTCAATGGACGGCTTGGATTCATTTTCTCTTGTACCTACTAAATCAAAGGCTTGGATTGAGTTAAAGAAGCACAAAGGATTGGCTTTTGCTTGACTGCTCTCACAAAATAAACACATCAGAAGACCTCAAGAGAGTGAAGACCAAGATGTTTTAGTATAAATAGGAACATGTTGTAAGCCAGTAAAGGCACCCCCCTAGTTTTATCTAAAAAAAATTTAGTTTTATTGTTTTTTTCTTTTCTGCTGTAATGTATTTTTCTTCAAATCAATGAAAAGCTTTTTAGTTTCATGTTTCTTTGTGTTATGTTAAGATAGTGTTAATCTCATTTGAAAGTTATCAGATTTTAAGTTTAAAGATAGGGGTGATATAATCTTCCAAAACCAGTTAAGGGGTGTTTGTTTTAAGCTATTTACTAGTCAAAAATCTTGCGTTTTACCCGTTTGACTGTTTAGTCAAATGGTTCTCAATGTTTGATTTAATTTCCAAAGCTTAGCAACTGAGTCTCAAACTTGGTATAGAGATTTGAGTATAAAAAAAAAAGTAGTCTGTTTCTGTGTGCAGTCACAACGGTTTTTTTTTGCTGTCCATGGTTCCTATTCTCAGCTTATTTGAAGACCAAATTTCCCAAAAGTTGTTCCTTTTAAACCATCTTGTGCCAAACTCACTCTAGTTTAAGTATCAAGGCTCAAAATTACCCTTTTTCATTGTCAACCTTGAAGTTTAAAACTCAATCTGTCACTGTTTTGAGCTGCTGATCTTGTCAATCTTCCTCAGCTTAATTGATGTCCAAAAAGTGCAAAATTTGTTTTTATTGGTTCCTTGTTCACCCAACTCATTTCAGTTTGAGTTTTGTTCCTTAAACATAACTATAGTTTAGTCAAAATCTTGGTTAAATATGAGCTTTTGCAAGTTTTTTTATGCCCTGTCTCACCCAAAATGTGGCCAACACCAGTTTTTAATAGTTTGATTTTAAGCTGTCTGAAGCTTTCTTTTTGGTCCACATCAGTTTTCTACAAACTTGGCTTGGTTAACTCTCTTTGTTGCAGCTTTCTGTTCAATTTGGAGCTGATCTTCCAGCTTATAAGTAAGCTCTAAAAGGCCCTTGTGGGCTGCTTCATACCTGCAGTCACAGACCTGCACATCAGCTCACAGCTTGTTGATAAGCTACTAGAGGCTTGTTCAAGCCAGAAATTTGGGGGCAAAAGCAAGTTTGGTTGGTGAACTTCAACTCCCCAGAAGCTCTGGAGCTGATTCACTCCACAACCTATTTAAAATAAGCTCCTAACAAGCCCTTGTGTCTGATTTTCTATGGTTATACGCCACTAAGTGGTTTCCTTTTGTTTCAAGTGCTTATTTAGACTTAGTTTTGCTTATTCAGATTACTTAGATCCCATTTAGCATAATTAGTGTAATTAGAATAGGATTCTCCATTCTTGTAGCTTATTAGTGCTTATTGGTAGTTTGTGTGGCTTATTTTTTTTCTTTAGCTTAAGGTTCCCTTAGAGTAGTTTAGGATTTCATTTAAAAGCCAAATGTTTTCCCTTTGTTTCTGCTTAATTGTAGGCTATTCATACATGTCTTAGCTTATGTGTTCTTCTTTTCTATAATCAAACCGCTTATTTCTCATTTGTACTCAATCGTGTGCATAGGTGTTTTTGTTTTAAAATCGTTCAAAATGCCACATTAAGTCCGTTCATAATGTACTTATTGAGGGGCATTCATACAAAAAGTTTTCACAAAAAACACTTATTTGGATTGTCACTTGAAGTTTTGATAAGAGAAATTGAAAAAAAAAAAAATAAGTTTGCAAAAAAGTGGGAGCCAAGGGATTCGAACCCTGGTCTCCTCACTCAGAAACCAAAGCCTCAACACACACACTCCCAACCAACGCCGCCTTGGGACTTGTCTTGTTTTATTTTACACAAACAAACCTTTTACCCTTAAAGCGCTTTTGCTCATAAGCTATTTTTAGCTTATTTCCTGCTTATTTTACAAAGCACCACCCACGTTTTTCAATTTTCTCAGAATCAGTGTTACTTAAAGTAGTTTTTGTGATATTTTCAGATTTTTCTATATTAGTTTACTATTTTTAATCATTTAATGAGTGTTAATTAGTTTTTAATTCGTAGAAAATAATTTAAAAGTCAAAAAAATACCCGGTCTTTTTCTAAAATTATTTTTAGTCAAATAGAACGTAGGAAAACTGATTTCACACCCGTAGCCCTTAAGTTGCAAAATTTTTACGTTTATGGCTCGGGTTGTTTCCCGGTTTTTACGTTTTTACGTTTTTGCACCCTAGGACTTAGTGTAGCTTCGTTTTATCATTTCTTAGGCTTAGTAGTAGTTAGTTTGTAGTTTATTAGGGTTCCCTTGCCTTAATTACCTTCCCGTTCATTAAATTGTAGAAATCGTAATTCAAATCAAACAAATCATTAAAACCAATTCAAGTTCAAATCACGAAACTCAACGAATCCTTCCATTCACACCTCGTTGGGACACGACGGGAAATCACTTTCCGGTATCACTTTTATCACACCCGTGAGATTTGATACGTTGACCTTTTTCCTAAAGGGTTAATTGTGTCGAATTTTACGGTTAATTTGATATATATTGATATTGTGTTTTTCACCACTCACTTTACAACGAATCAATAGTCTTTTCTTGAAAATATCCACCAAAAACTTCCAGCTCGCGACACGGTTCATATTACCCCCGATTCTAATGCCGAGGTGATCAAATGGGACCGAACCAGCCTCACAAGACACTGCATTAGCCACAGATCTAATTTCCGTCTCATCCACTCCCACACCATGAATACGAGATTTTCCCATAATAATTTTTAGCCCCGAAACTATGTAAAAGCATCTTAGGATTCTAGAGAGTTTTTTAAGGTTGAGGAGGGACCAGTCTCCCACAAACAGAACGTCATCTGCATATAATAAATGAGACAAAGTCGGGCCTTTATTGGGAAGAGAAATACCTTTAAGCCATCCACTGTTATTAACTTTCTTCATCATATTTGACAACGCTTCCATCACAATCAGAAACAAAAACGGAGAAATAGGGTCCCCTTGACGCGCATTCCTTTAAAGCACTGAAATTCTTCCATGGGGGAACCGTTAACGAGCACCGCAGATCTGGCCGAAACAAGGGTACCATAAATCCATTTACACCATCTATCCGAAAAACCCATTTGGGACATGATCGACATCAAGAACCCCCAATTCACGTTATCGTAGGCTTTGTTGAAGTCAACCTTAAAAAGAAACGCTTTGCTTTTCGATTTCTTCCACCAAGCTATTAACTCATTCAAAATTAGAGGCCCATCCATGATCGACCTGTCACTAATGAAGGCCGTTTGGTTAACAGAAATAAGAGGACCAAGAACCTTTTTCAGCCGATTAGCCAAAACTTTAGATACCACTTTGCTTGTGATACCCACCAACGTGATAGGACGATTGTCATTCAAGTTACCAGGATCTTTACTTTTAGGAATCAAAGTGATATACGCCGAATTGCACCCCCTGCTTATCTTCCCACTCTCATGGAAAACACGAAAAACCTCCAGGAAGTCAGGCTCTAATTTATCCCAAAAGCGCTTAATAAATTTGAAGGTGAAACCGTCCGGACCCGGAGCCCTGTCGTCTCCACACTCGAAAACGGCTTTTTTAATCTCATAGCTCATAAAGTTTGCCAACAACTCCTGAGCATCCAGATTAGATAGAGTGTTCACTTCCGAACAAACCAGACCCGGTCTCACAGGCCTTACCTTACTAAATTTGTCCCTGAAGAAATTCAGAATGTAGCTCTTAACATCCTTGGGCTTTGAAACCCATGAGCCCTCAATCTCCAGCCCATGTATCGTATTACGACCCTTCCTTTGGTTAACGAGCCCATGGAAAAAACTGGTATTGTCGTCTCCTTCCATGGCCCATTTACTTCGGGAACGTTGTTTCAAATCTTTAGCCTTGCGATCCCATATGTCATTCAATTTCTTTTTACATTCTGTTCTCGTCCACTCCTCCTCCTCCGTAAGTTCAGCGTTTTCCATTATACAATCAAGGTCTTCTAACTCTTTGTTGCAAACCTCAGCTTCTTCTCCTTCTTTTCTAACCATATCATCCCTCCATTCCTTTAAGTGCTTTCGAATCCGTTTAAATTTCCTCAACAATTTCACATCCGGAGGTCCTTTAAATACAAAGGAGCCTATAGCTTTCTCGACAGTCTTGATGCACTCGGGCAACTCCAGCCAAGAGTTGTAAAACCTAAAGGGTTTTGGCCCAAAGTCAAGCTCGAGCAAAGACAAAAGGATAGGATTGTGATCCGAATGCACCCTAGGAAGCGATCTGAAGCAAGCTTCGGGCCACACATTAATCACTTCTTTGCTCACCAAACACCTATCTATTTTAGTCATTTTCTTGCCCCTCTCATCTTCCTTCACATAGGTATACTTGCTGCCCTTCATCTCATATTCAAATAATTCGGCCGAGTCAATGAAATCGTTGAAGTCATTAGCACATTGTTGTTTGAATTTGGACCCCATTCTTTCACACCTCGCCCTCACCACATTGAAGTCACCCATCAGAATCCACCGACCACCCCATCTAGATATCAAATCGGCAATCGAATCCCACACCTCTTTCTTCTCCCTTTTTTTCTGAGGCGCATAAACATTAACAACATATACAAACTCGTCCATCCCTTTGATAACTCCTTTAACCATAAGAGTATTATTTGATTTGAAACTATCTACCATTCTAAAAATACCAGGGTCCCACATACTTATCAACCCCATCTTCCTATAGGATCAACCTTCTCGAAAGCCATCTCCTCGTTACCCCAATAGTTCGAAATAATCTCACTCCCGAAAACACTACATTGAGTCTCTTGGATCATTAAAAAAGAAACCTTTTCCTTAATCTTCAAACCCTTAATCCATTTCCCTTTCTTATCACCCACTCCCCCAATCCCTCTAATGTTTATAGATAAACAATTCATTGAGAAACTATAAAAATACCTTCTTCCTCTATCGTCTTCCTGATTAAACCTTCGTTCTGAACAAGGTCAACTCCCACAAGGTTCCCCGTTTCCATAGTCTCCTGAATCTCAACCTCAACATCATTACGCATCGGGTCTGGGGGAGGGGAATTAGCACCGACATTAGTTACAGTCTCCCCGTTGGAAGTCGACCCTGCGCTAAAACTTCGCTTACTGTTGAGTTCAAGAGACCTGGTGCCATATTCGTTAACGATCGGTTGAAAAGAGTTGTAATCAGCTTGGTCAACTGAGTGATCACTTGATGAGATATTATTCGGTATATCTTGATTATTATTATTAAGCCCAAGCAACCGATCTAAAGAAAATGGGTCCGAATCTCTGGGCCTCTTCCTGGGCCTAGGGGAGAGCCCAGACACATTTTGGCACCAAACTTTATCTAACGAGATACCAGCTTTAAGATGAGAGGAAGAATTGGCACGTGCCTTAGAAGAGAACCCAAAGCGTTTAACACCTGGTCCCACCCTACTTTTTCAATATCTATTATCCACTACCTTTTCCCCAAGTGAGTTTTCATGCACGCCCGCATTAAAACTATGCACCTCCCCATGCAACCTGTTGGTATTCGGGTTGTCTTTCTCAAGGGCAAACCCTTCGACTTCCTCATCTGTTTGTCTCACTTCGCCTTCTTCAAATTCTGCCATCCCTTCGTCTTCCGGCACCGGGGTACCGTTCTCCTCTGAACTATTCCTCCAGGAACCATCACTACCTTCAACGACGCAACTAGGGCACCAATTACTGAATCTTTCATTGACCTATACCTTGAATTTTTTGTTCCGCCATGAAAGAATAACACTTTCCTTAAGCTCTTTTCCATCTCCAACTAGAATACCAACCTCTACTACTGAGAAGTTGTGATCCTTTTTTGAGAAAGATGAGGGCCTAACCACTGTGCTAAAGAGACCACCTATCTTGTTGAATAACTCAACCGACGCCAACTGCAAAGGAACTCCATGAATGCCAACCCAAGCGATTCTCTCGAACGGAAGTGATTGTCCCGACCACGGATCAAGCCTAGTGAACCACGTACACCATACCCCTTTATTGACCATAAACTTGCTTGCCAACGCTGGGGATGGGAAGCTTAACAGTGACAAGAGACCCCCCAAATACTTTATCTCCACCTCATTTAAACCCAAGTTTCCAAGTAGCGAGCCCAGAGTTTCCAAGGTTTTGAGATCGATACAACGAACAGCCAAGGCCCTGTCATGAGAATCGGATGACTCATCAGACGACGAGTTTACTTCTATCACCTTCTCCCTTGCCGCCACACCACCTCCTCCCTTGACTATCTCACTGAATAAGACTCCTTGATTGTGTCCAGGTTTACCTCCTCCTAACTTAGGGGGGATGACGTTGGGTTTAACAAAAGGACGTGGCCTGTTGGAACCCACGTTACCAATATGCTCGTTCTCTACTTCATACCTGGCTAAATTGATATTCAAGGAGAATTTCCCTATCTTCACGATCGCCATCTTGGCTTCCAAGGACTTCCAATCCTGGGGTCGGACGAAAGTAACGAATCCAAAACTTGTCCCATCCACCCCTTTCTTCTTAGCTATGTAAACCCTAATGATATTCCCAAACTCCTTTAGTCTATCCGCCAAATCCCAAGGACGGCATCCTTCTGGAATATTGGAAACGAAGAATTTGATGAGTTGACCCATTTTGTTACTCATGTCTCCCTTCTTGTCTTCTTTGTGCCTTCTTCTCCCTATGACCTCTTCCCATTCCTCTATTTTCTTTTTTCTCTCCCTATTTTCTCTCTCACACATGGTTCCCCTGACTTAGAGCTGGCATAACAGGTCACACGAACCTGTTAAGACACGAACCTGTTAAGGTCAAACACGAACACGATCTGTTAGCTTATCGTGTCATTTTTCTCAAACACGAACACGACACGAAAATAAACAGGTTAACCTGTTAAAGACCTGTTAAGAACCTGTTAACACTTAACATGCATAGAAAGAACTATCACTCTATCAGCAGACCCACATAAACATACAATTTCAGAACATTTTCACAAATCTTAAGTCTTATATATAAATGAGTAGGGTTTGTTGTAATTTCAAGGCTTATATATATATATATTTTAATTTTAACAGGTCCTGACCTGTTAAGACATGTTATGTTAACAGGTCTTAACAGGTCAGACCTGTTAAGACACGAAACCTGTTAAAGGTCAAACACGAACCCGTTAAGACCAGTGTCGCGGTCGCGGTCGTTAACTGTGTTTCGTGTCAAAATTGCCAGCCTTACCCTGACTGCTGACTTCTCTTTACTTCTGTATGATTTTTCTTCAACTAGGATGAACATAGTATCAACTCCTACGAACTTTAGAATCCGATAAGAATGTCAAACGATCATAAGAATTAAGTGCTCTAAGTTTGCGCCTTTTGTTTAATAAACATTCACCAAGATTCAGGTACACCATTATTAAACAGTTAATCAACATACACTGTTATTTGCCACCACCACACCACCCTCCAAACATTAATGTTTAACAACTAGTTTCAATTCAAACCAAAAACACTATTTACAAAACAATAGAAACCCGATCAAACACAATTAGATCCGATATCTAGAACCATTACTGCAAGGGCGAGATCAGTTGTCGCTATGGCATTTGATGACAAAAGGGTATGTATGTGGTTAAACATCACTCGTCGGATCTGCCAATTTCCATCTCAAATGAGATTTGTGTTTTATTTTATAGAAACAAAAAGATTTAAAAAAAAATTATTGGGTAGCGGATATGTGTTTGAAGAAGAAAAAGATGTTGTTGTTGGTCTATATAGAAGTTGATGTGGTTTTGGTTTTTCATCTTTGGCAATGGATCCACTAAGAAGAAAAAATAAGAATAAGAAGAATGAGAAATGTTTTAAGCCACACATTTTAAATGAAGAAGGAGAATTTCATGGGAGATGCATCTCCTTTTATAGGTGCATCTGAAATGTGCGGCTGTGGTTATTTCTCATTCTTCTCATTTTACTTAAATTTCTTATTTGATCCTTACTCTTTCATCTTTTGTATACTTTCCTTGTGTATTTGATTTTAATTTAGGTTTTGATGATTTTGGTTTTGGTTGGTTGGTTTTGGTGGGTAGAATAAGCCTTAGGATCAAATAAGAATAAAACTTATAATAAGAAAGATGAAAAATAACTATAACTACACATTAAAGATACATTGACTTGAATTAAAAGTATCCCTAATCTTTTATATGCACAATAATATATTTTATAGCTAAAAATTATATGCATATACATATATTAGATGCATTCCGTCAAATTTAACGAATCCTGTATATTTTTCGTACTCTGCGGGTCAAATTTGTAGCTAGTACTACTTTCCATTGTTTTCACTTCAAAATCACTTTCGAAATTAAGTGGGATGCATATAAATGAATAGAAATGCATCTAATTCAAGTCGATGCATCTCAAATATGTGGTTATCATTATTTCTCATTCTATATTTTCTTCTCACAGGATCCTTACCCGGTAGAATATAAGAGGAAGATGATGCCTGGCAAAGATGGTATGATATGTGTTTGTAAGTGTGTTGAGATGACTAGGTTAAAGAAAGAGGGAGAGGGAGTACTTGAATGGATGAAAATACCCTCCAATATTCAACACATGTTGTAACTTAACACCTTGTCTTAACGGACGTTTGGTCAAGGGAATGTTCATGAAAAGGGTTTCAGAGTTGGTGACGGCATTTGCAAAAAAAGTCAAATGACCAAAATTGAAAGTTACCGCAAACCACAAGGATGATCTTTGTAAATTACTCTTTCAATTATTGTACCACATAATCACTACAATAGCTTTTAAATAATTGTATAACATGATTGATCACTAAAATAGTTTCAATAAATAGTTAAATACCTTATGAGAAATCATAGCAATAGGACTAAGGACCATACTTGTATAAGCTTGGAGCTTTTATTGGGCCATTTATGGATCATTTTGTTGGAGAGGGACTCAAAACTCATTTTATCCCCCTTGGCAATGGCATTATCTCAATCATCATTTATCAGGACTGTTCGGCGTAAGTTCCCTGGCTTGGACAAGGCATTTAGTCTATGTCGCTACCCATCTCCTCAAAATCAAACGAGAAAAAAGAAAGAGAAGTTCTTTGAATTACCATAGACCAATTGCAAAAATTCAAAAGCTACTCGACTTATCTAATGAATAAGGAATTAAAAAATGTTTCTCCGAAATTGAGGGCTTCTAAACCTTTACAAGTACTTCGCCATTTTGCATTGTAACTTGTTGTGCTTACGAAGTTGCTCTTTTATTGATACATAACAGTCTTTCGGTGTGTTCACAGTTGGTTAATGTTGAGCCTTTATTTTGGTTTTATACAAATCTATATATCGCATCTATTCATTACTCGACCACTATCATTTTGAATTGCATTATACCTATTAAAGAATTGTAGCTATTTTCTTCCGAGTCATAAATTTTCATCAGAAAACGAAACAAATATGAAGTACATAACAAGGAAAATAGACAAATATCCATATAGGACCATTATGCAGGGTTTCATTCACTTAGAGTTAACCAAAACTAGAATTCAAATTCTTGTGATCATCTCGAGTAAGCTTTGTTCCACTGCTGCAAACACAACCAGGAAAAAGGACATATAAGTTAGCATGAGAAGTGCAAATGTCACCATTAATAGAGTAGCTTCCAGCAAGAACATTCGGATTCTTGCAACACCTATTTATGGTGATATTAACAACTCACATGTCGGCCTCAAATGCTAGAAGATCATAAATAAGTTCAGCAGTTGGGCATCCTAGTTTCTATTTGTACATTCAAGTTAATACCTGTTATGTTAACATTCATTTATCAACCAATAAACAAGTTTATCAAAATCACGTTGTTCCAGTTTAAAGCAAGTGATTATCAATTATATTAGCATTCCTTTATCAACCAATCACCAAAATTATCAACATATGCACAATGTAAACACATATGCATAAATTAAGACATATATGCATACATATTTTCTTGATTTTATATTAACCTTAAAACCAATATGAACCCGCCTTTTATTGATTCTATATTCGCAATAAAACACATATGCACCCTTCTATAAAGCCTTGAAACACATAATCACCTTGTAAATAAACTACTGGTTGGTTTAGATGTTTTTATAATGTACACTTTAAAAGTTTAAACTACTATATAGTTGCAAGCCTATTACAAAAGCAAAATATCATTATTTCGACACCGATCTTAACATAAACCTAATCCTGACATTCTTTTATCTATAGCACCAACAATTTATGAGAATTAAATTTACACATATACAACCAAGTAAATGATCAACATAATTAATAATTATCTTTTTATTAAAAAAATAAAAAATAATAATAATCTAGAAACTTACAGGGATCTTACAAAGAGGAACTTGAGCCTTGAATTAGATGTAATCACCATGTGCTTAAAACCCACCTTTCATCACCAAGTGCTTAAAACTGTTGATACTTGAAACCGTTGATCACTTGAAATCGTTGATACAAATATCAAACAAACCAAGAACCACCATCTTCGTCCTTTAGCACAACCATCACCATTGTTCTTCTCTAGCACAACCATAAAAAATGAGATAAAATCGATTGATGCTTGGTTGATCTAATAAAAACGAATATAAAAAAAGGCACTTACTGACTTTGTAGATCTCAGATTGATGTTTGCTCGAAATTTACAAACTAAATCGAACTAAAAAACGTACAGGAAGTATACACAGGATGATCGATCTAGGAGAACAATGGGTTAACAATAAGGGTTCACGAGTGATTGATATATCAAAAAGAGGTGAATTTTATGGTAGTTTTTTTTGTGGCTAAATATTAGATCTAGAGAGGAGAGGCTGCAGGTTTTTTTTGGGAGGTGGGTTTCTAGGTTTCCAATACTTTTTTAGGATATATACGGTTCTTTTATTTATTATTGGTATTATTGAAATATTAAAATGTCATAAATACCCTTTGAAAATAAGATGATTTAAATAAATGAAAATTAATTTATTAAATTCTAAATGGTCAAAAGTGGTATTGTAAAGTACTGTATATAAGATTGATACTATATAGAATACATCACTATATATATATATATATATATATATATATATATATATATATATATATATATATCTATACATATATATGAGACTACATATGCCACGTCATTAATACTGACTAGGCATTTTAATGTTGACATGGCACATCATTTGATGAGGTGGAAATGATGACTAGGCACTATTTCGGGTAAATAATGTAAAAAGTTTGTAACTTAGAAAGATTCGAACACTGGTCTTAACGTACACAAATAAGTGAATCAACCAGTGGAGCAATCCACATAGTGTGATACAAAATTGCATTCCCTATTAATATACAACCATTACTCTGTTTGCATTCAAAGTTTGAAATGCACCAATCAACTAATTTTAAAGGGCTTGAAAAGGTCAAACACATAACTCCTCTTTAATATTATCTCCAAAAAATCTGGTTGTCCTATTTACTTTCAAAGAAAAACGCTTCATCTAAAATTCATTTTCAAATCCAAAATTAGGGTTCTAGCAACAACATCAGTTCGGCTATTCAACTATGTTCAGTTTTGCAGCCTCCTACATACACGGATCCATTCATATGTTTTTTCACTAGTAATTCACTTTAACCGTATGTTCTAATGTATACTAGGATAGTGTTATAGGTTTTGGTTTTGTTTTAGGTTATTAGTTTATCTATGATAAAAAGGTACGACTTTTTGTTGATGATTAATAGTTTAATTTGAAAATTTTCAGGTTGTATTGTGGTTAATTGCAGTGTCAAGTGCTTGATGGTGGATGTTTGGTGGAGCGTGCAACAACTATTTGATTAAATGCCTAAGAGAAGAGAACTATTAAAGGTATGCTATAAACTTTTTCTTTGCTCCTAAATTGTGTTATTTAGGTGCAAATGAGATTTAGTATTAGTAATAAAAAGGTTGTGATGGTACCTAAACTCATTAGCAATGAACCCTTAATTAGGAAATGTGATATTATTAGCCTTGATGTTACAAGTTCATATTATGAATATTGATATTCACTGTGTTACAGTTACACATTGAAAAACCCATATTTGCGTATACATGTAAACCATTTTTTTACTCTTTTAGTCGTTAATTTTTATAGAGTTATTATCCGTCTATTAGGCATTTAAAATTAAACTCATATTGTTTATCCATTTTGACCCGTGATTTATTTCGTCCATTTGGCCACTAATACTTGAAAAGTTATGAAACTGTATGTAATGTTTATACCATGTTTGCGCTTTTGGTTATATGATTAGAGAATAAGTATTGATAAAGCACTTGTAACCGTTCTTTTATTTAATTTGTGATATTGACTATCAAGCCAATATGATTAGTTTGGAGAGACATAGGAATGTAAATTAATGTTTAAAATGGAAATGTGTGAATGCTAAGAGCTGAAGAAGTTGTTCGAATGTAAAGAAATACTAATCTTTGAATACTGTATTTTTATAATTTATAATTTATCTTCTACTCTCATCTCTTCAAATAATGTAAATTTCTTATCGTGAATGGTTAAATGTGGACCTTGAACTTAATTATTATGTTGCATTGTAAGTCCAAATCAAAAGAAAGGCCACATTTAACTCTTCTGTGAACCTCGATTTATTTGGCTCATTTTCGTTGATGTGGCATAAGTTGTTTTAATTTTGGACTTTATTAATATGCATTCTTATTTTTATGTTTGTCATATGCAGCAGGATGTTAGATAGCCCGGTTTAATATGAATATTGCTAAGATTTAAAAAGCTACATCTTCATACCAGGAGAGAAACAGTGTATTTTCATTTCATGCTCTCAACATCTGCATTAATTACTCCAATAGTTTTATGATGCTCTCTTTATGTTTGCTTTATGTCATTACTTTCAGATTGCAGACATGTATAATGATCAGAAGCATACCTAAGGTAACAATCAAGATGACGACGATGATGAATGAGAACACATGCAGATGTTATGACATACAAGTTTTCTTATACTGTCAACCAACCTACTTCAAAGTGCTTTGTAAGTTTCATACTGGAAAACATTGACACGAACTTTTTTTGTTTATTCTGGATAGATGCATCAGAAATATATGGGAGTTAGCTATACTGACCGCAACCATCTATTGTAGTGCTTATCAGCTTATGCGATGGTTTCTTTTATGGCATCACATGAGACCCATATTTTATAGATTGTTAACCAAGTTGGGTATGTTGCAATTTTTTGCCATGTCTCATGAAGTCCCGTTTAATGCCTATGAATTTTAATTTTAATACTTGATCATGGGTTTTTAGCCTGCAACTTGTAGCACCATGTGTTATATAATGCATGTAGTGATGCTAACATTTATACAGAGATCTTGAATAATATGTAATTTTGTAATAATGCTTTATGATGTTATCTTATAGGCAAGGAAACTCCACCCTGATAAAAATCATGGAGATTCAAAAGCTACCCATAATTTTCAGGTGCGATATTTGACTTGATCATCTTTTAGATTATATCCTCTTAATTATTTGTTGTTCTCATTTCTGAATCTTGAATATCAATAAATGGCATCCGTTCATAATATTATATGCATATAGGTTCTTGGTGAAGCTTATCAGGTTCTAAGTAATCCAGAGAAGCGTGAAGGGTATGACGAATGGGTAAAATGGTTCGCATAACAAAAGTTAGCTAAAAGGAATAAGGTCAAATGGTTTGAAAGCGAATATATTCTATATTATTATAATCACAGCCTCCCAAATCTTCATTTTTTAAAGTTTGCTAAAAGCAGTTTGGATTTTTTGTTTGAAATAAGTTGTATCACACTTTTGATGTGCTACAAGACTATTAGCGATATAATTGTGATTTCTCTTGCTACTTTTCTATTCTATTATGTTTTTAGGAGTTTTTCAGGAGCAATAAATGATTATTTCATGCTTTCTTGTAGACAATTTCAAGCAAATGTCGAACGAATGAGACTTATGATTTCTTCATGTGGGGATGATACACTGTAGCTCTGCAGATAGATTATATGCACTACTTTACAGGTATCTCTAGCTCTCTCAACATCACAAATTATTTATTAACTATGATATATGGTGCTAAATCTCTTACAAGGGGTGTTTGGACCTGAGTTTTAAAACTGATTGTCATATTTCAGCTTGCGAGTTTGGGCTAGATCAAATGTATTTTGTATATTTTTATGACATGTTTAACTGAATTGTGGGTCTTATAATCTTAATATGACTTAATGAAATTGAGTTTTCACATAACAATGACCACAAACATAAACTATGTTTATTGTTTAATTTTGAAAGGTATTGCAGGTCGTTGCTGATGGCGGCTTGCTGTTGATGGCGGATTATTGCTAATGGCGACTTGCTGATTATTGCATTAAATTGAGATGAGATATAAATATGTACAGTTATAAACTTTTCCGGATTTAACAAGCTAACATAAGGTACAATTTTGTAATATTTTGTTCTCATTAATAGTATTCCAGCCATTTTCTTTATTACTTTCCGAGTCTGATGGGCTATTACCGTAGAATCTATTAATAGCCCGTCTTACCGCGGATGCTGGCACGGAGTTAGCCGTGGATTTTAGTCTTTTACTACTTCTTACCTTTCAATCAATCTTCTTACCTTTTAATCAAATCATTCTCATATTTTGTTATAACCCGTAAAAAAGGTATGGAGTATAAAATATTTTCAACTAATTAATAAATTCTCAAAAGCTAAATATGTCAATAAAATAAAACTCATGGTATTTGTTTGATAAAATTTGGTATTGCTTGCTGCTGCTACCCAAAGTTTCTCACTTTGCATCTTGCTTAAATATGTAGAAGCATCCTGATAGAACCATGCTGATATCTCCTTGATGATAGCAACTTGATGATAACACCTTGATGATAACACTTTTCTGATAGAACCGTGCTGATATAGCCTTGCCGATAGCACCATGTTGACTTTAACAACGTGCTGATGTAACAGTGTTGATAGTAACTCGATTCCACCTGCCGATAGCACCATTCGATACAATCGTGCAACTAGCAAGTTGCTTATAGTACTTTGCCGATAAACCCATGCTGATAGCACCTTGCTGATAGAATTGTGTTAAAGTGCTGATAGCGCCTTGCTGATAATCACCATCGTTATGTTGTTTACAACACCTTGTTGTGGATGCTTCTTGCTACTGTTGTGGCTGAGGCTGTTTATACTGTATAAAATTTTGAGGTATAATACATTTTTTCTTTTTATAATAAGTTTAGTCTTCTACAATATCTCATAAGGAATGTGTAATCCCATTGTTTACGGCGTAAATATAAGTGAAGAGAAGTTCATGGCACACTTCTTGCAGTGCTCGGGTTGAGTGATGGCATGATTTCTGTATAAACCATTCTGAATGTAATATTAACTATTCTTAAATTTCTTCTTAAGACTTGTATTATTTTTGAATTTCTAATTTAATCAAGTATTAACTTCTGTAAAACCTTAAGTCATTGAAAGTTCAGAATGAAAACCCACTATGATTATCAATATTGCTATATATATATTCTACATCTATTTCCATTGATCCAAATAAAGGCGACCTGCTAACTAAAGTATATTTGGATTTTTTTTTTGCTATTTTAACTTTTTCTTTAATGAAATGCTTTTCTTAATTAACTCATTGTTTATGTTGTGTATATGGGGAATAAGTGAAATGATGATATACTGATGCCAAAGCTTCCTTGCTTTACTTGGTTACATGCCAATTTTATTTCGCTCTTTTGCTTTACCCCGATTTCAAAATATTTGCAGCATACCAAGTATGTGCAAATTCTTTTATCAAATTCCTTCTCTTCCCACAGCAAATACTATAACCCTAATATCTAAACCAAATTTATAAATATCATAGGTTTCCTAATCATAAAGACATTGTGTTTGTATATAGTTCGATGCAACACATGTGCTTTGCAAATTTGAGTACTACCTTAAACTAATTTATAGATTATGTGAATGTGTTTCTCATTTCTTACTAAGGTAATTCCGTAAAACTCTTAACACATATGAACATATGGACATTACTTAGAAATAGACTTTGTTTATACATGTTAGTTTGTGGTAAATGACAATTTAAGTAAAGTTTAGATCTTATTTTTTATTTTATTTTTGAACGGCGGAGATATTATAAAACTAGCAAAAGCTAGAAGCACATTACAAGAAGGTTATGAAGAGTAAAAGATTCCTCAACCAACCTACCCAACTAACAGAAGCACATTACAAGAAGGTTATGAAGAGCAAAAGTTTAGATCTTATTTCATTGTGATATTAAGATTTATATGCTAATTATGACCATATAATCGATGTGGGGCAGAGTCCAAAATACATTGAGTGCTTCACCGGAGACGATGAATCATGTTGCGACTTCTGAGACGGGAATTCAAAGATATTTGAATAAGCAACATATATTTGTGTTAAAAAACGGTTTCGTTATCTTTTTCAATATATATTGCATGATTCCTTTATAAACATTTTTAAAATTCGGCATGTATTATCATGAAGCTCGCCCGCCCATTCGGGCGGGCTATGAAGCTAGTATATATATATATATATATATATATTAGCTACAATTAATTGTAGCCAATTGGCTACAATTTTGTACTAAAAATGTGGGTCCCTGATTATTTTTGTGGGTCCTGATTCTTTTTTGTGGGGCCCTGAATCATTTTAATAAAAGATTGTAGTCAATTGGCTACAAAAATTTTAGCCAAACTATCCCTTATATATATATAATCCGGATCGATTGAGAAGATTTTTATTTTGAGAAGATTGAGAAAGTTTTCAATAACGATAGATTTTTAACTTTAATTCATGTTTTTCAAGCGTAAAAGTCATTTTAATGTGATTAAAATTCAAAATGTGTAAAATTTTTTTGAATCAATGTTGAAAATCTCTCGATTTTGCAATATATGTAGAATACTGAATCATCTGTAAAACTTTAATGAATCATCATCATAACTCGATTTTAACAATGATTTGTGAATCAAATTTGTGATGTATAGATTTGATTCACTATAAAATGATGTTTACTTGTGAATCAAATAAAAAACATAAATCAATTTGCTCAAACGAAGATTTGTCAATGTTCTCAAAATAAAAACCTTCTCAATGGAATCGGAGCCTATATATATATATATATATATATATATATATATATATATATATATAGGGGAAATCTTAGCTACATCAAAGTTTAGCTGTAGTAGTTATACACCGCATTATAACACCCTCGGTACATGGTGAAAAATAAAAGTTGATTCTACACATGATGACTTTATATGCAACCTCCATTGTCAACGTGTGTGGGGTTTTATCTTATTTTTCACTATGTACCCGAGGGGTTTATAGTGTGTGTAGTTAATACACCTTGGTGTAGCTAAGATTTTCCAATATATATATATATATATATATATATATATATATATATATATATATATATATATATATATATATATATATATATATATATATATATATATATATATATATATATATATATATATATATATATATATATATATATATATATATATATATATATATATATATATATATATGTATATAGTGTAGGGTTATATGAACCAAGAAAATGCGAATCATGTAGAACCACCATTGTACTCCTAATAATGCATGATGTATACCATATCAATGCAAGGTGGCACTATTGAAAATATCTATATCTTATTTTGAAGGAAAATTTTAAATTAAGGGCAAATTAGGTATTTTCATTCTCCATAAAAATAGCATCTCATACCCTAATTATCCATCATTAACCTCTCATCACCACATTCATACGTTTTTATGCCCTTCCTCTAGATGTAACCACCACCACTCTCCGAAAAAAAAAAAAAAAAAAAACTGCCGCCACCCTTTCTATCCCATCTCCATGGCCTTGTTCTAGCGTCTACATCAACAATCGCTGTATCGTAAACGTATCACAGATTTAAGGTTCGTTTGTTCTTTGAGGTTCTAGATCGCTAATTTTATTGTGTTTTTAACAGTGTTGCAAAAGAAGGTCTACAAGGCCGATTAATCGGCGCTTAGGCGCTACAGGGTCACCAACCTTGCCGATTTATGTAACTGGGTCAAAAAAATAGGTCAACCGTGGTCAACGGTGATCAACGGCGGTCAATGATGGTCAAACTTCCCGGAAACCCACAAATCTTGCCAAAAGTACCCAAAACTCACTGTAAACTTATTTTGATCACTTATAATAACCGTTTTAGTTTATTACAAGTTTTTTTTAGAAAAATTCTTGCCGAAAATACATAAAACTCGCCACAATTACACAAAACTTGGCAGAAATACCTAAAATTTTCTAAAAATGTCAATCCGATTAATCACCGATTAATCCCGCCTAGACCGATTACAAGCTACAAGGTGGTCGACCGCCCGACTACCGATTCGCGATTTTTGCAACCTTGGTTTTTAATGTTGTGGTAAACCAAATGATCTAATACTTTTTGGGTTATTTTTTATGTTGATTGATGAATAAAGGGTTGGCGAAAATGGGTGAAAAAGAATGGTATTTTTTCTGTGTGAGGGATAAGAAGTATCCTACCGGGATGAGAACTAATAGAGCAACCGCGGATGGATATTGGAAAGATATGGAGAAAGATAAGGATATTATTTTCATTTTTTTTATAAAATTATTTCATACCCTTTAAATGATTTTACATTTGTATAAAACCCAGAATTTGGATTATCATTTGGTTGGTTGAATGGCGCCGGATCAGATGTTGTCTAAAAAGCAGGAAAAAGGTAATCTTTTTTTATTTGCATTATGTTTATTTACATTGTTTTTGAAGAATTAGTGTTTATTTGAGTTTGGTATGAACTTTATTCAGAAGTTGGAGATTAGTCTGTTAGGTGGTGACATGAAAAATATGATATTTAGGGAAAGCGAATTGCAGGTAATGAGTTCTTGTAAGGTTAAATATAGACGGGGATGAAGTTAAAGAAATTTGATCCTTTTTTTTGTTATGATTAGTGTGGTCAGAGTAGTTATTAGTAATAATGGGGTTTGTATTTTTTTTTATAGTGCTTGATAATAATAATGAGGTTTGTGAATTGATTATAGTGTAAACGAGTGTGGAAACCCGCGCGATGCAGCGGGATTGGCTTCAAAGGACTTACTTTGTAGCGACACTTAAACCTTAGGGACTAATTTTGCCAAGTTGCTATAGTTAGCAATTAATTTTACAAGACTTACTTTGCAACGCCCCTTAAACCTTAGGTACTATTTTTGCCAGATTGCTATAGATAGCAATTAATGCCGCAGGACTAATTTTGCAGCGCCACTTAAACATCAAAGACTATTTCTGCCAAGTTGGGAAAGTTTGCATTTAATACCTTTGCTTGTTACTGTTTTCTTCCCCCACATTTAGTATATATAGTAATGTTTGCTGATTAGTTTATTGGTTTTAAATGTAGCTGATTATTAAAATCGCTGCTGGAAATGGAGTTGGTAAAATTTTGTGGGCCAGTGAGTTTCTTCATACTTAAATCTTTGTTATCTTGTTGCTAGAGATATAAACATTGTCGTATGATCATTGTTTATGCATCAATATGTTTATGCTTATGAAAGTTAAGATATAAACATTGTCGTATGAGCTTACTGTTTGTTAGCCCAACTTCTGTTTTGTGTTTTGTTTGTGAAACTTAAGTATTGTGAATTTAAAGTCAAATGCTTGTCACTGAAGGGAATGCACATTTTTGAATTAATGGTGTAGTTATTTGATTTGTGTTTATTATCATTAAGGTTGAGTAGAATGTGTTATGATAAAGCACATGTGGATCATATGATTATGGTTGATTGAATTTGTTTGTACGCATGTTTATCGAAACCGATTGGAACATATAATTCACATATATGCCTAGCAGGTAGTAAAAGGAAAAAATAATTTTGTTGGCTTTCAATTACGTTTACAAGTATGGTCTTCTACTGTGTGTTATGTATTTGATTTTTCTTATAAATGTATTCATGTTAACTGCATTTATTTCAATAGAGTGCATATGTGTTTTAAGGTTAAGAGTGCATGTGTATTTTGTGGCTGAAAAAATTAATGAAAAGGGTTTGCATATGTGTTTTATGGCCCATAAAAAAGTTAATGAAATGGTGTACATATGTGTTTTTAGGGTTATATAAAATCAAGATAAGAGTTATGCATTTATGTTTTAAATTATGCATTTATGTTTTTAGGGTTGTATAAAATCAAGATAAGAGTTATACATATATGTACAAACTGATTTATGGGGTGTTTGGGGTTACCTGATCTTTTAACTTGACAAAGCCTTTTTAAGATATCTTTTTGAATAAAGGAAGCTTTAAAAAGAGAGAAGCTTTAAAAAAATTGAAGGGTACATATGTGTTTTATAGTTGGTATATGCATGCACATGTATTTTAAGTTATATATATATATAATCAATTGAATGGTGCATATGTGTTTTAGAGAGTGTTTTTATAATTGGTATATGTGTGCATATGTGTTTTAAGTTTTGTGCATACATGTATATGATAATTGTTATTTTAACAAAGAATAACCTATAAGTAAGTGTGCATATGTGTTATGCTAGTTTATTTACCAAGTATAGCTTATGAGTAAGTCGACATATGTGTTTTGTTAGATTATGCATATACTAAGACTACTTGTTCAACTAACCAAAACTTATAATTGATTACGGCAGGTTACTCGACGTTGTGGATGCTGGCACAGACTTATATAAGTTAAGATGAGCGATACGATAAAATTACATGTGTGCACAAAGATTAAAAACACATGTGCAAATTTTATGTGTGTTTGAACCAGTCAAGGAATACATGTGCACGCCAAAAAGATGAACCAACTGTAAAAGACATTAGATTATGCACATGTACATGCTTTATATATTTGTAATAAAGTTGAATACAAGTGTAAACATAATGATGTTTGTACTAAAGTTGAATATCATATCAATAAAGTTTTATTTCTATTGTAAAAGTTTTATTTCTTGTATATATATTTATGTAATATTTCTTATAGATATATGTGCATATACAAAATACTTATGCATAAAGGAAAAATAAAATTGTCATAATGTTGCTAATAGTTAACCTTATTTTTTACAAAAACACATGTGCACATACTGCATTTTTAGATATTTCTAATTAAAAAAAAAAATAAAAAAAAAATAATAAAAAAAAAAACCTGAAATTTAGGAGTTAAAAAAACGTTTTTACTAAAAAAATCAAAAAGAAAATAAAAAGGTAATTTTACCATTATACCCTTTTGAATTAAATAATAAAAATTAATATTCAAAAAATCGATTCGGTTGATGCCGGTCTCAGCTTCTCGATTTTATTTGGTTAAAATAACCCTTCCATATATATATATATATATATATATATATATATATATATATATATATATATATATATATATATATATATATATATATATATTAATTAGACCCTTCAATCCTCACTGAAAGTGACATATATATGGAGCCAATCCATGTGACTTCACTAAATGGTCGTGTAAAATTAGCAATATAATTTAGGTAGCGTGTATATGCATGTCTAATGTAATGGTTTTCTGGTAATGTTTTATACTGTACGAAGTATGAATCAACTTTGTTACAAGTGATTGTTACGATGTTCATAAATGTAATCTATGTTAGTCGGGTAACCGGATAAGTTTTTCTTTGGAGAAGTCGTCTTTAGCTTAGATGTATGCAACTTAATCGAAGTATTTTCATAACCGTTTCCAATAATTTTGAATTTCCCTTACCACATCAATTGTGAATTTATTTGAACCTTAGAACTCTCATGAAGAGATTATGTAATCTATGCTACTCATACAAAACTGAAGTGGAGGGTATTTTGTTTCAATAACTAGCTAGTTTTATCTACTACTTCGCACTTGAAAAGACATCAAAGCTACTTTTCTTTTTATCTTGTTATAACATTGCTTGATACAAGTAAGTGGTATCACTTCATTTTTGATATCCACAATGTGAAACAGATCATATCGTTCAAGCTAAGTCAAGAAGTAAACCATTCATATATCAATTTCGTTTATATCTTATATTGTTGCCCGACTGTACATTCCAACCAAAAAAGAAGAAGCATATATATACTCTTTTATAAAGGATTTAAGCAAATCTAAATAAATAACTCTTAAAATTTTTAAAACCAAAAAACTTTTTATGAATAGAAAGCTACTTTGCCAAGCATAAAAATTCAAACATACATATAGTTATATTATAAGTTACATTTAAATATTTAAGTGTCTTTTATATCTATATCAAAAATTTAAGTGTTTTTATATCTATATTTGTAACAGTAATACAATACTGTAACAATCCATTTAAAACATTACAAGATTGTAACAATCTATTAAAAAGTTTAAAACCATTATTGTAACAGGCTAAACCCACTTGATATAAAAGACTCAACAAAACATGCTCAACACAAAAACACACATTTGAACCGGACGCACAATCTAAGAAAAACATTTGTTCGCCACAAAAATAGATATTTAGTACCCGCGATGCATTGTGCGGGAACCCTTATACATAATGATAGCTTAATGTTGTTTACGATCAATGAATGTATGGGATTATAATGTCATGAGAGGAGTTTATTTAGACAACGGGTACTACTTTTATAGTATTTGTTTGCAATTATGGGTCAATCTTTCTTTCTTTCGTAAATATGTGTTATATTGGTGTTTGTGGGCCCATAATTTTCCTTTGCACATTTTGTTTACTATTTTAAACCCTTTATCAGTAAGATTTATCTATAACAACAAGCACATATATTGCCCTGTTTATGTTAGTTTTATTGATATAAATTAGTAGTCGTGAGTTATGATCGAATTCGAGATCAAAGGATTACACGCTTTACGTATGAGAATTAAAGTTAATAATTAAATGTAAATGTTATATTTATTTATTAATTACACGAAATTATATATAAAGGACGTTAAGTTAATTAAGTGTAATGGACTAACGGTCGTTAAATGTAATTGAAAGGACTAGATGTGAAATTAGAGATAAAGAAAGTTCTAGAATCCCTTGGGGAGTCCTAAAACCGATCGGCTAAGGGTTTACAAACCCAACCCATGCTTAACTTGTTCACCATATCCGAACCGAATTTGTCAAAACCGAACTGAACCGAACTAAAAATTCGGTTTTCGGTTTGGATATGGTTTTGACTATCTGAACCGAAAACCGAATTTACATAAATATATATTTTTTTATATATTTATATATAAAAACATTTTATATATTTAATATATATTTTTTTATATATACAAAAAGACCATTAAAATTTTATCCTAATATAAAAAATCACTTTTTATGCTTGAAATAATTTTTTTTTGGCCAAAAATCTATTTAATTAAATTAAAAAAATATATAAATTCGGTTTTCGGTTTTGACCCATAACCGAACCGAACTTCAGTTCGGTTCTCGGTTCGGTTTAGTCACATATATTTTCGGTTCGGTTCGGTTTACCCAAAAAAAAATAACCGAACAAATCGAACCGAATAAACCGTTTAACCCGAGAACCGAACCGATGAACACCCCTGGAGGGAAATATTATTTTAGGTTGTTGGGCAACGGGCCCTTGTGCCATGTATTATATAGATAATATAGGTCTACCAAGTGTGGTGCTTGTCAAGGGTGATGATCTAGGCCCAAGTAGGCTTAAGATATTCCTTTCACGTCTTGGTGTCCGAGGTAAAAACAAAATGCATGACAGGAAAGGGTTGGGAGACATTATAGATCATTATTTAAGTCTTTTTGCAAGTCAGAGTCCAGAATCTCAACATTTGGGCCAATGCCTCTGAACTGCCAGGTATACTCTAATACTTCACTTTGCAAATTTAAAAAAATAAATAAATAATTTTTTAAGTTTAAATTAATTATGAGAAAAATAAGTGATGTGCTTTTAATTCGATGCCAGCTACGACATCAATGTTAGCCCAATGTCATTAGCTGTGTATTAAAGTGATTGCCTTGATTTGTGGGCAATTAGTAGTTTATCAAAAATAGCCTATGGATGATCACTATATGTATCTGTATCATTTGTATAGAATCGATAACAAAAACAATATTCTCTATTGTGTCTATCTTCATCATATTTACATGGTATCAGGCCTAATCGGTCCTCCCTCAAAACCCTAAACAAAACCGCTTCCGCCGCCGCTTCCGACCGCCGGCTACACGCATGTTATTCTAAAACTAGGATGATCTTCCTTTTTCATTCTAATTCTAGGATCTTGTTTTCATTTTCACTATATACTAAACCAGTACATGCATGTTATTTAGATATAACTTTATAAACTGTTTAGCTTTCTTCGTTAAACAATTATTGGTGGTCAATTACATAATTCAAGAATAATATTATGTTTACACTTGTTAAGCAATACATAAACAAAGTGTGACATACGGTAAATTTTCACTAAAATTTAACTGATGATTAATAATTTATTATTACTAAGCCAAATTCATTAAGCATGCATAAGCTTTGTTTGATCATTTGAGTAGATAACTCGCATATAATAAAGATTTCACCACTCGTGCATTCATATCATTTTATGAATATTTCATTTTTGTCTTATGATTTAAATTATAAGACGAGAGGTTATCTCGTTTTCCCCAAGTGGACCTATTAATCGCACGCTGTCAAAATTAGACACTATGATAAGGACTGGATAAAACAAATAACAAATGTCCGCGACATGGAATATTACAAAGATAAAAATATTTCAAACACGTAACAATAAAATACTACGAAGGAGAAAGTTATCAAACAATGAAACTTTGGTCACAATATGATCTCGCGGGACACAAAATATTTAACACACTATCACTTAAACAATAACTTTTATAAGGCTCAAGTACAAACATACATAAGTATAATGTATGGGCATACATTTTATACAATAATTTACCTACATACATATACTTACTCAAACAAATTAAAAGTCTACAAATACCTATACTCTCATTTTTTGTCACTTACACACACACTTTATTTTACATTTATGTGTATACAAAAAAAAATACAATTACAAGAGGAAGATATTATAAGAATTAAAGTGCCCTTGGTCCTTCTCATCCACACACGACAAACAAGGTACAAAACCAAAAAAAAAAAAAAAAAAAGGAAGATATCAATCTTCATCCTCTTCCCTAGACCTGCTTCTCCGCACACCTAGGCCAATCTCTCCAAAGTGGTAAACCCACACTCCTCTTCCAAATATTCCTCATCTAACCTTACCAAATTCATGTAAGTTTTGCTTCCCAAATCTCTCTTGATGCCGCCATGGTTCGAATCTAATCCAAGGGGAATCAAAATAAGATCATTCAAGAGAAACATATCTCTACTCCAATCTATCTTGAGCCAATTCACAAGATTCGTCTATCCTTGGAAGCTAGCCAATTTCGGCTTCAATCCAAACACCAAGAAGAGAGAGAGGTCAAGCTCCTTCCCAAAGTACTTCTATATCTCTTGTGGAGATGCAAAACCCCAAACTCAGCTTTCAATTTCAATTTTACCTAAAACCGTGGTTTGTGAAAGTTAGGGTTTTCTAAAATTGATTTGGGGGTTTTGCAATTGGAAGTATTTTGGTGCTAATTCAAGATTTATTTGGTTCGAATCCAAGAAAACAACCCCTTGTTCATCACACGCCATTTTCGGATTTAAGGTTATTATCCCTTCTTGATGTAATGTTTTGTGTTCTTTTCATGATATGATGTTGGAAAATCTTTATCAATAAGATTGTTATTTTTGTTTTGGTCATGTCGATTTATGTTTGAATTTGGAGGACATGTCGATTTTGTGAATATGGTTATGTGAGTTTTGTTTCACGAGATGTATGAGCCAAAGATAAATGTAAGTTAAGTTTTATAAAATTCGAGTCACATTGGTTTTGAGTCTAGGACTTGTTGTTAACTTGATTGTTGCTTAATCTAATGTTGTCAATGTTGAAATGAAAGTTAATATGTGAGATCCTCCTGAACCCCTCACAAACCTTTGGTCGAATCGAAGTCAATCGAACATAAGAAAACTTGCAATGCCAAGGTTTATAAATGCTTAGTTTGGTAGGAGCAATATCCTAAAAGTTGGTATAGTCAATTTGTGAGTGTCGCTTCTAGCCGGGCTAAAGTGACCTCGGGGAAAAATGTGTTAGTGGAACCTCGTTTGAGACGGGTCTAGTCACAGTCACTTCCTCTTGTTAACTTGTTTTCACTACTTACGTACTTGTCATCGAAATCGGTATGTGTTGGGATCGTGTGAGTGAGTCGAAAACCTCACTTTGGTAGTACCACAGTGATGGGGTCACATACTCCTTGGCCAAGAAATCTCGACTTCACATGCCATAGTCGAGTGGCACCTTAAGGTCAAAGCCGCTTGTGTTGGAGTTCCGTGTCGAAACAAATCTTTTAGCATCACGTTTTGGTAGGTATTATGAGCTCTAAGAACATTGAAAATAAATCTGCTTGTGAAGCATAGTAGCACTAGGCTACTTTCCCTTTTGCGTTAATATTGGCTCACTAGTAATAAAGTTCTGGAATGTGACATATTATCTTAAAGAAATTAGTACAAGTCTACTTGTAAAACTATACTAGTACTAAAACTTTGAAATGGAAATATGCTATACTAACAACCTGTGTAAAGGTACCTCTACCATACTTTGGGCCGCAGCCCAGAAGTCCATCCAAGGAGGTTTCATTAATCCTTGGGCCGAAGCCCATTTCTCATTTGCATACCATTTCAAACCTGGGTCAATGTATTATTTCTCCACTGGGCCACAGCCCATCCGCTCATCATGAGTTGTCGGCCAAAAATTTAATCGAGTTGTCAAGTAAAACCCGAAGTGTCTAAACGATAGTCAAACAACGGGACTCATTTTCGCCTACTTCCCCTCCTTCATTTCGTACATATTCCCTTAACGCCAAAAGTCTATTTTTTTCTTTGGCAACGATTGTTTTAAAACACATCTCACTTAATATTGTCTACATTAACGCTTAACGCCGGCATGTAAACAACTGCATGTCAAGTAAAATTCCATTTCGAACTATATATTAAGACAAGTTTGACAAATAACTAAAGACCGCAATGTCATTTCACCATATATATATTCAAATTTAAAGTTTCAACTTAACATAAACATTTTCTAACGGTAATTAGAAAATGAACCCAATTAGTTATAAACTTTGGCAATACCATTTTGTGTCAACTAAAATAAGTATATGCATATTTATATACTTACTAGTTAAATGCTATAAATATTTTTCATATCAAACTTGGAAGTTAAAACCATATCATTGTCAACAAGAAAAGTATATATACTTCATATACTTGTTAGAAAAATCATTTTTACGAATTTTACAAATTAAAGTTTAACTTTAATACAATTAAACTATTTTGAGTAAGCAATACTTAAAACAATGAACTAAAACGTTACCCTCCTTATCTAGGTCGCGGTCGGTGCCGCCCACAACCATCACTAATCCCACATTTGGATTTGCACATTTGCTAAGGTGAGTTTCATAGCCCCACTTTTACTTGATAAATTGTTTTATACATTTTGGGGTGAGAAATATGCAAAACATTTTATGGACCAAAACTATAACATGATTACTATTACGTGGTTTAGCCTAAGCCCTTATGTCCCTAGAGAATGCCCTTTTTCATGAACCGCCAATTCCCCATTGGGAAACGCGAATGTTATAAATAGATCTATTGAGGGTGACTCCTCCGCTCGGTTGGCCATGCTTAGGCCAAAGCGAAACGTATACCATGTCGAAACCAAGTGTTGAGGGACAAAACACTTGCTATGGGCCCCTATATTGTATGACATCTTTTAGCATACGGAAACTGTCGTAGTATCGGTTGCATGAACTTAGAGCTAACGTAATAGACATTCATCCATATATCATTATATTCGTTGTAATGATTATATGACTTTGCTTATGGTCCAAACTTACTATTTTAACTTAAACCTATGAATTCACCAGCTTTTAGCTGACCTTTTAGCATATTTTCTCAGGTGTTTAAGTTATGTTCATGAAGGCAAGGCAAGAAGCGGATGTATGGTCGTAGTAGTATTAAAGAAGTGTTTTTACACAAAAATGATGTTTTTACATTGGGACCACTAAAACTAATGGGATGTGCCCATTTATTTAAACTATGTTGTAAGACAATGTTTTAAATCTATTTTATGAAATCAAACGGAGTATGTATTCCGTTCTTTATTTCTTGTGTTATGATTCACCAATCCCGTAACGCTCCCGAATAACATGTATGCTTCCGCTAAACCAAATTTGGGGGTGTTACAGATTGGCATCAGAGCCAAGGTTATAGAGAACTAGGTACATATAAACCCTAAACTATAACTACTTTTCACCAAAAACATCATACTACTACGACCACCGCCACTTGCCTTACTTGCTATTTTACTTAGAATTTATTTAAATATGATTACATGTTTTATTTCCTACTTACTTATGCACTACTTCATATTCATTATGAGCACATTTTGTTCCACATACTTACACATATGCACCGTTGTCACGACTATGCCTTCACCAACCTTCACTCACGATGTTCAGGAGGATATCCTACTAGCTCACTCACCTACCACCCGTCAACTTGCACACTTAGCCACCGATCCGATATCAAGGCCACATTAGCAACCAGCTTATTACACCTACTCCATCCATACCTACCCTTACCACCACTCCATCAGCTTTGTTGACGCGCAGGCAAAAACCCCGCATGATTGTGAGAGTGCCTGGATCGAGAGCGGTATTCATTTGTGCCTGCACTCAGTGTTGTAAATATCGCCGCGGTCCTACGTCGACCACCGCCAAGCGCCATAGCGGTTATGGTGGCGATATATCAGTGATATAACGGAGACCCTAAATTATAAAGAAATTAATTTTTTTATAGGTATTTATATATTTTATATACATATTTATAAATATTTATTAGTTTTATTGTTATATTTAATATTTTTAATTATATATTTTATATAAATATTACAAATTTTACATTGTATATGCATTTAGTTATGTATTTTCCACTCTTAACCGATATTTGACCGATATTCCGATATTTGACCGATATTTGACCGATATTTTACCGATATTTTACCGATATTTGACCGATATTTACAAGATATGACCGATATAACCAATATTGACCGATATTGACCGATATTTGACCGATATTTGACCGATATTGACCAACCGATAAATTTGACCGATAAGTGAAATATCGTATCGGTGGATCCGATACGCGATATATCATCGATATATCGGCCAAGACCGATATTTACAACAGCGCACTAGCCTCTCGATGACTCGCTGCATATGGGTCCTTCTACTACTCAGAGTCACCGACACCATCATCTACCGAGTCCCCACCTCATCGAGACTCCGAGATCTACCGATTCCTACTCGATGAAGACCCTAAGAAGATCCGAAGAGGATCCCGAGGAGGAACTACGAGCCTATGCCTACCGAGAGTGTCCCCGGACATGTTAGCACAAAGAAAGATATATGGATATACTAGGTCCGAGATTGTCCATAGTATTCGTGAGCTAGAACAAAGCTCCAGGATGGCTCGAGATTGAAATGCGATGCGACATGGACATTGATGCACCATTTGGATTGGGACAGAGAGTCGCTTTCCTCCAGAGCCGGAGGAAAGTAATGAGATTACTTGGAGAGATATTGATTGTGTGATCGCCTCACCACACATTGCCAACCGAGCTATAGTCCATCATCACCTTCATTCATACCATCTGCAGGCATATACATGGAGCCTTGAGCCGCCACTAGACAGCTTGAGACCATTGAGGAAGTTGCAACCGCTTGAGGCACAACCGAACTGCACCTATCAGGATCTCCAGATGGTGATCCGACCCTCACCGAGAGGATATTTATTCACCTGGACTCTCATGAGACTCGCTAGGAGTCCATACCGATCAGCTAGAGAGAGTCGATCCAACACGCTTGCAAGCTTGCGAGCAGCGTATTGAGGGTTTGGACCGAGTTACTGATGTATTGTTTGAGAGCATGGAGCTCGAGAGACACGAGCGATTCGACCGGGTCTTAGGGTTGAGACTCGTGTTGAGGATGTCGAGAGTTGGACACAGAGCACGAGCCTTGGGCAGAGGTCAAGCTCAGATGTACGGACGACTAGAGGAGCTAGTGCGCGCCCGTGGATGGCTAGAGATACCGCCAGAGAGGAGTGGCAGAGGACTACCGTTTAGAGTCTATGTTAGCATCTCGATGAGACGTATCGCGAAGTTTGGAGGATACGCAATGAGAGTTGATTGCTACCATTGAGCGAATTCGCATCGAGCGTGATATCCTTAGATATGATTTCATGATGTATCACACTAAACCGGATTTATAACAGCTTAGTGTTAGTTATCACTCTTGTACTTCAGCTTGTATTTCCGTTGTATTTCCGTTGTATTTCGTTGTATTCCATTAGTATCTCATCATGTAATCGTAGGAACCTTGTAACCGAAATTCTATCTATGTCAGAATTATTTTCCTATCCAATTGTCTCTTCTTTTATAGATTGCTCATATGATCTACAATATTTACACTATCAATTGGCACTTACCTTGTTTAAAAGGTTATGTATCTCATTAGCTTTCTTACTGCAGAAATGCCGCCAAAACGAAGATCGAAACGCATCAACCCCGGTGGAGCTTCCAATGCTCCTATTCCAGCGAGGGTTACCGCAACCAAGCCGCAAACGCCGCTATTCCAAACAGAGTCACACACGATCGACCGCCAAGGCCACTACTCCTGCTAGGGTTACTCCAATCCAACCTATCATGAATCAAGCCATGATTGACCAACTAGTCAATGAGCGAGTGAACGCCGCTTTGGCTGCAGAAACCACTCGCCTACTAATGCCGGAACTTCAAAACCACCCACTCATAGCCGCACTTGTACTTATCAAGACTTTCGTAAAACCATGACTGGAGGCTTTAGTGGAACCGGCGAGCTGTCGGTCGACTAGATGGATCGAAAAGCTCGAGATCGTTCGAATCCGCAATTGTGAAGAAGATTCTAAGGTTAAGTATGCATCATTCACTTTCACCTGGATGCGCCTTAACCGGTGGAACAATTTTCTCAAATCGCTAGTATCGATGTTTCCTATGCCATGCCATGGGAGAACTTCAAGGAAATGGTACTTCGAAAGTACGGTCCTCGTAATGAGATCAAGAAGCTCGAGCATGAGTTTTGGAACCTCAAGGTTCAAGGCACCAATATGGTCGCTTATAATCACGATTTCAAGAACTAGCCTTGTTGTGTCCCGAAATGGTTCCCACTGAGACCCGATTGTTAGAGAGATATATCGGAGGACTGCCCCAACCTATCAAGGGAAATGTCACCACTTCTAAGGCTGTTGATCTCCATGAAACCATCGAAGTAGCCAACAAACTCATGGACCAAGTGATTGAGGATTCCATGGACAAAGTGGTTGACAATAAGAGGAAATGGGATGACCATTCTCAAGGTTACAACAACTATGAATACCGTGGCAACAAAGAGGGAACAACCGCAACAATCAAAACAAGAGGCAAAATGTTGCTAGAGCTTATGCAGTGAATGTTGGGGAAAGGAAACCGTACTCGGGATCGCACCATTGTGTAATCGATGCACACCGCATCACAAGGGGCAGTACAGTAAGTGCCATAACCGCCGTAAAATCGGACACTTAACCATGAACCGCAGTCCAAATCATTGGCGACGGTTCAAACAAACTCCGCTCAGACCCAAAAGCTAATACAACTTGCTTTGGTTGTGGTGAAAAAGGGCATTATAAGAATGAATGCCGAAAGACCAGAAACCAAGGCCATGGAGGAAATCAAGGAAACCGAGGAAATCCAGGAAGCCATGGGAATGGCAGGATTCAGGGAAATGTTGGACAAACGAGTAATCGTGGAAATGGAGAAGGAGCTCGTGGGAGAGTCTATGCCGTAACCAAAGTGGAAGCTCGTGAAGACCAATGTTGTGACGGGTATGTTCCTTATAAATAACCGTTATGCATCCATATTGTTTGATATGGGAGCCGATAGGAGTTTTGTTTCTAATACATTTAGTCCACTACTCGATATTGCCCCAACTGCATTAGGAAATGCATACAACGTGGAATTAGCTAACGGTAACGTAGAAAGGATAGATACCATCATAAGAGGTTGCACCCTTAACCTGTTAAACCACCCATTCAATATCGACTTGATACCAAGAGCATTGGGTAGTTTCGATGTCATCGACGGAATGGATTGGTTAGCAAAATATCATGCTGCCATCATTTGTGACGAAAAGCTCGTTCGAATACCCTATGGAGATGAAGTCCTAACAATAGAAGGAGACAAAAGTGACAGAAGAAGCGTTTCAAGACTGCATGTCATTTCCTGTACCAAGGTGTTAAGGTGTATTGAGGAAGGATGTCACATTTTCCTAGCACAAGTCACTGGAAAGGACGAAAAAGAAAAGGAAGAAAAACGTCTGGAAGACGTGCCAATAGTAAAGGAATTTCCTGAAGTCTTTCCCGAAGACTTGCCAGGACTTCCGCCGACCCGACAGGTTGAATTTCGATCGATTTAGTGCTGGTGCCGCCAAATTAAAGAGCACCTTATCGATTAGCTCCAACGAACTCCGTGAGTTATCGAACCAGTTGTCGAACTTGCGGAAAGGATTCATTAGACCGAGCTCATCACCATGGGGAGCACCAGCCTTATTCGCCAAGAAGAAGGACGTGAACTTTCAATGTGCATCGACTCACCGTGAGTTGAATAAACTAACCATTAAGAACCGCTACCCACTACCGAGAATCGATGACTTATTCGATCAACTTCAAGGTTCAAGCGCTTATTCAAAAATCGACTTAAGGTCCGGATACCATCACTAAGAGTTCGAAGAAGACATTCCCAAAACCGCCTTCATAACTCGTTATGGACATTACGAGTTCCAAGTCATGCCTTTTGGGTTAACCAACGCACTTTGTGTTCATGGACCTCATGAACCGAGTATGTAAACCCTACTTAGATAAATTTGTGATCGTATTCATTGACGATATCCTAATTTATTCCAAGAGTGTGAAAGAACACGAAGAGCATCTTAGACTGATCTTGGAATTATTAAAGAAGGAAGAGCTGTATGCAAAGTTCTCAAAGTGTGAATTCGGATACCGACCGCATTCCTAGGTCATGTGATCGACAATGTGGTATTCATGTAGATCCCGCTGAGATCGAGTCAATAAAGGATTGGGCGACACCCACAACTCCTACTGAAATACGCCAATTCTTAGGACTCACTGATACTACGAAGATTCATTGAAGGTTTCTCAAAGATTGCCAAATCTTTAACTGCTTAACCTTAAAAACACCAAGTTTGACTCGGGAGAAAAAGAAGAAGAAGCTTTTCAACTCCTTAAAGAAAAGTTGTGTAGTGCACCTATCTTGGCCTTACCCGAGGGTAGTGAAGACTTTGTTGTTTATTGCGACGCTTCACACAAAGGGCTTGGAGCGGTGCTAATGCAAAGAGAGAAAGTGATAGCATACGCCGCCATTGAAGACTCATGAGAAAAACTACACAACGCACGACTTGGAGTTTGATCAGTTGTGTTCAAGACTCAGATTTGGAGACACTACATGTATGGCACAAAGTGTGTCGTATACACCGATCACAAAAGTCTACAACACATTTTGGATCGGAAAGAACTGAACATGAGACAAATAGATGGTTGGAGTTACTCAGTGATTATGATCGAGAGATTCGTACCACTCGGTAAAGTTTAATGTAGTTGCCGATGCTCTCGTAGGGAAGGAGCCGACCACAACCTCTTAGAGTTAGATCCTTGGGTATGACAATTAGTTCACCTCTTCCAACCGTGATTCTTGAGGCTCAATTGGAAGCACTCAAGGAGGAAAATCGTCCAAATGAGAACCTTTACGGAATGCCAGAAAGTGAAAATGGATTCGTGAAAAGGTCGGATGGAACCTTGTGTTTCAAAGAGCGAAGTTGGGTACCACTTTACGGAGGAATTCGACATTATTATGCACTAATCCCACAAGTCTAAATACTCCATACACCCGTGATCCGACAAAATGTACCTTGATCTAAAGAAATTGTACTGGTGGCCAAACATGAAAGCCGACATTGCAACATATGTCACCAGTGTTTAACATGTTCAAAGGTCAAAGCCGAACATCGAGACCCTCGCCTACTCAGTACAACCCGAAATCCTCGAGTGGAAATGGGAACGTATAACAATGGACTTTATCACTAAGTTACCTAAAACCTCTAAAGGCTACGACACTATTTGGGTAATAGTTGACCGCCTTACCAAGTCAGCACATTTTCTACCGATGAAAGAAAGTGATGGAATGGAAAAACTTGCACAACTATACCTGGAGGAAATCATCGCACGCCATGGTGTACCAATTTCCATCATTTCGCAGAGATAGCCGCTTTCACCTCAAACTTCGAAATCACTTCAAGATGCTTTAGGTCTAACCTCGACATGAGCACCGCTACCATCCTCAAACCGATGGACAGAGCGAGAGGACAATCCAAACACTGGAGGATATGCTAAGAGCATGTGTGATAGACTTTGGAAATGGTTGGGATAAGCACTTGCCACTAGCCGAATTTTCTTACAATAACAGCTATCACACAAGTATCAAAGCCGCACCATATGAAGCACTCTATGGTCGGAAATGTAGATCACCTTGTTGGGCGAAGTTGGAGAAAGTCAACTTACAGGTCCGGAGTTAATCCAAGAAACTACCGAGAAGATTGTGCAAATCAAAACCGACCATAAGTAGCGCTCGGCCAAAAGAGCTACGGATAAAGGAGGAAACCACTTGAATTTCAAGTGGGAGATAAAGTTATGCTCAAAGTTGCGCTGTGGAAGGGCGTAATCCGTTTTGGAAAACGTGGAAAGTTAAATCCTCGTTATATTGGACCTTTCAAAATTCTCGCTAGAATCGGTCCGGTAGCATACCGACTTGAATTACCACAAGAACTCAACTCTGTGCACAACGTGTTTCACGTGTGCAACTTAAAGAAATGCCTTTCCGACGAAACTCTTGCCATTCCTTTGGAAGAAATCCAAGTTGACGAAAGATTGAATTTTGTCAAGGAACCCATTGAAATTATGGATAGAGAAATCAAACGGCTTAAGCAAAGCCGCATCCCGATCGTCAAAGTCCGTTGGAACTCTCAAAGAGGTCCAGAATACACGTGGGAGCGTGAAGACCAATTCAAGCGCAAATACCCACACCTTTTCTCTACTTCACCAAGTAATCCTAACTAAAAACCGAGGACGGTTTTCTCTTCCAAGACGGGGAGGATGTGACACACGGTAAATTTTCACTAAAATTTAACTGATGATTAATAATTTATTATTACTAAGCCAAATTCATTAAGCATGTATAAGCTTTGTCTGATCATTTGAGTAGATAACTCGCATACAATAAAGATTTCACCACTCGAGCATTCATATCATTTTATGAATATTTCATTTTGTCTTATGATTTAAATTATAAGACGAGAGGTTATCTCGCTTTTCCCCAAAATGGACCGACACCGCACGCATTATCCACACTATGATAAGGACTGGATAAAACAAATAACAAATGTCCGCGACATGGAATATTACAAAGATAAAAATATTTCAAACACGTAACAATAAAATACTACGAAGGAGAAAGTTATCAAACAATGAAACTTTGGTCACAATATGATCTCGCGGGACACAAAATATTTAACACACTATCACTTAAACAATAACTTTTATAAGGCTCAAGTACAAACATACATAAGTATAATGTATGGGCATACATTTTATACAATAATTTACCTACATACATATACTTACTCAAACAAATTAAAAGTCTACAAATACCTATACTCTCATTTTTTTGTCACTTACACACACACTTTATTTTACATTTATGTGTATACAAAAAAAAAAATACAATTACAAGAGGAAGATATTATAAGAATTAAAGTGCCCTTGGTCCTTCTCATCCACACACGACAAACAAGGTACAAAACCAAAAAAAAAAAAAAAAAAAAGGAAGATATCAATCTTTATCCTCTTCCCTAGACCTGCTTCTCCTCTACACACGCCTCCTAGGCCGAATCTCTCCAAAGTGGTAAACCCACACTCCTCTTCCAAATATTCCTCATCTAACCTTACCAAATTCATGTAAGTTTTGCTTCCCAAATCTCTCTTGATGCGCCTGCCATGGTTCGAACGAATCCAAGGGGAATCAAAATAAGATCATTCAAGAGAAACATATCTCTACTCCAATCTATCTTGAGCCAATTCACAAGATTCGTCTATCCTTGGAAGCTAGCCAATTTCGGCTTCAATCCAAACACCAAGAAGAGAGAGAGGTCAAGCTCCTTCCCAAAGTACTTCTATATCTCTTGTGGAGATGCAAAAACCCCAAACTCAGTTTCAATTTCAATTTTACCTAAAAACTAGGGTTTGTGAAAGTTAGGGTTTTCTAAAATTGATTTGGGGGTTTTGCAATTGGAAGTATTTTGGTGCTAATTCAAGATTTATTTGGTTCGAATCCAAGAAAACAACCCCTTGTTCATCACACGCCATTTTCGGATTTAAGGTTATTATCCCTTCTTGATGTAATGTTTTGTGTTCTTTTCATGATATGATGTTGGAAAATCTTTATCAATAAGATTGTTATTTTGTTTTGGTCCCGCTGTCGATTTATGTTTGAATTTGGAGGACATGTCGATTTTGTGAATATGGTTATGTGAGTTTTGTTTCTTGAGATGTATGAGCCAAAGATAAATGTAAGTTAAGTTTTATAAAATTCGAGTCACATTGGTTTTGAGTCTAGGACTTGTTGTTAACTTGATTGTTGCTTAATCTAATGTTGTCAATGTTGAAATGAAAGTTAATATGTGAGATCCTCCCCAACCCCTGTCACAAACCTTTGGTCGAATCGAGTCAATCAGAACATAAGAAAACTTGCAATGCCAAGGTTTATAAATGCTTAGTTTGGTAGGAGCAATATCCTAAAAGTTGGTATAGTCAATTTGTGAGTGTCGTTTCTAGTCAAGGGCTAAAGTGACCTCGGGAAAAATGTGTTAGTCGAACCTCGCTTGAGACGGGTCTAGTCACAGTCACTTCCTCTTGTTAACTTGTTTTCACTACTTACGTACTTGTCATCGAAATCGGTATGTGTTGGGATCGTGTGAGTGAGTCGAAAACCTCACTTGGTAGTACCACGGTGACGGGTCACATACTCCTTGGCCAAGAAATCTCGACTTCACATGCCATAGTCGAGTGGCACCTTAAGGTCAAAGCCGCTTGTGTTGGAGTTCCGTGTCGAAACAAATCTTTTAGCATCACGTTTTGGTAGGTATTATGAGCTCTAAGAACATTGAAAATAAATCGCTTGGAAGCATAGTAGCACTAGGCTACTTTCCCTTTATGCTAATATTGGCTCACTAGTAATAAAGTTTTGGAATGTGACATATTATCTTAAAGAAATTAGTACAAGTCTACTTGTAAAACTATACTAGTACTAAAACTTTGAAATGGAAATATGCTATACTAACAACCTGTAAAGGTACCTCTACTCATACTTTGGGCCGCAGCCCAGAAGTCCATCCAAGGAGGTTTCATTAATCCTTGGGCCGAAGCCCATTTCTCATTTGCATACCATTTCAAACCTGGGTCAATGTATTATTTCTCCATCGGGCCACACCCCATCCGGCCATCATGAGTTGTCGGCCAAAAATTTAATCGAAGTTGTCAAGTAAAACCCGGTGTCTAAACGATAGTCAAACAACGGGACTCATTTCGCCTACTTCCCTCTCTCATTTCGCATATTCCCTTAACGCCAAAAGTCTATTTTTTTCTTTGACAACGATTGTTTTAAAACATATCTCACTTAATATTGTCTACATTAACGCTTAACGCATGTAAACAATCGCATGTCAAGTAAAATTCCATTTCGAACTATATATTAAGACAAGTTTGACAAATAACTAAAGACCGCAATGTCATTTCACCATATATATATTCAAATTTAAAGTTTCAACTTAACATAAACATTTTCTAACGGTAATTAGAAAATGAACCCAATTAGTTATAAACTTTGGCAATACCATTTTGTGTCAACTAAAATAAGTATATGCATATTTATATACTTACTAGTTAAATGCTATAAATATTTTTCATATCAAACTTGGAAGTTAAAACCATATCATTGTCAACAAGAAAAGTATATATACTTCATATACTTGTTAGAAAAATCATTTTTACGAATTTTACAAATTAAAGTTTAACTTTAATACAATTAAACTATTTTGAGTAAGCAATACTTAAAACAATGAACTAAAACGTTACCCTCCTTATCTAGGTCGCTGCGGTGGCCGCTCCACAACCATCACTAATCCCACATTTGGATTTGCACATTTGCTAAGGTGAGTTTCATAGCCCCACTTTTACTTGATAAATTGTTTTATACATTTTGGGGTGAGAAATATGCAAAACATTTTATGGACCAAAACTATAACATGATTACTATTACGTGGTTTAGCCTAAGCCCTTATGTCCCTAGAGAATGCCCTTTTTCATGAACCGCCAATTCCCATTGGGAAACGCGAATGTTATAAATAGATCTATTGAGGGTGACTCCTCAGTTCGGTTGGCCATGCTTAGGCCAAAGCTTAAACGTATACCATGTCGGAATCAAGTGTTGAGGGACAAAACACTTGCTATGGGCCCCTATATTGTATGACATCTTTTAGCATACGTGAAACCGTCGTAGTATCGGTTGCATGAACTTAGAGCTAACGTAATAGACATTCATCCATATATCATTATATTCGTTGTAATGATTATATGACTTTGCTTATGGTCCAAACTTACTATTTTAACTTAAACCTATGAATTCACCAAATTTTAGCGACCTTTTAGCATATTTTCTCATGTGTTTAAGTTATGTTCATGAAGGCAAGGCAAGAAGCGGATGTATGGTCGTAGTAGTATTAAAAAGTGTTTTACACAAAAATGATGTTTTTACATTGGGACCACTAAAACTAATGGGATGCGCCCATTTATTTAAACTATGTTGTAAGACAATGTTTTAAATCTATTTTATGAAATCAAACGGAGAATGTATTCCGTTCTTTATTTCTTGTGTTATGATTCACCAATCCCGTAACGCTCCCGAATAACACGTATGCTTCCGCTTAAACCAAATTGGGGGTGTTACACAAAGTTAGTAAACACATCACTCAAGGGTCATAAATATAAATTATCGAACTAGACATTTGCATGTCATTATGTTTTCCGTGTTCGTTCATTCAGTTAAACGCTTAACTCCGCAGTTTAGCGTGCTTGTGAGAGTTAAATAGACACACGAATTTGTTTGTTTTAGTTAACTCAATAAATAAACTAACTTATCATGTCAAACGTTTTTCAGTTTTTTAAAACCAAACCGCCAAGCAAACCGAATTTTTACTGGTTCTTGGCTTTTCCGAGTTTATACGATCCGTTGAATCAGCGTAAACCGCTCGGTCTTTTCTAAGTTGAAGCAGCCGGTTCGGTCCGGTTTTCAAAGCACCGTCTCAACAACAAACCCTCCACTTAATGAGCCTAATTATATTCTCGGACAAAGTGCTAGTTAAACATTTATACTAGTTAAACTATTTACACTCACGTTTGGTGGAAAAACGTTTGTTTCATGAGTTTTCTCGTATGTGTCACCTTATACCAAACAAGGACTATCAGTTTTATTCACATTATCATTCCTAGACTCTAACACCAAAGTTTATAGAAGTAATTAACTGTTATATTTGAGAAGGATTTAGTAAACAAAAAGATGAAAGCAAAACCAAAAACGAAAAAGAAATGAGGTAAGAAAAAAGAAATTAATGGTTGGGTCCATATGAAAGGGAATTATAAGGAAACAAAATGCAAATATCCTACATTTAGAATAAGAAAAGCTACTAATCCTATAATTAGAATAAGAAAAGGAAGTCATCCTAGTTTTAGAATAGATTTTCAAAATCATCCTATTTTCAGAATTTACTCGAAAACCCAACCCTCCTTTTTTTTTTTTCTTTTTCGTAGGAGTGTGCCTTTGGTCACAAGTTGCAGCTACAGTAGGGACAAACCAAAAGAAAAAAAAAAAAGGAGAAAAAAGGGCTTACCCAATTTTGCTACTATTGGCCCAAGATGAAGAAACAAAAGGGTTTAAAACTCATTTTTTTGGTTGGCTGCTATTCGACCAGGAAAAAAAAATGTAATAATGGTGGATCTTTATGTTTTTCTATAGAAAAACACGATCTGTTTGTTCGGAAGGTTCTTTGGGTGTTGAAGTTTTAGAACCAACTTTCACTTTCTCATATTTTCTTTCATTCGTTAGTTGTAGGGGATAGTTTGGGTTATCCAGTTTTCTTATCTTTTTCTTGTGTTGGTGATTAGTGCTAAGGTCACAAATCCACATATTATTATTGTGTTGTTCGTGCTGTAGTCACTAGCCTGTGTGTTGGTGATTTGTGCTAAGGTCACAAATCCACACACATTATTATGTAATCTTTTGTTTTTTCTTTTCTTCTCTAGTTTACTACTAAAGTCCGAGCTTTCGCGATTTCGCCACTCGGACTGCGGGAGAGTATTAGCCCAATGTCATTAGCTGTGTATTAAAGTGATTGCCTTGATTTGTGGGCAATTAGTAGTTTACCAAAAATAGCCTATGGATGATTACTATATGTATCTGTATCAATTGTATGAAATCGATAACAAAAACAATATTCTCTATTGTGTCTATCTTCATCATATTTACAATCAAAAGGCTGATCGAGCATCCAACATTTTGCACTGAATTTGAAAAGTTGGAATTTATTTGTTCTGTATTTGAGGTCGTGGGGGATAATGCCTATCTCCGTCGATCACTAAACACTATCGCATTACAAGCTGTTGCAACTTTCCAGAACGGAAAGATAGATTTCGATTTTTTTTTTTGGCAATGGAAAGTTGAGCAACTTACGCGCTAGGTCCCTAAAAATCAAAAGTGGAACAACTGGTGCGTCTCATTCGGCATGCAAAAATCCATGACCTGGAACTCGAACAGCACGTGAGGAAGCTTTATGGCAAAAGCAAGCTTCCGGGTTCGCTACCCAAACCTCGTTTCGGAGCTCTACAAGCTGGTCCAAAGAATATGTGCGAGGCATGACCACTTCCTTCAATTTGATATTCCTAAGCTGTAAACCGAAGAAGTGTGAAGTGTGGTTATAGCAGGAAAGTCATAAATATTGAAAACTAAGACAACAACACTCATTTAGTTTCTATTTCATATCTTTCTTATTCGTAGTAATGAAGACATTCGAATCTTCAAACGTACCCAATGTTTGGCCCTCTTTATTTCCATCTTAACACTTTTAACCCTAAAAAATATGATGACCATATATATAGTATAAACCTTCCTAAATTACTTTCACAATCGAGGATGGTAAATTAAAAAACAGGTAAACGAATGTGGTCTCATGCATGTTCAGATAACCTGGGGATGTCGATTCTTTGGCTTAAATAAACGCGACTCAACTCCAATATCCCAATGATCATTTCATACATTTTCTCTACTTCTTTAAATATATATATATACACCTAGGAGTTCAACTTAAAAGAAAATATAACATACTCAAGTGGTAAGTATCAATGTTATAAAGTACATATTGTTTATCGAACTAAACTCTTAATGTTCATAGTCCATACAAGCAATTGGATAATATAATAAAACATATCGAACCAGATAGATAGCAACGTGAAAAAGCAATCAATTTTCAAAAAGAGAAAAAAAAAAAAAAAAAAGCATGCAAAATACTAACGACCTTTACTTCAATCAATATCTGTCAAATATCTTGAATCAATGATTGTGATGCATGAGCCTCAACATTGTTAAGACATGTTTCGAGTGACTTTGGACCGTTTAAAAAGCACCTAAAAGTTAAAAATGACAACTTATCTTCATTACGCGTAGTAAAAAGCATATGCAGAAAACATATACTACTAGTATTAGTTTGGCATATAAATAGACTATCTCATCAATTTGTGGCACTAAATTATACTGTATGATCGCCTACCATAAGCGGGTACCAATTTTGAATGAAATGTTGAAATATAACTATGCAAACTTTTGCTATTATGGAAACATAATAAATCGAAACTGAAATGTTTTAGAAGATAAATGGGTAACTGCCATACACTCGGGTCCGACTACTTTAGATTGTCATATGCATCCAAACCAAAAATAAACTAACAAGTGCAACTTAATGAAGGCATTTTAGAAAAAGAGATTGATTATGAGAGTTATACCTATTTAAACAGGGGAATCTTGGTCGAAGAAACGTGTAACATCGTCTTCTCTAAGAAAACATCCACAAAACCAATGATTCCAACTTTAATTATCATAATTCAACGCGAGAAGTACAAGCACGAGCAGATCTATATTATATCCTGAGAAGGATGGCAGTTAGAAACAAAAATATTAGTTTGAAGGCCAATGCTTAAAAAAGAAATAACTCACCTTACTAAGAGCCGCTTTCGGAGATGAAGAAAAAAAACTCGTTCAACTTATGAATGAGATGAAACTGAAGAAAAACTCAAAAATTAAATGAAGATCTAGAGGCGAAGATGCGCAGCCAATGGTACGTTTTAGGGTTTTAAGCTTTCAAATTAAGTAGGGTGTGATATGTGTGTGTGTTTTGAACAATGTTATAAGAAGAAGAAACAATTTAATGAAATGCAGGTAGGATAAGATGAACATAAATGATGTACCCAACTACTTTTCTGAAAAACCTTTATGAGTGAAGTGGATGTAACTATGTGAGTAAGTTATGAGTGAAAGCTTTTATAATATCCGAAGCAAAAAATATTCTGCCGAACACAATACGGAGTATTATTCATGTTACTACACTACACAAACATAGGGTGTGCTGGGTTGGGTTGGGTACAGTGACAGAACTAGCGAGGCTCCTGCGGTGTCTCGAGACATCGATGAAACATAAGTCGATGATAGCAGGAGGAGCAGATCTATATCATGAGAAGAAAGCTGGACAAAAAAAATAGTTTAAAGGCAAATTGTAAAAAAGAAAAGAAATAAGTCACTTAATTTTTTACTAAGCACTGTGTTTGTGTGGGTGTAATTTTGAGCAGTGGTAGCAGGGTTTGTTAAAGAGTGTTTTGAGTGTTTAGTGGGTGTGGGTAAGCTTATTGCCATCAATTTTTTGCACCAACCAACGTTGTTGTGCATTTAAACCGGAATAACCATGGGATAAAACATCATGAGAACCTTAAGTTGTTTCGGTATATGTGTTTATATTAGTTTAGTTTTGACAGATGAGATGCTCTTGGTTTGAAAATTGATAAATGAGATGCATGTCTGGGTCATTTTGGCATGATATTGAAAAATGAGATTTGATCTTAATATATTCATTAGCACCATGTTTAAGATGTCTAGGTAACGAGTGTATTGTAACTGAACTCATTCTCATGAATCTCACACCCTGATCTTTTTTTGTTTGTACGTTGTTAATGCCCTATTTCAGCCTCACTTCCCCTACTTTATTTACATATACATGAGTGATGTATGAGTTTTTATATTTGGTATCATTTTATTTGTATTTACATGTACTTTAATTGGAAGTAGAATTGCTTTTAACAAAGGACCCTTGCCAAATATAGCTATTTAGGGCATGCTTAAAGAATAAAAATATGCATTGCGTTACATTAACTTGTGGTTTTTGGAGACTTTTTTGGCATATATTGACGAGGTCATTGAAGCTTAGCACTAAAATAAATAAATTACTACGAGTACCTAGGGGTGGCAATTTTCGACAAGATTCGAAACCCGACCTGAGACCGACACGAAAATTAGCAGGTTAGGTTGAGGCTAAATAGGTTTCAGGTCATTTTTGGGTCGACCTGATTGACCCGTTAATTAAACGGGTCAGGTTCGGGTTGAGAGTAATTTAATTGGGTCGACCCGACAACCCGTTTAACTTTTTTAAAAATATTAAAAAGTAAATACACATGTCTTAATGCTAGTTCAAAATAGACGTGTAGTTAAAAAAACAAAAAAGAGTTGCTTGGAAAGTTGAAATATGGACATTGAAAAAGGCAATTCTTGATAACTGAAAAGCTAATTCATCATTGCTATTGATATTATCAATTTTCACGTCAGCAGCTATCATCTTGTTGTAGCTTTTAACTTCTAATCCTAATATAATACTGTAAGTAATGCATTCTTTATTTTTTCCACTCGATTCACCGATCACCATATTCCATGTAGCTACTTCACCAATTTAGGTATGGATATTGCTTCATCTAATCATACTTTTAAATATGTTATCTATTTTATTACGCCATAGATGGGAATGTAAGTTACATCAAAACATGATAATATTTGCAGCATGTTTTGAACTTTTGATATCCTGTACTTTTACATATACATTTAAAAAGGTTGATCTGTTTAAGCCGTTTGACCTGACTAACCCGTAAACCTGTTTGACCCGTTTAATTAAACAGGTTATATGGGTCGGTTCAGGTTAAAAGAAATCAGGTTAGGGTTGAGATTAGTGACCCGTTTATATAAACATGTCGGGTTTGGGTTGAAGGTTTCTGACCCGCGAACCCGACCCGAATTGCCACCCCTACGAGTAACAGTTAGAAACCACAATATAAAAACCTTTTATGTATCAAAGCATTTAAAACATATATGGTAAATTTCTGTACAAAGTACCAAAGGTGTTGTGAATGGGAATAAGTGAATAACCATTGGATAAAAGAGTACCTCAGCATACGTATATGACCATTAACCACCGGAAACTTTTTACTTTTTTTTTTGGAAGGCAATATTTTTATTAAAATAAAAGAAAAAAATACAAAAAACCACTCACTCAAATATAAGCCATCCAAGGCTTACAATGCAATATTTTTTGGAAACTTTTTACATATGTTGAGTAAAGTAAAGGTTAAGGTGCTAGTTGCAACTTGCGAGTTAATAAAAGTACAGATACAATTACAAATGCTGTGTATCGAGAAGTGTTTGCTAAATTCTCCGGATGTAACTATAACCAAATATGACCGGTTGTATAATTTTTTTTGTAAGTATATTAACCGAATAACATTAGAAACACACTTTGATTGACCGGATACATTTAGGAAAATCAAATTATTTATTTCAAAAATTGAAAAAGTAGTGTTCGCAGAAAAAATTGATTGTATCTTTCGCTTGGTTGCATAGCGGATAACCCACTGGTAGAACATAACGTTTATCCACATTCTAAATGAGTTTGTTTATCAAATATTACTTTACATAAATTTGAATTAAAGTTGAGCCTTCTTCGAGCCATGTGCACTTGTTGAGCTTTATCCAGTTTGAGTATGTGTAACGATAGATCAAATCATGTGAATTAATCGGTTAAAAAGTCAAAAATTAAATAGTTAGGAAAAAGAAATGAAAAACATGTCTATATTAACCAAGTTACATAACTACTTTAATACTGTAGTAGTATTTGTTACGCACCTTAATATAAACTCATAAACACTTGTGATATTCTGAATATCATAGAATATCACTTGTGATATTCAGAATACCACTTGTGATATTCAGAATACCACTTGTGATATTCAGAAACGTATGAAAACTTCTAAAAACGGCCGAAAACATTTAAAAACGGACGATAACATATGAAAACGTAAGAAAACGGACGAATATGTATGAAAATATAAAAACACGTATGAAAACGGACAAAAACATATGAATAATGGACGGAAACGTAAAAGAAGGGACGAAAACGGACAAAAATGTATGAAAATGGACAAAAACGTATTAAAACGAGCGAAAACGGACGAAAATAGATGAAAACGCATGAAAACAGACGAAAACATATGAAAGCGAAAAATAACGCGAATTAAAAAAAACGTAAATAAGGTGAATTAGGAAAAAAAAACAAAATGATATAAACAAAAAACGTGAATTAAAAAAAAAGTGTATAAAAAAAAAAAAAAAAAAAGGGACTTAGGCTTATCTTTCAATCTTTGGTTAATGCACTCAATTAGATCAAAATAGATGAATTTGTCCCTTAGTAAACACCAAAATAAGAGTAAGCATTTGAAAATTTCCCTACATATTGCTTGCTAGAAAAGTAGAAAACGATGTATAATATTTATGTATTACAGTATATTATACGTGTTGAATTAAACATTCATTAAAACACTAAAAAGATTTTGCTATTTTAAGACTAATTTGTTTACGTATATGAATTAAAAAGAGGCTTGAAAGTGAATTCTTTTCCTCGTTGTTAAATTTTGGGGTATTAATCTGTAGCAAACATGTCATTCTATCAATTGCTAATGGCTTTCAAGTTATGTTCAGTACAGGCTTATTACAGGGGTTGATCATGGTCAAAGCATAAATGGTTTAAAGTTCCAAGATGTTCATTTCTCACAAGGGTTGGGCTTTCTCATTTCTGAGTCATTTATAGCTAGAGGGGTCTCTCTGTGTATCTTTATCTCCTATTTAATAAGTCCCTTAATCTAGGGTTAGAAACAACTAAGTGTGCAGTCATTGTCTCACACTCTCTTTTCTCATCATTACATTGATCTTGTCTTCTCTTTGTATTTGTATGATTATTGTCTCATTGACATTAATCTAATATTGTAACACTTTGGATACTATTGTTGATTTAATCTGCTTTGACTATTGAGGCTTAGGTTTGAATAAAGGTTCTATTGTTCATCTTGTGTTGCATACTTTCGACATGGTATAAGAGCTTCGTGCTCATAATCGCATTGATTCACCATCCAAGGGTTTCTTTGTAGAAACTTGGGGACATCTCTTCAGCAACAAATTGGTGGTTTGGGTTATTGCTATTGGCATAATCACTGGTTATTTTCTATTCACAATTAGCCCTAGACTAAGTGAATTTAGGGTAATTGTGATTTGTTCTTTCCGCTGCATATTGCTCTATTAGTCTAAGTCTAATCTCTTCTTCAAACATACAATACTCAAGTCTTTGTGGGTGCAAACGGGTAGACTAACATCTTGATCTGCCACCTTTGAGTGGTATGAATACCGCTTCCGGTTTATCCCATTCACGTGACTTGGTGCTTGTTGTTTCTTAATTACAAAGTCTTATTTATTTCTTTATTTGTCTATCTGCTCTAGTTGTTATTCTCTGTCCGTTATCTCCTGTCTTATTGTTTGCATTATGGTGGTGATGATAATATCGTGGTGGTGGTGGTGGTTCTTCCATCGAGAAAAGTTTATCCTTTGGTGATGCTTTGTATTTACACCCTAATAACACCAATGGTACTCCCATTATTTCTATCAAACTCACTGAAACTGAAAATTATAAAATATGGAATATGGCCATGACCTTTGCCTTAAAGAATCATAATAAGTTAGGGTTTATTGATGGTACTTGCATAAGAGATGATTCAACCTCGGTCTTGCTAATCAATGGGATACTTGTAACTCTGTTGTGGTTACTTGATTCTTAACTCTCTCAAATTTAACTATTTGTTTGGTGCTATCTATGCTAAAACTGCTTATGAAATGTGGAATGATCTTAAAGATACGTATGATAAGGTTGATGGTTCAGCTATTTTTAATTTGCATAAAAATATAAACTCTCTTAGTCAAAGTGGGTCCTCTCTTTGCCGATTATTATAACAACCTTAACTCTTTATGGAAACAATTTGATTGTATGATTAGCTTGCCTCCCTCGCACTTGTGAGAACAAAACATTTTGAAAAATACAATCAACTAATCAAGTTAATGCAATTTCTTATGGGTCTTGATGACTCCTATGTTCCCATCAGAAGCAATATTTTAACCAGAGATCCTTTGCCTAATGTCAAACCGCTTCTGTTGTCTCCGAGAAGAATCTCACAGTAAATGTTTCATCTCGAATAGCTCGCTAAACCCAATGCTACTTTTCTTTGCAAAAACTTCTCGATGGTGGAAAATTTTTTGATAACAAAAAAGGATTTAACAACAACAATTTTAAAAGTTCTGGTTTTAATGCCGGTAATGTACCAAACAACAGAGGACCAAACATGAATCTCAAATGTACTAACTACAAAAACCCGGGTCACACCGTTGATAGATGTTATGATCTTGTTGGTTATCCTGCTGGATATGTTAAAAGGAATTTTAATGCTAAACCCGTCACAGAATAATGTTTCCACGATGCTAATCATATCACCGATAATAGAGCTAGCAACTCCCCCGTCTCTTTGTCTAATGAATGTACTCTCCGCACTTATGAGTCTTCTTACCGACAACAATGTGTCTTCTAATGCCAACATGGCGTAAAAATTTTCGTGAACTTTCTTTAATGGCGTGTCGTTTAACATAAACTTCAACAAATTTTTAACAACAACACAAAAACTTATCTAGAAACATCGGTCTTGGTTGGATTGTTGACTCGTGCAAATCAGCACATGATCAAGCTCGCCAAATTTCTAATTAATGTTGTTGACATTTCAAATCTTGGTCTAACTGTTGGACATCCCAATGGTACTCAGCCCTTAATTACTAAAATTGGTGATTTAAAGGTCAATAATGACCTAACTCTCTTTGATGTTCCGTTGTTCCCGAGTACAATGTCGTCTATCGTCTGCTCATAAGATTGCTAGAGACAATAAGATGTTTGTTGGGTTTAATGAATCTAATTGCTATATACAGAATTTACATCAAAAAAGGATTGTGGGATTGGTAAACAATGCAATGGGTTATATATGTTTGATATTGATTCTACATGTAAGATTACTTCTAATAACCGTGATTGCTTTGTCATGTTTCTAGAAATCTCTGGCATCAAAGACTTGGTCATCCCTCTAACCAAGTCCTACATATACTTAAATCCACTCTTAAACTTGATAGTTCATCGAATCGATCATCTTTGTGATACTTGCAACAAAGCTAAACAAACGAGGGAACCATTCCCTCTAAGTGAACATAAATCTACTAAAATTGGTCAACTTGTTCATCTAGATGTATGGGGACCATATAAAGTCACTAGCAGAGATGGTTACAAATATTTTTAACCATAGTTGATGACTATTCCAGGGCAGTGTGGGTTTATATGCTTAAGGGGAAGGATGATGTTTATGTTTCCATTGTTAACTTTACTCATATGCTATCAAATCAATTTGAACACAATGTTAAGATTTTCATAAGTGATAATGGGACATAATTTGTCAATAATAAACTTCAACACTTCTTTCATGAAAAAGGAATTTTACATCAAACCTCTTGTGTTTATACACCACAACAAAATGGTATTGCAGAAAGAAACATAGGCATCTCCTTAATGTGGCTAGATCCCTTATGTTTCAGGGGGAATTACCTCTATATCTTTGGCCTAAATGTGTTCTAACTGCTGCATATGTCATAAACGGTTACCCTCTTCAGCCTCGCTCCCGGCAAGTCCCCTTCTCCATTGTGTATGGGCATGACCCTTCACTCTCTCTCCTTAGAGTCTTTGGCTGCTTATGCTATACCACCATTCTCAACATCTCTGATAAATTTGGTAGTAGGTCTGAGAAAAGTGTCTTTATTGGTTATTCAAATGAGAAAAAAGGTTATAAACTTTTAAGTTTAGAAACAAAAAATATCTTTTATTCCAGATATGTCAAATTTTATGAAACTGTTTTTCCATTCAAAATGAAAAATACTTTGTCCAAACCTTTTGTTGAAACTTATGTGCCTAAAGATTTAAATCACAAAAATTTCTTTGACTCACAAATAAGTCTCAATGATGAAGGGAGAGTGACATCCTATGATGATGGCACAATATTGAGTCATCCTACTAGGGATGATGAACTTGTTGCAACATCTATAGATGATAATACACACCCTGAGGGCACCACATCACATGAATCACATCCTGCTGATGCATCTTCTGATTCTGCTGATACATCTTCTCGATTCAAATCAACTCGAACAAGAAGGAGGCTTGCCTACCACTATCGCTAGAAGGTCAACCAGAGCTTCTAAGTTGCCCAATAATCTTAATGACTTTATTATAGAAGGGAAAGTCAAATATGGTGTTGAAAAGGTTGTTAATTACTCTAACCTTAACAAAGATAACTACTGCTTTGCTTCTAGTCTTAATAAAAGTATTGAACTTACCTGTTATGAAGAAGCTATCCTTGATAGTAATTGGGTTGATGCTATGAACTCTGAAATTGAGGCCTTAAATGAAAATCATGCTTGGGATATAACTGATCTCCCACCTAATAGAACTCCCATTGGTTACAAATGGATCTTCAAAATCAAATATAAAGCTAATGGTGAAGTTGATAGATACAAGGCTAGATTAGTTGCTAAAGGTTACAACCAAAAGGAAGGAATAGACTATGATGAATTTTTTTCCCCTGTCGTGAAAATGTCTACTGTTAGATGTCTTATTGCCTTAGCTGTGAAAAACAAATTGCCTCTTTTCCAACTTGATGTTAACAATGCTTTTTTGTATGGAGACCTTGATGAGGATGTCTATATGACCATCCTTAAGGGGTTCTGTAATGAGAACAATACGAATAAAGTTTGCAAACTTGTCAAGTCTCTATATGGCCTTAAACAAGCCCCCAGAAATGGAATGAAAACTTGTTAGTGTTTTAAAAGAAAACAACTTTGTTCAATCACAATGACCATTCTTAGTTCACCAAAACAGAGAATAACAAGTTTATTGCTCTGCTTGTTTATGTGGATGACATTGTTCTTACTGAAAGCTGCATTGATGAGATAAATCTATTCAAAGAGTTTCTAAAATCAAAATTTCATATCAAAGACTTGGGAAACTTAAAATATTTTCTTGGCATTGAAGTTTTAAAAACTGGGGATGACATATGTCTCACCCAAAGAAAATACTGTCTTGAACTCCTCAAAGAATTTGGCCTTCTTGGTGCAAACTGTCCACTATGGAACCCAACTCGTTCTTCCATACATTCCCACCGTTGATGATCCCTTACTTATCAACATCACCGGTTATCGGTTACTTGGGAAACTTATCTATCTCACCCATACAAGACCTGACATCTCATACTCAGCCATTGTCCGCACAATATATGCATTATCCCTTGAAATCTCATCTAGAATGTGCCCTCAATGTTCTGAGATATCTAAAAGGAGCTCCAGAAAAAGGTCTAAGGTACAATTTAGCAACTCAAAACCATCTTGAAGGATATAGTGATGCCGATGGCTAAATGCAAGAAAACCAGAAATCTGGCACGGTTATTGTGCCTTCTTTAATGATTGTTTGATCTCATGGAAAAGTAAAAAATAAAACACTCTTTCAAAATCTTCCACAGAAGCAGAGTATAGATCTATGTCTAGTGCTTTTTGTGAAATTATTTGGATTCAAAAAATCTTAAAAGATCTAAAAGTTGATATCAATCTCCTGTTAATCTTTTTGTGATAATAAATCAGCCTTTGCAACTTGTGTCAATCCTGCTTTCCATAAAAAATCAAAACACTTTGAAATTGATGTTCACTTCATCAGGGAAAAAATTGCAAGAGGTGTTATAAATGCAAAAAAGATTGGCTCTTCAAACCAAATCACACATTCTCACTAAAACCTCCCTGCTTATCAAAGATAAATTCTTGTGTAAAAATTGATATTGTTTGATATGTTTGCTCATCAGATTAAAGGGGAATGTTAAATTTTGGGGTATTAATCAGAGCAAACATGTCATTCTATCGGTTGCTAATGGCTTTCAAGTTATGTTCAGCAGGCTTATTACGGGTTGATCATGGTCAAAGCATAAATGGTTTAAAGTTCCAAGATGTTCATTTCGTGAAGGCTTTCATTTCTCACGATGAGTCATTTATAGCTGTTAGAGGGGTCTCTATGTATCTTTATCTCCTATTTAATAAGTCCTTTAATCTAGGGTTAGAAACAACTGAGTGTGCAGTCATTGTCTCACACTCTCTTCTTTCTGATCATTACATTGATTTTGTCTTCTCTTTGTATTTATATGATTATTGTCTCATTGACATTAATCTAATCTTGTAACACTTTGGATACTATTGTTGATTTAATCTAAGCCGACTATTGAGGCTTAGGTTTGAATAAAGGTTCTATTGTTCATCTTGTGTTGCTGATACTTTCGTACACTCGTTAAGTTGTTATTCTTTTTGATCATTTTCAATATGTTTTATTTGAGTCGCCTACAAAGTACACTATCTGAAACATGTCAAGGCACGTACTTTCGACATATTGCTAACATAGTAACATACTTGTTGATAGCAAAGGAACCATCCATACTTACTCAGTTACTCAAGGTTTAAACCACACCGTGCAAACGGCTACTCTATTGGCACTAGTACAAATACACTTTTCCCGGCGACATATTTTCAACAGTGCCGATGACATGTCGTCGGCATGTTATTATGCCAACGACGTGGCGAAGGCATAGTGTAGTAGTGGTTGCCCCGTCGGGAGTTATTGTCCCGACGACGGATTTTCCTATTCCAAGACGATAAAAAGTGGGTCCTACAACATTTTCTGGTCAAAGTTTTGTTGGTTGGAATCTTATTGTGCCGAAGACATGTCGTCGGCACAATCGTATTAATTATCAGCTTAATTAGCGAAAAGAAAATGTGGACAATTATTTTGAGACATCCAAAAAGAAAATGTGGACTATAATTTTGAGACGGAGAAAGTAACATACTTGTTGATAGCTTCTAGTTGGGTGTTTATTTGGATCAGTAGGTAAAGGAACCATCCAAACTTACTCAGTTACTCAAGGTTTAAACCACACCATGCAAAAAGGAAATTTGGTTTTGCTATTGTGTCCAACTGGTAATGTGGAGCTTCTAAGTCCCTAATCGAAACTATTTCAACGGGGCAACAAAAGTGCATACAAGAAGACAATCAGAAAAATTTGTAGATTGCTGCATCGACGATGTAACGAATGGGTAACATGACTTTTTGATGTCCTGAGAGCTATCAACTTGAGCAGGGCTCGTAAAACGAAAGGTGCAATAAAGATAAAGTTATATATAACCAAATATAACATCATTGAAATCTTTAACATTGTAATTTGTAATAGTATGGATACAAAATTGACAACCCCCTTGTAAGGAATTCTTTCACCATTTAACTATAAAATGATTTCCCAGACAATTAAGAAAATTAAAGTGAAGCATGAACGGGTTAACGTACAATAAGTGGACCAAAGTCAACATGTTTCGGGTTTAAAATCTTATCGTACTACATACGTACTTACACGCTAGTTTTACGACCCATTCTCCATACCCACAACTTGTACTTAGTTTATTTTACGTTGACACATATGAATTTACCAACATTAAATTTTAAATTAAATTTTAGTATAAGAACAACTAGCAATTTATTTTGAAACATAACTTGTTATCTCATGTGCAATTTAGCTTAGATAACCAAAATGTCTTGTATTGGATATGAGGTTATCAAATGAATAACTACATTTATTTATCATATGATGGTTTGAGTTTAATCACACGTAATTGACATGTATGTGTATGATTTTGTATGTATTAATTTAGTCAAAAGTCATTAAAATAAATACAATTAGATAAATAGTCGTACATATTACAGTACTAAATACAGAGTTGGTAGTTAAATATCTAGGCAATTACGAAAGATGCTTCTAGTTTAAGTTACATGATTGAATATCAGTGTGGGAGAGTGTAATGTTTCGTGTATTATCCAATCAAATGAATGAACAATATATAGGGTATTAACCCTAACAATACAAACACAGGCCTTAGCCCAAAGAAACTATAACGGGGCTAACTAATACATACTACAACTAACATACTCACCCGCAGTTTGAGCGGGAAGACACCGAACACTCAAACTGTCACAAAATTCTATGATAACGAAATTGAAAAATGTTTTATGAAGTGACAATGAAACTAAAATTCTATGTTAAATTTGTTGGCTTTGTCTTGCTAAAGTCGTGGTTGTTATTTTACAAAAATCATTTGTTGGCAATTGGCATTCGATAACTTTGAAACTTCCAAGTAATAGTATAGTGACATGATATCACCGATGACTATATCACAAGTGTTCGAGTAACTTTGCGAATTAGCTCCGTGTTCCATAGATAACATATCGAGAAATGTGGTTGAGTAACTTCCTAATTAGCTCTGTGTTCGGTACATAATATATCCGGATATGTGGTTGAGCAGCCTTCCTAATTAGCTCCATGTTTCGTAGAATATCATATCAGGACACATGGAGAGAAACCTTTCGAATTAGCTCCATGTTCCGTAGATAATACATCTGGATATATGGTTGAGAAACCTTTCTAATTAGCTCTGTGTTTCTTAGATATCATATCCGGACACGTGGATGAGTAGCCTTTCTAATTAGCTACATGTGATGACACATCTAGACCATGATATGTAAGAAGAATAACCTTCTTCAAGCTATAAGCTTGTGAGATATCAAAGGATCAACAATAAATGAAATCTGTCATAAGTATTAGTTAGAAACTAAAACCACATCTACCTTAAAGAGAAAGGGATTGCCAATTTATAACGAGTAGCATAACTCTGTTATCCATTTATCCATAGAATAAAAATTACAAAGTAAGGTAAGTCTCTAATAGATATTTAGAGCAAGATTAACATATAAGCGTAGTTTTTAAGTCACATTGACTTGGTATGTTAACAAATAGAAATAAGCATATCTGAGTTACAATTGTTCTATATACTGCTTTGGTTTTTTGTAACGAGAAACTGATGGTAAACTAGCGAGGCATCAGTGACTTGAAAATTATAGACTTCATGTGATTTACAAATGAAATAGAACTAAAACAAAAACAGCAAATCGCCAAGTTGAGAAAAGAAATTGAAAGCCTGAACATGAAGTTGAAGTTGGCTTTCAGGTATTTGGTCACATGCCCTATAAGCAAAAGCATAAATTTGAACAAGTCAACCACCATATATATGGTCTTAAGTCTTATCACTTTTACATGTCGTACTACATGCATACATAAACACCAATAGTAATTTTATATATTTCACTTTGATTAATACTCCAACTTACCTGAGAAGACATATCAAAGTTGCACTTTAAAATTTATCTAGCTAGTTCATAGTCAATTCTTACAAATATGGTGAAATTATGAAACTTTGTTCATACCATGAACTTAAGGCACTCATGCATGTTCCTGATGTATATTTTTTTCAGAAAGCAAGCATTTTATAAAAACCAAAGACAAGCAAAAAGTACAACAAGATCGAGTTCAGTCTCAAAGATTGATACTGTTGGAATTCAGTCCCTTCCCCATCCCGAACTCACACCCACAAACACCAATCGAAACAGTAAATGAATTTTCAATGCGTTTAGTATATTAGAAAAGGGAACTGAATACAGGTTACAATTTGCTACACACTATACTATTTATTATAACAACAACAAATAAGGTGGGTACTAACTACTAACCCACTAAGCTAAAAAATAGGAAATAGACAACTCCACTTGCTGGAAACTCGATCAACCACAAGACCCACATAAATACTTAGTCCACCAGTGAATAATCTGACCCCATGACTACTGATCCGCGACAGACATACGGATCCATGACCCATAACCTGATTTAACCCATCAAGATTATTCTACAGATACAGCAGGCAAAGACCCGTTAAACCATAAAATAAACCTTAACTTCTCTTCTGCTTCATCTTTTCAGCATTCTAATAGTGCTCGCTATATCACAGGAAGTCTGTACATTTTCGCACTTCATTATAGACAATCACAAGTAAACCTTTGTTTATTTTACGGAATTTTTTCTAGTATAACCTCATCACCCCCGTATTCCAAAATATGACTATATTCATTACGGGTTTAACCTGTGTTAATCATTATGAAAGTAGTCTACACCACATGACAAAAAGATCGACATCAGCTGAAAGAAATCAAAAGCCATGAGCTCGATCGAGAGTAGTGTTTGCTTGTAAGGGAGATGAGTCTTTGTGTGTTTACTGCTGGAAGAAGATCGAGCTAGTGTGGATGTGTGTGTGTGTGTTTCAGGCTTTCAGCTAAGGTAGAAACAATGCAGGTGAGTAATGAGGATAAAGTAGATGAAGGGTTATTATTACAATGGTATATCTTCCAAATTTATGGGTAAAGCCAATATCTTTATCTACATCATAAACATGGTAGCCGGAAGAGTTGTAAACTTATAATGGTAGTTGCCATGAATGCGAGGTCACATATTTTAATCAAGTGTTCAGTGGGTGGTTGACTAGCTAGGTGCGGGTTCCTGATTGAAAGCATACATCTATTTACCTATCACTTAATTACTCCGTATACTTTAACATGTCTTGTAAACTAGCATTGAAGTGTCACAACTGACCCATCATTTCGTACCTGTGAAAATTACCAGACTATAATGAAAACTCTTTCAAAAGGACAACACGTATGCTTTTTATACGTTATCTCTCGGACTTATGAAAACACATGAATACCAACTCTTTTTCAGCCATATTAATTTGGAATTTGGACCTATATTTTCCATATATGCGTAGTTAGACATAAAGATGTGTGTGATGGAAGAAGCCTCAACACTTACCACGACAAGGAAATTCCACGCAAGCGTTTTTGTAGCAACGGGTCTTATTGTTTATTAGTCAAGAGGTTATGAGCTCAAGACGCAACATATGTTGGTAATATATATGTGGCGTAGCGAACGAAGAATCACCCCTTCAATGATAAGAACACAAATCTATCTAATTAAGTATATAGATGATCACAAAACAAATCTGTTGTTAACAATTTCAAAAAGTGAAAATGCATGGTTCATTTTGGTTTTCAATTTGCACCAATTTATATTATAACGTTTTGGCTATATATATATATGCTCCACCAAATACTTACTTGGCGTTGAATTTTCAGATGAGTCTTACATTATATTGCAATCAGATACATTAACTAATTTGAGCTAGCAACTTCATTTTTCATATACCGTTAATAATGATACATATAAATCTTAGCCATATATTGAATATAAACAATAATAACCACATATCAAGGCTATTATAACACTGATATCATCAATTTTTCGTATAAAACTACACGAACTTTATTTTTTGATGGACCATCCTTCATTATTTTAGTAATCACGCCTATTTTAAACTGTTTACTTATGACTAAGCCGACTTAATCAGACAAAAAAATAAACAAACCAAATAATTAATGTATTAAAGTTCTCAATGCAGTGGGAGTCCTATAAAAACTTGAAGTCCCTTCAAACATAATATTTTTCGACCTTGTGTTTGTTAATCGACTCGTTTGACTTCAATTGTAAGTATCTGTATCTTTCTAAAACAAAATTTTATGTACAAACGTTATATTTCAGTTTTTCGCTATTCTATAACATAGGTTACACGACACAAACACAAGTTTTTGTAAAATGTGTCATATGGGACATTTCAATGTTAGTTTTACATGACATGTTAAAGTAAAAGATGTGATATGTTGTGTAACCTACCCATCCTCATACTTTTTACTACTACATGTAACTCTTCAAAATTCAAACTACCCAAGTTAATGTGGGATATATTGCTTCAAAAGAACCAAGAGAAGAATGTGACTAGATTGATTTTATTTGTAATGTTTTTAAATGAATTTGAATTATTGTATAATGATTTTTTTTTATTATTAATCAAAATTTAATTTTGTTGCTAAAAAAAGTTGAAAAAAAATGTCGGTCGCCTACTGAGGTGATAGGAAAACTGAGGGACGCTGAAAATCGTTGTTATGCCTAGCCTAAAAGGAAGAGAAGAAGCATGTTTTTACCCGTGAATACTTGTGTTTGTTTAGCTTTGATCCTAACCCTTAATTTTAGTGAGTTGGATCCGTGTGAATGCATTGAAGGGTTGTGATCGCAACAACTTGTTCTTGTCATATTTTCATTTCACCCCATTTAATTTTATTTCAACTGCCATCCTTTGTTGCATTTTCAAACCCGGGCTGGCCGGTTGGAGCAGGAGATGCGAACGAACCGGACAATATTGTGATTTTTTTTCCTGAATTTTTTAGTTGATGTAAAAAGGATGTTGTCTTGTTTTTGAATTCGCCACTACATTTTTGTTGGCTTAAGATTACGAATTCGAAAGTTAACTAATTGTGCAATCAAATAGTTTGAGAATAGGATTGTAGTTATTGACAGTTAGAACAAAAGTCGCATATTTATTAATGATAACTTGATGAGACAAAGTCATATAATAAAAGACGAACTACTCCATAAGCAAATGCAATAACTGATGGATAAGAATTCTCATAAGGTTCATAACCACATTTCAATTCTACCAGGAAGTCCATTCAAAGTTTGACCAAGTTAGGAGTGCTTTGTGTTCGTCGGTATTTATCATGTAAATGAGCTTTATGTATTTTGTATAGGTCTAACTCATCTTTGTAACTGATATATCAAGGTCTCCTCTAGGTTAGAGTCAATATATTTTTTCTTGGTAGTATTCTTTGTAGCCATTAGTGATATTAGGTTAAGAGGTTATGTTTGTGTTTCGGTTTGCACAAATGAAGAATCAATACCGGGTTCTTGTTTTTGGGTAAAGGGAGTAATCCGCACCTAGTAAATATTTTTTTTTTGGTAAAGGGGAGTAATCCTGCACCCTGGTAAAAATATTAACCAAATAAACGTTTAAGTACAATGGATATGAGTGAAATCCCATATCTCACCCGTTATAGGCATAAAACTTACATAACAAGATACTTCCTATTTTCTAAACAAGAAAACAAACCACTACTCAATGATAAACATATGACACAACTAAATAAAATTACTTCCTAGGACCTTGAAACTTTGTGCCATACATGGCATTAAAGGCATCCAAATTCCCTGAAAGATCACGAACCTGTTTCGCATAGTCATCGAAGTCATAGTCATCATACTCATCTTCAAACTCTTGGCCACCACCAAATATATTGAGCTCATCCAAATGGGTTAGCAACAACCTCATCTTCGAATCGGAGACACCTCAATCTCTCCCACTTTAGAAAAAGAGTTAACTCTCTTAGTAGAAGAGATAGACGGAATAGGTTGACCATCATCATCCACAAGGAGTAGTTTCCCATCAATAATTAGTTTTTCAAGCTTACCAATTTTCTCAACTATGGGAGTAGAACCAACATCCATTGTTCCCATTGAATCACTCACAAGCGGTACATGTGATGTATAACCAGTCTTAGTCAACTCATCCTCATTAACCTCCATTGTACGACCAATATCCACATCTGCATGATCGTCCATATTAAGAGCATCATAATCGATTAGGCGTAGTGATCCCGGTTCCACTCATTTCTAGCGCCGGAAACCATCTCTTTGCCGACATTTACTTTCGGGTTCGGGAGGGCTTTTGGGCCGATATTCAAAATGCTTGACCACCACAGATTTAAGAGAACCTCCTCGACCGGATTGAACTTGCTTTCTTTCTTCTTATTGTTAACGGTCCCAAAACCATCACTTACATTCTTAAGAGGTTGAAAGATTGAATCACAACCTTAGGACAATCCACCAAAGTATGTCCAAATACCCGACATTTCTCACATCTAGGAGGTTTCCATTCATATTCAACACGGATCTTCTCAATAGTGAACCGCACCATCAAGTAAAGGAATCTCGACAAGGAGGTTGTCCCTAAGAACTCATCTTCGTTTCACCAATCATACTTCATAAAACTACTACGGCCCCAGATTCTTTGTACATTTGACTAGTATAAGCATCTAACCTTTTGAGGCATGCACCAATCAATGTAGCAAGAAGGCCAGCCCGTCATCGAAAAACATAGCTAAAGGAACATCATGGAATTTAACCCACAACGGAATGTTAGTCAAATCCTCTTTAAGCAAGTTGGTGTTCAATGTCCATGGTTTTAATAATAGGAACATTACAGATCAACCAAGGACCATTATCAAGAACATCATGCAGCATTTACCCGATTAAACTTGAAGAAGAAGAAGATCACTTAGCGTTCATCATAACCTTTGTAAACCATACACCATTGATATTGCGGGCATAATAGTCAACAACGGAAAACAGAAACGTTGACCAAGGAAGTATCCATATATAGGTATTCTCAAACCTCATGTTCACCTCTTCCACCACTTTCATCGGGAATTTGAGGTCAACATCATCCATCTTTCTTTGCATTAACCTCAGAAAATTAGACACATGTTTGGGATTCATTAAAACAACACCAGCGTGAAACCGACTTAACTCCATTACCACGCACATTAAACAACCTTGGGTGCGTGGGATCGAAACCAACACACCATATGATTGAATATTTTCCTGCTTTATACAGGATTTGCGCCATGACATCGAAACTTCAAATGGAGGATGTATCTTCTTGGAATAAATCTTTTGATAGCGCACCATTCGAAATTAGATTGAAGCTCCAATCCCACTTTCGAATTGTTCACATGGAAGATGAAATCATCTTAACAATATCAATGATTTTATTCATTGCTTCCTCC
>OU343224.1:131930654-132047461 GCA_910596185.1 Chrysanthemum makinoi | reverse complement strand
GAAAAAGCGAAACCAAACTCACACAAATGGGGTGTTACGTGAAAATGGGACAAGAGAGGAGGGAGATCTAGGGTTAATTGATAAAGTGTATGAAATACTTTAGAACTGACATAACATATCTTGGTAGGGAAACTTTGGGAACAAGTTAGAGTTAGGCCTTGGAAGGCCCTATGGCCAAACCACTATACAAAGCCAAAGTCCATAACTTTTCCAAGTTTTCCATTTCAGTCATTTCTCTTTCATTTAGCGATTAGTTAGTCATTTTAGTTAAATATTTACTTGATCGGACTTAATGTGCAATAATTAATAAGCGTAAACATTAATTATTAACTTTAATTCCATTCATTGTGTGTCTGTCTGCGTGGTGCGAGTTGAATCCGGACATTCACATGTTTGTAAATATATACATTTCCAACAAGACGCATCTAGAAGCATTTTTTTTTGAAAAATTTAGCAACTTACTTGTGTATTATCCTTCAGTTCATACAAGGTTATGAGTTTTTCTACAAGGTTACGGGGCTTTATGAAGAATAGAAGTTATCAGGTGCATTTCTTTAAAACTAACCAAGACTTGCAAAATCGCAATGCAAAGTGGCTGAAAACCCGCATCCTTGTGGCCAAACACTGTGGTTAAGAAAAATAAGAATATGGGATAGCTCAAATGCTAATTGGCTTGACTCGTGAGTCATTTTCAATGTATCAATTGAATAATGTTGACCATCTTCTTTTTATTTTAAAATCACAAAAGCTTTTATAGTCAAACAAGTGATATTTTGATCTCAAAATTAGTACAAAAAAAAACTTTAACTCTTGATTTGAAAATGCAACCACATGAACCTTATAAAGTTGTATTGTAGATATAAGGGTGTACAAAAGAGGAAAAGAAAGCATAATAATTTTGAATCTTAAAGATAATAAATTCTACTTTAAAAATTGCAACTACATAAATGAGGTTGGTTGTGTTGGAATTTTAGAACTACGTTAGCCAAGTAATGCATACGAGTACGCAGCAGAATTGGATCTAGTTATCGCAATTAGGTTAACACGTATAATAAACAATTAATGAATAAAATGGAAATTAGGAAACTAACCTTTCGTGGCAATTGAACGCAAGTGTAACAAACAAGAAAACCAATACGAAACCCAAGTATCTAAATTAGACACCTCTACGAGTATGATATCACACACAAACACATAAACCGAGTAAGTTCGATAAAAAGCTAGTCGAGAACGTATTACACAATTAACCCATTGATAATCACTTGAATAACTCAAGCAAGAAAACCCCAAGAAACCATTCTCTTTTCTGCCCGAGATCAAAACAACCAAGAAGCTCGTTGGCTTCTTTATCCGATATCGAACATAAGATGTGTTGTCCGATAAAGAGCCAACGACCAGGAACAAAACCACAAACTCTAAACTCACTTGGAATATTATATGATTGCAAGGTTTAGGGACGTTAGCATGCATGTATAAATATTAACAACATATGCATGCATATACACGTTAGCATGCATGCATATATTATAATAACATATGCTTGCATATAAATGCACTCTTTTCTGATTCGTCAAACATAGGAGGATATCAAGAAAAATGTTGTGTATATTTAGGGTTATGTTTTTTGTCGTACAATGCATGAGGTATAGGTTTTATTATATAGCAAACTAAACCGACCTTTATCTTGGATCTTTGGCTTGGTCGACAAGCAAACAAGCCCATGCAATCCTTCATGTTGGATAAAGGCCTTCGAAACGTTGAAATCTCAACTGACTAGTGCTCCGATCATGGTTTCACCTAATTGGTCACTACCGCCGAGCTTATGTGTGATGCGGCGATTTTTCTTTGTCGCGAGCCGTCTTAGGCCAACGAGAAGAAAAACACTTTTCGGCCCATATATTTTGCTAAAGACACTGAATAGTGCTTTCGGCAAAATTATACTGATCCTGAAATTACGGCCGTTGTTTTCGCGTTCGACAAATTTCAATCCTACCTTTTCGAAAAATAGCGTGTTTCCGATCTTTCGGCACTCAAATATCATCCCACCAAGCAAGATGCTAAACCGCGTCTTATCCGATGGATTCGCTACTCCAAGAACTTGACGCCGAAATCAAAGATAAAGAAAGGAGCCGAGAATCTAGCCGCGATCATTTATCACGTCTTGAAAATCGGATCTTGAAGAGTTAAAGGAAGAAGAAATCGATGATTACTTCACGATGAAACCCGTTGATGGAAATGGCGATCATTGGTTTTCGACTTTCTTGAACTAACTTCATTTGGAGGAATTCTGAGAAAAGGTTTAACTCACGCTCAAAGGAGCAAATTCTTTTCGGAACTTAAATACTACTTTTGGGAAGAACCATATCTTTTCAAAATGTGTCACGGAAGGAATCCGAAGATGTGTTTCGGTTCGAAACCGCAAGATTCTTGGCGAATGTCATCATGGCCCAGCCGGGGGACATTATGGTCATTCCACCACGTTAAAAAGTTTTTGATGCTGGATTCTATTGGTCAACAATATTCAAAGAAGCACATACACTTCTTGTAATGTTTGCCAAAGAACCACCAACGAGAGCGAAATGCCATTGACAAGCATTCAGGTGTGTGAAATATTCGATATTTGGAGAATTGATTTCATGGGACCATTTCCTAAATCCCACAAATACGAATACATTCTCGTTGCTATAGATTATGTCTAAATGGGCGGTGAAGCTTTACCAACAAACGATGCTCGCGTAGTCGTTAATTTTCTCAAAAAGCTTTTCGCTTGTTATGGAATCCCCAAAGCCTTGAAAAGCGATCGAGGAACCCTTTTGTAGCAGACAAAATGGAAAACCATGAAAGATATGGGGCTCATCATCGATTCGCGGCGACTTATCATCCACAAACCGATTGCCCGAGTTGAAAACACCAGTGAGCTCTTAAAAGAATACTAAAAAAGCAGTGAAGGACAATCCTTTAGTGTGGTCGAGAAAAACTTGACGATGCTTTGTGGGCATTTGATACGACTTACAAAACTCTGTTGGCACAACTACTTACAGACTCTGTATGGAAAAACTTGTCATTTGTTGTTCGAAGTTGAACATCGTGCTTACTGGGCTCTTAGAAACCGTAACGATCTCCAAATAAATTTGGAGAAGAGATTCTTGCAATTTCACGAACTTCGGCAATTAAACTCCGAGCTTATGAAAATTCCAAACTTTATAAGGCAGAACAAAAGCTTATCACGATAAAAAGTGAGAATTGAAAAGAATTCAAAGCCCGGAGATACGCTTTTCAACATGAAATTCAAATTCAAAGCTCCTAAATTACAACCAAGATGGTTTTGGACCATATATCATTAAACATGGATATCCATCCGGTTATCGAACTTTATGACAAAGCGGTGGGAGTTTCATCGTTAATGGGCACCGAATCAAACTATATTACGATAAGGAGCAAATGAATGAAATATCGGTTGAGAGCAGTTTCACGAGAATGAATTGAAACCATCACCTTCGTAGCACCCTTTCGGGAAGAATCCCACAAAGTGTTCCTTGGAAACCATCTGTTGAGTTCATCACGGGCGATATTGATGCTACTGGTGAATTCATGTATGTCCCCAAACTTTTCAAAATGTTCAAGGCATCTGTGGCCAAAGTAAATTTGGGAAGATTGAGTCAGTGATGACTCGTTAATAAAACAGCTTCTCGGGAGGCAACCGTGTGTTTGATTTGATTTTACGTGGTCACGCCCGAGTTTAAACCTTTGGTTGAAATTAAGTGTTTGGGGGTGCCACACCTTAATAAAACTCTTTTTGTTTGTATATAAGATTTTGTGCATGAAATGATTACTCCAGTGGACGCTTGGATAAAATTAAGCTGACAAACTCATTGGAATATCTGGTTTTATCTCTATTTTTCCTATTTCTATACTTTGAAGTTCGTTTTTCACATTAAGGACAATGTTTAACTTAAGTGTGTTTGTTGGGGTGAATAGGAAAATTAGAATTGTTAAGCTTAAATTTAAAATTTTGTTTGCCCTTGTGAGCTAGTTATTTTCACGTTTTTAGGATAATATATTAGAATAACTGGATCAAACTACTGGTAAAACTGGTAATATTTGAAACTTTGAGATGTGTTCCGATTAATATTGCAATCCATTCTGGGATCGATTAACATTTGCTAGCATAAATTATAGCCCTTACCACTAAAATTGTGAGGATTTGAGCCTGTTCAATATAAAGCATACATCTTTTTAAGAGATAAAGCAGTCCACATTGATATGTCAAACAACATCTTTTTCCAATGAAAATTGATATGATCTTATGAGTGATTTCTATAGACCGTTCTTAAAAAGAAAAAAAAAATTCTCGGTGTACAATTTGTATATGATTTATTAAGAGCTTTGAAAAGATTATTGTTTTACGAGTTCTCATAAACTTGTTTTCTAGACATATACTGGTATGTTAGTATTTGCTTTTAAACATGAGAAAATAATTGTTCTTTGCCGATTTAAAAATAAAAAATAATATGAAGCATGTCATACATACATACATACGTAATAAGTGAAATTACAATACCTTATGTCTATATTGGCTGAAATAGAAAAGGTTATTGTCTTTTTCCTTGAAACCAAAATAATCAGAACCACCATCTCTTACAAGTTTATACCGAACTCCATTCGTTCTTGACATTCACAAAATGCATTCTCCTAGATGGTTCGTATCTGTCAAATATCTTGAAGCACCTAACGACCTTTACTTCAACCAAAATCTGTCAAATATCTTGAATCAATGACTGTGATGTATGAGCCTCAACATTGTTAAGACATTTGTGCGTGTGTTTCGAGTGACTTTTGACCGTTGAAAATGCACCTAAAAGCAAAAATGTCATCTTATCTTCATTACTAGCAGTAAAAAGCATATGCAAAAAACATATACTAGTATTAATTTGGTAAATAAATGGACTATCTCATCGATTAGTGGCACTAAATTATACTCTATGTATGATCACCTCCCATAAGTGGGTACCAATTTTGAATGAAATGTTGAAATATTACTATGCATACTTTTGCCATTATGGAACCATAATAAATCGAAATTGACGTGTTTTAGAAGATAAATGGGTAACTGCCGTACACTCGTGTCGACTACTTTAGATTGTCATATGCATCCAAACAAAAAATAAACTACCAAGTGCAACTTAATAAAGGCATTTTAGAAAAGAGATTGATTATAAGAGTTTACCTATTTAAACAGAGGAATCTTGGTCAAAGAAACATGTAACATCATCTTCTCTAAGAAAACATTGATGTGCTACGTGTGTACAAGTTTTAAATTTATGAATGATTTACCAATTTTACCAATAACACATACGAGCAAGTGCACTCGTCCGTTATAGTAAGATTTTGAAGGTAAATGGGATCGTTACATGAGGATTTGAGTGAATCTAATTAACAAGTTTAAATCAACTAAGGCAATCCAAAAGCATATAACAACGAAAATAGATATAATGAAATTCAGATGATTAAAAACTACACTTTCTTAAACTAGTTTCTTATCCTTGATTAGTGTGATTGTGTTAACCTCTTAACATGTTGGTCATGATAATTAGTTGGTGTACCAATCTATCGTTCTTACAAGTTAAACCTTCGTCAAGATTTTAGTACATAAAAACAAGCATTAAGTTTAACCAATCAATTCAAGTTTCATAAGTTTATTTTCATAAACTTAAACACAAAAACATCCATTTGCTTTATCAAATTTGCTTAAGAAGTGGTCAATACAAAAGGCAACCGATTATAGACAAAAAGTTACAATTGATTGTCAACAACTAATCTTACGACCTTTTAGATTACTATCAACTAGTCAAACTTGATTAACAAATGTCACTATGAAACTCTAGCACAATTGGATCTTAGAATCAAATTGAAATTGAATTAAAACATGTTAACACAATCACTAACTAATCACATGATAATCAACATAATTTAAGAAAGTATATAAAGAAACTAGCCACTCATAGCAAACTTAAACATAAACTCAGAACTCTGAACATTATAAAACATGATTAAGAGTCTTACAATGCTTGGAATAAGATTACAAATGGTGAAGTAATGATTCCCAAAGTATTGGGGTAGACTCCTTCGGGTTTTGGCCTCCAAATATGGTATACGGAACTCCAAACTTTCTGGACTTCTAAGGACGAATTTGAGAGCTAAGAGCTTTATGTTTGATGAGTAGAGAGTTGTATTGAAGTGTGTGTCTCATATGCTCACAAAAGGTCTCTATTTATACTAGTTTCAAGGACTAGAGTATTAATTGCTGAACTTGGCCTCCAAGAAGTTAGGAAGGGACTAGAATACACCAAGGGAAGGACCTAGAATCGTTTGGATACAAAGGGGAAACTTAATGATGAAGATTTGACAATCCAGTTGGTCTTCTACAAGTGTTCCAACCGCATCGGTTGCGGGTGGCAACCGAACAGTTGGACTGGCGTCATAGGCAACATTTTTCCTTTATCCAACCGATCCGGTTGTGGTTGCAACCGATTCGGTTGGTCTTCACAGTGACGAAAAATGACCTTTACTTTATTCTGACTTGTAGAGCTTGATTCTTCAATCATCTTGGTCTTCTATGGTACTTGAAATAATGATTTGTGTTGACATGCTTCACTCACTGACGAAATCTTTCAATTGTTGAACATTCTTTTACTTTTCCTTCCGTTTCCGCGCGGTTATAAACACTAGAAAAATATCTTTTGATGCGATTAAGCACTGAAATCATACAAATATAACCAAATAACATATACAAAAGTACACATAACGCTACTGAAAACATGTACAATCTGAGGGTTATCAAATTTCCCCACACTTAAACTTTGCTTGCCCTCAAGCAAATTTAGGAAAAACATCCACTGGTACAAAATTATGATTACGAAAAACATGATGCAATCTACCAAGTACGAGTATGAGAGAAGATTCATCAATTACGCTTTTAAGAGTGAAACTTTCAAGATGTTTGACAATATCCAATGATTTTATTGCATGATTAACATTTCAAAACACCTCACAAAAAGGCGAAATATAATTCACTAAATCACTCAATTTTTAGTGGAGTAACAAGATAAATCACACTCATTGCTCAATCATGATTAGATTATTACCATAAGCTTGTACAGGAAACAAAACTCCAGGCGTGGCGTGAGCAACAAGCAAAAACATCTAAAGAGGACTTTTATTTAGGTTATAATGTTAAGGCTAAGGGTTAAGGGTATGGATAAGGCATGGGAATGTTAATGAAATTGGTGTAAAAATAAAAATAGAATCAAGTCTAATACCCGTGTTGCTAGCTACCAAACAATCCGCAAAACCAATAAATGATTATAGCTTCATTTTCTTTTCTTCGGATTTCCACAACTCTTCGCTTTGATTTGCGATGACAATTGTTCTTCGAACATAGCACGTTGGCTATTACATTCATTCTTTCGACATTTTTTTTTAATTTTTTTTAAACATAAACTCAGAATCGCTCACACAACTAGCAAGGTGCGGTTACTCATAATCATTTGAACAATCTTCTCATTCCATGTGACTAGCAACCAACCGTTTAGACATTGACAAGGGTTAGGCTAAGGTTTAAAGTGTAAAATCTTTTTGTATTTTTCTGGATTTATCAAAAACGAAAAGGATGGCTCAGAGGGTGTAACTAGGGGTCTAGCAGCTAAGATGAGCGCTACAAATGGGTCCATGTAGGTGGTTAACTAACCGATGTGGTTAGCTAATATAGCATAATATGAAAAATGCAAGGCCATTTGGGTTAAATCCTAAGGTGCCTCTTTATCACACGAATTTACTTATATCGCACAAATGCTTACCACATAAATTATAGCCCTTACCACTAAAATTGTCATTTCCTGCTATTATTACGGAGTAGTATTTTGTTCTACCTATCATTGTGTGTTAAATAGCGTTATGTTTAAAAGCAAATACTAACTTAAATAGCGTTAAGTTACAATTATTTTCTCATGTTTAAAAGCAAATACTAACATACCAGTATATGTCTAGAAAACAAGTTTATGAGAACTCGTAAAACAATAATCTTTTCAAAGCTCTTAATAAATCATATACAAATTGTACACCGAGATTTTTTTTTTCTTTTTAAGAACGGTCTATAGAAATCACTCGTAAGATCATATCAATTTTCATTGGAAAAAGATGATGTTTGACATATCAATGTGTACTGCTTTATCTCTTAATTTGCAATAAGCTAGGTATTGTCATTTCCTGCTATTATTACGGACTAGTATTTTGTTCTACCTATCATTGTGTGTGCTCTTGATTATTACAAGTCGAATTGAATATAAATTGCACAGGTGATAAGAAGTAAATGAATTCTATGATTTTGGTTACACATTAAATGTTTATGAGTTTATATTAAGGTGCCTAACAAATACTACTACGTACAGTATTAAAGTAGTTATGTAAATTGGTTAATATAGACATGTTTTTCATTTCTTTTCGCTAACTATTTATTTTTTGACTCTTTAACCGATTAGTTCACATGATTTGATCTATCGTTACACATACTCAAACCGGATAAAGTTCTCTCGTATATTGAGAAGTTTGGCATCGTATATTGAGAAGTTTGGCATGGTCATTTTAGGTTTATTTGCATTTAGCTAAAATTAAACTTGATAACAATAAAGTTGTGTGTGAGATGGGTTCACAGCATTGTGAGGTAGTTCGGTTATATCCGGTGTAGGCGTTATTGCATTGTTAGGACCTTTCCCTTGAACGAGAGAACTGGGAAGGACACACCTCTTGTGTGCCACTTGTTGTGCTCACGGTAAATGCCGGGTAGCCAAGTGCATGTCGATAACTTCTTACATTTTAGTGATGATAGTTACAAGATTTTTACTACTAAATCATCATTGCATGTTTAATATAGTTCAATATTTGGAGCGCAAAGATGCTTGTATTTTAATTTGCTTTTAAAAAACAATTCTCGAAGAGCATAACATTAAGTAGTATTTTTTGAAGCAAAATTTGTCGTGTCCTTTTTAAAATTTGGTAAAAGACTGTACCTTAAGGGTAAAAACAATGCTAACATGAAATTCATTAATTTGTGTTGCATTGTTCGTGTTTGTTTAGGTTAAAACGTTGAAGAATAAAAGACTAGTTTATATGATGCTGTTATATTTTCGTCTAGCCAGTAGAAAAAAGTTGTTTGTTGAAAATTTATTATATAGCCTATATACGTGTATACCGTAAAAACTAATCTGAAGTTTCGGTTCAATGTTTGATTTTTAATAACGTAAAAACCGAAATTTAGATCCGGAGTGAAATCCTTTTGCTATATAATATTATCTTCGTGCATGGTTCTACCACAAACATATGTCTATTATAAAGTTATATGGAACATAAATTTGTTTCTTTTTTATCTATTTCAAAAACATGCAAAGATGTACAAAGATACATTTATGATGAGTGCACTCAAACCTAAATAAATGTTACTTAAATGCGCTACAACAAGTCATCTCTATTCTCCTATATTAACGAGTTCCCCTTCGGTTATCTTTCACAAACAAACATTGCAATACACATGTAAATCCTCTCATCTTTACTTCACTAGTGCTAGGTCCCTGCAACTTACGTGCTAGGTCCCTGCAAATCAAAAGTGGGACAACTAGTGCGTCTCATTCAGCATGAAAAAATACATGACCTGGAACTCGAACAGCACGTGAGGAAGCTTTATGGCAAAAAGCAGGAAAAGAGTACTTCCGGGTTCGCTACCCAAACCTCGTTCCGGAGCTCTACAAGCTGGTCCAAAGAATATGTGCGAGGCATGACCACTTCCTTCAATTTGATATTCCTAAGCTGTAAACCGAAGAAGTGTGAAGTGTGGTTATAGCTGGAAAGTCATAAATATTGAAAACGAAAGACAACAACACTCATTTAATTAGTTTCGATTTCATATCTTTCTTATTCGTAGTAATGAAGACATTTGAATCTTCAAACGTACCCAATGTTTGGCCCTTTATATTTCCATCTTAACACTTTTAACCCTAAAAAATATGATGACCATATATATAGTATAAACCTTCCTAAATTACTTTCACAATCGAGGATGGTAAATTAAAAAACAGGTAAACGAATGCGGTCGATCTCATGCATGTTCAGATAACCTGGGGATGTCGATTCTTTGGCTTAAATAAACGCGACTCAACCCCAATATCCCAATGATCATTTCATACATTTTCTCTACTTCCTCAAATATATATACACCTAATGAGATTTCAACTTAAAAGAAAATATAACACACTCAAATGGTAAGTATCAATGTTATAAAGTACATATTGTTTATTGAACTAAACTCTTAATGTTTGCAGATCCACTTACAAACAATTGGATAATATAATAAACATATCAGACAGATAGATAACTAATGCATGAAAAAGCAAACAATTTTCAAAAAGAAAAGAAAAAAAAAAAAAAAAAAAAAGCATGCAAAATACTAACGACCTTTACTTCAATCAATATTTGTCGAATATCTTGAATCAATGATTGTGATGTATGAGCCTCAACATTGTTAAGACATTTGTACGTGTGTTTCGAGTGACTTTGGACCGTTTAAAAAGTACCTAAAAGTTAAAAATGACAACTTATCTTCATTACTTGTAGTAAAAAGCATATGGAGAAAACATATACCGGTATTAATTTGGTAAATAAATGGACTATCTCATCCATTAGTGGCACTAAATTATACTGTATGATCGCCTACCATAAGTGGGTACCAATTTTGAATGAAATGTTGAAATATAACTATGCAAACTTTTGCCATAATGGAACCATAATAAATCGAAACTAAAGTGTTTTACAAGATAAATGGGTAACTGCCATACACTCGGGTCGACTACTTTAGATTGTCATATGCATCCAAACCAAAAATAAACTACCAAGTGCAACTTAATGAAGGCATTTTAGAAAAAGAGATTGATTATGAGAGTTATACCTATTTAAACAGGGGAATCTTGGTCGAAGAAACATGTAACATCGTCTTCTCTAAGAAAACATTCACAAAACCAATGATTCCAAATTTAATCATCATAATTCAACGTGAGAAGTACAAGCACGAGCAGATCTATATTATATCCTGAGAAGGATGGCAGTTAGAAACAAAAATATTAGTTTGAAGGCCAATACTTAAAAGAAAACAACTCGTTCAACTTAAATGAAATGAAACTGGAGAAATTCTTTCAAAGTAAGTAGGGTATGATATGTGTGTGTGTTTTGGAACAACGTTATAATAAGAAACAAATTTAATGAAATGAAGGTTGGTGATGAAAGGAAATGAAGTACCCAACTAACCCACTGCAAAATCTTTATGAGTGAAAAAGTAGATGTAAGTTGTTGGTGAAAGCCTTTATTTAATTCTATCATGATAAGAAGGACTAGCAATTTAGTTTGAAACATAACTTCTTGGTTTCTCAGCATTTTAGCTTAGATAACTAAAATGTCTTGTATTGAATATGAGGTGATCAAATGAATAACTACGATTATCATATGATGGTTTGAGTTTAATCACACGTAATGGGAAAATATTAACTAAATAAAAATGATTATAGCGTTTTTATTTGTAATATCACAAGTTGGAATGCATGTTAATCACTTCATGAGTATCTTAGAGCAACTGCAATGCTCCGCTTTCCAAAAGACTTTTCACTATTTAAAAAGCTTTTTGAATGACTTTGTGCATTGTAACTAAAGCTTTACCAAAGACTAGTTGGAGAATGACTTGGTGCATACCAAGCGTTTGACATGAATCTTCCAAAGCTATTTTCATTAATTGAAGACTTAAAGTACACAAATGGGGTACACAAAAAAGCTATTGCAAGACTTTTTAGCATTGGAGGAGATTTTGAAGAAAAGCTTTTTGTATAAGAAAATAAATGAAACAATTAATGTTTTATCCATAAAATGTCTTTAATAGCTTTGTGCATTGCTGATGCTCTTAATATGATTTTTTATGTATTAATTAGACGAATAGTCGTACACATTAACTAAATAAAGAGTTGGTAGTTAAATATCTAGACAATGACAAAAGTTCGAAAGATGCTTTTAGTTTAAGTTACATGATCGATCGAATAAAATAACTAATTAAGTTAATCAGATGATAACGAAACTGAAAAATGTTTTTATTAAATTGACAATGAAACTAAACATTTATGTTAAATTTGTTGACTTTGTCTGCTAAAGTCGTGGTTGTTAGATTACAAAAATCATTTATTAGTATCCGATAAGTTTGAACTCAAACTTCCAAGTAATAGAAATAAGCTTATCTGATTCCGATTGTTCTATACGGCTTTGGTTTTTTTGTAACGAGAAGCTGATTATAAACTTGCGAGACATCATTGACTAAGAAAATCACAGACATCACGCGATTTACAGATGAACGGAACTAAAATAAAAACTAAAAATGGCCAAGTTGAGAAAAGAAAAATGAATGCCTGAAGAAATTGGGTTTGAGGTAGTTAGGCGCATGCCTTATAAACAAAAGCATAAAATTAAACAAGTCAACTACAATATATTTGCATCAAGTCTTATCACTTTTCCATATAGTCAAAGTGTTTCCGAGAAAAAGTTTTAATTTTTTTTTTCAAATTCGATACGGGGCATAACAACTTGGTATCAAAGCTTCTGTTTAAGTGAATTAAGTTGCCACTATAGGTTTCCTAAACTTGGACCACTCATAGACTTGTTGAAGATATGTATAAGTAATGCAGAATAAAAACTGTTTTAGTTATAAAAGGATTATATTGTGTGATATGTTATATAAACCTAAGATAAAAGTATTGAAAATGTTTTATAGTAATAATGTGTATTTGATATAAATCTATGGTGGACTAGATGTATTTAATATTAAGATCGTCGTGCACCTCGTTAGTGTCGGTGATCGTTTAGGTTCATGGAATTTAAAGGATGTTTTGTGTGTTGTAGTAATGATAGCAAGAAGTGAATAGATGTGATAAGTTATATAATACTAAGTGATGAATAAGGCTAAAACAACTAACTAATAATTGAGACAACATATATCTACATGTTATTCATAAGTTTTGTGTTATTGTTGTTCATCACTTCATTAGTCTTATAGAATAAGTACTGAACAACACTAACTGATGAATAAGACTAATTGTTGAATAAGACAACATCAATCTACATGTTGTTCATAAGTGTTCATCAAATGAACAAGACTAACTATTGATGACCATGACTAACTATTGAACAAGAAAACCTTAATCTACATGTTGTTCATAAGTGTTAATCACTTAGTCTTATTCATCAGTTCTAACTATTGAAAACGGTTTTGTGAAAATCGAATGAAAATGGTTTTGTGAGAAAAACGGATGAAGTATGAGCTAGGGTTAGGGATGAGTAGGAATGGAAATGGGGCGGGTTTGGGGACGACCATCCCATCCCAAACGATTACAAAATCATCCCCAAACCCGCCCCAATCCCCATTGGGGATCTTATTGGGGCACCCCATTGGGGCGAGATGCTCCCCCCAAACCCGCCCCATTCCCCATTGGGGTCTTATCGGGTTTTCTTTTTTGAGCGCGATCCTCCATCATACTCATGTCTTTCTCCGTTTATTCTTATTTTCACGCTATTAACAATACATAATAACTTAAAGAATCGAGAACCCATTAATAATATATTAGGCATTGGAATAAATCACAACGTTTTTAAAATATTATGACACAAAACAAGATTTTATGATCACACTTTGTAATATTACAAAGATAAAAATTAACAAAAATTAGAGAATTATATTTAGTACATAAATATTAGCACAATATTTAATGTATATAGATATATGTATATGTATATGTATATGTATATGTATATGTATATGTATATGTATATGTATATGTATATGTATATGTATATGTTTCGGGGCGGGGCGGGGATAGTGTGCCCCGTCCCCTAACCGATAAGAATCCCGTTAAGGCCCCAAAACCCGCCCTGAAACCCGATAAGCATGCCCCGCCCCGCCCCAATAAGTTCGGGTTTCGGGGTTTCCCCTTCGGATTCGGGATTTTTTGCCATCCCTAGGGATGAGAGCTACTTATACACTAGTCTTTCACTTTAACCTTTGAAGAATCAACAACCTATCAAAAACAACAAAACATATAAACTACACAGAAAAGTGACACATTAAGTCACTTAACTTGTAGGAAAGACATAAGATGGCACTAACAGATACATTTTAACACTTTGCACAGTTATTGCTAAAGCTATTATCGAGTTAAGCTTTTACCTTCCATTTTTTTTCTTTGTTTTGAAAATCTTGTTTTTTTAGACATATACATTAGTATTAGGTTTTAAACATGAGAAAATAGTTGTTGAAGAAATACCTATACATGATGAGACCATGGCCTAGACACATAACCTATATATGTATTATGTATAGGCATATAACGTTACGTTTTTTGTTTGACTTCACCGAAATAGTTATAGGTTGTTTGTAAATATTTCAATTAATTAGGTTGTATGCTATAGATATGTAAATAAGTTTATTTAGAACTTCATAGTTATTTATTTAGAACTTCATAGTGTTTGATAGTTCGGTACTCAAAGAGTTGATCACATGAACTAGTAATTAGAACTTTTACCTTATCAACATGTCATTATCTCCCCAACATGACCATATCCAAGTGCATAATCCAAGTACACATATTGCATTGGTCACGTATACCAAAATCGGCAAAAAAACATAACGAACTTGAAAATTTTTAAATTGTGTAACTTTTATTGTATGTAGTTTCAGTGCATTTGAAAAACCATATACATTTGAAAAGTTAATTTTTTTTTTTTTTTTTAAATCTTTTTCGCTAGTTTGTTATACATTAAACGTAGTTTCCGAGCAAGAACAACTTTCTAAAAATTAAAAATAAAAGAATAAAAAATTTCGGTGGTCATGACTCATGGTTATTAAAAGCATTGTCTTGGCGTGGTGTTTTCCATGAAACTTGATCACATGTATAAAGTTTGTTATGCGTGGCTGATCACACTTATAAAGTTTATCATGCACGGTTCGTTTATGCTTTATCAGAATTAATGATAAAAAGCGGCAATATAATGTACTAGCCTATAAACCCGTGATAAATCACGGGTGGCTTATAAAAAGTGAAAAATAAACATAGTTAAATACTATAAATCGAATAAACCTTCAAAAATCATGCCCTAACTTATAAAAAGTTCAAAATAGACATTGTTAAATTTCATAAAAGCCTATAACACTAAGAAAATAGAGAAGTAAAAGATAAGCACTGAAGCTTTCAACTTTTGAGTATGCACAACTGGAAAAAAAATAATAATAAAAAAAAGAACAGTAAGATACACATTTAAAAAGTGTATGTGTATAAAGGATTGAGATCCTCTAAAGTTTGTTTTAACATGATAGATCATGTTGACCAATCATAAACAAGTTAAATAGATAAATATTTTTTTTATAATAAAATTAAGGGCCCATTTGTGTTTTTCACTCTTACAATAGACACAACATGACCTATCATTTTGGTAACAACTTGAGAGGATCCTAATCCGTGTATAAAACTCTTCTTAAAATAGAGTAAATGATGTTATATGTTATATATAGACTAATACAACAAAATTAATCTATGACATAGCCTTATCCAATTACAATTGATTATTTCAGCGACTAAATTATTTAGAGAGTTACTAAGCTTACCGGTGAATTTAAGAAGAATTTTGCAACATGTACGTAAAGTTGAAAAAACTACACGTCTACTTAGCAGATATTTACCTAAAAAAGTGTGGACAATAATTGAAAAAAACTACACGTCTATTTAGCAGTATTTACCTAAAAGTAGAGGTGGCAATTTCTGACCCGACATGAAACCCGACCTGAAACCGACACGAAAATTAGCAGGTTCGGGTTGTGCTAAATAGATTCCGGGTCAGGTTTGGGTCGACCTATCTAACCCGTTAATTAAATAGGTCAGGTTCGGGTTGGGAATAAAATAAGCGGGTCAACCTGCCAACCCGTTTAGGATTTTTTTTCATAAACTCAAAATTATTTATATTTTAATATGCGGGTTAATGTGTTAAACGGGTCGACCCGACAACCTGTTTAACTCGTGTGATGTGACAAATTTTGTATATAAAAAGGGTGTAACAACACGCATTTTTCGGGTTACTTTTCATATTTTTGAAAATTTACTATTCACTTTTACTATTCACTTTCACTATTCATCCCGTAAAATTTTTATTTCACATTCTAGTAAGATAAATTATTTTAGTAATGACCTGAGAGTTCGACAATCGTTAGATCATTTTCGCAAAAGTTATTAAGAAAATATCGTCTTAAAGTTTGGTTTTGGTCGGAGCACCATTTCAATATCCCGCGCATATCGAAAACCAACTCTGACAATTTTCCCCCACATCAGATTAATTTTTAGATCACTCATAATTAATTAGAGAATTTTTAAGATTTCTTTTAAATGTTACCAAATAAGCCCTGAGCCGTACGAGACTAAACTTACGTTTTAAACAAATCTACGTAGACCCAGACTTAACCATTTATGCACTGTATTTTCTAAGATGTTTAGAAACTTTTATATTTTTGGAAAAGTCAAACATATTTCCCTCCTCCTTTGACTATAAAGAAATTAACCTTGTACGTTCTACATTTTTGCTTAAATCGTGTAACTTTTAAACTTCACGTATAACTGTTAAGTTATCCACGTCACGAAAACCACATTTTGACATCATATCACTTTTAGACTAATTTTAGTCTACTTTAAATAAATTCACGGTCATTTCCCAGAAATTTCGTTCTTTTCGATAAATTGCGAATTCGCGTTTTTGACCCGTAATTCCAGTTTTAACGCGCGTTTTGCACCAATGAGACTTATCACCCATTTTATATTTTTAGATGGAGTATAATGATGAGTTTAATCATTCCTATAAGTTTCATAATTTTACGATACCCGGTTTTATGTTTTATGGCTTAACGGCTGAGTTAGCGATTAACGGAACCAAACTTACTCGTAACCAAGATAATATCAAAACTATCCACCTAAGTCATCTTATCTCTTCATGGCCGACCTTAGGGGGGGAGTCATCATTTTGGTGGCATCATCCTAACCATGGTTCATTTAGATCATTACATGTGTCCTAACTTAACCATGGTTAATATTTAACCCAATATATGGTTAACCAAACTTACCCTCCTATAAATAGCAAGTGAAATACATCCTAAACACCCTCATAAACTGAATTGGGTCGTTCATATCATCAAAGCATCATATCTTCCATAATTTGATCTTTAAACTCTAAGTTTATGCAAAGAAGTTTCAAGTAGTACGTTACTACATCAAATCTCTAGCAAGTTTAAGTGATCTTCTTGAGTTTAGATCCACTCAAGTCACTTAGTACTTCATCACCAGCTCAATCCAAAGTCTTAAGTGATCAATCAAAGTCCTATCCTTACTAAGTTACTCATTTCTTAAGTGAAAGCCAAAAGTTGTAAGCAACTTATCACCACCATCATCTCATCTTTATTATTCATAATCTTAACTATTTCATGCTATATATATAGTTACTATGTTGATTCATGATGTACATATACTCAATCACATGTTTTAATTTACATATTGTCATAAAAGTAACAAACTAGTAAACTAGTCATATTCTACACATTTGAGACCATTAAAACCTATCACATATGGACTTTTTAACTTACATACTATGGTAGACAAGATAAAAAGGTAAACATAGCAACTTGAATCACCCGAAACGGACAAACGAGTCAAAAGTTATAGTCAAAAGAAGTTAGCGAAACCAAAACGCCAAAACTGCCATATTGAAACTGTTTTGGGTCTGGTCGTTGTAAAAGTGGTACTTCTGGTCCGAATCATCAAAAATTTAAAACACGAAAGTTGTCCGGAACGACATTTTCCTTGAATTAAAAGAAGCTCGGACCTTGAAAACGCTTAAATAGGTCATTATCTTTCAAAAACAGAAATTGCCCTTCTTATGGTCTCACAACTATAGTTTTATCACAACTAAAAGTAAACCAAGAGGCCTAATGGCCATAAGCCAAAACCACGGCTACGGCTAAGGTCAAAGTTGAGTCTCAAGACCATGGTAGTCAAGACCAAAGTCACGGCAAGGCCATGGCTAAAGCCTCAAGGCTTATTTACCCAAGACCGTTAACTAAGGTAATCATATTTATGAAACGACGAGAGCTTGTAAAAACATGATAAATTTATTTATATAACAATGTTCACTCAAAACATATGTTTTATCTACTAAGTGCTACAATAGTAGGGTGTTTCATGTGAGGGGTTTCATTTGAGTAAAACGTATCGACGAGTTCTTTGGATTTACAATTTAAAGTGTCCTAGCTCCGAACAGTAGTACGATATCTATAAACTAAATACGTTTTCACAACTAGACCATTTCTATAAACGACATACACAAACACCATGTACTACATCATGATCAACATAGAGTCATATATAGAATGGTTTATGTTTTCCTAAACATTATTCCAAACCTAAGTCGCAACATTCCATTTTAGGTTGTTGTGGAAGTTCTCACGGCATATCCATCATTCTCATTATACATTTGATATCATTTACTCTGAGGTGAGTTCATAGCCCCACTTTTATTACTTAATTGTTTTTCAAACTCTTGGGGGAGATACATGCTTTATTTTAAATCGAACACATTGCTTTCAAATTGTATACTTATCTGAATGTATTATTTGCACTAAGTACCACTATTGCCAATCTTAAGTCCCTATTATCATGAACCATTAATCACTTGCGAGTGAACGCGAATATTGTGGATAGGCCTATTGGGATTGACGAATCCCGTTTGTGTTGACCGGGTAGGCAAACAAACGCACTATATTTGAAGATCTATAGGTTTATTGGCAAATTACATATTAGGGCAACTGTTACTATTATATCACTTTCTATTGACAAGTTGTTAACGTTTTCGGTATCATGAGCTTAGTGCAATAATATATGTTTTGTTTTCTAAACTATGAATGTGAGACTAATTACCTCACGTTACGAATATTGTGTTCAACTGATTTCCTAAACTCTATGAATTTCACTCAACCTTTGTGTTGACAGTTTTAAGCATGTATTTCAGGTCCATATTGTACGAGGCTGGCATGGAGGAGCACGGATACTCAAGAAGGCTATAAATTTTATTATCATTCGAAAACCAATTTAATGTATTTTGTAAACTTGGAATCATTTGGGACCTCATTTTTGTAAACTCTGATATTTATATGAATCGAATGATAAATCTTTTAAAACGACTCCATTAGAGTTCGTTTTCTATTATTATGACTGTTGTGCCATGAAGTAACACCCAGTTTGAATTCCGCTGCGTATCACGAAATTGAGGGTGTTACAAAGGGTTAAATGTGTCAACCCGAAACCCGCTTAACCAATTCAAACCGTTTAACATATTCAACCCGTGTAACCTATTTAACCCACCAACACAAGTATATATATGGGTTAAACGGGTTAGGTTCGAGTTATGTCTAAACATGTTAGGGTTGACATAGCTGACCCGATGATTTAAATGGATCAAGTTCGGGTTGAGATTTTCTGACCCGCCAACCTGACAACCCGAACCCGCCAACTCGAACCCGACCCGAATTGCCACCCCTACCTAAAAGTGACAATCATGGTAGATCACCATTTAACGATAAAATGCCCAAGGGTTACAATAGAAAAATACTGTAACATCGACTGATGGGGTTCATCAGCTTGGATGACAATTATGACATTTTTAAAGGTGTATCTTTTCATAACCTTTGATACTCATCGCCAAAAGCAGGAGGCGGACGCAACATTTTTGAATGCACCAATTTCGTCCTTGCCACATTACGCCAAATGAACGAATATACATATGCACACAAAGGATATAATAATCAAAAGTAAACCTCACCATTCGTCCTTGTGGTATACGTTGACCGTCAAGGATCGTCCGTTGACAAAAAAAATGCACCGTTAGTCATTAAGTGCGAAACGTTACTCAGCGTTGGTCCCTCTCTTTAACGGCCTTCATTAACTGTCGCTAAATATACACACGTGATATGCACATGAGGGTATATTAGTCTTTTTCTTCCATTTTTAACTTCATCTTCTACTACATCTTCATCCTAAATCATCATCATCTACCACCATTTTCATTCATTCACTACCTTCTTTATATCCAAAGAAAACTTAAAATCAAACCCACACATCAATGTTAAAGTTTTATATTCTTGAAATCACACGAAAAATAAAATCAAAACAAATAAAAACTGTAGGATCGTAATATTTATTGTGTTGATGATTCGGGTGGTCTTGGATGATCAAAATACATGTTTACCATTTTAGAGAGAGAAAGTAGAGAGAGAGGGTGTTCTTGCTAGAGGTTTACACAAAGGAAAGGTTAGATTGAAAATTAAGCACCACCCCTTCCATGGATGGAAGGGGTATTTATAGTTACAGAATACACGACCTCCTATCGGCCTGTGAATCAGGTATACAATGGGTAAAGACCCGTCCTTCCTCCACGGTGTTGCACTAAACTATTTTACGCTACTGACTAACTAATTAACTACAATTATACGAGCTAACTTATGCTAGATAATATTTGGGGTGACCGACTCTTCACTATGGAATTTTCTAATTCCTAACAATCTCCCCCTAAGGGAGGTCACCCCATGTTTTACATTTCGAATCATAGCATTCTATTCTTGACTATGGTCTTGAGCTCGTAGACTTCAATTCTTCAATTCTGCAATCTTTGTGCTTAAGTAGTGACACTTCATAGTCCGCATATTTTGTACTTTTAGTGGAGGCCTTTAACTGATCCACATCTTTGATGATCTTGGAGCTTTCATTGAGATCATCAGCCACAATAAATCTCTGGATCACCCTTTATTGTGTTGCCATCATGTGAAGTTGTGACTTCTGGACCGACATGCTCACACTTTTGAATCATGACATCTTTCCATCAGAGTAGCGGAAGCCTTCCTGGTTCAAGATATTTGCGGCAGCGAAGCAAAAGCATAGTATGAAATATCGAGCAGGTTATGTAGATATGCACCGTCATGATTTCTTCAAATTAAGTGTGGATCTTTGAGCATGCGGCTTTGGATTGACCGCTCAATTCTGATCATTTGCAACCATCAAATGTACATGCAAAAAACAGTTAGCAATAAAACACACGAAAGTGTCTTTGATCACTTTCGTCGAATTGAAGGTACCGGCCCACGGTTCCCGTTGATCAGTACAAATCTTGCTGTGATCAGGTAGGATTCCTAAGAATCTCCTTGACAGGGTTTCGCAGCTGCTCTAGGCTGTTCTCAAACGGAGCGTCTCAAAGAAGACAACACGGAGTGAGTGAACCAGCAAATTGAGATTCATTGATTGATGAAAAATGATTTGAAAAACAATCGCGTATTGCTTGAAGAAAGAGTTTTGCAATCTGACGAAGGTTTTATGAGAAAGATCAATTTTCAATCAAAAATACTTTTTGTATTAGAGAATGAGTACACATTCGACGTGCTAGCGAAAAGAAGAGATTCGCACATCGAGCGGTTTTTCTAAAAGTATTTTTCAATCGGGGATACTTTTGAGTTTGAAAAACATAAGTACACATTCGACGTGCTAGAGAAAAGAAGGTTTGCACATCGAGCGGTTTTCCAAAAGTATTAGTCAATTCCATTCTGGACCAAGGTTGATTCATAAGTGAATCGCCCATTGTTTCTATCCAGTTGTCACAAGCTTGATCTTATGAAAGATCTCACATGCCACCTACCAAGAGCTTGTATGATGTTGGCTCTAGAAGGCTTTCCATCTTCATCGTGAATATTGTTATATATCACTCGGATGTTCTGGCAATTACCACAAGGATAATGCGTAGGACTCTCAATATATTCTTACTTTTCACATTGTGGAAAGCAGCAAGTCTTCATTAATTGTGTGTCCTAATGAGATAGTGTGGATGATCTCTTGGCTCTAGACTTAATTAGTGCACTTTTGGTTCTGTGCTTGGGAGACTAGGGAGAGTGTCTCCTACTTCAATATCAACCATCTCTAAGAGAAAGTCGATAGATTATGTCGGTTCCCGTGAGAATGAAACAAGCCCTTTTAAGAGGAACTTGAGTGGTTTGGGAAGTTTAGTGCAGATCGTCCACTGGGTCCATGACATCTTGTCTTCAATACCGGTGTTACCTTAGTAACAACCAATAGCATATGTATTGAACCGGTTTTACGCCCTAGGTTGAATTGATGGAAAGCTATTTCTTTTCACCCTTTTTCACATTCAGTTCTTTTTCATTCTTCAACCCCTTCCGTGCTTACCGAGACTTCATAACTAGAACCTTGTTGGGTTTATTCCGATACTAGCTCTGTCTCAGTCCGCACTCTTCCCATATTCTCATTTTCTCCTTTTTCATCATACCTAAGGACTCTACACTATCTAGTGGATTGTCCCTGGTAGATCCCTCCAGCTCTGGCGGGATCGTGGGAACGAATACCTAACCTAACCATCCTTATAACACCATGCATAAAGTAAAATGGTCGGTATTTTGGTACAGTTCATTCTTCCTTGAAACCAATTGAAAAATCATTTGGAAAAACAATCAAGGTACTTGTGATACGAGATCAAAGCATTTTGTACCCTAATAGTTTTGATCATTTAGAAAACCTCCCCCTCAACATGTGCATATGATTTAGAAATTGTTTAGCACAAGGAGGCAAGAGGACTTTGAAATATTTTCTTTGATCACAATTTTCATACGAAAAAACCATTTGATTTTCATGGTAAATTCTCCCCCTCAATATGTGCATAGGATATTTGAAATCATTTTTATCACATAGAGGCAAAAGTTCTTTTGAAGCACATCCACAATTACAAAAGCCATTTAAGAAACCATTTGAAAACTCAATCAAGGTACATTACTACATTATGTTAAAACATAAAAGCTTTTGTACCTCGATAGTTTATTTTCTTTTAAAATGCTCCCCCTCAATATATGCTTCGAGATTGAAGCGTTTAGCACATACTGAGATAGCGGCCTGCACAATTGAATAAAAACGATCACCTTTTATCAAATTTCATTATTAAATCACAAATTCTCCCCGATCAAAAATATCAAACCCTTTGAGATTTTGGATCCCAAGTGATTTAATAAGGTTTATAAAACATGGGAGAATATGTGGCCAAGTTTAAATACTCATCATGTTTTTGGATAAATCCTCCTCCTCAACATGTGCATCGTGTATTTGAAATCGTTTAGCACATGGAGGCAGGAGTGCCTTTAAAGGACTAAAACCGATTCCATTAAAACAAATTTGAGATTTAAATCACGATATCTCCCTTGATCAAAAAATTCAAACCAACTAGAATTTTGGATCCCGATTGATTTAAATCATTTAGAAAGTTTGAGGGAAAGACGTGGCAAGATTTAATTTTGAAAAAATGATAGATAAGGACCAGATTTAGACATTAAAGATTGTTAGTGTCAGGTATGATTATTTTTAAGAGATCTTTTAGTAAAATAAAACAATTTCACAATCAAACAAGAACAGAAAAAATTTCATTTTGAAAGACCTTGATTCTAAAGAAAAATCATACCATGACATAACATTAAATCTTTAGATCACCACTTATATAGTACAAAGCGGAACTTTTGTGAAGAAATATCGTTTGAAAATATTTTATTTTAAATCACTCTCCCCCTCAATCCATGACAGAAGTCAATAATTGAGTGACTTAGGTTTTGATAACTAGAAGTCCGGTGATTTTCAAAAAATTGGTCCAATATAGTTTCAAAACAATATTTTCCATTTTCAAAACAATTTAATCAAATTATTTAAAATTGTTTAAAAATGGTATCTTGCACAAAGATACGTTAGGTGGTTGAGAAGCTTCGTTGATGTTCTGCTGTAGGGTTTGGAAGAAAAACCATCTGGCGATGCGGTGAGACTTCTTCTACGTTGCATTTTGAATGCCAGCTGAGGTCAAATTAAGCTCCGTTTCTTCAATCACTTAGAAGAAAACCATCTGCAGATGCGGTGAGACCTCTTACGTTGCATTTATGCCAACTCTCGATAGAAGTCCAATTAAGCTCCGTTTCTTCATTTGTCAACCCAAGATATAGTTACCCTTTCCTTGCGGCATCCAATCATGTTCATTTGTGGGATCCGGATCGGGAACATTCTTATATACCAATATACCAGCATATGTTAGTGAACACACATACAAATATATGGTGGTCGACATCACCCATAACAACAATCGACTAATTAAAGTCAATTCAACATAACAATCAGATCATATAAGGCATGGGGTTTAGGTGTTAATCAAACTCTAATCATCTAAACCTAACAATCATATCCTAAATTCCTAGTCCTTCGACATAGGCAAATATCATTTTTAATTAAGCACGTGGGATAATTAAGAAAGCCCGTTAGATGATATAGATTTGAAAACATTCTCCCCCACAATCAATGACTTATTTTAGAAAAGTTTAAAAGCTGAAGTCATTGATTGAGTTTTCAATTTACAAAAGTTCTGGCTGATTGATTTTGCAAATCATTAACCACCATTTAGTTGAAACAAATATTTTTCTGAAGAATTTTAGACGGAAAAACATTTGTGTAGGACACGCATCCTTCGACATACTTTCCTCAAATTGTTTTAGGATAAGTGCACGAAATATTTGAAAATTGGTTTAGCGCATCACTTTCCTTTCTTGAAGAGCGGGTTGCTATCTGAAATAATAGCAAGCCATGGTTTAAGCAGCGGTTACATCAAATAACGCAAGCCATTTTTGAAGCCCGGTTACTGATCTGAAATAAGCGTAAGCCATTTTTGAGACATGTTTTGAAAAAGAGTATTTACACCTCCTGCTCAAACTTCATCTATGGTCCCGTGCCATTATTGAATGACATTTCTAAGACCGTAGATGTTATCGATACCGAAGACATGTCATGAGAAACCATATTTTTGGTATTTTTGAAATTTTCTGATTTTTATGGGTTTTTGTTGATTTTATATTTTTCTATTTTGTTTTTCTAGTTTTATATTTTTGTATTTTGTTTTTGATAAATATATACACATATAGAGTAGATGATATAGTATAAGAGGATGATGATACTGCAGAGATAAGGATATCAAGCGTAGCGTCGTAGAATATAGAATACATCATCTCTTAAACTTCCACCACCAAAGAATCCGAGGCTCCAGAATAGAATGTAGAACATGAGACTTTGAGAAAAATGAGACTTTGGCAGCTTCCCCCCAAACCAAAAATCCTTATGTTGAGTAGATTCAAAGCTCTATTTCAAGCTTGCTTTAGCCAGGTGCACAAAGAAGCACACCATTATCATTGATCCAGTTGCTCCTTTTAAGAATAATCACCATGATTCTTCGTTTGAGGCTATATCATCCAATAGAACAACAACAACGTATCATCCCACATTTAAATAGTCTTCTCAAAATTCCTTTTCCATTGAAGTCGAGGCGATCCATTCCAAAAGGTGTCAAGAGAACAATTCCCCCAAGTAGATGAATTGATGTAGTCAGCCTCTTTGTATAATGCTCACGAACTCTCCCGAATACACATCATGAGGGAATGAAAACACCTTCCCATGTTCACATTTTTCTTCCCGGATGATCGTGTATGAAGCTCAAGAACCCGTAGTACACCAATACCCAAGAGCTCTCGAATACACATCATGAGGGGAATGAAAACACCTCCCCATGTTCACATTTTCTTCCCTGATGATCATGTATGAAGCTTAAGTATCCGAAGTATACCAATACACAAGGAAGGAATAACTGATAACATTGAAGAAGCGGGCCAAGTCACTGATTATCTCTGCGGATGACAATCTCTGCGGATGTCAACTCAGGAATAAGTGATTATATCTCTGAATCACTGATTAAGCACTCAAGTGAAACAGTGGCGTCCCCAATGTACACAATCTCTCTCCCTGATCATTGCGATACCATCGAAATCACCACACACTAGTGTACCTCTTTTATCTTGAGAAACTTTCTCTAACATCACTTCCCCCACGTGGTTGAAATACTAACACTAAACGCCTTGATGAGTAAAACCTTGAGTTTCTCTGCGGTCATGGCATTTGTTTTCCCGGGATATCTTCAATCACTTAGAAGAATTAAGTTCATCAAGTTTACTTGTCATGATTCAAACCTTGAGTTGCTCTGCGGTAATAACATTTGTCTTCCCGGGGTATCTTCAATTACTTAGAAGTATTAAGTTCATCAAGTTTACTCGCGTTTAGGTGCTTGTCTCCTTACGCCTTGCGGTTTTGACACCGAGAATCAGCAACTCTTTCTAAGTCCGTATACTAGAAATATTTTGAGAAGAACATCATTAGCTCAGATGTATCTGTGAGAATCAACTTGTTGAAGAATAACGTGAGCAAGTCTAATTAGGGATTAAATTTGGCATTTCAATCTCCCCCAATTAGTGCTCTCCCCTAAACTGACAATTTGTTAGATAAATGCCCAGAATAAGAAGAAGTCTTTTGATAATCACATGCAACTTGTCTTTTAGTCTTCTATCATACAGCAGAAAATGTAGAACCGACTGAAGACTCGACCTTCTTCTAGATTGTCCAGTTGGGGAATAGATAGTTAACATCTTCAACACACACCAAAAGCATCCCACCAAAAGCATCCCAATTAACTTACATCTTGCAAATCCCCTTGATTAAAATCCCTCCCAATCAAACAAGAATAGAAAGATGTTCATCAAGGAGATTAGCAATCGGCCACTACGAACACACGAAATGGTAATACCAAGCAAACAATCACATCAAACAAGAACAGAAGGTCGTTCGGAATCATCATGTTGATGTGCACGTGAAGCATTAACCGGAAGCACTTTGTCGATAAACCCATCATCCGTGAAAGATGTCAACCAACGGCTCTTAAGAAGAAACTCCATGTGAAGATTACCCGATAAGAAGAAGATCGGTTCTTACATGAGTTTCGAGCCGTATGACCATTTATATTCTCAAATATCAATCAACAATGCAAAAAATTCACACTTCTTCTCCCCCTCAAGAATTGCATACAAAGATGCCATTCTTGACTAAATAAGTGAAATCCTCCAAAAGTGTTCTATTCACACTTCTCCCCCGCAAAATTAGCACATGATGTAGCCATCGTCATTATAGTTGAGCAAGTGGAATAAGAAAACAATCAATAGTAGCCCGGTTCACTTGATGAATTAGCGCATGGAAAAAGTATGAAGCATGTTGATGAGAATGGTCATAATAGAGAAGATTTCTCTTCTTGAGAAGATAATGCGCCTAAGCGTACACATTTCTTTTCTTTAGAGTACGAGGCTTGAACTGAAGTATTCAAACGTCATAATGTTGAAGTACGAGGCCTGAACTGATGTGAACAGACGTCATAATCTCTCTCTTTTCAACTCTTTTAGCAAAACATGTAAACATCACCATTATCATTCAATAGGCTCTTTGTAGTGACAGCTGATGGAGATAACCCAATATGATGAATTTGACCACAAGTAAAGTAACCCGAACTCGTAACTTATACTTGCACATATGTAACAAAAGCGGTCGATTTCCATTAGCAACTTTAAGTACTCTCTATGTACTCTATACTCTTCAACCAACCAACCATCAAGTATAAGACGTCCATTACCTCTTGAAAATCCACAATTGAATGTGACACTGAGCACTACAACGTAACTCCTTAAAGTGATAGTTATTTTGTAGTGGTATGAGCCCAATTCCCCCAAGTGGTAAAAGAAAAGGTAAAAGACACCCAACAATAACTAGATTTCCAAGTCTTCGTTTTTGATAATAAGCTCGAACAAGGATCATGAAGAATCTTCATCCATCCATCCCTTGATATCTTCAGATACTAAGTACACTCGCCCGTGATGTTTTACTTCAACCTCAAATAAATAATAGTGAATTAACCCCGTTGTCACATCTTCTAGATAACTGCTCAAATCTAGCCTCCTTTAACGTTTTAAGTGAACCCTGATAATGGTTTTCATCCCGACCGTGGTTAAAAGCACAGAACCCCGTAAAACCAAATAATAACCATACTACCATGACAAATATCCAAACACACATCCAATTCATGAAGTACACCCTTTTTATCCCTTCTTCGAAGCAGAAACCGTAGCACCAGCATCAGAAAAGATCCCGAAATACACTTTCCTTTTCTCGGGATGGTTCCATCACTATGGGATTTTACAACTCTATGGTTTAAACCGAAAAATAGTTTCTTTCGCGGGATTTTACAAAACCAAGAATAAATCGTAAGATAGATCCGGAAATGCACTTTACTAATACCAGGATGTTTCCATTGTCACGGGATTTTACAAGTCTATGATTTAAACCGAGAAATAGGTTCTTTCGCGGGATTTTACAAAATAAAGACAAAACCGTAAACAATGTCAGCTTGAATGTGTTATGACAACTTTGGTTTCGGTGAATATATGTTTTTAGGGGAACATGCAGTGGTTCATCAACGGTTCATTATCCAACATCAACATTATCATCAACCATCCAATAAACACTTTGGGAAACACATCATTCACGCATTATGTCGGCTAATGTTGTGACCACCTGGAGAAGTAAACCCGATATGCCGAACTTGACCATGAAGAGAAATTCCCCAGATTTGTTACTTAAACTTGTACTGATCCTTGTGAAGAAAGAAACGGTGTACCCAATGTACAAAACCTCTTGACTTATTCTCAACTGTGTGAGTCACTGAAGTGATAGTTACGTTGTGGGTTAAGAGAAAGAATCACAACCGGAACTAAAATAGCCAAGTCTTTATCACACTCTATAAATGCCCAAACAAGTCATCTTCGCGGAAGGGTAGAAAGAAAGAAGACGTAATAAGTAAACGCGCCCGGTAAACCTCACTTCAAATTCAAATAAGAAATACCGTCCAAACAACCCTGGTAGTCAACCTTGTTCCAATAACAATTCAGGCCGTGACAAAATATTTTTAGTGAAAATGTATAAGCCAAAGTATCAAACCACATCACAACAAGTGTTATCATCAAATCTCATACCCCACATCTCATCGTCCAATCTCATAAAATCCAAGTCTCACAAGATCAAAGCTCATATATGCGAACTAAAATAGAGAATCCTAACCACAACTTTGAATCCGATCCAATAAACAAAACTTAACTCTAATTCATTCAATATATCCAATTATTTATCTCGGAACCAAATCTTCTCCCGATACTCATTAATTAATCCCAATACATAGTAAACCGCATGTCGATAAAACCATAAAGCATTAGAAGGCCCATGACCACATATGCTCATATGTAGACCCAATGATTAGCTCAAGCCGAAATAATGTTACACGGCATACATTTACATTAAACACACTTCATTAATCCAAAATGACTCAAGCCTCACATAATTGCAAATTATATAACAGCTAACACATGTCTACACATTTGCAAGATGTGTATACCATAACATTTTCACGACACAAAATTGTACGTGAAGCCTAACATACCACATAGCCTCATAAACGGCCCATGCTCCATTCGTCCATAAGGAAGCCCATATATCATATACCTTGGCCCGTGAAATATCATATACCCGATATATGTTACTTGAAACTCAGCCCATGAAAGGCCCGTGAACAACTCAGAGCTAAACCTAAGAATCGGGTATATAACTCTCCTTATCTCTCCGCATTTTACCCTAATATCACTCACATTAACAAACCCTAATCTCAAAAAATCCGCCCACATCTCTTCATCAGCTACTCACAAAAAACGCTCTCACCAAAAATACCAAAATATTCTCACAAGTAACCTGCCTCCTTCAACTTGTTATCACAATGAAGGATGCCACAGAGATGGCTCCAATCGAGTGGTTTAGGACAAGGTTTTAGGTATGTGACTCCAGTTAAGTTCATTCGATCATTATGAACAAGGACCGAACCAAGGAGGATTCAAACACCCTTGTTATGAATCCATCCTATTTGTGTTTGGATAAATATTTGTAGAGATCACGAGAACATTTTCTTTTTGTTTTGTTTTTCAAACTCAAAATAGATCTATGAAGAATATTTCCTTTTCGTGTATAGATCTTGTATGCTCTATGTGTTTTGAGAACCTCACACAAAGGAACGAACCTGAGATCATTTTTGCATATTTACTTTTATCCGTTTTGAGTCCTTTTGTAGTTCGATGATGATTATATCGATTCGTGTCTAAGACTCTTGAAAGTCTTGATGTTTCATTGGAGAATCACGAATCATAAAAACTGAGATCGAATACTTTTCCTTTTGGTTTCATTAGAGTTGATTGAACAAATCATAGATCGAGTCCGTATAAGCATAAATCGAACCAAGAAAAAGAGATAACAATATTGTTGTTATCCTTTTCTTATGTGTCGAATACTCAACGAGGCTAGGCATAAAAAAAATTAAGACCGATGAGGATATGTTTTCTTTTCGTGTACAAGACCTTGAAAGCGTCTAGATGATACATTGAAAAACCACGAAGGACAACAGCATCTGAGATCTTTTTCTCTTGTTTATGAAATGTTCTTTTTATTTTGGATAATAATTAAGAAGTAAGCTTTATATTGGATCTGTGATGAGTTAGGATAGATTTTGGATTGGATGTAGTTGGAGATGGAGTAGTATTTGCATCTGTTTTGGTATCTATTGATCTATCTTTGGTAATTGTGTAGAGGTCAAGTGGTTACTCTTCTTCATCTTTTCTGTAATAGCCAAGTCGCTAGCTGAGTATCAAGTTGCTAGCATAAGTCGCTAACCTACCCACTTTTTACAAAGCAAGTCGCTACGACTTGTTAAATAACAAGTCGCTAGGTCAAAGATTATTCCAAGTCGCTAGCAAAGTTTTTGAGTCAAGTCGCTAGTGGTTTTGTACAGCAACTCGCTAGAAGGAAAACATGGACAAGTCGCTAATTCATTTCTAGTCATAAATCGCTACTTGTTAAATAACAAGTCGCTATGGCATTTTGGTTCAAGTCACAATAATGCTTTGAAGTCAAGTCGCTGCATCATTAATTTGACTAAATAGTCAAACCAACAACAAGTCGCTAGCATAGAAACACTGAATCTGGACAAAAAGTGACAAGTCACTATCAAGACATTTTACATTTTCCGATGAGTTTTCCGGTTAAATTCCGACCATATTCAAATGAAACCCAGAAAAAATTGCATATTCAGCAAAATATTTGTCCTGAAAGACCATGAGAAACATACAGATTTACCACAAAGGACCACAAGACCAATGACCACAGATTCTTTCATGGGAAAAAAAATATTGGTAACAAAAGTGACACGACATCAGATAACATCAGATAATAAAACATTTCACTTGACACTTTTGACCAATAAAGATGAATACAATATACTTGTTTAAGAATCATTTACCCATAAAAATAATCCGACTACCCAAATACCCAAAACAGATTCAACAAAGTAACAAAACCACAAGAAAAATCATCAAAACACAACAACCTTGGCTCTGGTACCAATTGTAGGATCGTAATATTTATTGTGTTGATGATTCGGGTGGTCTTGGATGATCAAAATACATGTTTACCATTTTAGAGAGAGAAAGTAGAGAGATAGGGTGTTCTTGCTAGAGGTTTACACAAAGGAAAGGTTAGATTGAAAATTAAGCACCACCCCTTCCATGGATGGAAGGGGTATTTATAGTTACAGAATACACGACCTCCTATCGGCCTGTGGATCAGGGATACAATGGGTAAAGACCCGTCCTTCCTCCACGATGTTGCACTAAACTATTTTACGCTACTGACTAACTAATTAACTACATAACAACGTAAATAACGACAAGTATACGAGCTAACTTATGCTAGATAATATTTGGGGTGACCGACTCTTCACTATGGAATTTTCTAATTCCTAACAAAAACCCCCAAACTCAAAAACCATGTACCACCGTTATAATCTACCCAACACAACAATAATCCCATTTCTGTTAATTCTTCCATACAATACATAACACTATCCTCTTAATCTCAAATAAATAACCTTATGTCTCCCTTCAAGTTTCTTGATTTTCTCTATCCAACAACCACAAAACTTCATTCAAACTTCTTGATTTCTTTCTTTATTTGTTCAAACAAAAAACCAAGAAAGCTTTCTTTCTTTCTTTATATTTTTAAACGTCATACATAACCATAAGAATACAAAATCACAACCACAAATCGTTCCTTATGCAAGTAGGTGTTTGTAACAATTTGTTTTTGTAAACATCATTTATTTTTTTATTTTCTATTCGTTTGTTCTTTCTGATCAATGACGAAATTAGTGAGATCTTTAAAGATCTGTGTTAGGAAATCTGAGATCTTTGTTTTGTTTTTTTTTGTTTTATCTTGATGACAATTTAATGATCTATGATGAACTTTGAAGATCTGAGTTCTTGTTGAATCGGTTGCATCATGAATCTGTTTTTGTTGATTTTCATGAGAGAGAAATAAAATGATAATGACAATGAGAGTTGTATTTTGATATGCGGGGTTGTTTTTTTAATGGTGGTGACAAAGCTTTTGTCGCCGGATGTGGTTTGGTGGTTGCGGTTCACGATTGTTGCTAGTGGTGAGACGATGACGGTGTGCCACCGGAGATTGGTGCTGAGAACAAATAAGAGGAAGAATAGTTTGTTTTTATTTGATCAATTTACCCTTTTATATTGGTTTCTGTGTTGGTGTTTATATATAACGAGATAATGAGATGGATCTTTGGTTTTGGGGTTTTCGAGGGTTTAGAAGGTGGTGAAGCGGTGGTGGCAGGACTGGTGGTAGTGGTGGATTAAGAATAATATGAGGAGTTAGTGGTGGGTGAGAATTTGTAGGTGGAATGATCGAAGAAGAGAGAGATGCATTAAAGAAGAAAGAAAATGATTGTGTGGTGATGGACCATCTGAGAATTTTTGTTGCTCCATATTTGTTTGTGTTTAAAAAGAAAAAGAAAAAAATATATAGCAAATTTACTATTATACCCTCATTTGACTAGAAGTATGATGACTTAACGACAGTTAATGAAGGCCGTTATATAGAGGGACTAAGGATAGATAACGTTTCGCATTTAAGGACGAATGGTGCATTTTTTCCGTCAAATGACGAAACTTGTCGGTCAACGCAAACCACAAGGACGAGCGGTGTAGTTTACTCAATAATCAATAATATCAAATAAATATGTGCCAAAAAAATCAGGTTTTAACTCAAGTAATTGAAAGCATAATCACAATTTAGCTACCAAAAATCCTATTATAAATCAATTTAGCTACCATGAACCTATTCATAATCTCAATTAAAGGATCCATAATGCTTGGTATAGGATATCCTTTCAAAGTAAACAAATCACTACCTTTCAATAGCATAAACTTAAACGCTTCCATTCTTTAAAGTCCACAGATAGCCAATTCATAATCTTATAAACAAACCATCACTGCAGCGAATAACATTTAAGGTACTTTTTAATCTAACATTTCCACATAATAAGCTAACAACTCTCCATCACATGTGTTATCTCGAATCGGTGTTCTTTCATTATCGGTAGTCACACAAAATAATTTATCTTTGGTCAACCTTACTCAACTAATATTTCAAAAACAATCACGGGTTTTGATCCGAACCCATTCTAACCTCTACTTATTAGCAATTTGTAAGTACTTGAGATCATGAGTTATCATTTTACAAGTTAATGGGTACTGTTTACCAAAAAGCTCCCCACAAAGGATCGTTCATTCTTAAATTTTTGAAAAATGCAGGTTCATGCGCTTCGAATACTTGAAAGAAAAACCCTTAAAATAGACATGTGAGGTTCTAAAGTTTAGCATACGAGACGATACACATTTTTTAAGTATTAGTAATGTCCACGAATAGAAGGCTAAATGAATAATAAACATTGAGACGTATTGTTTTAGTTCCTTTGGACACATATAGCAACTTTTGAGCATCCTTAAGGGCGTGTTTGATAACCTCTTATTGGGCTATATGCTTATTCGGTCAGCATCAAAATTTGTTTGGTAACATTTTTGTTTTCTCTTAGTCATTCCACTAAGTATTGAACGGGTCAGGGTATGTGACATGCAAAATGATTTAGCATGTAAATACTTTATAATTGTCATCTTTGATAAACCATTTTGAAGATTTCGAAGCTGATCTACTCATTACAAGAAAAATATAAAATATACATTTTGGTTTACCCAATGTTAATAAACTTCAAAATATGTAGTTTATTGTTGTGTTTCTTGTACTCATATTTCTTTTTATCTATTTTATTCATGAGATAAAATAAAATGTTCTAACGAGTTATAGATAAATTTCAACAATAACAAAATTTATCGTCTAACTATACAAAACTTTACTATTATTAACAAATTATTTATCATTAATATATTTTAAGAAAATAATATGTCAACAAAAAGCATGCTTATTAAATACACATATTGATTAATAACATTAAAAAAAGTAGATTACTCAACAAGATAGGTTGATAGTTTTTTCCGTATAATATTTGTCAAACAATATGTTTTCGTTCAGAACCAATATCATTCAGAACCTCAAAATCATTCAAAGCATTTAATCATTTAGTGCTAAATTACTCAGTTTTATCAAGCAGCTCCTAAACTATGAACGATTGATTGCATCATTAGGTGGAGGTCAATTATTTGATTTCTCATTATAAAGAATAATATAAGTGATCAGGGAAGGATATCTAGTTAGGCCCATTATCAGACTCATATTCTATGTGCATTTTTTATGATGATTATCATTCATAATCAGTATATTAGTAGACTTATTGGGGCCTTGGTGGTATATAACTTTGTACGGCTAGAAGACTAAACTTACATACCATTTTATCGGTGTGTATACATCCAACGCCACCCAAAGAAGTAGTTAGCTAGTCAAACACCGGTCTATTTAAAGGAAACGAAAGACAACCTATACCAAAGTTAGAAAGCTTTCAGTAAAACACCCAAAACTGAAAACATTCAGACGAACAAAAATATCGCTTGAATGATAGGAAGAAAAAAAAAACCGAAGTAGGAAAGTGATCTAGAAGGATATAATTGCATTCAAATACTTCATCGTGTAAAGGTCGAAAATATGAGGGTTTTTAATTGTATAAAGCTAAAAAGATTGTTGGCAATGAAAATTTTAATTTGCGTCACGTAAAAAGTACTTCAAATCACTAGGAAGATAAAGTTAATCAAAAGTACATTCAAACGACGTCCGTATTACACATTTTGTTGTAAGAATTAATGAACTGGAAAGTCAAATGCATAATGGCAAGCTTGGTGTTAGTCGGTGATGACGAGAAGCCGCTAAAACCTTGTAAATCAACGCTTTCTAGTTCTAAAAAACGATATTGATCAAATGAAACTGTTGCTACTTGATGAAGTGTTTGAGGGTCTAAAATGAAACTATTGCTACTTATATGGTATCTACAAATTCCAAGGTTGATGAAATCTCTAAAGTGGTGGTGGTGTGTGTATGAAGAGTTTATACGAGCAATTGAAGGAGTCATATGATGAAGACCCAATGATGATGATGATGATGATTTTGATGATTGTGGTTTGATTGAAGCTCAAATGGAGTTTGCTAACGCTTTGACATTAGGCTCTGTGATCAAATTAGATAGGGCCCTTATTAGATCGCATAAGTTTGGCATGTAAATCTAATGCTAGTTTAGGTGTTAAGCACAGTGGAGCGTTTGTTTTGCCATTTTGGGTTGAGATGTATGACTCCCCCACATCCATTACACTTATTTGTTTTTTAGCGTAATAAAATTTACCAGAGGTTTTGAACCCTTTTTCCGAAAAAGAGTATAGTTATATACTTATATTTACTTACCTCATCACGAAGCCATCATTCCCGATTATTGTCAAAGATAATTAAACTATCCTAGGGAGTATAATCCACAACCACATCACTACACTAAGGAAACTTACAATTAAGCCACCCCAGCATAAACTCCTCCATTTCCTGGCCAATAAGTATTTTGTCGATTCTTTTGAATGATCGATTTAGATGAATTCTATGATTTTGGTTAAACATTAAATGTTTATGAGTTTATATTAAGATGCCTAACGAATACTACTACGTACAGTATTAAAGTAGTTATGTAAATTGGTTAATATAGACATGTTTTTCATTTCTTTTCGCTAACTATTTATTTTTTTACTTTGTAACTGATTAGTTCACATGATTTGATCTATCGTTACACATACTCAAACCGGATAAAGTTCTCTCGTATATTGAGAAGTTTGGCATCGTATATTGAGAAGTTTGGCATGGTCATTTTAGGTTTATTTGTATTTAGCTAAAATTAAACTTGATAACATTAAAGTGGTGTGTGAGATGGGTTCACAGCGCTGTGAGGTAGTTCGGTTATATCCGGTGTAGGCGTTATAGCATTGATAGGACCTTTCCCTTGAACGAGAGGACCGGGAAGGACACACCTCTTGTGTGCCACTTGTCGTGCTCACGATAAATGCCGGGTAGCCAAGTGCGCAATTGATAACCTCTTACATTTTAATGATGATAGTTACAAGATTTTTACCACTAAATCATCATTGCATGTTTAATATAGTTCAATGTTTGGAGCGCAAAGATGCTTGTATTTTAATTTGCTTTTAAAAAACAATTCTCGAAGAGCATAACATTAAGTAGTATTTTTTGAAGCAGAATTTGTCGTGTCCTTTTTAAAATTTGGTAAAAGACTGTACCTTAAGGGTACAAACAATGCTAACATGAAATTCATTAATTTGTGTTGCATTGTTCGTGTTTGTTTAGGTTAAAACGTTGAAGTATAAAAGGCTAGTTTATATGATGCCGTTATATTTTCGTCAAGCCAGTAGAAAAAATTTGTTTGTTGAAAATTTATTATATAGCCTATATACGTGTATACCATAAAAACTAATCTGAAGTTTCGGTTCAATGTTTGATTTTTAATAAACGTAAAAACTGAAATTTAGATTCGGAGTGAAATCCTTTTGCTATATAGTATTCTCTTCTTGCATGGTTCTACCACAAACATATGTCTATTATAAAGTTATATGGAACATAAATTTATTTCTTTTTTATCTATTTCAAAAAACATGCAAAGATGCACAAAGATACATTTATGACATTGATGTTGAGTGCACTCAAACCTAAATAAATGTTACTTAAATGCGCTACAACAACTCATCTATATTCTCCTATATTAACGAGTTCCCCTTCAGTTATCTTTCACAAACAAACATTGCAATACACATGTAAATCCTCTCATCTTTACTTCACTAGTGCTAGGTCCCTGCAACTTACGCGCTAGGTCCCTGCAAATCAAAAGTGGGACAACTAGTGCTTCTCATTCGGCATGAAAAAATCCATGACCTGGAACTCGAACAGCACGTGAGGAAGCTTTATGGCGAAAGCAGGGAAGGATGCCAATAGGACATCCGGGTTCGCTACCCAAACCTCGTTTCGGAGCTCTACAAGCTGGTCCAAAGAATATGTGCGAGGCATGACCACTTCCTTCAATTTGATATCCCTAAGCTGTAAACCGAAGAAGTGTGAAGTGTGGTTATAGCAGGAAAGTCATAAATATTGAAAACAAAAGACAACAACACTCTTTTAGTTTCGATTTCATATCTTTCTTATTCGTAGTAATGAAGACATTTGAATCTTCAAACGTACCCAATGTTTGGCCCTTTATATTTCCATCTTAACACTTTTAACCCTAAAAAATATGATGACCATAGTCCATATATATAGTATAAACCTTCCTAAATTACTTTCACAATCGAGGATGGTAAACTAAAAAACAGGTAAACAAATGCGGTCGATCTCATGCATGTTCAGATAACCTAGGGATGTCGATTCTTTGGCTTAAATAAACGCGACTCAACCCCAATATCCCAATGATCATTTCATAGATTTTCTCTACTTCCTCAAATATATATACACCTAATGAGATTTCAACTTAAAAGAAAATATAACACACTCAAATGGTAAGTATCAATGTTATAAAGTACATATTGTTTATTGAACTAAACTCTTAATGTTCATAGTCCATACAAGCAATTGGATAATATAATAAAACATATCGAACCAGATAGATAGCAATGTGAAAAAGAAAACAATTTTCAAAAAAAAAAAAAAAAAAAAAGCATGCAAAATACTAACGACCTTTACTTCAATCAATATTTGTCAAATATCTTGAATCAATGATTGTGATGTATGAGCCTCAACATTGTCAAGACATTTGTACGTGTGTTTCGAGTGACTTTGGACCGTTTAAAAAGCACCTAAAAGTTAAAAATGACAACTTTTCTTCATTACTTGTAGTAAAAAGCATACGGAGAAAACATATACTCGTATTAATTTGGTAAATAAATGGACTATCTCATCCATTAGTGGCACTAAATTATACTGTATGATCACCTACCATAAGTGGGTACCAATTTTAAATGAAATGTTGAAATATAACTATGCAAACTTTTGCCATAATGGAACCATAATAAATCGAAACTAAAGTGTTTTACAAGATAAATGGTTAACCGCCATACACTCTGATCGACTACTTTAGATTGTCATATGCAACCAAACCAAAAATAAACTACCAAGTGCAACTTAATGAAGGCATTTTAGAAAAAGAGATTGATTATGAGAGTTATACCTATTTAAACAGGGGAATCTTGGTCGAAGAAACATGTAACATCGTCTTCTCTAAGAAAACATCCACAAAACCAATGATTCCAACTTCAATCATCATAATTCAACGCGAGAAGTACAAGCACGAGCAGATCTATATTATATCCTGATAAGGATGGCATTTAGAAACAAAAATATTAGTTTGAAGGCCAATGCTTAAAAAAGAAATAACTCACCTTACTAAGAACCGCTTTTGGAGATGAAGAAAAAAAAACCTCGTTCAACTTATGAATGAGATGAAACTGGAGAAAATCTCAAAAATTAAATGAAGATCTAGAGGCGGAGATGGGCGGCCATTAGTAAAGAGAGGTGATTTATAAACAAGTTAGGTAACTTACAAGTCAAGATAGGAGGAGGTGTATCAACTATAAGACCTTCTGCCTGTCTCAGTACTAATTAGGGAAACGAATCAAATTTGATCGTAAATTAATTTTGATTTTGTTGTAACTAGGTTAATGATGCTGTAAGAATTTGGTTTATGGTGGTTTTCAGGTTGTCACGATTTGTAAAACCGAAGTGTGAAGTGTGAAATGTGAACCAAGGTGTGTAAACTGAAGTGTGAAGTGTGAAGTGTGAAGTGTGAAGTGGTTCTTATAGCACAAGGTAGTTGGAAAGCCATAAATGCTAGGGCTAAAAAGCCAATAGTAGGAGTAAATATTGAAACGAAAGGCAACAACACTCATTTAATTTCTGTAAGACTATAACATTGTTGAGTTTATTAATCAATCTATTATTATTTATTGAGTTTCTAGTGTACTACAACTTTTATAAAAAAAAACTAAAACTAGAACTTCTATAGAGTTGCTCATTAGTAGAGAGAGGTGATTTATAAACCAACGAACGTGATTGACACAATACGTACCAAGTTTGGCGTATGTAGCTTTTGTTGCTCGCTTAACATAAGAAAAACAGTAGATGTATCTTGTTTGGTGAGTGCATTAGTTTTTTAGGAGAAAAAGTTGTTTGGTAGATAGGATGTTATTTATTGAAGATGTATTGAGAGGGGTAGATGAAAATTTATTTATGGAAGATAGTGATGATGACAGAAATGTGAAAGGAAGACAACAAAGTAAATATGGGTGGATGATAATAGTGTATTTTTTCTTTAAAAAAAGATGAAACATGACGCAACATAAAATAACGAATATAATGTTAATGTATACATGCGTCATATTAAATAACTAAGAGACATGTTCTAGCATGTTAAGATTGTGTATGTGTATGATTGAGTGAGTGAGTGTGTGTTTGTACTAGCTTTAAGAGCATGAGCAATGCACAAACCATAAAAGACTTGACACATTTAATAAAATCAAATTCTTGGTGTGAAATGCTTTTGGAAAAACCTATTGCTCCAATGGTAAAAGCTTTTAACAATAACTTTTTAGAATGAAAATGCAAGAGTAGTTGTGGCGTGAATGTATACCACGAATTAAATAATGTTATAGTACAAAGCTTCAAAGACTTGAAGAATTAGAAGTCTTTGAGAAAAGCTTTTGAAAAAGCTCATGTATGCAATGCAAAAAAGTCTTTCAAAGACCAGTGAAAAGCTTTAGAAAAAGCGAAGCATTGTAGATCCTCAAGGAAGAGAAGAAGCATGTTTTTATTCTGTTTGTTTAGCTTTGATCATAACCATTCATTTCACTGTGACTGTGAGTTGATCCGTTTGAATACATTCAAGGGCTGTGATCACATGTTATATTTTTCATTTGAACGCATTCAATTTTCTTTCAACTGTGAAAGAATCTCTTTTCCTCCATATACACGATATAGACCATTCACCATGTGAACAACATTGGACTGGTCAACCTTTTCCATAAATACGTACAGTACTTCTTAAAAGGATGTTAGTACATGCATGTGAACTCTTCTCACACAAATTCAAGTACACCAGGGATCACATGCAAGAGCTTTCATTATATTTGGTAAAGCATAAAGGGTTTAGTTACTAGCTAGCTGGGTTTTAAGCTTGGATTATGGTGTTTCATAGTCGACTTTCCTTGCACCATCTTCACTCGACTATTTCATATCCTTTGTTAACTCTTACATAGTATCATGCATTCATTATGTGTTCTGTTTTGAAAATCTGATTTTTGAACTAAAATTTTGCTTAAGTATCTATCTGATGTACGTGGTGACTTACTTTGTTTAATTCATATTTCAAGTAAATTTGTTAGTAAGAATCTTGTTAATCCACTCCATTGATGTTACTAGTTTAGGATACGCAAAGTCTAGGTCTCCCAAACTGTAAACCCATAATTTTCGAAAATGTGTCCAACTATCTGGTAAATTGTGTTTTCACCACCGAAACTTGAAAATTTGTTGTTTGATTCTTGATCACTATATTTAAACATAATGTTATTAGTAGTTTAATAAAGTCAGAATCTAGGATTGTACATGTGTAACGGGTTTGAAAACCATGTTTTTCGAAAAAGGGTGCACATGTCTGATTTAGGCGCAACCCACAAGATTCACCACCAAAATATTCAGAACCTAGGACCAACCGAGATAAATCCCGACATTTAAATCTTAAAAAACGAAAACTGAACTTGTTTATAAAATGTGGCCAAGTGACCATGTTGAGGCCCGATTATGTGTAAACTAAACTCAATATGGCGGATCGTGGTAGTTTTGAAAAACGTATCTAATATGACCCTCTAAGCATAGCATCTCAAATCAGGAACATCAGTTGCTCTAAAATTTGGTTTAGTTGGCAAGAAAGTGTTGGTATTATAGTGTATATGTAGATGTAAAGCAATACTCACTTCATTTTATACTCCTCGCTACTTGTACAACATATATAAATGAAAAGATCACACTTGGCTATGTTTTGATGTTACATTCTCCCTTCTCAAGAGGGTATCGTATCATAGACAAAAATGTACTGAATCTAAACTTATCACATAATGAAAAATCCTGTTTGTATTCTTTGAAGCACTGCATGTTTAGATGTAATGTTTTTTTTTTTTTTTTAATAGTAAGTCAACAATATATTAAGGAACCGAGAACAAAATTATAAAGAAAAAGCACACATCTCTTTAACAAGAAAATAAAAAGCATGACCCAAGAAAAAACCAACAACAACAAAGAAATGAACCTACACAAAACTAAAAACCAAAAAAACAAAGGATCACAAGCACATCATCAAATTACTCACCACTCTTGTCATAAAAGATGTCTTTGAAGAAAACTGATGTCATGGTTTTTTCAAAAAAAATTATGATGTTTTAATCTATACTACTATATAAAACATTTAAGTTGTTGGCTTCACAAAAAATTAAGATAGGGAGCTCCAATCCTTGAGTGACATGTGTCACTTCTCTAACTAAAAAATAACAAAAAGAGATGAGCTCTAACAAATTAAAATAAGGAGCTCCAATAATGAGGTGACACGTGTCACTTTCTTAACTAATTAATCACTTTTATTTTTAAATTATTACTCCCCTTTACCCACACTTTTATTTTTAAATTTAAATATCTTTTGATTCGTTTAATTTTTTATGGTCTAATTTCACCATATTTTCTAAAATTTTGTGCTCTTTAATTCAACATCTATTTTGATATATTTTTATGAGTTTTTAGTTTTTACATTTTTAGTAGATTTATTTTATTTTGATTCAAATTTTTATAACTTTAACCTTTATTTCAATCAATACAAACTTGATTTATCAAAATCATTTACTTTTTGGGAGAGTGTTTGACAGGAAAGAGATATGCGTGAATAATGATGTCATGGGAAAGATACGGAAAACCCAAACAAACACATACAACTGACACATATACATTTGGAGTGTTGTGAAATGAATACACTAAGCGGGTAGGAAATTGCGAGAAGAGTTGGGTTAGCAATTCATTTACTATATTTATAATATAACTATATTTATTTCCGACGCTGTGCGCGGGTATCTAACTATAGATAATTGAAAGAAGATCCATGAACAGAATACGAGAATAAAGTAAATATTATAGCTAGGGTCATACCTTTCTAAAGGGTTTTGCTTAAAAAGTTTGAGAAGCAAATCAAAACCTTCAGAAGTGAACTCATTATTTGGTTTATTCTGATAGTTACGAAGACCTTGTATTAACAACTTTTTTTTGCAAATTCGGTCTCTATACTTTGTTGCGACTTGCCATTAGGTTCATCTGGGTACTTGTGAGCCATATTATCTCTCCCATTATTAGACATATAGGTGAAGATTATGCGAACCAGTGTTAGCATTTCCGTGCACATGCTATTATTGCTATCTATTGCACACAAATGATATGATCAAAACAATTAACTCGAGTATAATAAACAAATAAACAACAGTGAATATCTTGTTAAACACTTACTAGCTACTCGGATGATGTGTCCAAAACCGCATAGCTTAGCTGTATTATCATTGTTCACAAAAATGTTCGAAGGATTTAGATTTCCATGAACTATTCCTATCTTGTGCATGTGTTCCACTCCTCTAACTACACCCCTGTGAAAAAAAAATAAAAAATAAAAATAAATAAACCAATGAATGCCTACTATTATAATACACAAAATGTCCACATAGTCAAACCATATATATATACTGATTTTACCTCATGATTTTAATTGATTCCTCACCCATCTCCTTATACTTATTGTTGACGTTAGCTACATGGCCGCCAAACTACCTTTGCACTTTTCCATTGCCAATTTGTACTGTGTCTCATCACTCTCGCAAGCATATAGATTAACTATATTCTCGTGGTTGTTAATTGACTAGTAATTCTCAATAGCAGAAGTTAAATCATGCGTTCTACTTTTTTTTTTTTAACTTTCTTTACAAGTGCTTCTAATCCGTTAAATCCTCCTATCACAAAAGTCGTTTCATGATGCCCATGAGCAAAAATCGGAGGATTGTACGGAATTTGTTTGTTCTGGCTGTTAATAAGAAGCCTGTTCAGGGTGTTCTCTAACCCACTAGTATTTTTTGTAGGTAGCCATGGATTATATCAAAAGTATACTTTACAAAATTCGTCATATTTCCGCGTATGACATACCACTCATTGAACACGAGTATCGTTGTCATCATCAAATGGTGTCGGAAAGTTAAACTAAAATTTTGCATATCTTAAGAACCACGGACTCGGTGAATTTTTCTGGAGTTTGTAGTCCGTTCTTTTGACATGGAGAGCCTTATTACTTCTTAAAAGGAGATTAGTACATGCATGTGAACTCTTCTCACACAAATTCAAGTACACCAGGGATCACATGCAAGAGTTTTCATTATCTATACTACTTTATAATGCATTTATGCTTTTTAAATTTTGAAAGCTTAAAAATTCAGACTTTTTTATTTGCTTATTATGAAAAGATATATTATAATGCATGTAAAATTAAGATAAGGAGCTCCAATCATGAGATGACATGCGTCACTTCTTAACAAACTCCAAGCCTAACTCCTAACCACCAAAAATTAAGATAAGGAGCTCCAATTATAAAATGACATGTGTCACTTCTCAACTAAAAATTTATCTTTATTTTCAAATTAAAATATCTTTTTATCTACTTATTTATATTATGATCTAATTTTATGCTCTTTAATTCAACATCCATTTTAATATATTTTTATGAGTTTTAGTTTTTATATTTTTAGTGGGTTTATTTTATTTTAATTCAAATTTTTACAACTTTAACCTTTATTTCATTTATTCGAATCATATTATAGTCATCGGGTACCCGCCGCCACATTGCGCGGGTATCCTTCTAGTATTTGGCAAAGCATAAAGGGGTTTAGTTACTAGCTAGTTGGGTTTTAAGCTTGGATTATGATGTTTCATAGTCGACTTTCCTTGCACCATCTTCACTCGACTATTTCATATCCTTTGTTAACTCTTTACATAGTATCATGCATTCATTATGTGGTCTGTTTTGAAAATATGATTTTTGAACTAAAATTTATCTGTATCTATCGATGACTGATTTTGATTCACGCAGTCTAGGTCTCTAAACTGTAAACCCATAATTTTCGAAAATGTGTCCAACTATCTGGTAAATTGTGTTTTCACCACCGAAACTTGAAAATTTGTTGTTTGATTCTTGATCACTATACTTAAACATAATGTTATTAGTAGTTTCGAATCTAGGATTGTACTGGTAACGTTTGTTCAAAAAAAAGGGTGCACATGTCCGATATAGGCGAACCCACAAGATTCACCACCAAAATATTCAGAACCTAGGACCAACGACCGAGGTAAATCCCGACATTTAAATCATAAAAAATGAAAACTGTATGATTTTTGGTCATACTCTTATTGAATGTCCTAAATTTGTTGAACCTCCTGCTCAGCATACTAAGCGTGTTAATGATGGTTTCAAGACGGTTATTAATAAGAAGAAGGGAAAGCAAGGTGGTTCTACTATTCTGGGTCAAGGAGGGTTTACTAAACCTGTTGTGGGTAAGTAGTTTCAATATCAACCCAAAAGACTCCTCCTGAACCTAAGAAAGTGGAAGTCACTAAGAAGAATGCTTCTGATATGGCAAGTTCGAGTGGAACTAAGATCTCTACATCTAATGGTTTGATGCTCTTAATATGGAATCTACGGATGATTTTGGTACTCCTTCTAATGACACCAACAAGGATGTGGATTCTACCGCATTACAATGGAAGTTAATGAAGATAAGTCTACTAAGACAGGTAATGCACCACATGAATCCCATGTGAGTGATTTGAAAGAGATGGAGTCGGGAGTGGCTCCTAAAACTAGTGATTCTTGTATTCCGCCCGCCTCTTCTACTAAGAGAGTTAACCCTTTTTCTAAAGTGGGAGATATCGTGGTGTCGACTGAAGATGAGGTGGTTGCTAACCCATTTGAAAAGTCTAATCTATTCATTCGTGGTGGCCAAGAGTTTGAAGATGAGTATGATGACTATGCCTACGATGATTATGCGAAGCAGGTTTCGACCTTCCGGGAATTTGGATGCCTTTAATGCCATGTATGGCACCAAGCTTCAAGGACCTAGGAAGTAATTTTTTTCGTTATGTCCTATGTTATCATTTGAGTAGTGGTTTGATTTCTTGTTTAGAAAATAGGTAGTATCTTGTTATGTAAGCTTTATGCCTATGTAACGGGCTGAGATATGGGATTTCACTCATATCCATTGTACTTAAACGTTTTTGGTTAATATATTTACCAGGGTGCAGGATTACTCCCCTTTACCCAAAAAAAATGAAAACTGAACTTGTTTATAAAATGTGGCCAAGTAACCATGTTGAGGCCCGATTATGTGTAAACTAAACTCAATATGGCGGATCGTGGTAGTTTTGAAAAACGTATCTAATATGACCCTCTAAGCATAGCATCTCAAATCAGGAACATCAGTTGCTCTAAAATTTGATTTAGTTGGCAAGAAAGTATTGGTATTATAGTGTAGATGAGAAAACAATACTCACTTCATTTTATACTCCTCGCTACTTGTACAACATATATAAATGAAAAGATCACACTTGGCTATGTTTTGATGTTACATTCTCCCTTCTCAAGAGGGTGTCATATCATAGACAAAAATGAACTGAATCTAAACTTATCACATAATGAAAAATCTAAACTTATTACATAATGAAAAATCCAGTTTGTATTCTTTGAAGCGGTGCATGTTTAGATGTAATGTCGTATAGTTTTTTCTTTTTTTCTTTTTTTTTTATTTATTTATTTTTATAATAGAAAGCCAACAATATATTAAAGAAACGAGAACAAAATTACAAAAAAAAAAGCACACATCTCTTTAACAAGAAAATAAAAAGCAAGACCCAAGAAAAAAAACCAACAACAAAGAAAAGAACCTACACAAAACTAAAAACCAAAAAAACAAAGGATCACAAGCACATCATCAAATTACTCACCACCCTTGTCATAAAAGATGTCTTTGAAGAAAACTAATGTCATGGTTTTTTTCAAAAAAAAATTATGATGTTTTAATCTATACTATTATATAAAATATTTAAGTTGTTGGCTCCACAAAAAATTAAGATAACGAGCTCCAATCATTGAGTGACATGTGTCACTTCTCTAACTAAAAAATAACAAAAAGAGATGATCTTTAACAAATTAAAATAAGGAGCTCCAATAATGGGGTGACACGTGTCAATTCTTAACTAATTAATCACATTTATTTTTAAATTTAAATATCTTTTGATTCGTTTAATTTTTTTATGGTCTAATTTCACTATATTTTCTAAAATTTTGTGCTCTTTGATTCAACATCTATTTTGATATATTTTATGAGTTTTTAGTTTTTACATTTTTAGTAGGTTAATTTATTTTGATTCAAATTTTTATAACTTTAACCTTTATTTCAATCAATACAAACTTGATTTATCAAAAATCATTTACTGTTTGGGAGAGTGTTTGACAGGAAAGAGATATGCGCGAATAATGATGTCACGGAAAAGATACGGAAAACCCAAACAAACACATACAACTAACACATATACATTTGGAGTATTGTGAAATGAATATACTAAGCGGGTAGGAAATTGCGAGGAGAGTTGGGTTAGCAATTCATTTACTATATTTATTATATAAATATATTTATCTCCGCTGTTGTGCGCGGGTATCTAACTATAGATAATTGAAAGAAGATCCATGAACAGAATACCAAAATAAAGTAAATATTATAGCTAGGGTCATACCTTTCTAAAGGGTTTTGCTTAAAAAGATTGAGAAGCAAATCAAACCCTTCATAAGTGAACTCATTATTTGGATTATTCTGATAGTTACGAAGACCTTGTATTAACACCTTTTTTTTGCAAATTCGGCCTCTATGCTTTGTTGCGACTTGCCATTAGGTTATCTGTGTACTTGTGAGCCATATTATCTCTCCCATTATTAGACATATAGGTGAAGATTGTGCGACCCAGTGTTAGCATTTCCATGCACATGCTATTATTGCTATCTATTGCACCCAGTCAAATTTGTTGCCAGTACTACTTTGCATCATTTTCACTTCAAAATAACTTTCGAAACTAATTATGATGCATCTAAAGGGATAAAGATGCATCTAATTCAAGTCGATGCATCTCAAATATGTGGTTATAGTTATTTCTCATTCTTCTCATTTTAAGTTTTCTTCTCACTGGATCCTTACCCTCTGTATGTGTGGCAGAGATTTAATAACACATATTATCCTCTTTTACCCTTTTATTCTTATTACACCTCGGAGGTTTTTTACATGAACTCCACTAGGTCACTGCTAGTAAAACACCAGAAATTCGGATACTTGTTTTCTTGCTCAGATAATCAGATTACTCGTCAAGTCTTTAACTCATATGTACGAAACCTAATCAGTGTACATGCATGCTCAATTTTTAAATTTTAACCCTTCGTCTAGCCACCTCAATGGGTGTTTACATATTCAGAGCACACGGTATGGATGCATATAACATGTTAAATGTTCATTTTTTCATGCCATTGGTGAGCCAAACCATACCGGCACTTGTGCCATTCGTGAGCCAAATGAACCCCAAGCCACTTGAGTGGCTCATGCCAAATGCTATCTTCTTTGTTTTCTTTTGTTTTTTTTTTTATGTATTGTGAGTGAGTGGGTATTTTTAGTAGGGTATTTTGTGGGACCCAATAACATGTTAGTGATGTGTTATGAGGGAGGGGTGTTTTAGTTATTGGTGTGTTATTGGAAAAGAATAATGTGGCGCTGATGTGGCATACCAATAACGTGTTATTCGTACGCACGATACCTTGTGCTCTCAGATTTGAACCTAAAACTATTGTTGTTAAAGACATCTAGTAATATACACACCTATAATAATCTGCTTAATTATAATGTATTTCACTTTGTTAGATGAGAGATAATACAAACCACTCTTGGATAAATTACATACGTTTTGCAATTTTGTCATTTATTATTGCAACACGTTCCATTATATAATGTCTTGTATATATAGTATTGCCACCTCTGGTTACAAATGAAGTAATAAACAATAACCCGAAAAAATGCGAACAGTCGACGAAATCATGAAGCTAACTGTCTCCAAATCGCAGCAAGAGCCTTTACGACAGTTAAATCCGTAAGCTAGCACTCAATAGTATTATTTATGTGTCATATTTTTTTTCTACACGTATAAAACCTAATCCATTATATCAAGTCAAGATTGAGTTGTATACATGTTTTCTACATAAAGGCGAAGTTATTCAAGGATCAAGCTGCTATATATCAATATCGGCGGCGTTGGAACGCAAAGCTAATAGTCGAAACATGGTCACGAGGTGATGTAACAACAACAAGCATTGGTCTATCAGTAGCATGTACACACACGTAGAGGTGGCAAAATGTGCCCAAAAGCAAAAAGATGGGCTAAATGAGCGCATTTTTAAAAGGTTTGGGCACCTTTAGCCCCTCCTTTTTTTGAAATGGGCACATATAGCCGATTGAAAACTTAAATGGGCACTAACGGACACATTTTTTTTCTCAATTGTATATCATTATGATCGTTTTAAATATTTTTTTTATATAATATATTTAATTTTTTTAGCATAAATAAGATATTACGTTTAAGGAATTTATTTCGTCGTTTTAAGTCTTTTATTTAGCGATTTGTATAACATGTGCCCGTTTGGCCCGTGCCCGTTTAGATTTTCAATTTTACCTTGGGGGTCTTTATAGTTCTTAACGGTAAACTAAACAACATAACCATCTCAATCTACTCATAATCATGTTTTACATACCATACTTAAACATAACGACATCCGTGAGAACATGATATGAAAATAGTCATTAAGTTTCCCCTATTTTTACTCATTTTCTCATCTAAAAAGTTGAAATAAAGTAAAGAACACAAATAGAAATTGATGCAATCATATTTTGTCAAAAACTATACACTATCATCATTATACACGGGTAATTATGTAGTTAGATGATGGGTAATCTTCTAGTTATATATATATACTAAAACACATTCCGGTGCACTGTAGCTACAGTGCACCCTCAACTTTCATTTTTGGCACTTTTAGCCCCTGAGGTTACTGCTCAATTACAAAGTTAGTCCTTAACGTCCGTTAGCTAATAGTCGAGGATTAAATTTGAAACGTAATAACTTGATATTTTGTACAAATTTTAAGCAAAACACCCTGAAGTTATCTTTTTTTCAGCGTTAGTCCCTAGGACTAACGTTGCAACTAACCATCACTTTCGTGGACTAAAAGAAAATACCATCAAGCATGCCAAACAGTCTGCTACAGGCCAAACAGGCGGTCTTGTTCATTCAATTTAAAATGGTCCCTCGTTAGCTGTTAAACGCAGTTAGTCCCCGTTATCCAACTTTTGCAAATTTAGTCCAAAAAAAAAAAAAAAATTAGCAAATTCATTCCCGTAAATAAAATGATCGAGGGCAACGCACTCCCGCCGCAACGCGCGGGTTAACCCGCTAGTTACAACTATTACACATATGCTCTTCATTTTACGTATCAGAATAGACCACCACCTCACAATGCAATACCTGAACAAATTAAATATAAACCTTTCTATATTTAATGCTCATGTAAATCACGTTTTGTTTACACCATTAAAATAAAATGAGACCCACGGGGCCAGAATCTTTAGTTAAAGGGGCGGGGTCGTGTTTAACGCAAAAAGTCATAATGATAGATCTCGCTTCAAACATCAATCTATAGTATTTTCTTTATTGTTTAAATTATACGCTTATGAATTTTGTAGACATGTTTATAGAATATACGGGGGTTGAATGTAAAAAACTATAAAATATACGTTTATAATTAGGAGTGTTTCTACACCCACTAGTCACCCTACTAGCTCCGTCCATGCTCTAAACTAATTGACAAATTTTGGCATACTATAAACGCTTTTATATTTAAGGATTTGCTAACAACAGTTTTTATGATTTTTGTTAACAACAAACTTTTCACCTTTTATTTAGTAAATTAATGCATTTTTTTAACAAAATCATCATAAATTTTTTATCTCCTATTATTTCTCAAACTCATTTAATTTGTATTTCATTTCATTCATCACTTGTAGAAGCGAAAAATGTAGCAGATGTTTTCTGTCATGTTTTAATGTTAGCATTGTTTCAAACACGAAAAGTGGAGTTTGCTTAATTACAACACTTGAGGCTTTTGTTAGCATTTCCTTTATGTTTATTTTGAGCCTGATTTGGCGTTGGTTATGTAATACACAGTCGAAACGACTTTTGCGTGTTCAAACATTTTCTTTTGTGGAAAACTCCGAGTCTCAAAAAAAAAAGAAAAAATAAAAAATAAGTGTCGCTAGCAACTTAGTAAAGATTAGTTATGTTAATAACTTTATTACTTAAAATCAATACAAACATCAATAAACATATTCTAAATTTCCCTGGTAGGTGGAATTGTGTCACTTTAAAATTGGCTAGTGGATAATTGATTTATCATCTTGCTACAAACACACATTTGGTACCTTGAGTCCAAGACATTAAAGAAAGAAAGAAAAAGAGAAGCATGAAACTGTTCGATACATAAATGTATAACAAATGAAAAATCAAAAAAGAAAAGTCAAATATGATCACAACTTCATAACGAACACTTGATTAGTTTATAATAAATTAATAATATAATCTCGGGAAAACTAATACACTCTATCATCCATGTAATAACCACGGACCAGCCGTTAACAGCCAGAACCAAGCATGTGTCATCGTCCCGGTTTCTTAGGGACATATTTCTCCATGCGTGAACAGTAGCCTAGAGATCTAGTCTAGGCATAGACCGGCTCGCCGCTTCCTCATGGTGGTCAAGTATAATGGTTGGGGTATTATAAATACCCAACCTAATTCAATGCTCATGCAACGAATTTACTCCCCTTCCACCTACATTTTATGTACCTCATTAATATTTACACCAAATTTATTCTTGCATCGGAGCTTGGTCTTAAGATAAACTCCAAGGCGAAGCTAACGTGCATTACTCTTGTTTCAGGCTCGCTAGACAGAAGGTTCGCATCGAAGAAGGCTCTAGTGCAGAACTTTACCTCAACACTATTATACTTTAGTTTCGCGTCATTATAGTGAAAACAATTAAGCAGCTAGTCATACACATTAACTAAATAAAGAGTTCTTAGTTAAAATATCCAAAGACAACGATCGACAAAAGTACAAAATAAGATTTTAATTTATGTTACATGGTCAAATAAAAATACTTATAGAACAACGAAAACAACATGATCTTGAAAAATATATTTTCTCATGAGAGTGACAATCTATAAGTACTAGTTTTGATTAAAGGTTTTCAAAATCAGGATCCTATCCAGGATCGTTTTTGTTTTTGCAAGATCGTGATCGTAAGATCGAATAGGGATCTTAATATTCTACTTAATATTATTTTTCAATAGTTTTTGTAATATTATACAAATATACAAATTATTATACATTATAAACACAAAATACTATGAATATTTTATAGAAATTTTGTCCTAAATTATGATTATAAAATGTTTAGAAAGATTAACATGATGTTTTTTTAATCCTAAACAAAACAGCCCATAAATTTGTAGTTTTTTAGTTTGTAATCCGAGAAAGTAAGATTGATCGGACTAGATCTTAAGATCGTATGATTAAGATCGGGATCCTATAAGATCTTAAGCTTACAAAGATCCTATGTGGGATCCGAATCGTTTTTACTTTGCTGTAACGTAAAATCGTAAGATCCTAAGATCAGAATCGGGATCTTGACAACTATGGTTTTGATGACAACGGTCTTAGGGCCCGTTTGGTTCGGCGGAATCCTAAGGATTCTGGTGGAATTGGAATTCAATTCCATTTCATAACGTGTTTGGTTGAAAAATTTAAAGAATTTGGAATCGAATTCCATTCCTTCTGTGTTTGGTTGGCAAACGGAATGGAATGAAATTACTTCAAAATCCCATATATATGGAATTCAACATTCCATGGCAATATGAGAAGGATTGTTTACAATTCCATTGAATTCATATTATCTTTATCATTGTTATTATTATTATTATTATTAATATTATTATTATTATTTTTTATTTATTTTATTTATTTATTTTATTTTATATTTTTTATTTTAATTATTATTATTATTTTATTTTTATTATTTTTATTTATTTTATTTATTTATTTTATTATTATTATTATTATTATTATTATTATTATTATTATTATAAACGATCATTTAATTATTATTGTTCTTATTATTATTTTTTTATAAACAACCATGTTATTAAGATTTAAAAATAATTATTTATTTAAAATTGAATATAAATTATTATTTATTTAAAAAAATTATTTTTATTATATTAAAAAAAATTTTAATTAAATATAATTTATTTATAGCTTACTTTTTTAATTTATACTTTAAAAAATACAATTGTATTTTATATAAAAAATTATTTATTTAATATATTAGTTTATATAATATTATTCAAAAAATTATTATTATAATTTGATAAGTAATTTATTTATTAAATAATATTTAGTTTATTAATCTTAAACTAAAATTAAATTTTAAATATTTTAATATAATTGTTTTTCTCATTTCATTCTTCCAACCAAACATGCGTAGATTGCAGATTTCAATTTCGTCAGATTTTAAATCCTAAGGATTTCAATTTCTAACATTCCATTCCTTTACATTCCAATTTAAAGATTCCAATTCCGTCAAAAACATTCTGCGAACCAAACGAGCCCTTATTGTAGTTACATTTGTTAAATTTCAGAAAATTATAATGTAGAGGACCATCAATTTTGAACTAAAAGTTTGAAAGTGAGAGTAAAAATTGATATTTGTCGCGGAATATAATTTCAATGCCTCTGCAATTAGAAGTAGGCTGAGCATCGGTCTAAAACCGATCTGATCCTACCAGAACTGACAAAATGAAAAACAAAAAATCGTCAAAAACCTAAAAAATCGGCTCAAACTGACGCATGATTTTTAAAAAGGAAGAATTTCATGTATGCCCAATTTATTCTTTAAATTTCATAGATACCCATTCTTATCATTCTTATCTATTACAGTATAAACCTTTAGATCATTCTACCCTTTTTTATTTTGACTTACAAACGTTCTCCTTAATGTAGTTCTAAACTTAGGATTGAAATAACTAATTCTTTATTCATGTTTTGGTATTGATGTGCTTACGTTGTATATCTATATTTGGTTCCATTGATACATGTTCTTTGATTTTAAAATTTTCGAATGGTCAAATATGCGAAGTTGCTCCATGTTTACTTGAACTATTTACTTGTTTATGACACATGCAGGTTTGTTTTGTTTTTTATTCTCACACGTTCATTCCTTTTTTTTATATATAATGTGTTGTGAAGATTGTCACTCTATGTAATATAGTTCGATGATAAAAAACTATAATATGTAGTCACTTAGGCTATGCACAATGGCGACCTAGCCTCATTTGCCATTACATCGCCTTTCTCTTCCGACGACTTGACGACGACCTAATTTGGTCATACAGCCACAATTTTTTTTTTTAATTCAAATATTTTAAAACAAAATTAAACTTCATAATAAAATACTTAACATTACAACAATAATTTTATTGTGCTATTAATAACACCGGGACACACACGCTGGACACTATAAATTACTCAAAAAGTATATTTGTACGTGTAGATGCATGGAGAGTATACGTGTAATACATGCCTTTCAACAAGAAAAGTATATTTGTACGTGTGCATGCATGGAGAGTATATGTATAATATGGTGTCTGAAGCTTCTGCTGTCCATATCTGTACCACTTAATTCACATTTGGAGAGTATCGAAGCCAAATCCAACAAGAAAAGTGGAAGTTTGAGCTTGTGACACTCGGTTGTGTGCTCAACCGAGTTCACCATTCTTCTCTCCTCAACCGATGCCAACCGATGGGCTTACAGTTGCTCGACCTTGCTCGACCGACGCAACCAACCGACGATGACCGGATCCACTGCGCATAGCCTTAAAGAGATGATTCAATTGGTAAAAAACATGAAATGCAATGGCCATAATAAATTTTAACTTAAATAAAATATGTAAAATTGGATAAATATAAAATTTGAAATATGTTTTTGGGTAACTATGATATTGACTAGTTTAGTTAGATATATATGAAATTAGTCATATTTTAAAGGGATATATAAAATTCACTCTTTTAAAAATAAAGTCAACTGTATTTTAGCTTTCACCAAACAAATATGCGCGCATGCCTTTTAATAAGTCAACAACAGTTACTCTTTAGTTTACATCTTTCCAATACCGTACTACGTGGTATATAATAGTTGCACTTTAAAAATTAAAATAAAGCATGCAATTTTGCCATTTACTACTATTATTGTAAGAGCACTTACAACAATAACACCATAACACCAATAACATCGTCCACGTCAGCGTCAGCGTCACATCAACTTTAACATTTAACATTAACATCCCCAAAAAACACCCACAACAATAACATCCCAATAGCATCAATAACACCAATAACATTTCATATTTTCAATTTCAACCCCTAAACTAAAACAAACACTTCATTTATTAAACTAAAACAAAAATTTCATTAAAACTAAAAACATATTACAATACGAGATTAAAAAAAAAATATACAACAAAAAAAAACACAACTAAAAAAAATAATACAACGAAAAAAATATGATTCTCAATTTAGGTTTCAAGTTATATTTTCTGATCTTTTTCATCATTGATCCATGCACAACCATTGGATCTTTGCCCTCGCAGAGGCGTCATCAAAAACTTTATCTCTTCCAACCTTGTTATTGTGAGATCTTTGCCTGGCCCGATACGCCGCTTCGAGACTTTCGTTTACAACGTAAACCCATAGTTTCGGTGAAATAAGTCGACGAGCTCGTTCCTCCAGCTTGTTCCCCAAGACTTGTTGTCTCGGATCTTGCTTTCTTGGCACGTTTCTTTCCCATGGGCTTAGGTTGTTCATCTTGACCAAACAAATCCTCGTTTGTTTGGCTTGGCATATCGCCGGTTAAATCAACCGTTCCTGTTCCATTTCTTATAATGACGCGAAAACCTCCCAAAGCCGTTCGAGACCAAAAGTCGATCCCTTGGTTTTCACGATACCATTGTCTGCATCACATCCAGCTCACTTTTCCCCGTTGATCCCGCTTCGCGACGCTTGTAATGAGTTGAACTTTGTGCATATGCCGTCAAAGTTTCCACTTGCTTAACATGTCCCATGGAAAGTTGTTTTTATTGAACTCATTTCGCACCGATACCAAACGTGATCTCTAGGTTGGCACTTTCCAACTTTCGGATCCTCAAACACTATGTAACATGTTGCAAGTAATGCTTCCTCTCTCCGAGTCCAACGCGTTAACAACAACTTCCTCTTCATCGAATCAACCGTTCTGGTCTTTGGATTTCTTTGATTTTCGCTTAACGCGACCTTTTCCTTTTTGGAGGAGACGTGGGTGTGTCAGCAACATCGTGTTTCAGGTTGTGATTGTTGTGACTGTTGTGTGAATTGTAGGTTTTGAAAGTTGGAGTTTAAGGTGTTTTGTTGGTTTTGTTGTTGCCAATACAAATGTTGATGTTGTTGATACATTTCTTGGCTCGATAAGCCTAGTGGGTGGGGTTGGGGTTGAACCCGTCGCTGGGGACGATGAACCCGGGTTTGAGGGATTCCACCCACTAGCAGAAGATGTAAAAGTATCGCCGCTGCCTCACATTGTTTTTGCGTTAATTGAAGTTGAAAGATCGGAGAGTAGGATTTATCGCAGAAGTGTGAAAAGAAATGGTGTTTTAATTGGTATTTATAGTGGTAAAAATGTTTTTGAATTTTTTGAAAAATAACTACTAGTAGCCGTTTAGGGTAGTTTTTGAAATTTTTTTTGAAAAATAACGGATACTAGCCGTTTGAGGGTAAAATGTAAATTTTGAATTTTTTTTTCTCCTCCCTAACGCCAAGGCTAAAGCGCAACGCATCTTTTCCTCACGCTAACGAGCTCACAAAGGGTATAACGGCCATAACGCCGTTATTTGTGGTTTAACGCCGTTATGGCGTTACCATTGAAAGTGCTCTAACACTCTCCATTATATAATGTCTTGTCTGGTTACAAATGTTATATATTTAGTAATTTAGCCACAACAAAGCAATAATTTCGACAACGAAACAAACTAGAGGTGGCAAAATGGTTGGGTTGGGTTGGGTTGGGTCTTGGGTCTTAGATGGGTATGGGTTTATATAGGTATGGGTCTAGATGGGTCACTTGGAAGGATGGGTCTAGATGGGTTTGGGTATAAATAGGTAAAGATCGGTCGGGTCGGGTTTTTGGGTTTTGCTAGTTTTTTTTTGTTTCATCATGGAACATAATAATTAATTATTGTAAACAAAGACAAAGAATATCTGATCCATTGTTCACACGGAACGTTTAAGATGATTGTCGACAGCCTTTAGCGTTTTGGATCCTTTTGATTTTCCGATGATTTTTATGATCCGGACGTTGGTTTTACAGCGGTTTTTTTCTGAGCGTTGCCATTATTACTGTTTATGTCCGCGTGGTTCCGCTTTTTCGATGTTTGCTTTATCGTTTTGACGTTCGGTTTTCCGCGGATGTTAATCTGAGCGATTGCTTATCTTACCGTGATTTTCCATTTTATCGTTATTCGACGGAGATTATTCTTATGACTTTTGATTGTCGGATCCGAGCGTTAGTTACATTGGATGATGGAAAGATGAGGAGTGGATGCAAAGATGAAAGAGTCTGAGAAAGAAAGATGGATGGTTATGATCCGCTTTTACACCTCGTGAACGTAAAATTTCGCATCAACGAAACATGTAAAACATGAGAAAACGCAGAAACCGGTAAAACTATTAAAATCCGGACAAAACGAAAAAATGGATGAAACCATAAAACCGACAAAACGAAAAATGACCTAAAAGTGCAACCGACTTTAAAACGTGAAAAAATCCATGAAACGTAAACGGACAAAACGTAAAAAACACCACACACACAAAACGAACTAAGAAAAGCGAAATTGTCAAAAACGACGAACGTAAAAAGATCTGAAAACATAAAATAAAGGATAATTGTAAAATAGACTGGAACGGAAAAAAACGGGACATGAAACTTAAAAAAAAAGACGACAACAAAACGAAAAAACAATGACGGAATCGACAAAAATCAAAATGGACAACAAAATGGAATGTAAGGGAAAGCGAAAAAAGGAACGGAATGAAATGCAAAAGGAACGGAAATAAAAAATGAAAAATGAAAATGGAAGGGGAATGAAAAAGGAACGAAAATGAAAAATTAAATGGAATGAAACGGATAAAAATGGAACAATAAAGGAAACAATGGAATAAAATGGAATGGATAGACACCGGATATTATTACCCAACTGTAATTCATCAATATTAATTAATTAAAATAAACTATACCCAACTAGACCCATCTATTAAAATAAACTAACTCATTTAGACTCATCTCATTAAAAAAATTTACCCAACTAGACCCAATTTAACCATTGGGTCTTAAATTGCCACCTCTAAAACAAACCCACACACAACCCTTAAAAAATAAGCTGAAATCTGAAAACATGAAGCTTGTTTGGTCTCCCGAAATTGCAGCAAGAGCCTTTACGGACACCTTTAAATCCATAAGCACTCTACGTAGTATTATTTATGTGTCATATTTTTTTTCTACACGTATAAAACCTAATCGAATTATATCGTCGGTTATTGATAGAGTTGGTGTACATGTTTTCTACACACAGTGCGAGTTATTTGAAGGATCAAGCGTAGCGGAGCTAATATCAGCTATGGCGGCTGGATGGAACGCAAAGCTAATAGTCGAAACATGGTCATGAGGTGGTGTAACAACAACGAGCATTGGTCTAGCAGTAGCATGTGCACACACGCGTGGGAGACACGTGTGCATAGTACCCGACCAAGATTCTAAAAACGAGTACAAAACCGCCATGTAAAAAGCAAGAATGAAGGCAGAAGTCATCATAGGAGAACCCGAAGAGTTGGTTAAAGGCATGCTGATAGATTTCTTGTTCGTGGATTTACAAACACATAACTTCGCTAGGATTATAAAGGAAGCAAAATTCGGACAATGTGGGGCAGTGTTAGTTTGTAAGAATGCTAGTTTGAAGATATCTGATTTATGGTTGAAAAGTTTGCTTGATGGCGGGTCAAGAAGGATTGTGAGATCGGTAATTTTGCCCGTGGGAAAAGGGTTAGATATTGCTCACGTTGCGGCTAGTGAAAGCTGGCCAGGTTCGGATAAAAAAGTGAAGAAGAGCAGATGGATCAGACGAGTCGATAGGCAAACATGTGAAGAGTTTGTGATCCGAATGTAAACTAGGTTTTCTTTTAATTTGTCTCTCTATTTTTAGCTTGTTAGAAGAAACTTGTTTTTGTTATGAAAAGCTTTGTAGATACCCGATCAAATAATTAAAACGTTCGGTAACTTAGATTTGTACGTTCTTGACAGGCCGGGGCGGACCCGTTCCCAGGGTTCACAAAAATCACATGGATTTTAGTCATTTTACTTGATTTGTTCGAAATGAAACTACTAAAAGTTTGTGTTTACATGTCATGTTTAACTAGTTTATTACGAGTATATTTCTGTGAAAAAAGATCACCTATAGATGTGAGTTCCCCTCTAGTTTTTGGTGTACAACATTATCGAGTCAAAATATTGTAAAGTGAGAGCATGAAACGTAATAAAAGTGCTCATCAAGATTGTTATATAAATCAACTGATATATTCTTGCTAAATACTTAATGATGTGATGAGATTAGAAGATTTATATCTTGGCGCAAGTTATGAATATGTGTTACATACGGAGTATCATACATTTTAGATTCACCTTGATAATACGTACGTGGAGTAACAAATAGAGTTATTACCAATGTAAAATTTTAATTCTATTTTTTTATTAAACTTGATGTATTATGAGTGATCAACTGTCATACCTCATAGAGTACGAGAGCAAAGAGTAGCAACGTTTCAAACTGTTAACTGATGGTTGAGTTGAATTTTGTAATTACCTTAATAATATGGGATGATATGATTAAAACAATAAAAAAAATAAAAAATAAATAAATAAATAAAAAGTTGTTTTATGAACTTATTAGAAAATCGTCATCTTTAGTTAAATAACATGACGATAGAATATAATGTCGACATTGTCAGTACTTCGTCACCATTATCGTACGTTTTTGTAAGATTGTTGAATTCAACTCTTAGGACTATTATTAAAGTACTCTTCTTAATATATTAGTCATCTTTAGCTTTAATTAAAGTCAGAGTTGTATGTTAGCCGAAAAAAAAATACGTTGAAGCTGGAGCTGGGACTGAGATTGAGGCTTGGGCTTATATTCTATATATATACTAAAAGGTAGGACACAGTAACTCCCAAACACTGTTGTACATTTAATGCTAACTTTCGCAAGTTGACAAAAATAGCCCTTGAGGTTTAGGTGTCGTTACAAAGAAAGTCCTCTAGCATTAATTGCTATCTATAGCAATTTGGCAAAAATAGTCCTTAAGGTTTAAGTGTTGCTGTGAAGTAAGTCCTGTAAAATTAATTGGTATCTATAGCAATTTGACAAAAATAGTCCCTATCCAAATTCACGTTTACAAAAGCAACCCCGCTGCATCGCGCGGTTTCCCCGCTCGTTGTTTCTGAATGACAAATCTTCTTATTACCGGTTGAACAAAATGTATTTGTCGATAAAATGATTTTTCCAAATTCCAATGGCCCAAAATGTAAAACAGTAGCCCAATTAGTTATATTCTTGTTGCCCACAAACGACCCAAAACATAAGCAGATGCCAAATCCAATTGATATCAAGTTTCCCAACGAATCAAAAAAAATTTGATTTAACGAAAACTCTTCAAAATATAAACAAATCAATTGAACAAACAAAATCGAAGTTATGACGAACACAAAACAAAACTCTTTTTTTATCGAACCACAACACCAGGAGCAAATTCAAACGACTAGCTCACTATCATAACCAAATCTTCTTCATCTTTCAACATTTTCGATTATTTGACATTGCACGACATGCTCACTATAGTTTAAATGCTCTCGATATTGATGTATGTGATAGCTATTGTACTGTTGGTGTAAGAACCCGAGCCACATCGATAGGATATAAGACAATTAAAACCCATATAAGCTTGAAGTAACTGGCTACTAGTATCCTTCTACCATGGTTTTTTGTTGAAACCTTGAAGGATACCGAGTAATCCACTGCTTTCTACTTTAGGGGTGTTATAGTTGGTATACGGTTTTTTATATATTTGATTGCATATGTATTTATCAGCTTGGAACTTTAGATCTAGCATATGTTAATGGGTGTCGAGATTTTTTTAGGCTAATTTTTTAATTAATAGTACCATTCTTATAAGTTAATTTAATATTGACTTAAAGCTTAGAAATGGTTTAAGTCAAGTCGATCGAGTTGATATAGCACTGAACTCCTATATAACCGGAAGCTCGACTTGCTAAAGCTTGACTCAAAATTCTATTTCGAGTCGGTATATTGTGTTTGTGTCTATAATTTGTGAAAAGGTGTTAGGAAATCTAACGAGAGAAGTGTAAACCCTGACTTTCCATTATGGGGATCCGGGGAGGAATGTAGTGCTTTTTGTTACATGGTTCAAGCGTGAAGACTAACTATACGACCAGGTGTGGTTCTTGTTATAAAATATAAATCAAAAGCTTTTACTAAAAGTCAGCATATGTTTTGTTGATATCAACCCAAAATCAACAAAATCTTATGGATATTGTGATTTTTATTGGGTTCATGACTAATAAGTAAACATTTGAAAAAATTACTTGCTATTAGATGACTTTAACTCGCACATTAACCACAAAATGTATATGTACGCATGGGGTACAAAGCTAATTAATCTACTTGCTCACCAAACACTTCACAATTGCATGACAAAAATGCTAAGGCAGAATCCTTGACATCGCTGATAACAACAAATGAATCTCACCATAATTGACTTTGAAATTGCCCATTTAATTTGTTGTTTCTCCACATAAGAAATTGAAAATCTAAGCATATATAGATGGATTTGATTGGGAGAGCATCTTTCTTCACTTGAAAATCCAAATATATATATATATATATATATATATATATATATATATATATATATATATATACTAGACGAACCAGCGCATAGCTGCTACGGGTAGCGATGTCTAGTTTTCTCAAAGTTCTGGACGACCCATAAGTTTCTTTCAACAAACTATATTTGTAGCATTAGAGAATGGTTTTGAATAACTACAATTCGATGCGTGGTTGCATAGAAGCGACATAAATGTATAGTTTTTTTAAAAATTATGTGGAGTCGATCTAAGTGTGTGAGTATATTTTCTAATAGGATTGTTTTAAGTTATTAAGATTTTTAGTAATAATAGATTCAAGCATTACAAAAAGAATGATATTATGTAGTTGGCAATATTATATTGTAGTTTAGAGATATAACCAACATGTGTGGCCGCTTTTTCTTGTTTTGTCATAATTTAGGTAAGTTATAAGTGATAACTATTTTTTTACATGTGTAGCGTTTATCATTTGGTGTGTGGCTTTAAAATTGTAACTTTGCAAATTGGATATCACCATATAAGATTATTTTGTACTATCAATTTGTATAGATATTTATGCATTGTTCGAAGCTATTTGTTTGAGGTACAAATAATTATCGCTAAAGATAACAATACTATTTATTTTTGTGATTTTAATAAACTTACATAACATTAGTGATACACTGGACAAAGGGCAATATATATTAACTTTTAAACGACGATTTATTCATATATAATAGTCCCTTAAATGGTGCAAGAGTTTACATTTTTAAAATAACATTATACAAATGACAAATTACATGTGTCAAAGCAAAAAAAACAAAAAAACTACAATTATTTGGTCTCTCATTTTAAAAAAAATGTCACGGGTTCCACAACTACTTCATCATTTCTCATATAATTTTGTCAAATTTGAAACCCGATTTCACCCGGTGGTTCAACTGGTTGAACCGTTCGATAAAAAAAAGGTCGATTTAAACCGAGTCAAACCGATAGGTTGGGTCGAAAAAATGTCAAATTAAGCCGGGTCGACCGCCGGGTTTGAAGCGTCAAGGGTCAACCCGTATCGGTTTCAACGGGTCCTATACGGTTCGTTTTCGGATGCTTTACTTTAATTGGTTAGCCGAACCGTGGCGACCCGCGGTCCCCAGATTGAACGCTTGGTCCGTCTGGTCTCTGGTCAATTTTCAAAACTATATGTACCATCAACGTTTTAGCTTGTATGAAGCTTTGCGTGTTTTATAAATATGTACAATGTGTATAATAACATTTATTTTTAATTTTAGGGTATTTAAAAAATAACATTAATTAGTGTGTTTAATTATTTTATATTTTGTATTATGTGGTAGCTTCTTTTAAATTGTATGCGTTATGAAAATTTTATTGTACTTTTTTTAGTGAAGGGTGTTTTAATTTGTTGTTTTAATTTGGTAGATGTGCTTTTAATTGGTTGTACAATGTGAATAAATTATTGTACTTTTTAAGTAATGAGGTGTTTTAATAAGAGTATTAATAATATTATTTATTTCTCTCCATGACCTGTTTTTCAACATTCAACTTTCAACATTTTTCACTTTTCCACTTTGTTTTTTCACTTGACCATTTTTCCATTTTAGATAGTAAAGATATATATATATATATATATATATATATATATGTATAGATATATATATATATGTTATTTATCAGTATTTTCTTTTTAGCTTTTGCTAGTTTTAATGATATCCGTCGTTTAAAAAAAATTGATTTATTAATTGAAATACCAACTCGAGTGTCGGGATAATGTAGCTATCATGTTCATGTCAACGTATCACTATTATTATTATTATTATTATTATTATTATTATCAAACATCACTTCATTAGAAAACCAAAAGGAATTATTATTATTATTATTATTATTATTATTATTATTATTATTATAACATCACTTCATTAGAAAATCATAGAAAATTACAACAAATTAGTGGGAAGCCGAGAGACTAACTGGGCCTCCACTCCTCTAGCAATAGCAAAACCAATCCTATTAAAAATATGAGCCGCAGCACGTGCCCCAATGTCTTGAGTCATAGAGAATCGTCGAATACGCTTTAGTAGGGTTACTGCATCCTTCTCAAGTTCTCCAAAAGAAGAGAATGAGAAAGGGACGAAACCATATCCAATATCCACACATTTAGCATCGTACTTGGCGCGTTTACGTTGTGCGACATCAATAACCGCACACCCTGGCATAAAATCAATCATCCCAGATTAAGGCCAAGCGGCTGACGACCCGTAGATCAACACATACATCACGCCCACCATCCCAAGAATAAATTAATATATCAGCCGGTCGTAAGGATCTGTCTATATCTCCACAAAGCCCAATATCCACCTCCTTACGAGCTGAAATTCCGGACCGAGAACAAATATCAACAAGAACATCACACACAATGTTATGCCGATGTTTAATGCCAACAATACCCGCACATGAAACAGTATGGTCCCCATAAATATCTCCAGTAAAAACCCTAGAACATGCTGAACACGGTACCTGAACAGTGAAAAGAGGAACACCCAACCAATAGCACAACACACAATGATAAGTCCTGGCATTCATCGTTTGTCCCAGTCGTATATCGGAGCTACGCTAAGCCAATCTGAAGTATGATTCTCCTTTAGTGAGCTCCATAACGCCATCTGTCGAGGAGATAGATGGAAAGTAGATTCAACAGTTTGGGTAACCTGACCGAAATATATATCTGCCAACTTCTTCATAAGTTTGGGGGCAGTGACCTCGACAGGGTTACTCAAAAGGTCAAAATCCATATTCACATTAAAAGTACATAAAGCATCATCAAAAGAGGGGCCAGCAGTAACAATACCCGAACTATGGAGAAGCTTAGTCTGTAGATTAAAGTCTAGAAGCAAGGAAAGCATAGTTCAAGACATCACCTGCAGAATATACACCAAGCCCCCCAAAAGCAAAGGGTAAGGTGGCAAGTCTCCATTGCCAATCGCCAAAACCAGGCCCAGAAGCAGTGACAATACGCTCCAAGGAAGAACGAAGAGCCGCATCAAAAGAAGCATGAGCATGCTCAAAGACCCGGGGGGAACATGTGCGCATAGAAAAATACAACTTGGAAATACCAGCACATGCACGGATTAACAACAACTCGCATTGTGGGTCATTAAGTTTGGCAACAGCATCCATAAGTTCAATAGTTTTATCCACTCTTTTCAGAACAAGCTTACTACCAAACTCAAAATCAACACTAACGGGTCCACCCAATAATTTAACACCGTGTAAGGGACGAGAAATATTGGGGGGAAAAACACCCACATACCTGCTTCTGGGATCTTCCTTTGGCCAAAAAACTTCAGTTTTATCAATATTGAGGTGTAAGCCCCGACAAGGTCCATCCATCAGAATCAACTGCAAAACCTTACCCACAACCAAGTATCGCCAATAATAGTGCCATCGTCCAGATACCATGCTTGAAAAGAAAGGTCAAAAGAGTCTCTAATCTTACGTGCCATAGGATGTAACACTAAAGCAAAGAGAAGAGGCCCAAGAGGATCACCTTGTTGCACGCCTTGATGAGACTAAAGAGTATGCTCACCATAATATAATCTGGCAGGACTGGAGTAACAGAATTCCACCCACTGTGAAATAGCCGGGAAATGAAGCCGAACCTCACGCAACATAACAGCCCGATCCACCATGTTGAAAGCGTTTTTAAAGTCCACCAACAACATAGAAAGACCAACATCACCCCCACGGTCCTCAATCAAACGATTCACAGCATGAAGAATAGCCTCCCCTCCACCCGATACTCCCATACCAAATTGTAAATCATCTAAATAACCATCTGAAGAATGGCCAATCATGGATGCACAAACCTTGGAAACTAAACGCCTCCAAATAGTCCCAACAGCAATAGGACGGATACCCCCTCGTGGTTGGACTAGGGGTGTGAGAGGAGCACTAGCAATGTACTCACCCAACGCCCCCGGGCACTTACCAGCGAGAAAAAGGTTCACCACTTGGGTGATAGAAGCGACCAACTCATCAGAAATAGCCACAGCTGCACCATTTAAACAATCCAAAAGGTGTTGGGCACGCAACCCATCCTGTCCACATGACGTGCCACGGGGAAAACTCTTGATCATGTCAAGAACCGTAGCAGGGGATGCGGTAAGGTGATGATGATCAATAGGTATATCAGGTAAAAGAGGAGCAGATTGGAAAGGGTGCTTAGCTTTTAAGTCCTCAATAGTAGAAACATCATAAGGTGCAATACCAGAAGACGAAAGGACTCTGACCGCAGCAGTATAATGACCATCACAAATCTTCCTCTTACATTGCTTGACATTGCGGTCACCCAAATCCAAACTATCCTCATCAATATTAGACCATAATGGGGCTGGTTCGGCTAAAACCTCACGCACAACCTGCAAACTACCACCAGGGGTGCCCCATGCATGCATGGCATTAAGAATATATTCTTCCTGGCGTTGACGCTTAGTAGCTGACCTACACTCTTGATTGCTCCTCGGGCAAAAAGTTTTAAGGAGACAAATAGGCAAAACTAACAAACCAACCCAACAAGAAATGTCATCAGGCGTGCAAATCACCTTATCAAGAGCTCTTTTCAAAACACGAGAGAACTCCAAACGACATTTGGGAGGGATGGATTTGACAGTCTGCAAACCCTTAGAGAATAAAGTATCAAGAAGAGGTAAATCGAAACCACCAAGCTCGTCCAAAACCAAATCCTCAACAAGGGCTACATGAGAAGGAACCTGTGGTTTAGTGAGATCATATAACACGAAACAAACAATACCATCACCACAACCAGGAGGAGACACAAAATCAGATCCCACACCATGACGACACTTAGTCCGGAAAGTATGCGTTTTGAAACAACCACCACACAACCACAAACCCATACGCTTAAGAGTAACCTCTGCCCTTTCGAAAATAGCCAAATCCGACAAAAGAGAATGTCTAGTGATAGCTTGAGCCTCACCACTAAAGTGCCGATCACGAAAATGAGTGATCAAAGAGGTTTTAGTAAGCCCATTTCCACCACCATCTCGACATCCACTGAGACCCGCAAATGGACAGTGAAATCTAACAGCAGGCATAGAAACAACCAAACTAAAACCACAATCCCTTGCAACCAAGCCTCGAGCAAAGAAAAACCAAAATGGATACACCACAACCTCAAAACTAAATAACCAATGAAAACCAAATCAATGTGGAGCTAAGCACAAGACCCACATGCCACAGTTGCAACAAAGAGAATCATCCTTGTATGAGAAGCCAAAGGAGACCAAAGATCCCAAGCAACCCCACAAAAGGATAAGCTGCTATAATAATGTAGCACAAGAACCCGTAATAATTTCCACGAATAATGTAGCACAAGAATCCGAATAAAATAATTTCCAGCACTTTACATACGCAAGGAGGAAAACAAATAAAATAGCGAACCAACGAAGCTCGTAGTTACCACACCGAGACACCAGAATGCCCGCAACAAATCATCACAGTAGGAACAGTTTTGAAAAATCAAAACTCAAAACCCAAAAGAAAAACCGTTCAACCCCCGCGGAACTGTGACGAAACCACCACAGCAAACGGAACTTTAAAACCAATCAGAAGGATCAAACGAACTCTTACCACTGTTTTGAAGAAGCAAAACACCCACGAACAGAATCGAGGCTCGAAAAGACCCACGAACAGAATCGAGTTTCGAAATGAAACCCTATAACGTATTTACACAACGCTAAAACAAAAGAAAACCTAGAGAAAGAAACATACCGACAACAAACAAAACCCAACTGAAGGTTGGATCAGGGGCTGTCATGAAGGGACGAGATGAAGGAGGAAACGCATGGGGCGCCGATCACAAACAAAACCCAACCGAAGGAAGATTTATTATTCAGAAAGGAGTTATAATTATTATTATCAGAAAGGAATTATTATTATTATTATTATTATTATTATTAAATCAACACTTTATTAAAAACTCAAAGGATTTACAAAAAATTAGTGGGGAGCCGAGAAACTAACTGGTTCCTCACTCCTTTAGCAATTATTATTATTATTATTATTATTATTATTATATAAGATTACAAATGCGACAACGTCACTCTTTAATTTATGACGTCATCGGGTCGCCGTTATTAGGGTTTCGTTTTGGCCACGTTAGTATTGCGACGACGTCACCTTATGCTTGTGACGATGTCCTTTTTAGTCTCTGACGTCGTCTGGATCAAATCTAGGTCGTCTAGGCTGCGACGCCCTACTCTTTTAAAACCTGAAGCCGTCAATTGTAAATGAGCAAATTGGCTACTGAGTCGTCACAAAATTTGTCCGACGGCGTCTCTAGCAGAACCTGACGCCGTCACTTGTAGAACCTGACACCGTCCCCTTTAGTTCCAGCAGCCTGAGTGTCTCGATTCTTGACTTTGGTCATTTTCTTCGTATATTCACGCCTTTTCGTCCGAATAAGTGTCATTCCAGCAATTTGCCTTCAAGATACCTAAAAAGTGAAAAGGAACGATATTAAGTAATAACGGATACAAAAGTGATCAAATAAAGGCTTAAACGACCCCTCAAAAAGGTACATTTTAAAACCTTATCAGTTGATTTAAAAGAATGATTGGTGGGAATTTGGAAAAAGAAAGTACTTAATGCAATTGTACAAGTAATTTATGCATTAGGCATATATTTAGGCTTGTGTTGTAGGTCTAAATATCATCACTCTTGTATAAATATTCTTGTAAAATTTAATTTTAGAATTAAAAGCATGACGATCATGACTCATATGTGACAGTCCTAGGATTCTAAACGCACAAGTAATTTATGGTTACGTGATCTAGTATTATAGATAAAAGTGTTGTCATATTAGCATTTATTTTACAAGATCAAAATCTATAATTCAACAAAACACATCATTTTTTTTTCATTTTTGGTGCTATAGGACATCTCTAGCTCACACATTACTCAATAAGCACAAATATATAAATAAAAAAAGAAAAAACAAAATAAAAAAAATCCTCGACAAATTCTTGCGGAGGCCAAGGAAATAAAAATAAATGGAAAAGGGGATTAACTTGAGTTGGTCGTGACAACACTAACCCTTATGGCACAAAGGCCGGTGTCCTTGTGTCGCCATAGAATGGTGTTGTGGGATGGTTTGAGGCTCGCTAGCTAAGCATACCATATACTTTAAGATTATGTGTAATGGGTCATTTTAGACTAGCCCGTTACTTTTGAAGAGTTCTCGATCCAAAAATGCACAAGTCGGTCGCATGTGCGACCGACCGAGTTGTGTTTTATGTTTGTGTGTGAGATTTATTAAATGATCTTTGTAGAGTATTTTTTTTTTCAATGTGTCGTTTTAGTATGTGTACTAAAAAAACTAGCTTGAACTTTCATATTCGTGCTAATATGACACATGAAAACTTGTTATACCGGAAAAAGATACCAAGTTACATGTGGCACTAACTTTTGTTGAGGTGGCCGCTTATGTGAGATTATATAAATCGGTTAAAGCACATACAATAGACGTAAATTTTTTGAAAATGTATCGCTATAATGTGTACTAAAAACCAATCATATGATACTTTTCATACCTTCAACCTCCTACGTCCCATAACCAACCACCTGAAGACAAAAACTATAAAATGAAAATTATAGTATCTGTTAAATTTTGGGGTATCAATCTGTGGCAAACATATCATTCTATCAATTGCTAATGGCTTTCAAGTTATGTCCATTGCAAGATTCTACAGGGGTTAATCATAGACAAAGAATAAAAGGTTTAAAGTTCCAAGATGCTCGTTTCTGCTGAAGCTATACTCATTTCTGTTGATGAGTCATTTATAGCCGTTAGAGGGGTCTTTGTGTAACTTAATCTCCTATTTAATAAGTCCCTTAATCTAGGGTTAGAAACACTGGTGTGTGCAGTCATTGTAACACACTCTTCTCTTCTTTCTGATCATTTCATTGATCTTATCTTGTCTTTGTACTTACATGATTATTGTCTCATTGACATTAATCTAACCTTGTAACATTTTGGATACTATTGTAAACTTAATCTAAGCTGACTATTGTGGCTTAGGTTTGAATAAAAGTTCTATTGTTCATCTTGTGTTGCTTATACTTTCGTACATGGTATCAGAGATACAGGCTCATTGATTCTCTTCGGCAACAAATTGGTGGTTTGGGGTTATTGCTATTGGCGTAATCACTGGTTATCTTCTACTTACAATTAGCCCTAGACTAAGTGAATCTAGGGTAATTGTGATTTGTTCTTCCGCTGCATATTTCTCTGTAAGTCTAAGTCTTATCTCTTCTTCAAACATACAGTACTTAAGTCTTTGTGGGTGCAAACGGGTAGACTAACATCTTGATCTGCCACCTTTGAGTGGTACGAATACTTGCTCTGGTTTACCCTAGTCCACAGGCTTGGTGCTTGTTGTTTCTTATATACAAAGTCTTATTTATTTGTCTATTTGCTCTTATTATTATCTTTGTCTGTGATTCCTTGTCTGTCTTATTATATCTGTCTATTTTATTGTTTGCTTTATGGCTATTGGTGATGATAATATTGGTGGTGGTGGTTCTTCCACTGAGAAAAGCTTATCCTTTGGTGATGCTTTATATTTACACCCCAACAATACCAATGGTACTCCCATTATTTCTATTAAACTCACTGGAACTGAAAATTATAAAATATGGAATATGGCCATGACCTTTGCTTTAAGGAACCATAATAAGTTAGGGTTTATTGATGGTACTTTCATAAGAAATGATTCGAACCCTAGTCTTGCTAATCAATGGGATACTTGTAACTCTGTTGTGGTTACTTGGATTCTTAACTCTCTCAGCGCAGAACTATTTGCTAGTGCTATTTATGCTAAAACTGCTTATGAAATGTGGAATGATCTTAAAGATACTTATGATAAGGTTGATGGTTCAGCTATTTTTAATTTGCATAAAAATATAAACTCTCTTAGTCAAAGTGGGTCATCTCTTGCTGATTATTATAACAACCTTAATTCTTTATGGAAACAATTTGATTGTATGATTAGTTTGCCTCCCTGCACTTGTGAGGCTGCAAAACATTTTGAAAAACACAATCAGCTAATCAAGTTAATGCAATTTCTTATGGGTCTTGATGATTCATATGTCCCCATCAGAAGCAATATTTTAACCAGAGATCCTTTACCTAATGTCAAAGCTGATTCTCTGTTGTCTCGGAGAAGAATCTCACAGAAATGTTTCATCTGGGAATAGCTCGCTAAACCCAATGCTACACCTTTGCCGCAAAAACTTCGATGGTGGAAAATTTTTGATAACAAAAAGGTTTTAACAACAAAGTCTCGGGTTTAATTCTGGTACAGCTCAAATAGCCAGAGGACCAAACATGAATATCAAATGTACCAACTGCAAAAACCCTGGTCACCTGTTGATAGATGTTATGATCGGTTGGTTATCGCGGATATGTTAAAAGGAATTTTAATTCCAAACCCTTCCAGCAGTAACAATGTTTCGGCGACACTAATCTTTCCACTAATAATGGAGCTAGCAACTCTCCTGTCTCTTTGTCTAATGAACGGCTCTCGGACTTATAAGCTGCTAATGACAACAATGTGTCTTCTGCTAATGCCAATGTAGCAGGTAAAATTTTTTCATGAACCTTCTTTAATGGCAGTGTCAAGTTTAACATAAACTTTGATAAATTTTTTAACAACACTAATACCTTATCTGGAAACATATGTCTTGGTGGATTATTGATTCTGGTGCAAATCAGCATATGACTGTTTTCGCAAATTTTTAATTAATGTTGTTGACATTTCAAATCTTGGTCTAACCGCTGGTCATCCCAATGGTACTCAGGCCTTAATTACTAAAATTGATGACTTAAAGGTCAATAATGACCTAACTCTTTTTGATGTTCTGGTTGTTCCGAGTACAACGTCCGTTTGCTGTTGTTCATAAGATTGCTAAAGACAATAAAATGTTTGTTGGCTTTAATGAATCTAATTGCTATATACAGGATTTACATCAAAAAGGATTGTGGGGATTGGTAAACAATGTAATGGGTTGTATATGTTTGATATTGATTCCACATGTAAGATTGCTTCTAATAACTGCATTTCTGTTTGTCATGTTTCTAGAAATCTCTGCCATCAAAGACTTGGTCATCCCTCTGACCAAGTCCTACATATACTTAAGTCCACACTTAATCTTGATGGAACCTCTGAATCTGACCATCTCTGTGATGCTTGTAATAAAGCTAAACAAACCAGGGAACCATTTCCTTTAAGTGAACATAAATCAACTAAAATTAGTCAACTTGTTCATCTATGTCACACCCCCAAATTACCTGTTTTGCAGCGGAATGGAATTCCTGGGGATTGACTGTCATAGCATCACAGTTACAGATATCTTGAACGACCTAAAGTGTCGTTTGAAAAGAACATCGTTTGATTTAATAAAACAATCAGAGTTTACAAAGTATAGGTCCCATACGAAAATCAACTTGTGCGGAAATAAGTTTGTTACAATTTAAACGATGTTTTAAGTACGTAAAACCCAAGTGAGACGCGTCGTCATCGCGACTCCATAATGTGTCCAAATGCATGCCATGAAATGAATACCTGAGATAAAACATGCTAAAAAGTGTCAACACAAAGGTTGAGTGAGTTCATAGAGTTTGTGTTGAAATGTAAAGCCTTTCAAAATCGTTTATGCAGCAAAGGCATTGTAAATCCACCCAGTTCCAAGTTCCGCCCACACAAAACTTGCAACCTGTGTGTTCACAACCCTCTGCCAAAATATGTGTAGTTTATATTCAAACACATGATGTCAAATGAATTCACAATAGTATCTAACTCGACGTAGAACAATAGCACTTAATCAATAGGACTAGACTCAATGTATCAGTAGTCAACTGATTTAGAACATCATACGACGTAGGACTGTAGCACATAATCAATAGTACATGACTCAATGTATCAGTAGTCAACTGATATAGTACTTTATTCGACGTATAACAATAGCACGCGAACGAGAACAATTGATATAGTATAACACTTGATTTTGAAACAATGGTGATCATGATAGAATTTAGCCTTAAAATCTAAAGTACTTGTGAAAACTAGTTAAGCATGTATCTCCCCCAAAATAGTTTCAAACAATTGAAAATGGGGCTATGAAAACTCACCTGTTGCAATGATAATGATGATGTAATGGCAAAAGTGGATACACTGAAATATAGCGTGAATCTCGAAAATGACCTATTATGAATGATATGATATGTAATAAGTCATGATGTAATGTTATGCATGCATTTCGTATGTTATTTATACCATTTGTGAGTTTGAAAATAATACTCATCGTCGAAAAATACTCTTTTGACGTCTTTACCATTCTTAAATCACTTTACAAGTATTTACGTCAAAATGTCATCCTACAATGGTTTTCTAATGATTTATAGTGAAATTATCACTTTTCGTCGTAAAAATAATGTCGCGGAAATTTCATGAAAGTGACACAAAATGGCTTCGAAAAACTAATCGTAAAATGGTGTACGTCGATCGTTAGGAAACGAACTCGACGGTTTTGGAAAGTTTGTATCAAAATCTAGAAGTTTCAGTTCAGGAGTTTTCGACATAAAGGTCTCGAACATAAAGATAATAAAGGTTAAAGATAGGGATTTTGTCCAAGTGTCGTGTAAAAAGTGAGTTTCGGCAAAGTTTAAACAACCGAAATTAATTTATTACAACTCCGCTATACAAACGGTTGATCGTTTTAGAAAATATGCTTGGTGATCTTAATTTCATTAGAAGACGTCTCGTTACAAAAAGTTCCACATCATTGATAAAAATAGCCGTCAACATGGTCGTTTTAGTTACCGTAACACTTATCTCGTAAAAATAATATAGTTTTTCTAAAAATAATAGTTACGGCAATTCTATGAAAACGTGTATATCTTAGTCGTTTCAAATCCGTTTTCTACGTATTATATGTCCTTAGCTTCGTATCAAAGTATACTAATATATTTTTGATAAGTCGAAATAATTTGTAAAGCTTAAGGCTCGTTTTTGACTCGTACAACCCAAAAATAGCTTGCTGAAATTTCAGAAAAATATATATTTCGTCGTCAAACTTGAAAAATTCATAACTTCTTCGTTATAACTCCGTTTTAATCCGTTCAAGCGGCCACGGATTCGTTTTAAAGTATATTTTCTAAATATCAAGGCCAAAATTTTGTGTCTACTGTCGGATTTTCCAGAAAAACAAAATAAGGACAGACCACTTTTTATACTTGTCGAAAATAGTTTTTCTCGTACTAAACCTATTCCAATCCCTTCAAATCAACTCCAAAGCTATTCTAATCCTACCATACACCTTCTTAGGGTGTCATGGGTTCCTAGACATCATCAAGACCAACATATACCAAGGGGATAATTATAGGATGACCTTTATATATATTAACTCTAAAATCAATGGAAAAATGGTATAACTAACACAAGTCTTGCATGTTTGCTCAATATATGAAGAAATAACTATGAAATGAAGATGAAATATGTAAAATGATAATAATATACTTACAAGTAAACTTGATGAGGTGATTAGAACAAAGGTTTAACCTAAACACCCTAGGTTTTTATTTCAAAACCTAAACAAGAGTGTGATCTAGATTGTAAATACTTGAGCTTGAGAAAAATTTTTGTTGATCCCTTGAAGCACTATCTATGGCCGGTTTGTATAAGGAGAACAAAGAGAGAAGAAAAATATTGGCTACTTGTATTATTGCAAATGAATGAGTGAAGTAAATTTACATGGAGTATATCTAGTTATGTAGAAAAATCTACCCAATGTGATTACCCTTCCCCATTGACCGGATTTTAGGGGATATGGTTTCCCAATTATCTTTTTTTTTTTTTTTTTTTTTATAAAATGTATAAGTAATTGTTAAAAATGTAAGTAAAGTGTGTAGTTAAGTAAAAAGTGTAGTAACTTGTACATAGTTGTGAATTTAGAGTAGTAGGAACTAAAATAAGTTTTAAGGGATCAAAGTAAAGTATATTGTAGTTATAAAAATTGTAAAATACATTTCTTGTAAAATTTGAGTGATAAAATAATTATCGTACAGTTTTTAAGAAAAGTGTCGTAATAATATAACTTTAACGATTTATATACAAAATAAATTTAAAACACTAGGTAAACTCAAAATATAGTTTTTATAAACTAAATGTAAGTATAAAAATATATCGGAATCATTTTTGGAAGTATCGGATTTAATGTTCAAATTAATAACTCACGCGATAACGTTTATTTAATATAAAAATTTACGCGTTTAAGGTGAAATGCAAAATCATGAATGAACTATCATAATGGAAATGATGTTAATGAAATGTATACTAAACTTAGTCCATATGAAATGTTCGTGATGATATGATCATGAATTCGCCGCTAAACCATTAAGGTTACGCGAATTTGGAACACGTAAACCTAGTTTACGATAAATGTTAAAATTGTAAGGCATGAATTGTTTCGAGAAATGACCTGAAATTGCGAGTTGTCACATTCGCCCATCCAAAAAGGAATTCAGTCCCTGAATTCAGTTCGTGTTGGTCTATCGAATTGTTGACTTTGTGGTGATTATCGAGGAGAGAAGACATGGAGAAGTGTCGTTACGGTTATCGATGATTGAGAGTGTCTAAAACATCATAGTAAGGAAAATATCGGAGGAATCTCTCATAAGTAACACTTTGAATCGGAACATGTGAAAATTTTGCTTGCACTAAGATTTATAAATAACTGCTCCCAACATAACGTGATCCCTCCAGAATTAGACATAGTTAGCTAGGCTATGTATAATTAAGGACGATGACGTGGACGTCAGATTTAGTTGTTATAACTCTCAATGTTTACAAGGATTTAAACCGTGTCGTTAAAATGATAATTAAAGTAAAAGGAAGTAAGATTCTCGTAAGTAAAACAAATCGAAAGACAATAAGTACGATAGATAAGAATATTTTACAACGAGTGGTTTAGCAAAAGTAGTACATCTTAAGTCATAAGATTAGAATATGATGAAAGACATAAACTTAGTACGACATAGTACATAAAGAAAAAATAAGACTGTTAGTTTCCGAACTTCTTCAGTCTTCCGCGTTGTTGTGACCATGACGAGCTTCTCCTCCTCCTAACATGTATGCATTCCCATGAGCACCTTCAACTGGTTGACCTTGGTTTTGAGGACATTGATTCCGATAGTGTCCTTGCTCCCCACATCCGAAGCACGTGACTATGGCCTTGCCCTGCAAGTCCTTAGCAAGGTGTCTTACTTTGTGACAACTAAAGCATATACCACATGGACCATTATGATGTAGCGTGCATTGGTGGCATCGCGCGGTAAGTTTCTGCATAAGCTCTTCCCTTTGTTGGTGCAGCAACATAGACCCTGGCGACTCCTTGTCTTCTATTCTGTTGTCGGTGATGGTTAGTGTTACGGTTTTGGTTGTCGTTATCATAACCTTCCTGGTCATTTTCCCATTTTCTTTTGTTGTTGTTGATTGGGTTATCGTCGTTGTAGTTGTTGTTTTGGTTATTGTGGTAGTTGGTGCGGTTGTTGGTATTGTTGTTACGGTTGGTGTTGGTGGTGTTGCCCCTCTTTACTACTTGTGCCATAAGCTTTTGAGACAATCGAATAGCTTCCTCAATCGTTTGCGGATCAAAGGAAGTCACGTCACCTTGAATAATTTCGGGAAGTCCTTCAATGAAAGCCTCCAGTAGCTTCTCATTATCCGAAACCATAGATGGGCATAACACGGCCAATTCTTGAAACCTTCGAATGTAAGTATCAATGTCATACCCAATAGTTACCAACTCATAGAATTCGGTCTCTAACTTCTTCACCTCCGTACGCGGACAAAACTTCTTTGTTACCAAACCTTTGAATTGCTCCCAAGTGATCTTGAAAGCATTCTCCATTCCCATCGGTTGAGCATAAGAGTTCCACCACGACAATGCTCCATCCGATGAGTGTACTTGTAGCAAAATTGACCTTACTATCATCCGGGCAATTACACAGCAAAAACACGGACTCCAATTTCTCGAACCATCGAACCATGGCAGTGGCTCCTTCGGTACCTCTAAACTTCGTGGGATCTCCACTTTTGAAATCCTTGTACGAACAGTTTTTAACTCCGGATCCTCCTGCATTTCTGCAGCAGCGCAAGCCTAGCGGCTCAGCAGCAGCCATGGCCTCTCAGCAGCAGCAGCAGCCACCGTTTCCCTTTCAATCCTTAGAGCATCGGCTACGCTATCCCTTACCAACTTTTGAATGGCCGCTAGTGTCAATTCGGGTGCAGCTTTCTTCGGCGCCATATCTTCTTCAAAATAAAAGGAAAGATGAGATGTAGCAAAGTCCGATGTTAATAATAAACGCTCCAAAGAGATGTGATAAGAAATGATAAGTTTGAGGTTATTTTTCAAAATGATCGACGGTTTCCCCAAAAGATGGGTTATGAGATGTTGTAAGTGCTTCAAATGTATAATGGTTTAGTGGCTAAGTGTGTGAATAACGTGTAACTCGACATGTTAGTGGTGCAACAAAGGAGTGAGAGTGACTTCGCCCTATTTAAAGGTTTATCTCGGCATTCGACGTTATCGGTGATGAATCAGCTGATATTAAAATTGCGATAGGGAATGACAAAGTATTCACCACATTAGAGTATGAGGAAAAGATAATGGGATGGTTATTTAAGGGCATCCATGTGACAATCGATGTGAAATGAAAGTAAATAACTCGAAAAATGTACGTATAAACCGCATGTAAAGTGAACGTGCACTTATAATGAAATGATGAGATGCTATGATGATGTAGTTATAGTCTAGGGTCAATGATGCAACCTAGTTCTCTATTACCGAAGCTCTGATGCCAATCTGTACACCCCAAATTACTGTTTTGCAGCGGAATGGAATTCGGGGATTGACTGTCATAGCATCACATTAGAGATATATTGAACGACCCAAAGTGTCGTTTGAAAAGAACATCGTTTGATTTAATAAAACAATCAGAGTTTACAAAGTATAGGTCCCATACGAATCAACTTGCGGGAAATAAGTTTGTTACAATTTAAACGATGTTTTAAGTACGTAAAACCCAAGTGAGACGCGTCGTCATCGCGACTCCATAATGTGTCCAAATGCATGCCATGAAATGAATACCTGAGATAAAACATGCTAAAAAGTGTCAACACAAAGGTTGAGTGAGTTCATAGAGTTTGTGTTGAAATGTAAAGCCTTTCAAAATCGTTTATGCAGCAAAGGCATTGTAAATCCACCCAGTTCCAAGTTCCGCCCACACAAAACTTGCAACCTGTGTGTTCACAACCCTCTGCCAAAATATGTGTAGTTTATATTCAAACACATGATGTCAAATGAATTCACAATAGTATCTAACTCGACGTAGAACAATAGCACTTAATCAATAGGACTAGACTCAATGTATCAAGTCAAGATTTAGAACATCATACTGACGTAGGCTGTAGCACATAATCAATAGTACATGACTCAATGTATCCGTAGTCAAACTGATATAGTACTTTATTCGACGTATAACAATAGCACGCGAACGAGAACAATTGATATAGTATAACACTTGATTTTGAAACAATGGTGATCATGATAGAATTTAGCCTTAAAATCTAAAGTACTTGTGAAAACTAGTTAAGCATGTATCTCCCCCAAAATAGTTTCAAACAATTGAAAATGGGGCTATGAAAACTCACCTGTTGCAATGATAATGATGATGTAATGGCAAAAGTGGATACACTGAAATATAGCGTGAATCTCGAAAATGACCTATTATGAATGATATGATATGTAATAAGTCATGATGTAATGTTATGCATGCATTTCGTATGTTATTTATACCATTTGTGAGTTTTGAAAATAATACTTATCGTCGAAAAATACTCTCTTGACGTCTTTACCATTCTTAAATCACTTTACAAGTATTTACGTCAAAATGTCATCCTACAATGGTTTCGTAATGATTTATGGTGAAATTATCACTTTTCGTCGTAAAATAATGTCGTCGGAAATTTCATGAAAGTGACACAAAATGGCTTCGAAAAACTAATCGTAAAATGGTGTACGTCGATCGTTAGGAAACGAACTCGACGGTTTTGGAAAGTTTGTATCAAAATCTAGAAGTTTCAGTTCAGGAGTTTTCGACATAAAGGTCTCGAACATAAAGATAATAAAGGTTAAAGATAGGGATTTTGTCCAAGTGTCATGTAAAAAGTGAGTTTCGGCAAAGTTTAAACAACCGAAATTAATTTATTACAACTCCGCTATACAAACGGTTGATCGTTTTAGAAAATATGCTTGGTGATCTTAATTTCATTAGAAGACGTCTCGTTACAAAAAGTTCCACATCATTGATAAAAATAGCCGTCAACATGGTCGTTTTAGTTACCGTAACACTTATCTCGTAAAAATAATATAGTTTTTCTAAAAATAATAGTTACGGCAATTCTATGAAAACGTGTATATCTTAGTCGTTTCAAATCCGTTTTCTACGTATTATATGTCCTTAGCGTCGTATCAAAGTATACTAATATATTTTTGATAAGTCGAAATAATTTGTAAAGCTTAAGGCTCGTTTTGACTCGTACACCCAAAAATAGCTTGCTGAAATTTCAGAAAAATATATATTTCGTCGTCAAACTTGAAAAATTCATAACTTTTTCGTTATAACTCCGTTTTAATCCGTTCAGCGACCCCAGATTCGTTTTAAAGTATATTTTCTAAATATCAAGGCCAAAATTTTGTGTCTACTGTCGGATTTTCCAGAAAAACAAAATAAGGACAGACCACTTTTTATATTTGTCGAAAATAGTTTTTCTCGTACTAAACCTATTCCAATCCCTTCAAATCAACTCCAAAGCTATTCTAATCCTACCATACACCTTCTTAGGGTGTCATGGGTTCCTAGACATCATCAAGACCAACATATACCAAGGGGATAATTATAGGATGACCTTTATATATATTAACTCTAAAATCAATGGAAAAATGGTATAACTAACACAAGTCTTGCATGTTTGCTCAATATATAAAGAAATAACTATGAAATGAAGATGAAATATGTAAAATGATAATAATATACTTACAAGTAAACTTGATGAGGTGATTAGAACAAAGGTTTAACCTAAACACCCTAGGTTTTTATTTCAAAACCTAAACAAGAGTGTGATCTAGATTGTAAATACTTGAGCTTGAGAAAAATTTTTGTTGATCCCTTGAAGCACTATCTATGGCCGGTTTGTATAAGGAGAACAAAGAGAGAAGAAAAATATTGGCTACTTGTATTATTGCAAATGAATGAGTGAAGTAAATTTACATGGAGTATATCTAGTTATGTAGAAAAATCTACCCAATGTGATTACCCTTCCCCATTGACCGGATTTTAGGGGATATGGTTTCCCAAATATCTTTTTTTTTTTTTTTTTTTTTTTTTTTATAAAATGTATAAGTAATTGTTAAAAATGTAAGTAAAGTGTGTAGTTAAGTAAAAAGTGTAGTAACTTGTACATAGTTGTGAATTTAGAGTAGTAGGAACTAAAATAAGTTTTAAGGGATCAAAGTAAAGTATATTGTAGTTATAAAAATTGTAAAATACATTTCTTGTAAAATTTGAGTGATAAAATAATTATCGTCAGTTTTTTTTTAAGAAAAGCGTCGTAATAATATAAATTTAACGATTTATATACAAAATAAATTTAAAACACTAGGTAAACTCAAAATATAGTTTTTATAAACTAAATGTAAGTATAAAAATATATCGGAATCATTTTTGGAAGTATCGGATTTAATGTTCAAATTAATAACTCACGCGATAACGTTTATTTAATATAAAAATTTACGCGTTTAAGGTGAAATGCAAAATCATGAATGAACTATCATAATGGAAATGATGTTAATGAAATGTATACTAAACTTAGTCCATATGAAATGTTCGTGATGATATGATCATGAATTCGCCGCTAAACCATTAAGGTTACGCGAATTTGGAACACGTAAACCTAGTTTACGATAAATGTTAAAATTGTAAGGCATGAATTGTTTCGAGAAATGACCTGAAATTGCGAGTTGTCACAATCTAGATGTATGGGGACCATATAAAGTCACTAGCAGAGATGGTTACAAATATTTTTTGACCATTGTTGATGACTATTCTAGGGAAGTCTGGGTTTACATGCTTAAGGGAAATGATGATGTTTATGTTTCCATAGTTAACTTTACTCACATGCTAGCAAATCAATTTGAACACAATGTTAAGATATTCAGAAGTGATAACGGGACATAATTTTTCAATAACAAACTTCAACACTTCTTTCATGAAAAGGGAATTTTACATCAAACCTCTTGTGTTTACACACCTCAACAAAATGGTATTGCAGAAAAGAAACATAGGCATCTCCTTAATGTGGCTAGATCCCTTATGTTTCAGGCGGAATTACCTCTATATCTTTGGCCTGAATGTGTTCTAACTGCTGCTTATGTCATAAACAACTTACCCTCTTCTGTGTGCGGCAAGTCTCCCCTTCTTCCTTGTGTATGGGCATGACCCTTCACTATCTCTCCTTAGAGTCTTTGGCTGCTTATGCTATGCCACCATTCTCAACATCTCGATAAATTTGGCAGTAGGTCTTAAAAAAGTGTCTTTATTGGCTATTCAAATGAGAAAAAAAGGTTACAAACTCTTGAGCTTAGAAACAAAAAATATTTTTTATTCCAGAGATGTCAAATTTTTTGAAACTGTTTTTCCATTCAAAATGAAAAATTCTTTGTCAAAACCTTTTGTTGAAACTTATGTGCCTAAAGATTTAAATCACAAAATTTCTTTGACTCACAAATAAGTCCCAATGATGAAGGGAGAGTGACATCCTATGATGATGGCACAGCGGTGGTAAGTCATCCTACTAGGATTGATGAACCGGTTGCAACATCTATAGATGATAATACACACCACGAGGGCACCATCACATGAATCACATCCTGCTGATGCATCTTTGATTCTGCGATACATCACCGATTCTGCTGAACAAGAAACAGGCTTGCCAGCCACTACTGTTAGAAGGTCAACCAGAGCTTCTAAGTTGCCCAGTAATCTTAATGACTTTATTATAGAAGGGAAAGTCAAATATGGTGTTGAAAAGGTTGTTAATTATTCTAATTTAAACAAAGATAATTACTGCTTTGCTTCTAGTCTTAATAAAAGTATTGAACCTACCTGCTATGAAGAAGCTATCCTTGATAGTAATTGGGTTGATGCTATGAACTCTGAAATTGAGGCCTTAAATGAAAATCATGCTTGGGATATAACTGATCTCCCACCTAATAGAACTCCCATTGGTTACAAATGGATCTTTAAAATCAAATATAAAGCCAATGGTGAAGTTGATAGATACAAGGCTAGATTAGTTGTTAAAGGTTATAATCAAAGGGAAGGAATAGACTATGATGAAACCTTTTCTCTTGTTGTGAAAATGTCTACTGTTAGATGTCTTATTGCTTTAGCTGTGAAAAACAAATGACCTCTTTTCCAACTTGATGTTAACAATGCTTTTTATATGGAGATCTTGATGAAGATATCTATATGACCATCCCTAAGGGGTTCTGTAATGAGAACAATAAAAATAAAGTTTGCAAACTTGTCAAGTCCCTATATGGCATAAAACAAGCTCCCAGGAAATGGAATGAAAAACTTGTCAGTGTTTTAAAGGAAAATAATTTTGTTCAATCTGTCAATGATCATTCTTTGTTCACCAAAACAGAGAATAACAAGTTTATTGCTCTGCTTGTCTATGTGGGTGATATTGTCCTTACTGGAAACTGTATTGATGAGATAAACCTATTTAAAGAGTTTCTAAAATCAAAATTTCATATCAAAGACTTGGGAAACTTAAAATATTTTCTTGGTATTGAGGTCTTAAAAACTGGGAATGATATTTGTCTCTCCCAAAGAAAATACTGTCTTGAACTCCTCAAAGAATTTGGTCTTCTTGGGTGCAAACCTGTGTCTACCCCTATGGAACCCAACTCTGTCCTTCCATACATTCCCACTGCTGATGATCCCTTACTTGTCAACATCATTGGTTATCAGAAGTTACTTGGGAAACTTATCTATCTCACCCATACAAGACCAGACATCTCATACTCAGTTCATTGTCTGGCACAATATATGCATTCTCCCTTGAAATCTCATCGGAATGTGCCTCAATGTTCTGAGATATCTAAAAGGAGCTCCAGGAAAAGGTCTAAGGTACAATTTCAACAACTCTGAAAATCATCTTGAAGGATATAGTGATGCTGATTGGGCCAAATGCAAGAAAACCGAGAAAATCGTCAGGGTATTGTGTTTTCTTTAATGACTGTCTGATCTCATGGAAAAGTAAAAAACAAAACACTCTTTCAAAATCTTCCACGAAGCGAGTATAGATCTATGTCTACTGCTGCCTGTGAAATCATTTGGATTCAAAAATCTTAAAGGATCTAAAAGTTGATATTAATCTCCCTGTTAATCTTTTTGTGATAACAAATCTGCTTTACAACTGCTGCCAACACCATTTTCCATGAAAGATCAAAACACTTTGAAATTGATGTTCACTTCATCAGGAAAAAAATTGCTAGAGGTGTTATAAGTGCTAAAAAGATTGGCTCTTCAAACCAAATGGACATACTCACTAAAACCTCCCCTGTCTCTCAGCATAAATTTTTGTGTGAAAATTTGATATTGTTTGATATGTTTGCCCATCGATTAAGTGGAATGTTAAATTTTGGGGTATCAATCTGTGGCAAACATATCATTCTATCAATTGCTGATGGCTTTCAAGTTATGTCCATTGCAGAGATTCTACAGGGGTTAATCATGGACAAATAATAAAAGGTTTAAAGTTCCAAGATGCTCGTTTCTGCTGAAGCTATACTCATTTCTGCTGATGAGTCATTTATAGCCGTTAGAGGGGTCTTTGTGTAACTTAATCTGCTATTTAATAAGTCCCTTAATCTAGGGTTAGAAACACTGGTGTGTGCAGTCATTGTAACACACTCTTCTCTTCTTTCTGATCATTTCATTGATCTTGTCTTGTCTTTGTACTTACATGATTATTGTCTCATTGACATTAATCTAACCTTGTAACATTTTAGATACTATTGTAAACTTAATCTAAGCTGACTATTGTGGCTTAGGTTTGAATAAAGGTTCTATTGTTCATCTTGTGTTGCTTATACTTTCGTACAGTATCATGTTTTATATTACTAATAATTAGAAATAGATGAAATAATTGTGTCCATGTTCAAAACTCATAGAAACTTTTAGGAGCATATTAGTCAAGACAAACAATAAATCTGATTTGGAAAATCATGTTCCTTAAGACAAACGACAAGGGTATTAAGTACTAATTTCCCTTAAGATTTAACACAAACCACGACATGAAACAGCAAATGAAACAATGAATAACGTTGATGCATCAAAAAATCTACTGAAGTAAGCAACTCAACTAAAGTCAAATCATGCCACCTTTTAGATAGATAGATAGGCAATTATAAGATACCAAAACCAGACAAAAAACCATATCAAAGTCTCCCTGCCTATAAATCTTAAAGAGCAAGATCAATTTAATGACACCATTGCCCATCGTCCTTGAGCATTTTAATTTAATACATAGCTGAAAAAAAAGGAAACGCCAAAACTAAAAAGACAGGAAACTCTTCATTTACTTGCAAGAAAGTCGAGTAATCTTGAGTGACATCATCTATAATGCATGCATTTAATTAGTCTTAACGCTTAACCATAATTTCTACCACTGGTGATGCACGTGGGGAGCTTAAGAGAACTTTCCAAATATTTGACTCTTCATCCTTAGTAACTAGATTGTGAATCCGTATGCTCACCTTCTTCAGCATGGGTGACCTGGACAAGATAAACTTTACAAAATCCAAAAGCAGCTTTACATTGAAGAAACCATTAAGCTTTAATTCATTCAGTTGCCCCAACCAGATATCTGAATATTTGTCAAATGTAACTGGATTTTTTTCATTAAACTTTTGAAGAACCGGATATGTCGCTGAATCTTCAATTAACTACAGGAAATGTTAGCAATTCTTGTATCAATTAATTTTTCATGAGAATCAAAACAATTAGGATAATGAAATAGACTTGTGCTATTCACCTCTAGTAGAAGTTCAACCAAATTTGGGGAGCTTTTGATCAAAAGAATAAGAAAAGGTAACCCCAGATCGTAAAAGAAACACATTTGTTCTACACACAAGAATTTGAGGTTGACTAATGAAGCTGGAAGCTCTCTTGGAACCGGTCCTAAATCAAAACACTTGAATATTGGATATTAAACCAAATATAGTCTAGTATAGGGGTCTTGGTGTCATTATCTAAAGTTGTATTTAAGTTTAGTATGTATTTAGACAGTATAGATTAGTATAAGGATGCATTGTGACAAGAACAAAGATGGTAACCTCTATCAAAAGGAATCGACACCTCCAGGAGAACATACCGGTTCAGAAAGAGGCGCCAATCAAGATGCATCAAAAGGTCATGACTTTTCCTTGAAGAGTTATGATGGTTAGAAGGTGTCTATTAGATTAGTATAAATAGGGATCATGTATCTCATTGTAATCATCACAGAAACAACAATATTTTACAGCAACAAAGATTAAGATTTATACAAATTCAATTACTGATTTTATAGCATACTTGTTCCTGTATTTTTCTGTCTCAAACACATCAGGAGATAGAACAGATTCGAAGTTTTTAACAGTGGCATCAGAGCGGTTATCATTCTTGGGAAGAAGAAGAACACAAGTCAACGCAGTGGTTGTTTTTTTTCTATTTATTGGATCGATCAGAAAGTTTGCACGCCCATATTGTTCTATTATTTCCATCCAGCGAAGTAAAAAAAAGGTCAGAACCATATTTTGACTTTTTTTAAGAATAAAAGGGATTATTGTTGTTCTTGGAAGTAACGGTTGGTTTTGATTCACTCCGTGACCGAAAAACCCGTATACCGTTGTGTTTTAGAATAGTTGGTTTGATTTGCCTTGCAACCGAAAACCTGCTTTACTATTCTTGGTTAAGACGGTTGGTTTTGATTCGCTTTGCTGACGACCGAAAAAAAACCGTGGACGTGGTTGAAACAAGGTTTTAGAGAAACCCGTGTATTAACAGTTGGTTTTGATTCACTTTGCGACCGAAAAACCCATATACTGTTATTGCAAGAAGATTGATTAATTTGATCCGAAACTATTAAGAGTTGATATCAAATTAATCATAGTTAAAGGTTGATATCGATTTGATCCGATACTAGTAAAGTTGAAATCAAAACGATCCGAAACCGGTGTGAATCGAAGTCAGATTGTTACAATTGGGAAAAAAGAAGACAAGAAAGATGCACTGGGGATTCGTCAAAGAAAAATGATGAAGGAAGGAAGGAGGATTGTCAATGAACTTCCAGTGCCCAATCCTCAACTCTACAAATTACACGATTTGGGCAGTAAAGATTAAAGCAATATTTAATGTCCATGAAATTTGGGAAGCAGGTTGAACCAACAACGGGACGCCGTTGATAAAAAGAAAAACAACAAGGCAATTGCAATGTTATACCAAGCAATTCCAGAAAATATGGTTTTGCAAATTGCAAGCCTTACTTCGGCAAAAGAAATTTGGGATGCGTTGAAGATTCGACACATAGGAGTTGATAGAGTTAAGGAGGCGCGCGTTCAAACACTAGAATCGGAGTTTGAACAGTTGAAGATGAAAGACAATGCGTCGCTAGATGTGTATGCCGGGAAGATAAGTGAGATTGCAACACAAGCAAACAGTTTGGGGCATACGGTGGACGATAAAAGGCTGGTTAGGAAACTCTTAGGTTCTGTACCAGAAAAGTTTATGCAGATTGTTGCAGCAATCGAACAATTTGCTGATCTTAATACGATGCCATTCCAAGAAGCCGTGGGAAGATTGAAGGCTTTTGAGGAACGCACCAAGAAGCAATCTAAGGAAGAAGACATGTCAAGTAAACTTATGTTTACCAAAGAAGATGGGAAGGAAAAAGAAAAGGAACATAAATGTGAACGATGTGGTCATGAGAGTTCAAGTAAAGAATACAAAGGACGTGGCCAAGGTGAAAATTGGAAGACATGGAGAAATAAAGATGGGAAAGCCCCAACAAAATAAGGATCATATAAGATGTTTCAAGTGTAATAAACTTGGACACTTCAAGCATGAATGTCCAAATTCGAAAAAGAAGGAGGAGGCAAACCTGATCTGGGATGTAGACGACGAACCAACACTTCTCTAATGGCAAACCGGATCTTGAAGGAACCAGAAGGCCTCGGCTAAACTATATTTAGTTTAGGGGGGAGTATTGGATATTAAACCAAATATAGTCTAGTATAGGGGTCTTGGTGTCATTATCTAAAGTTGTATTTAAGTTTAGTATGTATTTAGACAGTATAGATTAGTATAAGGATGCATTGTGACAAGAACAAAGATGGTAACCTCTATCAAAAGGAATCGACACCTCCAGGAGAACATACCGGTTCAGAAAGAGGCGCCAATCAAGATGCATCAAAAGGTCATGACTTTTCCTTGAAGAGTTATGATGGTTAGAAGGTGTCTATTAGATTAGTATAAATAGGGATCATGTATCTCATTGTAATCATCACAGAAACAACAATATTTTACAGCAACAAAGATTAAGATTTATACAAATTCAATTACTGATTTTATAGCATACTTGTTCCTGTATTTTTCTGTCTCAAACACATCAGGAGATAGAACATATTCGAAGTTTTTAACATTGAAGCATATGCCAATATAAACATAAACTAGCAAAATATATTTTTTTTAAACAAATTGAAATAATGACATATCATGTGATTAAACATTACCTCAGGGAGCCAAGTCCATGTAGTCAAATTTTCAAGCACACTTAAACATTTGAACAGCTCCATGAAGGTGAACTTATCACCAAGAATATCCTCGTCATTTAAAAGCTGCATCAACTTGCAATATTCAGAAGAGATAGGTAATGAAACTCCGAAAGGGTACTAGTCTTGATAACTTACCAATGTGAGGTTTTTAAGTAATGGACAACTTGACAAGAGATGTAGAAGCGTTTTTGAAGGGATAGTTACATCGCTCAAGTATAGGTTAGTTAGGTTACCGTATACATGGAACGGTGGTTGGTGGCAAATATCTAACTTGCAGAGATATAGGTGTGTTAACTGATGCAACGAGAAGATAGATAAGGGTAACTTGTAACCATCGGATTCAACCAAGTCAAGCTTAAATAATCTGACAGTATTCATCCTCGACAATTGGTTTATAATCTGGTCAAGTTCATGACATGTCTCATTTGCTTCCAAAGCAAGAGTGAAGCCCAGTATTGGACCCTGATGCACAAACAGAACTTGGTATACAGCAAAGAAAAACTTACACCTGTTCTTTAAACTTTGTTGAAAAGCAGATAGCTGACTATCATCAGTTGACATTTCAAACATATACTCATTGAATACAAGTTTTGGAATTTTAATCCACTTGTACCTCCATTCCTTAGAGAGGATACTTGTCCTTGCTGCCTCTTTAATCGGTAAAAGACATAGGATGTCTTCTATTATGGATGAAGGAAGGTTACTGATGTTGTCCAAAGACGAAAGTTGAACATTCATGTTATGATAATCTTGTTTAATTGATACTAAATAATGCTGCAAACATAAGAAAGAGACTAATATAACACTTGAAAAAATGTCAGATACAGCTAAAAAAACAAATACTTTGGTTTGGGGAATATGAGGATGTGCGTTTTGAAAGTGATATCGACTTCAATTCAAGATAGTCAATTGAGTAATCTACTTTCTGACTATGATTATATTATTACTAAATGGCCGAATAATGATTTTTTTTTTTTTTTTTTTGTATTGCTGTACTAATATATATATATATATTTTTTTTTGAACTAAAAAGGCTAACGCCAGAAAATTTATTCAAGATCACTCCTCATCGCTGAGGTAATTTCTACAGGAAAGTTTACATCCCAAATAAAATTTGCAACAGAATTGAAAGCTACATGTGCCACAGAATGTGCAACGCGATTACACGTACGGGGAATCCAAGAGAAACGCAAATTTAGTTGGGATGCCCAATAATAACACAATTTGCAAAAATCAGAAGTGATTATTCAAATAATAAGAAGCGAGTTCAAACCAGATCTCGTTTAATTAGAACCAGTTATTCAAGATGATATAATCATTATCAGAACCCACAACCAAACCCCCTTGGGTATCACTCAATTTTGAAGTAAAAACCATTCATATCTGTTAGACATGCAGTTTCATTCTATATTATTTTAGACCATGAAAATCTTAGGCATTCGAAAGACCGGGATTGCTTATTTTTTGGCAGATAAGTAGATTTATGTGTTTGTATGATCTAAACTGCTTATATCATATTTGAAATAAAACTTATTTTTCGTTTTATTATAAAGCTAGTGAAAGAAAACACCTAACTAACATATATCTTATCTTCAAACACATAAACTGCCGCTAAGTGTTGTTTCACTAGTATAATGTCCTCAATCCTCAACGAACATTCCTTTAAGATATAAATCATACTAGTGTTTTTAAACTCTAAATGAATCAGCAAATTATTTTTAAATAAGAAATTTATTTCTTCACACAAATAACTTGATTGGTAAAGTGATAACAAATAACAAACAGAAGCAAACATAGATAAATAAGAAAGAAGAGATACATTTGAAATTGATTGTGAATTGAATTGAAATGAAGGGGTTTGGGGGTTTTATTTTTGGGAATATATACACAGGCAGAACTTGCACAGGTGGTGAGAGTGAGAGTATTGGGCTGAAAAACAAAGGTGGTATAATTTAGCCCAAAAATTGACACTTTGATTCGGACCGTACAAATAATGAGTATAAACTATTAATGGACCGATATACTACAAGTTATAAAAAATAGAGTAAATTACATGGTTGGTCCCTGTGGTTTATTCAAAATAACAACTTTCGTCCCTCGAAGATTAAAGTTGCATTGGTAGTCCCTAAGTATGTAAACAAATAACACACCTTGTCCAAACGTTAACCTGCCATTAGTATTATCAAAAAATCAGACCACGTGGCAAAGATGGAGGGGTATTTTTGTCTTTTCATAAACCAAGGCATACAACACAAACACTCACACCCTTTTGAAATTAAGATTCAAACACACTCCTCTTTTTTTTATAGTTTTATATCAGACAAGGTAAAACATTTGGTGTCCACGGTTAAACCAAAACAACCACTAAACTAACTCGAAACCATTTGTGATTGTGTTGTTGTGAGGCGAGACCAAATAGATGCACCCTACCAAACACTATCCCCTCAATCACACTCCCTCCCTCACCCCAACAAACTCACCTTAACCGACTCACTAACCACCACCTTAACCACCATTGATCAAACCCTAGATGACACCATCTCACTAGATCTACACCACTTAGACACCTTATCCGTCAACGAACACTCAACCCCGGATACCCTTTTCAAAACCCGTCTCAGCCGTGACAAGAAACACGTCAAAAACTTAATCTCACGCGCTTCATGCGCTGTCACTGGTTCCTCACGCGCCGTGGCAAAGCACCCACGCGCTGCTAAAAACAACACCAGTGGTGACTTCAGCAGCTCGGTGATAAGTGGTTTGGCGCAGGGGTCTGGAGAGCACTTCACGCGCATCGGAATTGGGTCTCCGGCGAGGTATTCTTACATACCCACGGATAAGATAGAACAAGAGAGACGAGATGGCGACAGTGAATACACGATCACAGCACGAATGAAAACCATGATCCACAACTTATTCGCGACCTCTAACCCAAAACACAATCTCTTCTTGTCTTCAACGCTGGTGGTGGTGGCATGACACAGTGGTGATGGCAGAGAAGCGGCGACGAGGGTGGCGCCGGTGGCGGGAAGGCCGGATTCTTTGAGAGAGAGGAACAAGAGAGAAAGTGTGATTAGGGTTCTTAAATCCCTAGAAATGATTTAACTTTTATAGGTACAACATGAAAAGACAAAAATACCCCTCCATCTTTGCCACGTGGTGCGATTTTTGATAATACTAACGGTAGGTTAACGTTTGGACCAGGTGTGTTATTTGTTTACATACTTAGGGACTACCAATGCAACTTTAAACTTCGAGGGACGAAAGTTGTTATTTTGGACAAACCACATGGACCAACCATGTAAATTACTCTAAAAAATAAAAAACCATATAATGTTAAGAAGAGTAATTAATAGGAATGTTTGAAATAAAACTAGGATTAGGTCGGTCAAGTATTTTTGGAAAATTGTTTAAGGGAATCAAACTCACCAAGTCGGTTTGTTAAGAAATCGGAAAATTGGTAAGTATTAATAGGAATATTTGATGTTTTTATACAAGTTATTTTGGTACGTATATATGCATTGTTAAAGGGAATCAAACTCACCAAGGATCTTATCCTTAACCATGTCAAACTCAACTCTTTTAATTATTATATGCCTTATTGCTTTTTGGAAAAAAGAAGTTTTATAAACTAATAATAAGATGAACAACATTAATAAGCAATCCGAAACACCCCTCAAAGCTCCTTATCTAGATGTAAGGGTGTGCACGGTTTGGTTTGGGTCGGTTTTTTGCGGTTCGTTTTTTCGGTTTGTTATCGGTTTTGGTTCGGTTTTTTTTGTTTCTAACCGTTAATATTTAGGTATGGCCAAATTATACCAACAAACTTGTTTTACGTACAAAATTAGTTATTATTCCTTACTTTTTTTTCCAATATAAGCATAATAATGTTTATTGCATAATTCTACAATTACAAACATCTAAATGAGACATACACATACAAGTGAATATACACATAGTATAATCATTATCGAATACTAGTTTGGGTTATTATGAAAAGTTTCTTAGAATGAAAAGAATGAGAAGGCATGTGGAGGTGACATGTGTCACCTTTGCCATATCACCATGCCACATCACCATACCCCACCCCATCACCCCATACCTCCCACCCACCCACCCCACCCACCCCCACCCCCCGAAATTTCCTGTTCCGCCAAAAAAAAATTTTTGGGGTAAATTTTTTTTTCCCGTCAAATTTTTTTACTGCATCACAGTTATAAAGTTACTGCATCACAATCATAATTTTAGTGCATTAAGGTTATAAATTACTGCATCACAGTTATAAAGTTACTGCATCACAATCATGATTTTAATGCATTAAGGTTATAACCTTGATTTTAGTGCATCATACTTGATGCTAGGGGTGTCCATGATACTGGAACCGTCCCGAACCGGAACCGGAACCGAAAGAACCGAGAACCGAAAATAAGGAAAAAGTGGAACCAAGAACCGTCCCAAGTTTTTCGTTCGGTTCCGGTGCGGTACTCGTTCTGATACTGTTAATTTTCGGTAATTCCCATGAGTACCGAAGTGTAAAAAATATATGTTTGGATGAATTTGAAATTATGGTACTCCGTTTGTAAAACTTCTGAAATAGTTGACAACCTTAATAATATTCCACAACTTGACTTACAAACAACAAAAACATATATCCGTAAACAATAGCAAACTCATTTCCCCGAAAATAATTGCAAACTCATTGAGAATATTATATATCATCATGGTGACTAGCTTACAATACTTAAATGGTGACAATATACATGCAGTGACACCATAAGGTTAATGTTCTCTACTTTTATCATTACATTTAATGAACAATAAATACCAACAGTTAACTACAACTTCTTGTTAGTTGTTACTGAGCAACATAAAATTGTTCAATATGCGGCTATGCACATACTCGATATTCCAGTTTAGAAAAAACTTACTATCATATTGATAAATGATGTTTGAATCTTTGAATAGAATCAATGGGTTAAAGGTTAAGGTTTATGGGTTTTTAGGTTTAGGTAGGATTTTTTCAATATTCTTAAAAGGCCAAATACTTGCATGTACACAATGTCCCAAACAAAGCCTAAAAAATTTACATATTTTCATAAAACTCGGTTCTTTCGGGAAAGTACCGAAACCGGGCGGTTCCGACCCGAACCGTCCCGAGAACCGAAATTTTGGAATTTTAGGAACCAAGAACCGTACCATGGTTCTAATATACGGTCCCGTTCCCGATCGGTACCGGTACGGTTTTTCGGTTCTTTTGGTTCCTCGGTTTTTTTGGACACCCCTACTTGATGCACTTAACTATTAACTATGATGCAGTAACTTATAATAAAGATGCACCAAAACTCATTAGTGCATTAAGGTTATAAGTTACTGCATTCTGTGGTAGAATGACTATCATAATCATCTAGATGCTTTAAGATTAAGATTAGAGTATAGTTCACTGCATCACAATTATGATTGTGATGCAGTATTTTTATAACTGTGATGCAGTAATGAATTTTGGCGGGAAAAAAAATTGCCCAAAAAAAAATTTTGGCGGGATTTTTTTTTTTTGGGGGGGGGGGGGGTGGGGGTGACACATGTCACATGACATGGCATGGTGATGTGGCAAATGTGACACATGTCACCTCCACATGCCTTCTCATTCTTTTATTATAAGAAACTTTTCATTTTAACCCTACCCATCGAATACTTATTGATATATTTACTCAAAACACGCGACACGACAAACACATATATAAATATAAACGTTAAGATAAATATATTATAAATCCACTCACAAAATGAATATGAAATTATAAATTTGATGTATTTAGTTATTTAATCATATTATATTAATTAGATATTATTATATAATAAAACCGGTTTGGTTCGGTTCGGTTTTTGGACGAAAACATAAACCAAACCGCATTTTTCGGTTTCTGAAAAAATAAAAACCGAACCATCGGTTTTTAGTTTCGGTCGGTTTTTTCGGTTTTCGGTTCGGTTTTGATTTTTTCGGTTTGTTTTGCTCACCCCTATCTAGATGTATAAAACACAATACAGAGATGAAAGTGAACATTTAGGTGAGAACTACGCTGCAAACTTTGGAGTATTAACCATCTCATAGTCGTATGTTAAATTGTATGTGTATTTGATTACATTACCAGGAGTGCGTTGTTAATGGTCTGTGGCACTTGCTCATTCTTGTATTGGTGTTATGTGATGTGTAAAGGCATTAATCATAGGTAACAAAACATGATACCTACGGTTAACTAGTGTTATGGTTTGCTTTTATAACTAATTGCACGCAATGATCATTTATTGAATATGTCTATTTTTATTTATGACTTGTATATCTCTTCTTAACAGAATAATGAAAGCTGTAGATGGGACACCCCACGCCTACCAATATACACCCGAAGAAGATATCATTAGCAGTATGCCGGATGATGTGATAAGTAATATTTTGGAACGTTTGCCAATACACGAAGCGGTGAGAGCTGGGATCTTGTCGAGAGAATGGAGATATAAGTGGACGATGCTCACACAACTCGTCTTCAAAATGGGTTTTTATCGGTGTTTACAAGATTATAGGAACTGTGGGAAGATTATTAGTAGGCTGTTGCTTCATCTTAAAGGTCCCATAACAAAGTTTTTCCTTTGGACAGAGAAGGGATGTTATCCCTATATGGATGAGGAAGATATTAATAACTGGATACTTTTTTAAAGCCAAAAAGGATTGAAGCAGTTGACTCTTAAATATAATCTTGAAGACTATCCATTAAAGTTAACTAGCCATATTTTCTCTTGTGAGTTATCACATTTAGAGCTGCGAAACTGCCTGTTGGATCCCGTGTCTGATTTACGTGGTTTTCCAAATCTCACCAGCTTTAACTTTTCACTAACATATTTTCCCGTGTCTGATACCTACAATTTCGGGAAGTTTCTTACACGGTGTCCGAACCTGGAAAGTTTAATTTTTTTTTTCTAATTCTCACAATATAAACGACGACATTGCAAAACTTGTAAATCTTAAAAAGTTATATTCGCTAGTGGGTAACTTTTATGATAGTAAGATGATCACAAGGTCCCAAATTTTCCGAGTTATGGGTTCATTAACAAAACTCAGCGATCTTTGTGTAAACTTCAAGAACTGCAAGGTAAAGTTAAGTTCCATCATATATAATATACCAATATATATATATGATTGTTTCCTTACAAAATAGAGTGGCAACTTTTTCTTGCAGGTATTGGAAGATGCTAGAAGGAGTGTCCCGACAACTTTCGCATGCCTAAAAAAACTTACATTATATGGAAGATCTTAGCAGTAGAACTATGGTGTCCTTAGTTGTTGAACTGCTTTGTGCATCCCCGAATCTACATTTTCTTGAGATCATTGTGAGTTGGATGCATATTATCATATTAAATTATTCATTATCCTCAAAACTTTTAGCTAATACCAGTTTATTTTGTAGACTACATGCGAACATGCATTCCCAACTCGTTCTTCAGAGGTTGATTACAGTAGAATCAAACAACTACAACTCCAGAAAGTGAAGTTATATCGGGTTAGAGGTTTAAAGAGTGAAGAATATTTAATAAAGTCCTTACTTGCTTGTTCACCTTTGCTAAAGAAGATGTCTATAATAGTGGACACACCAGAAGTGTTGGGTGATTTTGCTACAAATCTGAAGAAACTACATCGAGCCTCTCCCATAGCTAAATTAAAACTGGTTCACTTTTAGATCTGACTTTTATTTATGCTTCCTTTTATAGTTTTATACATGGCATTTCTTTTATAGTATGTCAGGCATAATGGAACTACATAAAATGTAATAGCCGGATTATTCTTATCCTGTATAGTTCTCATATATTTTTGTCTTTGGTCGACTTTAATTGGCCGGATTATTATGCACATAGTTATAGGAGGGCCGGTCTTGACACATTCTTTGAGTTAAATTGCATCTGCTTGTCCCAATGTTCTTTATGATATATCGTTCCGAGCATCTTAAAACATATGACAACATAGGTTCAAGGGATGCTCGAGAAACGATACACCTTTATAATTTTCGAGCATTAACATTATCGGAAAACGATACACCTTTTTAACCTTATTCAAACAACATGACCATATATGTAACGTTTCCATTTGTAACAGTATAATTTTTTTTTTGAAAGTTTACTATTATTCACACTAACCCAACCCCCGCCAACAAGCGAGGGGGCAGCAAAACCGCAAAACAATTACAACAATTCGAACTTACACCAATTATCCCATTTTAAACTAGACTTCCCACCCCGGTTTTTGTAACACAAAAAACCGAAACTCATAATATCTAAAATAATTCTTTTGATATCGATGGACCCAGTGTCGAACTTCTTAGAATTCCTAGCTTTCCAAATGGACCAGCACGTAATGAAGATCACGCCTTTGATAACTTTCCTTTTCTTCTTTTCCATGATACCCCATTTATGCATATCGAAGATATCAAAAACAGAGAACATGTATAGAGGAGGGGTTTTAATCCATCTACCAATTCTATACCATATTTCCGCTGACACTTCACAAGAGCAAAAAAGATGTTCAGCGGACTCCTCTACTTGGCCGCATAGCTTGCAAGTAATGGAGCCGAAAACACAATTTCTAACTCTAAGCGCCGTACCTGTAGAAATTCTATCCAATCCCAGTCTCCACATGAAAATATTGCATTTCTTCGGAATCCACTTCGCCCATTTGAACACGAACCTGCTGTTGTAATCATTGTGGCTGTGAAGGAACTCTTTGACCCCTTTAACGCTAAAGGATTTGTCCTTCTTTCCATTCCATTCCCATTTATCTTCTTCCTCTGTTAACTCAATCCCTTCCAAAGCACATTTTATCTCCGCCAGCTCTCGTTCCTCTTCAATAGATAAATGGTTCCTTTCCACGAGCGTAAAACCTTTACTATAGGAGCTGAACCTATCTATCACCCTACACTTCTTATCCGTCTCCTTTTTGAACATACCCGGGAACCTATCCTTAAAAGCCACGTCACCAACCCATGAGTCCAACCAGAACCGAATGTCTTTCCCCTTTCCACAAATGCCTTTAGTCATCTGATTTAAACTCGAGTCCCCCACCTTAATCCTGGTAATAACTTTGGCAATATTCCCCCAAACACTAGTATAAGCCTTACGAAACGGAACAAATGACCAGCAGCTTTTAGTATTATGGACGGAATCAATAACTCTTCTCCAAAGATTATTAGGTTCTTTCTTGTACCTCCAAAGCCACTTAGAAATTAGAGCCTCATTAGCCTCTCTCAGTTTGGTTAAACCGAGCCCCCCAACACTAATAGGCGAAAAAACTATATCCCAAGCCACCCAATGAATTTTTGACTTATCATTTACCCCTCCCCATAAGAAGCGTCTAATGATACTTTCGAGAGTCTTGGTGACAGAAACCGGGGCTATGAAAAGGGAAAAGTAGTAAGTCGGAAGACTCTCCAAGACGGCTTTAATAAGGGTAATCCTTCCTCCGATAGAAAGACTAGAGGCTTTCCATCTAGAAAGTCTATTTTTAAATATATCAATAAAAAAGTCCCAACTATTGACACGATTCATGTTTCCTCCGATCCTGAGGCCCAAGTAGTCACAGGGGAAATTTCCAGCTCTACATTTCATCATCTCAGCCCCCTGTTAACTTCAATGTCATTCACACCAATGCCCATTAACTGAGATTTACTAATGTTTATTTTCAACCCCGAACTCAGATGAAAACACCTTAAAATTCTAACCACATTCAACAAGTTCCTGTCCGTCCATTCCCCCATAAACGAGCAATCATCCGCATATAGAAGATGGGATATATACGGGCCATTGTTAGGGAATTTGAAGCCTTTCATAACCTCCGTGTTGAAAGCTTTCCTCATGATACTTGATAGCCCCTCCATAACAATCAAAAAAAGGAACGGAGAAAGAGGATCTCCTTGACGCATACCTTTCGAGCATTGAAACTCAAAAGTAGGCGAGCCATTGACTAAAACTGCTGATCTCGCTGATGAAAGAATTCCTTTTATCCATTTGCACCATCTTTCCTTGAACCCCATTTGGGACATAATAGATAACAAGAAATCCCAGTTGACATTGTCGTAAGCTTTGTTGAAGTCTACTTTGAAAACAAACGCCTTACTTTTACTTTTCTTCACCCATGACACCAACTCGTTGATAATTAGAGGACCATCTATAATTAGCCTATCTTTTAGAAAAGCCGATTGGTTAACGGATATCACTTTGTCCAAGTATCTCTTTAATCTATTAGCAATTACCTTAGATATAATTTTACAGATAATGCCAACAAGGGTAATAGGCCGGTATTCATTCAAAGATCCAGGATCCTTAACCTTGGGGATTAGAGAAATAAACGCCGAGCTACACCCTCTACTAATCTTTCCTTCCTCATAAAACTTATTCATAATATCAAGAAAGTCTTTTTCGAAAATGAGCCAATACCTTTTTATGAATTTAAATGTAAAACCGTCCGGGCCTGGAGCCTTATCATCTCCACAATCAAAAGAGGCTCTTTTAACCTCTTCACTGGTGAAACTCGACTCCATATCATTAGCTTCCAAATCCGTCAACTTCGAGGACAGGTCACAAACAATTCCAGGTCTGCTATTAACACTTTCTTTGAACTTAGACCTGAAAAAATCATACATTGTTCTCTTAATTTTCTTCGGATTATCAACCCATTCATCCCCCACCATCAAGCCTGGAATATAGTTAGAAACTTTTCTGTTGTTGATAAGGCCGTGAAAAAACTTCGAGTTCTCGTCTCCATCCACGTTCCATCTGCACCTAGCCCTTTGCTTTAAATCCTTAGCTTTATTATCTTCAATCTCTAAAATTCTTTTTTTACATTCCAACCTTGTCCAAACATCAGGTTCCTCCAGATCGAAATCCTCCATATTGCTCTCCATCTCTCTTAACTCATTTTTACAAAGCTCTAGCTCTTCCCCTTCCTTATTGTTCTTCTCGTCTCTCCATCTCCTAAAACTATTCCGAAGGCATCTGAATTTTTTCAACAGGATAATATCCGAAGGCCCCGAAAAGGAAGACCCACCAAGCGTTTTGTTGACCACGTCACTACACTCCGGGTGATCCAGCCACGAGTTAAAGAAACGAAACAGCTTAGGACCAAAGTTACTATCCACACAAGACCAAAGAATGGGGTTATGATCTGAATGGAGTCTAGGGAGCGCCCTGAAATTAGCCGTAGGCCAAGCATCAATAACCTCTCGGCTAACCAAGAACCTATCAATTTTGCTTAGCTTTTTCCGTTTTCATCTTCCTTTAAGTACGTAAATCTACTTCCTTTCATCTCGTACTCAAAAAAATCCGCCTTCTCGATGAAATTATTAAAAGCCTTGGCGTTATGAGACTTGAATTTGGACCCTTTTCTCTCCTCTTTAATTCTAACCGTATTAAAATCCCCCATAATAATCCACCAGCCCCCACGACTATCTTTGATATCCTGTAACTCGTTCCAGACTTTTATCTTGTCTCTGATATTTTGGGGAGGATAAATGTTAACCAAGAAAATCGGATTGTTACAACCTCTAATAACACCTTTACATATCAGGAACCTATCCTTCTTTATCACCTCTTCTATTTTGAAGACCGAGGGGTTCCAGGTGCAAATCATACCCCCCGATCTTCCAACTGGCTCGATAATCTCACACTCCATATTATTATTACCCCAAAATTTTCTAATCCTATCGATAGAAACCCCTCCAACCTGAGATTCTTGGATAGCTAATAAAGAAACATTTTCTTTGCACACAATACCTTTGATCCATTTGGGTTTAACATCCCCACCCAATCCTCTTATATTGATAGAAAGACAATTCATTGGAAAACAAGATTATTACCTTCTTCCTCTATCGTTCTCAAGATCTCGTTGTTCGCCTTCGAGAGATCAATACCAATCGACTCTCCTATTTCCTTTGTCATCTTTACCTCCTCCTTTAATTTAACTTCAAGATTCTCGACTTTCCTGTTATATTCATTCTCACCTCCATCAACCGACTCAGAATACCCTTTACCTTCTTCTGAGATATGATAGCTATTGTTGAGATCAGGGCACCCCTTATCTTTCATTACATTAACTGCCTTCTTCGTTTGACTAGGCCTCAATTTTTCATTTGACTGGCCCACAATGTTAGGCTTAGAGTTTAAGCCCAGCAGCCCATCTAGAGAGAATGGATATGATTCTCTAGGTCTCTTTTTGGGCCTGCTAGGCAGCCCACTAAACTTATTAAGCCATTCCTCATCAAAGTTAATATTCCTTTCTGCTTTATCCTTGTTGTCTTGAACGTTAGAGGATGAGAATTCGAAGGATTTATCCGGACCCACCTGTTCCTTTTGATTCCCCCCTCTACTATTAAATGCCTCATTGCCACCAAAATTATGTCTCGTATATTCCCCATGCATGAAACTCTTATCAAGAAACTTTTTATCCTCATGCAAAGTCTTTCCGTCTTCCTTCCCCGGGGCACTCAATTCTCCCTCTTCCATGTCCGATGACGATTTGCATTCTTCTTCAGCATGTTTTCCGACTTCTTTCCATCCATGCCCCGCTGAACTGCCTCCTTTGCCTTTGTTAACCACACAATCGGGACACCAATTAAAGTCTTTCTCTACTATCCATACTTTGAATTTTTTGCCTCTCCAAGTTAAGATAATGCTCTCCTTAACTTCATTGCCGTCTTCGATTAGCAATCCTACTCCTTCCACTGACTTATTTTTCTCGTTATCATCTGAAGTTGAAGGCGAGACCACTTCCCCATGAGACTTCCAATTTTGTTGTAAGTAGAGGCTGACGCAAGGTGTAGAGGAACACCAAGAATGCCAACCCATGCAAGCCTCTTAAATGGAATAACTTGACCCGACCAAATCTCCAAATTGGAGAACTGATTCTTCCATGAATCTTCCTTGAGAATAAAGTCCTTAACCGCTTCCTTGCTCGAGAAAGAGACAAGAATACATAGCCCTCCTAAGTATCTCATCTCTATTCCATCATCTTCCAGGCCTCCCAGGAACATACTGATGTTAGTAAGGACGTTTAGATTTTTGCACCATGCTACCACCGCCTTTCCTTGGTACTTCTCCATCACTGTTTCCGCCCTATCCATGTTAATGGATTTGACTTTAGGCTCCATTCCTCTTGTTTCCGCTACAGCATCTCTGTATGAAAACCCGTTTTGTTTTACTCCCCGGCTACCACCAGTGTTGACCTTAATACCTTCTGTAAATTCTTTGTCCTTCTCGAGAGGTTTAGAGTTCACGCTTTTCCTATGTGATGTGATTCCCGCCTTTTCGTTTTCCTCTGCGTGCCTAGCCACGTTGATGGAAAGAGTAAATCCTCCTAACTTAACCGTCTTCAGATTATCTTCCATCTCCTTCCAATTCCTCACCCCTTTGAAGCTCACAAACCCAAATCTTTGTCCATATTTGTTTCTCCTTCTAGCTATGTATACCCCCCCCCCCCCCGATCTCCCCATAATCTTTGAGTCTAGATGCGAGGTCCCATGGTCTACATCTATCGGGGATATTTGACACAAAAAACTTGATAACCTGTTTCCTCCCTTCTTCCTGTTGATACCTTCTGCCTTGGTCTCTGTGGTTTTTCCTGTTCCGAACCTCTTGTCATTCTCCCTTTTCTCTCTCCTTATATGCAATTCCTCTTATGATACATGAAAACTAATGCATTTCTCTCTTATATAATAATTATTTTAAATGTAAAGCATATTGTTGGAACAAGATTTGAAACACGCACACCACATATTGCAAGACCAAGTAAAGTAAGCCCTTAGTTGTATATAGAATAAATTTCTAAGTTTTGGAAAGATGTGTGTATGAAATAAATCGATAAACGTTTAGTTGACCAGTTAATAAACGAGAGCTCTGAAGAGATAAGTCACGGGTTTAATCCCGGCTAAGTCATGACTATAAATCATTGTAATATGTGATCATTTCTCTTTGGCTATGTTCTTGAGAAGTGTTTGTCAGCATCCAAAAAAGGTGCACGAGTTAGAGTTTCAAAGCGGACTTGAACCGTTTGCTTATCAATATATAAATAGCAGTAAAGCAATAACGATAGATATTGTTGCATCTCTTGGAATCAAGACAATGTTGTACAGTTGAAAAATAAAATCACACGCGATGCAAATAATGGAATTGGGTTGCAACTCAAACCTTTGGGCTAAAACCACCACCCAAACTATTTTAGGCTAGACGACCGTCCAAACCATCAACTTTAACAATCCAGTGTCAATATTTGGTGAATATCAAAGAAAACTCAAACATAAATGCATCATCATTAATTTTGTGAAACTGAATTCGAGGAACACATATGGTATACTTGTAGGAGACAACATTGATATGAACAAGTCATACATTAATGTATCACCAATAAAATTTTGACATACAAGTAAGGAAGATGATTTGTACACTCCACAAAATGATTGGTACACTCAAATTTATTGTGTTTGGACATTTATACCCTCACAGGGTGAAAATGTAAGGGTATTTGTGAGGGTATAAATGTCCAAACACAATAAATTTGAGTGTACAAATCATTTTGTGGAGTGTACAAATCACCTATCTACAAGTAAAGATGTCATTTAAACACAGTAAGTACGGCTTTTGTTGGCAATGTACCATGAAGTACAATCATACTCCGTACAATGAAGTACGGTGGTTTGGCAACGTAAGATTGCGGATTACAAGCACACCGACCAACATCATGCCATATTCAAAGAAAAGAGCGAACTCTAATACATAGACAAAAATCCCGGTTTACTGCAAAATAAATAAATACAATCTTAAGTCAACTTTAGAGTTGCATTGATTTGACAAACATATACAAGAATAAAAGGATTCTATGTCAATGCAAATTAACACAATCAAAAGAATTTCAGTAGAATAGTAAATCAAAGTTGATGGAAATCCAAGCTTCTCCGTCCATTCATCAGAAGCATTCGATTATTCACACAACAAGAAACAATCTTAAAGAGAAGAGAGCAAAGTTGTTTATCATACGACAATGCATCTGCAAGCTACTTTGCTGGAGAGAAGACGGAGATTAGCAACGTCGGTATCACTAGAGGGCCATGTTATAATCACTAATATGTGCATTCTAGAATTAGTATAGCAATAGATGCATGTATATGTTTGTCCATGCGAAAAATAGAAAATTTAATTAGGATGTGTGTTAATCAACCAACATTGTTAATCTTAAAAGATTTCTTAGCCTAAAAAGGCATGTTTTCCAATGTTGATATTTCTAGTTCATCTGTTGGTAGATGTCAAAGGAAGAACACACATTTAGATTAGTTCTTGGCATCCCCAATATTAACATACACTGATGATCCACTTATGTTCAAATATATATAGTTGCCTCATATTGAGGTGATGTTCGAAATATTTAATATTTTCATAAAATATTATGCATATGCTTTCCTCATAATTAACTCATACACATATGTTCAAATTATATATATTATTAATACTTAGAAGAACGATAAAATGACTATAGCAGCTCAAGGTTTGTAAAGTAGTATAAGTATAAAGATGAATATATACCTTTAATAATGCAAAATTTCAAAGGGCAACCTCAAAAGATACCAACATCGAGTAAAACATGTCGATAACAAGAATACAACATTAATATATTTCTTATCAATGTATCTAATACAAGAAATTGATGGAGTCAGTGAGTCACGATAGTCTTGTATAGAAATGATCCTTGGAAGATATTGATCATAAACCAAATTAGTATTGATTCGGATTTTGTTACATCTATAGAATGGGTAGACGAATAACATAAGGTTCAGAGAATCACTGCGAATTGAAGAGCGATCTTGATTTCCTCATCATTGATGATCCACTTACTTTTATCAAAGGTAGCTACTTACCTCATAATAAGATGATCTAATGTTCAAAATATATGCAGTATATGTGTAAGAGTTTTTTTTTAACATTATATGTGTAAAAGTTGGATGCTAATATTTTCATACTTATAAAAAAGTTATTTACTTTAACAAGAGAAAAACACAAAAAAGTTAACTTATATGAGTTATCCCACATGATGCGGAACCTGTTTGGAATTGAAACAGGTGCATGCCAGCATGTAGAATAACATAATATTAATATCAACTTAGCTAATGTAAACCTTACTATATAACCTGCTAACATTTTTATTCTCTGAACTATATGGGATACGAAACATTTTTTTTTAATAGAAGAGTCACAAAGAACTAGTTCTCTTAATGCTAGTTATTTCTTACCTCCATTCAAAGTTTACTGCCCTCTCTATTGAAACTTAAAAATCTTTATGGTGTGTAACATTTTGTTAACTTAAAAAGCCCAAAATCAGCCGATTGTTAATCTAAGGTCTAGAGGAGTTATAAAGTTGGCTACATGCAATTTCAATCAATGGGCTATGGTTTAATGATAAAATATTTTCAAATGGATTAGGTTTGCATTAGGTCCAACCGGCTGTTTGCATTAGGTTTAATGATAAAATATTTGGAACATGGCAAAAAATAAAACTATCATATCTTTATAATATCTTTTCATCAATAATTTTCAAATAGATCAAGTATTTAGTAGTCGGCTTAGTGGTGGGTTTTAAGCTTGTTTTGGCTTAATCCGGCTCAAATTGAAAAATCTGGAATTAATTTTTTTTAACCCGTATTAGGCTTTCATTGTGATGTTTAGTAAATTGACAAAACGTTTCTTTTTGGCATTTATACAATACAACGGTATTGTTGAAGGGTTGCATTAGTTCATGGAAATTATTCATACCCTATATACGACATCAAAATCCATCATGAACCATCATTCGGATTCGTCAAATTCAAATGTTTATTCTTGAATTGAGTGTTGTATCCTCAAAATAGCCTTACCAATTCGGGCGAAATTCTGTTTTAAAACTCTGCTAATTGTAAGCCTCAATCACTTTGTTGTAATCTGATATATTTGTGTTGTAGAGTTTGTATTACCGTGAATAAATTCCTAACAAAAATTAGTCATACTTTCAGGTAGAGGTGGCAAACGAGTGAGCCGGGCGGGCACGGGCCACGGTTCAAACGGGCTAGGGCCAAACGGGCACAAGCTAAAAGGGCACGGGCCAAACAGGCGCATGTATACTAATCGCTTTAGAAAAGATCCAAAACAACAAAATAAATTCATCAAACGTAACACCTCATTTATATTTAAAAAATTAAATATATTATATCTATAAATTTTTTTTTTAAACAATTGTAAAGTTCTCCGATTGAGAAAAAAATATGTACTCGTTTGTGCCCATTTAACTTTTAAATGAGCAATGTATGACCATTTCAAAAAAATAAATAAAAAAATGAGAGGGTTAAATGTGTTCAAATTTTTTACAAATTTGCTCAAATTAGCTTATTTTTTTATTTTGGGCACAACTTGACAACTCTACTTTAGGCTTCCAAATCGTTTCTCTTTTTCATATATGTAAATGAACACTTAAGGTGCCTTTTAGTTGTGAAAAAAAAATTGCTTTTCTGTTTTTAAATTCGTTGAGCAGGGAATGGGTTTTCTTCTATAGAAAAAAGTTGGGAATTTTGAAAACTTGTTTAGTTGAAGTTATATTTTCTCTTTTTGAAAATATTACTTCAGATTGCGACGGTAGCGATGAAGGCGGGTGGTGGCGGCGGCGGTGGGCGGTGGAGGATGACACAAGATATTAGGGTTAGAATGGTGTATTTTTATGTTATAATGATCCCGTCTCTTTTTATTGAGAATCAAATAAAAAAGGAAAAAGTGCCTAAACGGGTTTTCAGTTTTTCTAAATTTAGTTAAAATTTAAAAAATGAGAATTTTAGTCTAAATTTAGTTAAAATTTAGAAACTGAGAATTTTACCTTTTTTGAAAATTATTGAAAATGTGGCTAAACAGGTTTTCAGTTTTTTCATTTTCAGATAATAAATTTCCTGAAAAAATAAAATATTTCTCTCTAATTAAATGCACGCTAACATTTCATAAAGTTTAACAATTCTACACTTCTACTTCTATATAAAGAGTGTTATTTTCCAAATGCGTCTCAATACAAAATGATCCAAACAGCCGCAAGATACACATGACATAACCATCTTTTGAAGACATGTGTAATAATGTCACAATTCTCAAATTCCGGTCATTTCTTAAATTAAATATGCATCATATTAATTCATTCATGGCATTTTCATTTCACTTTAATCGCGTAAATTTTATATTAAATAAACGTTATCGCGTGAGTTATTATTTTGAGCATTTAATCCATTACTTTCAAAAAAATTGATCCCGATGTATTTTTATACTTACATTTAGTTTATAAAAACTATATTTTGACTTTACCTAGTGTTTTGAATTTATTTGGTATATAAATCGTTAAAGTTGTATTATTACGACACTTTTCTTAAAAACTGCACGATAATTATTATATCACTCAAATCTTACAAGGAATGTATTTTTTACAATTTTTATGATCTAATTATACTCTACTTTGATCTATTAAAAATTACTTTTACCTAAAATTACCTTAAATACACTAATATATAAAAACCTTACAAGTTACATTAAACTACTCATTTTCTTACAATTGTTACAAGTATATATATAAAAAAAAAAAAATAAATAAATAATAATATTGAGAAACATCCCCCCCAAAACCGGCCTAGGGGGGGGAAAGGTGGATGCATTTATTGTTGGTAACATTTTCTCCTTTGATAGTATAGATCCATACTCTACCATATTATCATTCATTCATCTCAAATTATTTCAAAGACTAGAAAAGTTTCTTCTCTCTTTGTTCTTCCTTCTCCAAACCGGTTCTTCATCAAGGGGTACAAGGGATCACAAAATTTTTCTCAACTTCAAGTTATATTCAATCTAGATCACACTCTTTATAAGGTTTTGAAATAAAAACCTAGAATGTTTAAGTTAAACCTTGGTTCTTTGCACCTCATCATAATACTTGTAAGCATGTTTCTTTCATTTTTCATGTTTCCTTATCATCTCATATTTATCTTTTCATTTTTGGAGCAAGCATGCAAGACTTGTGTTGTTTATACCATTTTTCCATTGATTTTAGAGATATATATATGTAAGGTCATCCTATAATTATCCCCTTGGTATACTTTGGTCTTGATGATGTCTAGGAACCCATGACACCCTAAGAAGGTGTATGGTAGGATTAGATTAGCTTTGGAGTTGATTTGAAGGGATTGGAATAGGTTTAGTACGAGAAAAACTATTTTCGACAAGTATATAAAAGGGTCTATCCTTAAAATCATTTTCTGGAAAATCCGACTATAGCCACGACTTTTTGGCCTTGATATTTAGAAAATATACTTTAAAACAAATCCGTGGCCGCTTGAACGGATAAAAACAGAGTTATAACGAAGTCGTGGTGAATTTTTAAAGTTTGACGACGAGAAATATTATTTTCAGAAAATTCAGCATCATGTTTTTACTTTATTCGAGTCAAAAACGAGCCTTAAGCTTCACAAATTATTTCGAATTGTCAAAAATATATTAGTTTACTTCGATACGAAGCTAAGGACGTATAATACGTAGAAAACGGATTTGAAACGACTAAGATATACACGTTTTCATAAACTTGCCGTAACTATTATTTTTAGAAAAACTATATTATTTTTACGAGATAAGTGTTACGGTAACTAAAATCACCATATTTAACCCCTATTATCTTTATGTTCGAGACCTCGATGACGAAAACTCCTGAACTGAAACTTCTAGATTTCGATACAAACTTTCCAAAACCGTCGAGTTCGTTCTCTAACGATCGACGTACACTATTTTACGACTAGTTTTTCGGAGCCCTTTTTGTCACTTTCATGAAATTTCCGCCGACATTGTTTTACGACGAAAAGTGATAATTTCACCATAAATCATTACAAAACCATTGTAGGATGACATTTTGACGTAAATACTTGTAAAGTGATTTTTGAGTGGTCAAGACGTCAAAAGAGTATTTTTCGACGATTAGTATTATTTTCAAAACTCGTAAATGGTATAAATATCATTCGAATTGCGTGCATAACATTACATCGTGACTTATTGCATATCATATCATTCATAATAGGTCAGTTTCGAGATTCCCGCTACATTTCGGTGTAACCACTTTTGTCGTCACATCTGTTCATCAAGTGAGTATTCACAGACTCCCCTTTTTAAATGCTTTAAATTGTTTTGGGGTGGAATGCATGATTTATACTTGAACTAAACTATCTATGTTTTATGAACTTATTGAACATTTTATGCTAGTGAGTAATCACATCCCCTTTTTACCGTTTTACTATATTTTGGGGCTGAATGCATGAACCATACTTGAATTAAATTGATTCTTACTTTTGTGAACTCTTTTGACTAGAACTTGTGAACTTGACTTAAATCTTTGAACTTAATTACGAACTTGTGAACGGAACTCTTGAACTTTTGAACTTGACTTAGACTCTTGGACTTAATTACGAAATTATGACTTATTTGAACTTATTGAATCGTACGTGTTATGACCTTGTCCTAAAGTCTCCATGTTCGGAGCATCACTATAAAGTCTCCCTTGTTCGAAGCATCACTATAATTCTCGCCTTGTCGGTGGAGTGTTCACAATAATTCTCGCCTTGTCGGTGGAGTGTTCACAATAATTCTCGCCTTGTCGGTGGAGTGTTCTCAATAATTCTCGCCTAAATGGTGGAGTGTTCTCAATAAATCTCGCCTAGGTGGTCGAGTGACAAAGGAGTCTCCCTTGTTGGAGCAGTGCAAAGTCTCCCATGTTCGGAGCATCTTTAAATTATTATATACTTGGTACTATATTGTGAACTATTTTGACCACTTGATACGCTATATTTTGTGCAATGGGTTGTGTACACACAGGTTGCAAGTTTTGTATGGGCAAAACTTGGAACTGAGTGGATATACAATGCCTTTGCTTTGGGATCTATTATGACCGCTTACACTTGACTACTTGACGCACTATATTTTTGTGCAATGGGTTGTGTACACACAGGTTGCAAGTTTTGTATGGGCGGAACTTGGAACTGAGTGGATACACAATGCCTTTGCTTTGTGGACCCTTTTTGTTGACCGAAAACTTTGAATAATTCTTACGAGATTTCTTATTTTGCTTAACGTGTTTACTCACCAACTATTTTCATAGTTGACCCGTTTTTCTCTCATGCATTTCAGGTGATCGTTAGTAAGCTTTTTCTATCAGGTCTTGCATAATGAAGTTTTCACTTGTCGCTACAAGTCGTTTTGTAATAAAACTCAATATTTTGGAATCTAAACTTTGTAATATATTTGCCGATGACGACTAATCTAGTTTTGTAATGGAGTATTATTTCTTTTTAATCTTAACACTGGTATGTTCTATTATATTGTGCTTTTGTTCCCTTTCGTTACACCTCGTGTTTCCGCCTCCGGCGAGGGTGGTTGACAGATTGAGAGCCAAAAAGGTTATAGAGAATGCCGATTTTTCAAAAAAAAAAAAAAATCACAGCTATAACCGGAATAAAATTTTTTTTTATATTATTTTATTTAACATTGAACACCATTCGAGTCAATTAGTCCTATCGTTGCATTGTTACTCATAAATTATACATAGCCTGATCAACTATGTCTAATTTATGAAGAACCATGCAATGATAAGAGTGGTAGTTTTAAATCATGTTTAGTCGAGTCTTTTGAGTCTGGTCACCTGAAGTTGCATTGGTCGGGTGGGTATGCATAGCATGTTTTTACGTTCACGTCTACATTACCGTACCTCGTTCATATCTTCTCTTTTCCATCTTTCGACTTGTTAGAAATAGCATGTCTCTGTTCCTGTCATGTTTTGATCACTATAACACATTACCACCGTTCTGCACCCCATCTGACTTCGTTCGAATGTCGTTTACTCAACCCGATGTTTTGGTCCTCTGAAAGATCATGGCTGCAAGAAACACACGCTCAGGAGGTAATCGTCCAAACTTGGCATTGGCAATAGAAGGCCCACAAGATCAGAACATTGAAATTCCTCCCGCACGTGGTCGAGCATTCTATCTGGGTACTGAGGAAGCCCGCAACGCTTAACGGGTACATTTCTTTGATCAACTACCTTATTTCTGTACGACATGATTTTGAGTGCATAACTTCCTTCCAATCCTTACCACGTTCACGACATTGATTAATTTGAGACCTATTGATATCGACCTTAGTTGTTATATATTTTGTTGATTGGATTTGATTGTGTAAGCAAATCGAATATCGAGCGAATCTTTCAAAAGACTTCATTCAAGGATGTTGATTCCTACCTTTCTAACAACTTGTTTCCTAGCTTGATCTAGTGACAGTTCTTGTTTGATGAGTTGCGAAAATCAAGCTAAGAGACAAGTTTACTCAAGTCGGTTTAGTTTAATCTCATGACAGTTCTTGTTTGATGAGTTGTGAGATTAAATTAGAATCGACTACATAAAGGTCTTTTGAGAGCTACGTTCGATATTGGGTAAGTTTACCCCATCAAATCTAATCACGGGCACGTATTTAGTTGTATGGGGAACCTGTACGCATGGGCATTGATATGATCATTTAGACTGTTCGTACGAGCATGAACTTTTAGAACTCTTGTCGAGGTTCGGACCATAGTATCGTTAATCGAATCATGAGGACATGATTTCGCTGACATGGGAAGAATGTCACAATTCTCAAATTCCGGTCATTTCTTAAATTAAATATGCATCATATTAATTCATTCATGGCATTTTCATTTCACTTTAATCGCGTAAATTTTATATTAAATAAACGTTATCGCGTGAGTTATTATTTTGAGCATTTAATCCATTACTTTCAAAAAAATTGATCCCGATGTATTTTTATACTTACATTTAGTTTATAAAAACTATATTTTGACTTTACCTAGTGTTTTGAATTTATTTGGTATATAAATCGTTAAAGTTGTATTATTACGACACTTTTCTTAAAAACTGCACGATAATTATTATATCACTCAAATCTTACAAGGAATGTATTTTTACAATTTTTATGATCTAATTATACTCTACTTTGATCTATTAAAAATTACTTTTACCTAAAATTACCTTAAATACACTAATATATAAAAACCTTACAAGTTACATTAAACTACTCATTTTCTTACAATTGTTACAAGTATATATATAAAAAAAAAAATAAAAAATAATAATATTGAGAAACATCCCCCCCAAAACCGGCCTAGGGGGGGGAAAGGTGGATGCATTTATTGTTGGTAACATTTTCTCCTTTGATAGTATAGATCCATACTCTACCATATTATCATTCATTCATCTCAAATTATTTCAAAGACTAGAAAAGTTTCTTCTCTCTTTGTTCTTCCTTCTCCAAACCGGTTCTTCATCAAGGGGTACAAGGGATCACAAAATTTTTCTCAACTTCAAGTTATATTCAATCTAGATCACACTCTTTATAAGGTTTTGAAATAAAAACCTAGAATGTTTAAGTTAAACCTTGGTTCTTTGCACCTCATCATAATACTTGTAAGCATGTTTCTTTCATTTTTCATGTTTCCTTATCATCTCATATTTATCTTTTCATTTTTGGAGCAAGCATGCAAGACTTGTGTTGTTTATACCATTTTTCCATTGATTTTAGAGATATATATATGTAAGGTCATCCTATAATTATCCCCTTGGTATACTTTGGTCTTGATGATGTCTAGGAACCCATGACACCCTAAGAAGGTGTATGGTAGGATTAGATTAGCTTTGGAGTTGATTTGAAGGGATTGGAATAGGTTTAGTACGAGAAAAACTATTTTCGACAAGTATATAAAAGGGTCTGTCCTTAAAATCATTTTCTGGAAAATCCGACTATAGCCACGACTTTTTGGCCTTGATATTTAGAAAATATACTTTAAAACAAATCCGTGGCCGCTTGAACGGATAAAAACAGAGTTATAACGAAGTCGTGGTGAATTTTTAAAGTTTGACGACGAGAAATATTATTTTCAGAAAATTCAGCATCATGTTTTTACTTTATTCGAGTCAAAAACGAGCCTTAAGCTTCACAAATTATTTCGAATTGTCAAAAATATATTAGTTTACTTCGATACGAAGCTAAGGACGTATAATACGTAGAAAACGGATTTGAAACGACTAAGATATACACGTTCTCATAAACTTGCCGTAACTATTATTTTTAGAAAAACTATATTATTTTTACGAGATAAGTGTTACGGTAACTAAAATCACCATATTTAACCCCTATTATCTTTATGTTCGAGACCTCGATGACGAAAACTCCTGAACTGAAACTTCTAGATTTCGATACAAACTTTCCAAAACCGTCGAGTTCGTTCTCTAACGATCGACGTACACTATTTTACGACTAGTTTTTCGGAGCCCTTTTTGTCACTTTAATGAAATTTCCGCCGACATTGTTTTACGACGAAAAGTGATAATTTCACCATAAATCATTACAAAACCATTGTAGGATGACATTTTGACGTAAATACTTGTAAAGTGATTTTTGAGTGGTCAAGACGTCAAAAGAGTATTTTTCGACGATTAGTATTATTTTCAAAACTCGTAAATGGTATAAATATCATTCGAATTGCGTGCATAACATTACATCGTGACTTATTGCATATCATATCATTCATAATAGGTCAGTTTCGAGATTCCCGCTACATTTCGGTGTAACCACTTTTGTCGTCACATATGTTCATCAAGTGAGTATTCACAGACTCCCCTTTTAAATGCTTTAAATTGTTTTGGGGTGGAATGCATGATTTATACTTGAACTAAACTATCTATGTTTTATGAACTTATTGAACATTTTATGCTAGTGAGTAATCACATCCCCTTTTTACCGTTTTACTATATTTTGGGGCTGAATGCATGAACCATACTTGAATTAAATTGATTCTTACTTTTGTGAACTCTTTTGACTAGAACTTGTGAACTTGACTTAAATCTTTGAACTTAATTACGAACTTTTGAACGGAACTCTTGAACTTTTGAACTTGACTTAGACTCTTGGATTTAATTTCGACATTATGACTTATTTGAACTTATTGAACCGTACGTGTTATGACCTTGTCCTAAAGTCTCCATGTTCGGAGCATCACTATAAAGTCTCCCTTGTTCGGAGCATCACTATAATTCTCGCCTTGTCGGTGGAGTGTTCACAATAATTCTCGCCTTGTCGGTGGAGTGTTCACAATAATTCTCGCCTTGTCGGTGGAGTGTTCTCAATAATTCTCGCCTAAATGGTGGAGTGTTCTCAATAAATCTCGCCTAGGTGGTCGAGTGACAAAGGAGTCTCCCTTGTTGGAGCAATGCAAAGTCTCCCATGTTCGGAGCATCTTTAAATTATTATATACTTGGTACTATATTGTGAACTATTTTGACCACTTGATACGCTATATTTTGTGCAATGGGTTATGTACACACAGGTTGCAAGTTTTGTATGGGCGGAACTTGGAACTGAGTGGATATACAATGCCTTTGCTTTGGGATCTATTATGACCGCTTACACTTGACTACTTGACGCACTATATTTTTGTGCAATGGGTTGTGTACACACAGGTTGCAAGTTTTGTATGAGCGGAACTTGGAACTGAGTGGATACACAATGCCTTTGCTTTGTGGACCCTTTTTGTTGACCGAAAACTTTGAATAATTCTTACGAGATTTCTTATTTTGCTTAACGTGTTTACTCACCAACTATTTTCATAGTTGACCCGTTTTTCTCTCATGCATTTCAGGTGATCGTTAGTAAGCTTTTTCTATCAGGTCTTGCATAATGAAGTTTTCACTTGTCGCTACAAGTCGTTTTGTAATAAAACTCAATATTTTGGAATCTAAACTTTGTAATATATTTGCCGATGACGACTAATCTAGTTTTGTAATGGAGTATTATTTCTTTTTAATCTTAACACTGGTATGTTCTATTATATTGTGCTTTTGTTCCCTTTCGTTACACCTCGTGTTTCCGCCTCCGGCGAGGGTGTGACAAATAAAATGTACAATGACCAAAACATGGCAAATGAAAAAGCACGTGGATATAATTTATGCAAATGACACGTTATTGTCATTCATGTATTTCTTATATAATCAGAACTTTCCTAGAACTCAAATGGCGAAAGCTGTGGAAAACTAGAAGGGGGGTTGAACAGTTTTACCAATTTAAAACTTCCTTTTAAATATTTAGATCGACTTATGTCAATCTATTTGGTTGTTTATGTTGGACGTTGATAGATAGATATATAAACGTGTAATGAAAGATAAAGAGTAAGAAGCACATCACCACGACACAAGTTATTTATAGTGGTTCGGCTACAAGGACACCTTCATTGCCCTACTCCACTCCCCGAGTCACCTACTCTAGAGTTCGTAAGCACTACACCAAATCTCCTTATGGCGGAGAAGCCTTCACAACGTCGCTTAACCTTTTTCCGGTACAAAGCTAAATACCGAGTTCTTTCACACCAAAGCGAACCACACACAACGTCGCCTACCCTTTATACGGTGCTAAGCTAACCACCGAGTTCTTTCACACCAAGGAGAACTAATCCTATCACAACGTCGCCTACCCTTTATTAGGTAGGCTAAGCACCTAGTTCCATTACTATAGAGGAACTACTACCCTTCACAACACAACACCTAATATCAAGGAGATCCTCTCCTTGTTACAATACCATCAAGGATATCACCATCCTTGGAAATAAACAAATACTTATATGTATAACGACGCACCTCATCGATTATACGACCTAGGCATTCTTCCCAAATGCGACTTGATTTGTTTCTTCGGCATCCTTCACTAATGCCTTTGACACAACGCTTGGCACCCTTCACAAATGCCTTCATCTTGACACCTTTAGCATTCTTCACTAATGCTTTGACACGGATTATGAGCACCTTTCACTAATGCTTTCATCTTGACACTTTCGGCATTCTTCACTAATGCCTTCAACCCAACATCTATGGAGAAAGGAAGAACTATCAACAAGAGAACTTTAGTTGTCTTGATGATGACGAAGCATGGCAACTAATGGACTTGAGCTTGCACGTCTTCAAGAAGTGGTGATCTTTCCTTTAAGAGGAACCTAGAAGATCACACAAAAACAAAAGACAAACTACATAGATCACTGGGATCTGAGGTTAGAGGGTTAGAATACTTGGGGGAAGTATGTGTGTAAAGTAATGAATAGAAAGGAAGAAATGGCTCTCTATTTATAGAGAAAATTCTCTATTGTTCCCGGATCCCACGGATCCCTTCCACTTGGGATCCGGCTAGCACAAAGCTAGGGATCCGTGGAACGCTTCCTCTTTACCCATGGGAATTTTGGTTATGGGTCATGGGTCATGGGTTATGGGTTGATCCATGGTTTTCTTTCTAGATACAATGTATCTTAAGGATACAATGAACTTGGTTAAGTGGTATATATAAAACCATGGGTTATGGGTCAATACCATTTGCTAGTTATTACCCATTTTAGTATTTACATGTTTTTACCCATTTTAGTATTTATATGTTTTTACCCATTTTAGTATATACTTAGTTTAAGTATATGTTAACCCAATATGTAAACACTAGTTGTTGTACATATGTATAAAATCACTTATACTTGTTATAGTGTTTTATGTGAAAGCGTAAGTGTGTTAGGAAACTATTAACTCAAACTATTCACGTACTTTATTTGTTTCGTTAAAATGATTTTACGTTTGTTATCGACAAAACATTAGAAGATCGTAAAATATAAATAAACATTTTACGGCTTATTTGTATTAACAATCTCCCCTTTTTGTTGATGACAAACATAAAATTATTTTAAGGAAAATCTAAAATTCGTAAAAGTTTGAATTTGTAGTTTTTACTTTCTTCTCCCCCTTTTTGTCGAAACAAAAAGTGTTAAAAGAAACTAACACAATTTTTATAAGAAAAAGTATGTAAAAATGTTAAGAGAGCAAATGACGGGAATGGTACTCGTCTTAACTTCCCCTTGACGAGTCCATCCCTTTGAAAGGGCGTAAAGGACATGACGTAAAATAAACTAATTCTGTTTGCAATTAAGTTTGCAAATGGTTCGTCTAAGTGACGAAAACGTGCTTCCCCTTGAAGATTGAAAAGATGCAATGGGGTATCATGAAGTATAATCCAAAAACGGATTAATGTTGCAAGTGTTTTTGCAATATCGTTTGACACAAAGCTCCCCCTAGCTTTATGGTGTCAAAATCTTCATGTGTTATTTTGAAAATCTACAAAGCAAAGGTTAGAAAACAAGAGTATAATGCATAATTTCCTGCAAATAAAACTCAAGTTAGTAGAAATTTGTGCTTCTGATCCACGGATCCCACGGTTCCCTTCTTGAAGAGATCCGTCTAGGCATTATGGAGGGATCCGGCTGTCTGTTGACAGTTTCTTCAGCAATGAAGATGTGTCAAACAATGCTACTATGAGGATAATATATATGTGAAATACAAAGCACAACACACAGAATATAGCATATAAGTGTTCATTCAATAAAAACAAGAGATAACCAAACAAATCTCTAAATCTAAGAGAATGAACTAGGACATACAAGTACCACTAAATACTAACTAGCTACTAGACTTAAAATGCTACGATGTGCTTGAGTCTAGGGATGAGTGGACTTGTTGATTTGATCCAACTTTGCAAGAATATGATTAAACATGAAATGTATCTCATTTCGTGCTTCTTGAACAAGTCCTTGAGTGTTTAGACAATTTGGACAATTATTGTCTTGGTTTTGACCCGGAGGGAAATTGATATTTTGAGGAGGTTCCATGTGTGATTGTGGTTCTTCATTTTGAGAAGTGGGAAGAGGTTCTAAAAATGAGGGTGGTAATGGAACTTCTTCCATATGA
>OU343224.1:131834548-131930554 GCA_910596185.1 Chrysanthemum makinoi | reverse complement strand
AAGATTGTGTTAATACAAATATCGTCATTAAAGCATTATTTATATTTTTATCTTTACCTAAGTTTTGTTAACGACAAAAGTAAATTTAATTTGTATAAAGCTTAAAGCTTGTCAAGTTTAATAGATATTAAAACAAGCTTTTTCAAACAATATATTCATCATTCAAGCATTTACATTTATGATTAGTAACATCTTGATATGACTCTAATCATTATGTATGATAGTAGTTTTTAGAATGTGTTAAGTTCTTAAAACCAAACACTACTTAAGTACTTGCATATTTCTAAAATAGAAATACAACACATGACATCATGTAATGCATCATGGAAATCATTGGAAGATTTCATTAGATATTTTGTGTGGATTGTACTCTTCATGTCTTACACAATCTCACTTAGATAGAGTTGACTTTAACAAAGATTTGATATCTTGGTATCGGGCGTGGTACCAAAATGGTACAAGAGGCGGAACCCTTTAAAGGTTCAGCGGTCCGTGGGCAGCTCATCACTTTGGCTATAAATATAAATGCCAAGCCAAGTAGTTTCTCATCCCTTTCTAACATACTCTCATACATATCTTCTCTCTAACCTTTCTAACTCGGTTTCATATCATATTAGTGATCTCTTTTGTAGCAAAGAAGATCAAGTCATATTCAAGCTTCAGAAGTTGGAAGTCTTATTTGTTTAGTGTTGTATGATCTAGTGTTGATTCATACTTCATTGTTGTATCAAACCATCATAATCTTGTGAGTGTGAGTGGTTAGTATTTTAGTCCTCAAAATACATTGTGTGTGGGAGTGGTTGTACCCTTGGAAAGAACTTGACATCTAGCTTAGTGTCGGAAATAGTGTGTAAGTGTAAAGGTTTTCTCCCGCAGGTGAAAGGAGCTTGTTGACTAGTGAAGTTAAACTCTAGAGTGTGAGACTCGGGGAGTGGAGTAGGGCAAGGAAAAGAGTCCTTGTAGGCCGAACCACTATAAACAACTTGTTGTGGTTTGATCATTTCTTTCCTTATTTACTTCTTACATATTGCATATTTCATTAACATATCTAAGATCAATATCAATTGATCTTTCAATAAGTTCAAAACAAAGTTTTTTAATCGGTAAACTATTCAACCCCCCCCCCCCCTTCTAGTTTTCTACAATTGGTACCAGCCTCTCTTGCTCAAGAATTTCTAAAATAACTTGTATTTTATAAACTTGAAGCGATCCATGGATTCTGAAAACTTTAAAGAAGGGCAATCTATGCAAAGACCACCACTCTTTGAAACCAATGGATTTATCTATTGGAAAAACGGTTTTGAAACATATGTAAAATCAAAAGATATAGATCTTTGGTTTATTATTGTTAAAGGGGATTTTAGTTCTACAACAAAGGATATTTCCGTTGATGAACAAAAGAAACTAGTTGCTAAAATAATGAAGCTAAAATGATGCTTTATAATGCTTTACCTAGAAAAGAATATGAAAGAATTTTATGTGTGAAACCGCCAAAGATATTTGGGAATCTTTAATTGTTACACATCAAGGTAATTCACAAGTCAAGGATAACAAAATTGATCTTCTTGTTCAACAATATGAACAATTTGTTATTCATGAAGATGAAACCATTGATTGTGGCTTTGCTCGCTTTAACACTATTATTACATCACTTAAAGCACTTGATGAATCTTTTCGTAGTAAGAACTTTGTCGGGAAATTTCTTAGAGCACTCCATCCCAAATGGAGAGCTAAAGTGACCGCCATTGAGGAATCAAAAGATCTCTCAATAATGTCACTAGACGAGTTGATAACCTCAAAGTACTACGAAATGGTGATGGAGAAAGATTCGGAGATCATCAAAGGATCAAATCCGTTCTCTAAAAGCAAGGTCAAAGTGATGATGGCGAATCTTGTCGGTAGTGAAGATGATGAATATGCCATGGCCGTTAGAGATTTTAAGAAGTTCTTTAGAAGAAGAGGAAAGTTGGTAAGACAACCTCGAGAAGCCATTCGAAAGATCGGGATGAAAGAAGAAAAGGTGAAAGAAAATGTTTTAGATGTGCAAGTCACCTCATAGGATGTCCCAAGCCTCAAAGCACTTGTAAGTGGTGCTTGGAGTGATAAAACGATGAAGAATCAAGCAAGGATCTTAATGGCACATAGTCAAATGAGGTACAGGCCTCTTCTTATTCTTATTGATGATGACACTATAATCAATTGTGTGAGCTAAGTCTAAAAATCATAACTAAAAATAAATTTTAAAAACCAAAAAGGAATTTTTGGAAAATGAAGTTTATGAGTTAAAAAAAAAAAGCAAAACGACTAGAAAAAGGAAAAGCAAATGGCGATGATTGTAAATCATGTCAAGAGCTTAAACTTGAAATAGAAAAACTAAAGCTCACACAAGATGTTTTAATAGAAAACAATTCTAAATTTAAAAGGTTTAACAAAAACATCGCTCTTGCCGATGAAATAGTTAAAATTTAAAACACCGGGAGACATGAATGGGCTAGGTTTTAATGAAGTATTAATTCCAAAGTCAAAACAAAAAAGCGGCCGAAAAGGGCGAACATTATCAAAATTGCTGCTTGACAGTACGGACCAGTGGAACCAAAATAAGGGTTCCGTCGTTGTACAAATGGTACCGCGTACTTTGAAACGAATGTTATCTGAACACGTCTTGAATTTGTTAAAATAACAAAGAAAACCAATAATAGTATTAAACTAAAACCGCTTATACCAGAGTAGGACTTGTCAATAATTAATTTAGATCAAAAACTACTCAACAACGATATAAAACTCCTTTTGCCAAACGCGCCTTTCCTAAGAGCAACCACAGCGTACAACCCAACTACCAACACAATGGTTGGAATCAAAACTTTCCTAGACCATATCAAACTCAGATTACATGCCATGGAACTCTTACCCATCGTTTCCATACATGAATCAAATAAATGGTATGTGTAACCCAAATGGACCCATGAGATATTGGGGACCAAATGCTTGAGTTATTTGCTTATTAGGTATGCTTGAAAGTTGGATTGGAACCTGATGAATGGATAAAAGATAGTGGTTGCTCACGACACATGACGGGCAACAAAGGTCTCTTCTCATCATACCAAGAGTATGGCGGAGGTAATGTCACCTTTGGTAGCAATCTCAAAAGCAAAATTATTGGCAAAGGTACGATTGCTCATAACTCCTTAACTATTGAAAATGTTGCTCATGTGGATAGGTTAGGATTTAATCTACTTAGTATTAGCCAACTATGTGATAAAAAGTATAAAGTACTATTTGATGAAAATGGTAGTAAAATACTAAAAGATGGTATCACCATAGCTAAAGGAGTTAGGAAAAATATATATGTCATGAAAATAGATAAAACATATAATGACAAACTTTGCCTATCAACATTAGATGATAGCTCATCTCTTTGGCATAGGCGCTTAGGTCACGCTAATATGAGACTTATACAAAACCTATCTTCAAAAGAGTTGGTTAGGAATTTACCAAAACTTAAATATGACCAACACTTTTGCGACACTTGCAAAATTGGTAAACAAACACATAGTAGTCACAAATCTAAAAATATGGTGTCCACATCTAAGTGTCTAGAATTATTACATATGGACTTGTTTGGACCATCCGCTATAAGAAGCTATGGAGGCAACTTATACACTTTGGTCATAGTAGATGATTATTCAAGGTTTACTTGGGCGTTGTTTTGAAAAACCAAAATGAAGCTTTTGATAAATTTGAAATACTTAGCAAGAAAATTCAAAATCTTCTAGGTATCAAAATTGTGTCGATCCGTACAGATCATGGTCGGGGATTTGACAACGAAACTCAATTTGGAAACTTTTGTGATACAAATGGTATAACACATAACTTTTCCGCTCCACGAACACCTCAATCAAATGGAGTAGTAGAACGTAAAAATAGAACAATTCAAAAATGAGTAGAACAATGCTTAATGAACAAAACATTCCTCAAAGTTTTGGTGTGCTGTTGACACTTCTACATATATTTTGAATAGAGTCTTATTACGTCCTTTCTTAAACAAAACACCATATGAACTCTATAAAGGTAAAAAGCCAACGTTAGGATATTTTAGAGTCTTTGGTTGTAAATGCTTTATTCTTAATACTAAGGATTATCTCACCAAGTTTGACCCAAAGTCTTATGAAGGTGTATTTCTTGGTTACTCTCAAACTAGTAAAGCTTACATTGTCCTAAACAAAGAAACAATGATAGTCGAGGAATCGTTGAACATAACATTCGACGAAAGTCCACCTCCCTCTAAGACATCACCTTTGGTAGATGATGACTTAGTTGAAAGTCAAATGATAGAAGGTCAAGAAATAATTAACAATAATAAGGAAGATGAACCATTAAATAAAGAAATTGTCAACATCAAAGAATCTAAAAGTCATCCTTTAGAAAAGGTCATAGGACAACTCAATCAAAGAACCTTAAGGTCACAAGCCCAAAATCAAAGTAATTATTTTTGCTTTGTATCCACCATTGAACCAAAACCCATAAATGAAGCAATAAAAGATGAATCATGGGTTATTGCCATGCAAGAAGAATTAAACCAATTCGTTAGAAATGATGTTTGGAAGTTAGTTCCAAAACCTAAAGATCAAACTATAATTGGAACAAAATGGGTTTTTCGAAATAAGATGGATGAAAATGGGATAGTATCTAGAAACAAAGCTAGGCTTGTTGCGCAAGGTTATAATCAACAAGAGGGGATTGATTATGATGAAACTTATGCACCGGTAGCTAGGCTTGAGTCTATTAGAATATTGCTTGCTTATGCATGTGCCTATGATTTTAAATTATTTCAAATGGATGTTAAAAGTGCTTTCCTAAATGGGTTTATTAACGAAGAAGTGTATGTTGCTCAACCTCCCGGTTTCACCGACTTTGAGAAACCACATCATGTCTTCAAACTCAAAAAAGCATTGTATGGTCTTAAACAAGCACCAAAAGCTTGGTACGACCGACTTAAGACTTTTCTTATTGATAACAAATATACTATGGGATTAGTAGATAATACTCTTTTTACCAAGAAAAGGAATCACATATTATCATTGTTCAAATATACGTTGATGACATTATATTCGGATCAACTTGTCAAGAACTATGTGATGATTTCTCTAAAATCATGCATGGCGAGTTTGAAATGAGTATGATGGGTGAGTTAAATTACCTTCTAGGACTTCAAATAAAACAACTAGAAGATGGCATATTTTTAACCAATCTAAATATATAAAAGACATGCTTAGGAAATTTGGTCTTGAAGATTCCAAACCAACTAAAACTCCCATGTCTCGGACACTAAACTAGGATGAGGAAGGTGAATCCGTAGACAACACTAAATATAGAGGAATGATTGGTAGCCTACTCTTCACGGCTAGTAGGACATTATGTTTAGTGTTTTGTCTATGTGCTCGCTTTCAAGAAAACCCAAAGGCATCACACTTAGAAGCCTGTAAAGGATTTTAGATACATTAAGGGAACAACGTGTTTAGGATTATGGTATCCCAAAGGAACGGGTGTAGAAACCATAGTGTATGCCGATTCGGATCATGCCGGTGACTATGTCGATAGAAAAAGTACAAGTGGTATTTGCACTTTTGTTGGACATTCTCTCACCTCATGGTTTGCAAAGAAGCAAACGGCCTTGGCCATTCAACTTCTGGCGATGCGTCTCCGTAGGAAAAGCATGTCAATAAGCTCTTTGGATGAAGCAAGCTCTAGTAGATTACGGAATTCATCTCAACGACATTGTGATACTTTGCGACAACAAAGGAGCCATCGATCTCAGCAAGAATCCCGTTCAACATGCTCGTACAAAACATATTGAAATCCGCCATCACTTTCTTAGCGACAATGTTCAAAAATTCAATTCAAGAAAGTATCCTCCGAAGAAACACCGACATCTTAACTAAGCCTCTTAAAAGACCTTAATCTTCTTAGACTGGGTTTAGGGTTAATGGAACCAAACATGTAGGATAAACATAGCCCAAAACATTAGAATAGTCAAAACAAAACAATTTTGTCTTGTACACTCTGGCCACCGGCACCAGCGACAACAAAGACGGAACCAAATTTTTTGGTGCCGTGCGTCCGGTAATCTCTGATAGCGCTATATATAAAATCATCCTCTTCCTCAAAACCCACTTTAAAAGCGTGTAAAACTTAAACCAAGCTCATTATAGTCATCTTCCCACTCATTAATCACTGAAGATAACATCATTGTAAGTATCCTAACTACATTTCATCTCTTAATTATGAGTCTAGGATTCTTATTTATGCACAAAACTATCACAAATCATTACATGGGGTTTTATGTATGCTTTTATACCAAATATGAATTCAATTGGCAAATTGCATAACTAGTCATTGAAATTAGGTACTACATTATCATATTGCATAAACAAATCATGCTTCCCACTAATTGATAGATAATGAATATAAGGCCTTATTCAAACAACCAAACACCCCATGTCAAAAGTTTTGAAAAACTTCTCACTTGTAGGAAAACAATTTTTTCATTGCTAATACAAATAGAAACGTTAAATTTTCATCACTTGCATGCTCTTGAATACTAAAGGTATTGCATAACTAATATGCATTCGCGGGTATATTCAAATGAAGCCACATTGAATTAGGAGCATTTGGGTTATCATGGTATTTGCCAAACACCCCACTAAAACCATCTTTGTGCATAAAATGAGTCGAGACCGCATAAAATTGTTTTCATATAGGCACACACTAGAACCAAAACGTTAAAACTTATTCTCATTTTTTAACATATTAACTCTTGTCCTTAGGAATAACCATGGTAGCCGCAAGATTCTATGATCACAAAGACACCCTTACCTACATTCCCAAACACCACAAAACCAAAGGACTTACCAAAGAACAAGTAGAAATATTTAGGGGTCTAGAATCAAGGTATTTCCATGAGGTAGAACCATTCCTCATCCTCCTTGAAAACACCAATCTTCGTGAAGAACCCGCCATTCAATTCGATTCTTCTTGACATCGATGAACCAATTGTTTTGTGTTAGAATTCTATGCTAGTGTGACCGGTTTTAGTGATGAAGACGATGATGAATTTTGTCTTAGGTTTAGAATTAATCAAAAGGACTACACCATCACCTTAGCCAACTTTGCTCAAGTGCTAGGAATTCCCAACCGAGGAACTTGTCTCTACGCGGATAAATGGTCACTCACGCTCTTGATCTGCATCAATGACCATCTCTCCCTACCAAACCCGTTTGGCCGACAAGGATGTCATCCGTGAACACCTTTTTACCCAAAAGTGATACAACCCGAAAGTTAGAAAGGAAAAGAAGTAAACCGAGATCCATATGGAATGGAGCTAAATGAACTTAAGCCAATTTAAAAATGGGAGGAGCTACTTAGAGCCAACGTCATTAGCACCATAGGAAATAGGGATCACATGCTACTTGCTTTTGTCATATGCTCTACAACTTGTCCACGATTGACCATTCAATTTAGCTACACATAGCTAGGAGAATGACTGATATTCCAACTCAAGGATCGGTTGCTCTTCCATACGGGATGCTCTCACCCGTCTCTATAGAAACTTTGCACCAATTCCACCAACACCGAAAGGGATGCACCTTCACTATGAGCTCATCCCTCATCATCTGTACCTTTGAGTGATGCGAGTTGCTAAGACAAAAGGCAAGAGAGAAAAACCTCCAACTCCATCATCATCATCATCAAATAGCTCCGAGGATGGTCTTCCAAGCTCTCGTCTTCCGCCTCATGAGTATTATCCGTCTCTTCCCGAAATAGAGAATGAATCAGCGGAGTTCAAGCAAACTAAGGGAATGTTCAAGTGCCTTGGTAGGATGATGAACAAGATTTACAGAAGTTGGACAAATAAAGGTACTTTTAAGGAGCGTTTGGAACAATACATTATCATTAATATTTGATACAATTTAGTTGTTTTTATTATGTAGGATGATAATATAACTTGAAACAATGGTGAATGCTAACAATTTCATGCAGGGGGATAGCACAAGTATGCTATCAAATTTTACCCATTTTCACTATAATGTGAAAATCAATAAGCCTGCTCAAAATACATATTCCACTATGTTTATATATATGTTATCCGCTTTTCCTAACTAGAAATGTTTAGTATAACATGTTTTGAGAATTTCAGGTTTGGAAAAGTCCCCGACACCTAAAGAACTCTGTCCATATTTATGCGCCACGGATCGAACGGCACCATAATTTTGGTACCGTCCTTTATATATTTTGGTACCCGCCCATTGCCTGGACCTGAAGCGGACCCGGCCCAAGTTGTCAGGTGTATGTTTGGTTTTAGTGGATCCTCGGGTAATTTTCAATTTCGACTCTTTAGATGATTCCAAATTATCTTCCATCACTTATAAATCAGTCTTAACTAGTTTATAATGTTATTAGAACTAGTATAATTCACTAAGGTATATAAGAAATCCATTTCCACCAAAATTCAAAAATTAAAAAAATCCACCCAAGGAGCCCTTTGGCATAAAGGAAGGAACCAAATTTTGGTACCTTCAAATCAGTGGGTGATCGAATATTATGAAATTCCACTAAATAGAACACATTTATTGCAAATCTTTTCTTCTTCACTCCATCTCTTGAATGAAACTTGACTTGGGTGACATGACTAGCATTCAACCCACTTCCAAATCATTAGGAACCTCATCTCTTCAATGGTTTAACATCAAATCAAACACATTTCTCCATGAATTTTCACTTCTATAAATTGAGAGGTTTTACCATGATCATCCTCACACCCTCTTCATTCTTACTACTATCTAGCAAAAAAACCGTTAAAATAAGTCATCTCCAAAACTTTTGAAGACCTAGAATTAGTGTAAGACCTTGTTGCTTTGTTCATCTTAGCTTTCATCATCGAGTCTTCTCCACTCATCTCATCTCCCATTAGAGATGATACACTTACCTTAGCTACACCATACCACATCACACATTGTGATCACCTCCACCACCAACAAACACCTACTTCCTCCACGGCACCCATCCAAACATCCAAAACCCTCACCACTTCACAGGTCTCCAACTCTCATTCCTATGGAGTTATTCTCCACTCCACATCACAAATCCTTTCCTAGGGGACTTGGAAGACTTGCCTCCTAGGCCAAGTCATCCACCATTGCCATTGCCACTCCATTGGCGGGATGGCTCATGAGTCACCTCGGTCATCCCACTGAAACGCGCCCCATTAGGGCCTACACTCTTCTCTTCACCCCATTCACAAAGACATTCATGGTCCTTTGTATGGGGATCATCCTCTACATCAATCACCTCATCTTGAGGACATTGAGGTGTATGGGATACAATCCCACTAGAGATTCAAGCGAACTCCACAACCTCCACCAATTCAAAGGCATGGTGGACTCTCACCTGAGTGAGACAATGCAAATGCAAAGTGCTTTGCTTGCTTCCATCATGACCACCCCAAACATTTCCACCACACCAACACATTTCCACCACGCTCCCCAAACACCTTCCACCTCCAAGGCATGGTTTCAACTTGTGGCAAACAAGCGGGCCAAGCAGAATGAAAAGGACCCGGATTATGGTCCATGACTTCCAAGAAGAAATGAGTTCATCCTCAATCCACATCCTTGAAGCGTCTTAGCGCTCTCCCTCCACCATCACAATAGTATGGTTTTAGACTAGTCTTTTTAGTTTATTTTTTCTTTCTTAGGATAATTTTTCTTCTTATACTAAAACACATCATTGTGTTTTCATGATCTTTACTCATGAAAAATTTTAACTAATGAATGTTGTTTATTATATTGTTGGTGTCATTACATAGTGTTTGGAAATGCTTGTGAAGATCATTATTAATAACATTTTAGCTTTATTTTCACAATCCATGAATCTTCCCATTAAAGCACGATTAAGGAGGCGAGGAGATAATAGCTCGACTCATTCCGCTTAACCTCTTCTTTTGTTGAGAGGGGAAAATATAGAACTTTCAAATTATTTATATTTGACTTTTCGAAAAGTCAAGCGCATACATTACTTCCTAAAAGTCGCCAGGAACCCTCATTGATAATACTTGACTTTTCCTAAAAAGTCAAGCGCATACTTTGACTTTTCTGAAAAAGTCAACATCATGCATCAACTAGTGAATACTTTGACTTTCATAAATAGTCATAACATCATACTTGCATTACATTCTCTTTTCAAGTTCTAAAACTAATATTTTTATAACTCTTGTACAAAATTTGTATCTATAAAAAAATAAAATTATGTCCTCAACAAAAGGGGTGAGATTGTTAATACAAATATCGTCATTAAGCGTTATTTATATTTTTTATCTTTACCTAGTTTTGTTAACGAAAAAAATTTAATTTGTATAAAATCTTAAAACTTGTCAAGTTTAATAGATATTAAAACAAGCTTTTTCAAACAATATATTCATCATTCAAGCATTTACATTTATGATTAGTAACATCTTGATATGACTCTAATCATTATGTATGATAGTAGTTTTTAGAATGTGTTAGGTTCTTAAAACCAAACACTTATTACTTGCATATTTCAAAATAGAAATACAATTTATGACATCATGTAATGCATCATGGAAATCATTAGAAGATTTCATTAAGATATTTTATGTGGATTTGTACTCTTCATGTCTTACACAATCTCACTTAGATAGAGTTGACTTTAGCAAAGATTTGATATATTGGTATCGGTAGCGGTACCAAAATGGTACAGTAGGAACCCTTTAAGGGTTCATGGTCCTCAGGCCTCATCCACTTTGGCTATAAATAGCAATGCCAAGAATGTAGTTTCTCATCCCTTTCTAACATACTCAATACATATCTTCTCTCTAACCTTTCTAACTCGGTTTCATATCATATTAGTGATGTCTTTTGTAGCAAAGAAGATCAAGTCATATTCAAGCTTCAACGAGAAGTTGGAAGTCTTGTTTATTTAGTGTTGTATGATCTAGTGTTGATTCATACTTCATTGTTGTATCAAACCATCATAATCTTGTGAGTGTGAGTGGTTAGTATTTTAGTCCTCAAAATACATTGTGTGTGGGAGTGGTTGTACCCTTGGAAAGAACTTGACATCTAGCTTAGTGTGGAGGAAATAGTGTAAGTGTAAAGGTTTTTCTCCCGGTTGAAAGGAGCTTGTTGACTAGTGAAGTTAAACTCAGTGTGAGACTTCGAGAGTGGAGTAGAGGCAAGAAAAAGAGTCCTTGTAGACCGAACCACTATAAACAACTTGTTGTGGTTTGATCATTTCTTTCCTTATTTACTTCTTACATATTGCTTGCATATTTCATTAACATATCTAAGATCAATATCAATTGATCTTTACAATAAGTTTCAAAATAAAGTTTTTAATTAGTAAACTATTCAACCCCCCTTCTAGTTTTCTACAGATTGGTATTTGATCTTAAAGGTTTTAAAAAGGCTCGTATTTGGTTTATTTGACTAGTTGATTACGAAGACGGTTGAATATCATTAATTTGATGTTGTAGTTGAGTTTCACAGGTTTGTGTTCTTATCATATCTCAAAGTGGGTGTTACACTTTGTAGATAACTTGTTCATGATTAAAGGATGTTGACGAAGACTTGCAAAATCTAGTTTTCATAGGTCAAGGGTGGATGGATGAAGACCTAGTTAACTATCACTTAAAGGAGTTACATTGTAGTGCTCGGTGTCTCATTGAAGATGAGGATTTTTGTCAAGTGCGTTCTACTTATATGGTGATAGTATAAGTTTGGAGTCACGTGGATAGTACAAGACATAAGACACAAGTTTGGGTTATTTTTACTTCTTCATCAAATTGGTTATGCTTGGTTTTCTTCACAAGTGATCATTACATAGAAGCTTTGATTTGAAGAATCATTTTCATGCACCACTCAAAGGGAAGTTTCTAATGTTTACATTCTCTATTTGTTGATAACAAAAGAGGAAGAGATATTGGTCGTGGCATGGATTAAGGGAACACAAAGGAAGACAAAGAATGTTTCATCGCAGGAGATGTTTACATCTCAACCACCTTCTGCCGTCTAGGGAAGTTAAGTACCACGACTGTTTGTTTTGTCATAATCAAATAGGGGAAGATTGTTGGGTTTTAGGTTCCTTGGATTTGATGAGACAAAATAAATACAAGAATGAAACAAAGGGACTTAAAAGTGAAAGAGATGAAACCTACAAAAGATGGAAGGACTTGCTTGCAAAAGAAGATTTATTATTTAGTCCTTTGTAGTATTTTGTAAACCCTCATCCTCTAGTATATAAAGAGGACATGGGGTGTAGGTTTTATATACAAGTCTTCCATAATGTAGTCTAAAGGTGTGTGTGTGTGTAACCTAGGCGTGTAGTTTGTAGCGTCTGGTTAGTTGTTTACCTCAAGATCTAAGGTGTCTTAGATCCACATTCTGATTAGGTAACACGTATTATTGATCAAATAATATTTGGAGGAGATGTTTGAAAAATAAAACCTTGTGTCAATAATATATAATGTTCTTATTATTCATTTCGCGTTGCATATGTTATTGTCAAACCCTAAGGCTCTAAACGATCTCAAGGAGTCCTATCAATCTCCACAATTAAAGATGCAATGACAAAAGACAACTGAATTGAATCCATGCATGAATAACTCAATCAGTTTAAACGTCTTGAAGTATGGAAATTGGTTGAAAGACCAGCGGGGGTCTTAGTCATTGGTCTCGAATGGATTTGGAAAAACAAATTGGATCTTTGAAGGAACCGTGTCGAGAAATAAGTCACGTCACGGTGGCTAAGGGTTATAGGCGGGGAAGAGGTATTGACTTTGAAGAATCATTAAGCTCCGGTTGCTGCGTCTTGAGTACGTATATGGATTTTTTCTGCGAAGTTTTAGGCTCACATGAACATCACGGTCTTTTCGGATGGATGTCAACTGCTTTCTCAATGGACAAGTGAAAAGCGGTCTATGTTAGCCGCGGAAAGATTCATTGATCGAGTTCCCTAATCATGTCTACAAGCGGAAAGGCTCTCACGGTCTCAAACAAGCCCCTCGAGCATGGTATGATAAGTTATCATCCTTCGATGCGCTAATAATTTCGTCAAAGGTTCGTTCGACCCTACACTTTTCATACAATATCACGGGGCACACATTTTAATCGTTCAAATTTATGTGGATGACATCATTTTGGAATCAACACATCTAAAAATACTCAGCAGCTTTTTCAAAACTTATGAAAAAACATTTTGAAATGTCCATGATGGGTGAACTTGCATTCTTTCTAGGATTGCAAGTTCATCAATCTCCCGTCAGTACTAAGTTCGTCCAAATATGCCCTTAAAATTTTAAACAAACATGGAATGACAAGTTGTGATACCTATGCCACCCCAATGGCACATACCAAGGCTGAATGGCGATTTGCATGGGAAGTGGTTGACCCTACAAATCTGTAGTAGTATCATTGGGTCTCTCATGTATCTAACGGCAGCGATATTGTTTTTCTGTATATCTTTGCTCGTTATCGGTCGAGGACCAACTGAAACCACGCCTCGGGAGGCTAAAAGAATCCTCATCAGGGATATTAACGGGATCGGTATCCAGAAGGATTACGGTTTTGAACTAATAGCTTTTTAGGATCATCATGCGGTTGCTTAGATTCTCGAAAAAGTAATTGGAGAACATTACAATTTCTTGGTGATAAAGCTGGTGTATTGGCAATCGAAAGGTGGCCATCTCATCTTCAGCGAGGCGAGAATATGTAGTCATTCGTGTTGTGCTCAAGTCATTTGGATGAGAAACACTTCAAAGACTATGGTTATGTATTTGTGAGAATCAGATGTCTGCGATCAATCGAAGTGCTATTGCGATCACGTGCAACTTCGGTTCAACATTCAAAATCAAAGCACATCGATCTTAGATATCATTTCATCAAAGAACGCGTGGAAAGGTGCGGTTGAATTATACTTTGTGAGTGCTTGAATACCAAGCGGCGAGATCTTACCTCCCAATAGCTCCTTATGTTTAATGAGTTGGTCCAGGATTGGTATCGCGTGTTTGACTCAAGAAGGCTGGATGAACTTTAAAAACATTCTTAAAACCAGTCAAACACCAAAACCTCTTTTGTAAATATTTTCAAAAAACAAAATACAAAATTATAAAATCTGATAAAACAACAAAAATATTCTTCTATATATATTTCTTTTAACATGGCAAGTACAAATATTTAAATCAACACTTTACTCTTTCAAAATTATTTTTTCTCGGTCAAGTGTTGAGGAAAATAAATATTTTTCGGTTTCATAAAACCTTGTACTTGCATGTTACCTCATCCGTGGTTTCTTTGATAATGGTGGAGTGCATTTACGGTTTCTTGACACTCCCGGGACTCAAATTTATAAAATTTTATTATTTCTTAAAATGAGGGGAGTGTCGTCAAATTTCTTTCCACTAATCATACTTTTGGTAACCAAAATGGAAGTTATGGTATTTGGATGAAAATGGTTAAGGTGGAGGCTGAAATAAAAGATCAAAGTGTTTTTTAATAAAACATTTCACCTAAATTTTTCAATAAACATTTACTTCAACTCATTTAATACCCAACCATATACTCGCCTAAGAATCCATTATCAAACGTGTTTTATCTCATCAATCTGTAAGTGTTTTCATGATCTTTGTGGTTTTACAAACAATGGTTTTGATCGTTTGAAAATCCAGCGGTTAAATCTTGTGTTTGATTAATCTTTGTGTTCTCTGGCGTAAGCTATGAACACAAAATCTTCATTGTGTGTTTTGTGTTGATAAAAATGATGTTAAAAAGCTTAAATAATCATACCTAAACCGTTTCTATCAAACAAATCCACCCAGAAACACGAATTGAACATTTTCAAGATTAGGGTTCTTATCTCGTTAGATTGGTGTTTTCAATTGTGAGTGTATCTGGACTATTAGATGGTCTCGTGATGTTGTATGCATGATTAATTAACCTAAACCTTGCTTGATTCTTACGAATCACAATTTTGTAGAAATTGAATTTTAGGGTTTAAGTTCATACGAATTAGGTATTCTTGATTCATGGGGTTTTTATTTAAAACTTGCTTAGGATATATCACTAGGCCTCTAAGATATCCCAGAAATGATTTGGTGCAAATTCTATGGCTATAATTCTTATTAAGTAAAAATTGAAACCTAGGGTTTAAGTTCTACGCATAAGCATACTCTAGCGTAAAGCGTGTTAATTGAGTGTCCATGTGGCGAAGCAGATTGAATAATGTGTTAATGTATGTTATGATTCATTTGTTTTGGGGTTATTGCATTGAAAATTGAGAATCAAGGTTAATTGAACATCATAAGGATCACCTTACGTAGAGATGTTATCGTAAGAAATCTTCTGTGTACATGCGTAAGGTTCTACAAAAGAGGACTATCGTATCCTATGAAGGATATAAGTAAGCGATAACAACTTCGCAAGGTTCACTCTTACAAGTAAGCCTTACTGTGACACACGGTAAATTTTCACTCATAATTAAATAATAAATGGTAATTTAGTATTACTAAGCCTAGTCATTAACTATACACAAGCTTTGCCTGATTATTTGAGTAGATAACTTCATCTGATTTATTGCATCACTTTTGCGTTCATTTCATTATATGAATATTGTGTTATTGTCTTATGATTAAAAATTGTAAGATGAGAGGTTATCTCGTTTTCTCCAGTGACCGACACTGCACGCGTACCGACACTATGATAAGGGCAAATAAAACAAATAATAAACTCCCGTAATGAAAAATATTACAAAAATAATAATATTTCCGAAGCATATCTACAAGATACTACATCATAACAATTATCGAACATTAATACTTTAGTCACGGTTTTATATCGCGGGACACAAGAATATTTAACACAACTCTCACTTTAAATTATAACACTTATCAAATAAAAGTTTGTCACAAATAAAACTTTACAAAATTAAATAAAAACACAAAACTCATCCACCTACACCGAATAAACTGCCCCCCTCATTCTTTTCCTTCTAATTTGTCGCCTCCCATTTGGCTGCTTCCCCAAAAAGTCTCCACGTCTCTCTCTCTCTCTAAAAGAGATAACAACAAACACTTTTCCAAAAAAAACTCATCTTTTCCTATACCTGCTACTCCCCTATCTCCAATAGGGTCAACGCATACCCACAAGAAGGATGGCCAAAAATGGAATCTAGGAAAGTACCTTTCATCATGCTCTCTTCAACCTTAACACTTTGATGAATGTCTTTGTTGATTCTTCACCAACACACGCGCCATCAAGAGGAGAAATCAAGGGTAACCATAAGAGCTTCAAGTGTCCCTTTCACCTCTCTACCCTTCCAATAAGAAGTCGACTAGTGAAGTGATAGGTGTGAGAGAGAAGAAGACTTAGCTTGATATGGTATCACACCAAGTTTCAAGAGAAAAAGGGAAGTCAAAAACCTTCTACAAGGTCTTCTATTTCAAAGATTAGAGTTTGGAGAGTCACTCTCATTCACCCTTCCTAATCCTTACTCAAATTACCCCTTTCTTTGAAGCGATAAACACTCGAGTCTGCTGGGAACCGTAGCAAGAAGAATCGGTGTTGGGTTGATTTTGATCTCGAGTTAGCTTTCATCTTCATCACATTCGTTTCACTTTGATAAGGTTCACCCTTTTAATTCTTTCTTTCTTAAAAATGTGATGTACAATAAAAGTGATAATAACATGTTAAATAGTGGTGTTTTGTTGTGATTCGAGTATACAAGTTAAGTGTTTTTGTCGTGGATAAATCTTGTGATCTTGGTGAATGATATATTATCATATAAACTTGTATTTTGTCGTTGGGTCTTATTTGTTCTGTTTTCCGAGAGTATGAACCAAGGAAATATGAAAGTTAAGTTTATAAAAATTCCGAGTAACAATAGTTATCAAATCTGAGAATTCATGTTGGCTGTAACTTTGTTTTAGTACTCGAAACTTGCATAATGTAGTAAGGCCGATTCGAGTAGTACTCGACCATTGCACGGTCTTATCGACTTCTTTAATGATATGCGTTTGATTTGAATGTGAACCCACTTCGAGACCTATAGCAACCATCAGTTAACCCATATGTGTTTCCTCTAGTGTTTGAGAAGTTAGTCAAATAAATCCGGAGTCATGACGACCCGGATGCATAAGTAGTATATGATATTGTGTACTACATGTCGAACCTCCTTCACCCCCACTATATCAAATTAGTGATGATGTTGTGGTAGTACCACGATGTCGGGGTTCTTTTAGACCGATGTCACATTATAGTTGCGTATGAATCTTATGTTAAAATGAGCCTAATGTTTTTCTTTTAACTATGTAATGATATTGCTTCGAGTCGAAAGGAAGAGAACCCTCACCGTGGTTGTCACCACGATGGGAGGATGCTTATTCCCTAAATAGTTTTGATGTGTAACATGGGTCTTGTGAGTCTAAGTTCTTGTCGAAAAGTCTCGCATCAAGACTCGGGACATGTTCATGTTAGGAACCTAGTGTGAGTTCACTAGCACTAGAACATGAAAACATTATATGTCCTCCATCAACTCGTATAAAAACTGCAAGCGAGCTCTCGTTAATAACTGGAAAAAGGAAATGGTTCCTTGTGATAATATCAGTACATGTAAAAATTCATTTAAACCTTCTTAAGCAGTGAATATAAAAGTTGTATGGACCTTAGCCCAAGAAAGTTTCTAATTAAAACTCGGGCCACAATTTTTCCCTTCATGTAAATCCCCCATCGGGCCCAGGCCCAAATCTGGTACCCCATTGTTGTCGATACTGGGCCACAGCCCATGGAAAACTTTGGGGAGTCCGTTTGAGTGTCTAAGCATGCCATAAATCGGGAAACAAATAAACCAAACTCGTAACCGCATAGTCTTCCTTTCATTTCGTACCTATTGTTTTAACGTCAAAAGCCTTAACCCAACGGAGCAAGTGTAAAGGTTTAACATAAACAACAATTGCTTAAAACATGATTACTTAATAAGGTCTACGTCAACGCTTAACGTCAATGTGTAGACATAGTTAGGACAAGTAAGCTAGTAGACGTAAATACCAAATGTTACAAACAAATTTTGATAAATAAATAAAGACCACTATATCACTTTATCGTATATTAAATTTGAAAGTCTTCAAATTTAACTCAAGTATTTTCTAAATATAATTAGAAAATAAATCAACTAATATTTGATTTTGACACTACTATCATGTGTCAACTTAAATAAGTATATACACATTATATACTTACTAAAAGAATAACGTAAATGTTTTCAAACCAACTCTTGGATTTTAATATTGTCATAGTGTCAACATGAAAAGTATATATACCTTCGTATACTTACTAGTAAAACCACTTAATCTTTTTTACAAACTAAAGTTTAGTTTTAATACAATTATAAAAACAATAGAACTATTTAAGTAAGTGATACTTAAAACAATGAACTAAACATTGCCCTCCTTATCTAGGTAGCTGCGTTTGATTGCTTCATGTCAACTAAATCCTTCACTTTGGATTGCACATTTGCTAAGGTGAGTCTCATAGCCCTCTTTTACTTGATATAAATTTGTTTTGTACATTTTGGGGTGAGAAAATATGCAAAACCTTTTTATGGACCTAAACTATTGCATGATTACTATTATGTGGTTTAGCCTAAGCCATATGTCCTAGAAATGCCCTTTTCATGACCGTTCCCATTGGGAAGCCTTGAATGCTATAAATAGATCTATTGAGGGTGACTCCTCTGTTCGGTTGGCCATGCTTAGGCCAAGGCGGCGATATACCATGTCGGGTCAGTGTTGAGGGACAAAACACTTCGCATGGGCCTATATATTGTATGATACCATTTAGCTGAGAGAAAGCGTAAGTATCGGTTGCATGAACTTAGAGCTAACGTAATAGACATTCATCCATATATCATTATATTAGTTGTAATGATTATATGACTTTGATTATGGTCCAAAATTCTTGTTTTAATATAAACCTATGAACTCACGGCTGCACAGCACCTTTTTATATTTTCGGTGCTTAATTTGTGATCATGGATGCAAGGCGAAGTAAATAGTGGTAGTAATATCTAAAGTGTTTTACACATAGCGATGTTTTAAGGGACCCTTGAACTTATGGGATGTGCCCATTTTATCAAAATGTTGTAAGAAGTAATGTTTAAAACTATTTTATGAAATTAAGGAGTATGTATTCGATCTTTATTACTTGTGTTGTGATCTCAGGTTAGCAACATTCCCATGCACGTATGCTTCCGGCTAAACAAATTTGGGGTGTTACACTTACCGTAAGGTTCCATATAAACTTATGCATAAGCTTTATGGCTAAGGCTCTCCCTCTTGGCGTAACATTTCTTCACAGCGTAAGACAAATCGCATAAGCTTATGCTTCTGCAGCGTTATAACAACTATTGTTTACGCATAAGCTTGGAATTTCTGGCGTAAGCCTTAGATCAGCAAAATTGTGAATTGTTACGCGTACATACTTGTAAATAAATAAATCATAACGTCATGAAACCAAAATGTCATTAATAAGCTTAAATGGTTAATAAGTTGTGAAAATAAGTGAAAACTTGGACTTTAAAACTCAAAGTTAATCTACTTACGAAACTTATCACGACGTCTTTGGACTATTGGACTAACAAGTGACATTGGACTCGTAACAATCATTGACATATCACATTCAATAAATAGTCAATAAAATCAACTTTTGACTAATATAATGTCTTTGATATATTTGGTTCTTTTGGCTAAATATCTTTGGTCGGGATATGGGCGTTGAATGCAAAATGTGGATGCACCAAATGTTCTCCCTTGTTGAAGATATCTTCCCTAATGGTTACAATGTAGATGGAAGAAAAACCTCATAGTTGATTTTGATAACTTCACTTGTCAGAGTCTTAGGTGTCGGTTAGGTGGATATTACGAAGACTCACCCTTATGCTCACAAATTACTCGTGCGAGATCTACATTCACCAATTACGGCATACAATAAATCAGTCAAGGTCAAAGTGCTATGGCGGTGATGCTTAACAACAAACAAGTCACCATAACACAGTGATTTGGGGCTATTCTTCTTATTCTATCATGAGCCTCTTGAATACAATGCTACTCGAATAGGTTGTTTTCGATTCATGGTCAACATCGGCTATGATGAAGCTACCGGGGTAATCACAAAGCACTCATCTGTGGATCTCAAGAACATTCCCGACCATGGAGAACCTACATAATGATTGCCAAATCCATTTCCGGACGTGATAGTGGTCATGAGCATCCTAAGCTCATGGAACTACAATTATTTTGGGCTATGGTCAGCATGAAACATAGAAGTTGAAGCTCGATATGGGATGACATGATGTCTTACCTTAAAAATCGGCACCAAGATCTGGTATGCTCGGATCACACTTGCGCGTTGATGATCGAAAGAGCTCTAGGGTATAATCACGATATTCCGCGAGACAGTATTGTAACACTCAGGTGGTATGAGCCACACTGTTGTCATATTTAAGGACTCAACAACGAAGAAACAAGGTGCGGTGTTGCGGATCATCTTAACGAGATCTATCGAAGGACTCTATTACGTTACAAAAGCGATATCACGGTAGCGATTGAAGCGGGCAAAGTAGGTTTCATTGATGAAATGTCCTCACGGTACACTAGGAAAACCGAGGAGGCGGTCGCGAGAAGTATCACGAGCAGAGAGTATTAGAAGGTATCGAAGAGGAGTCCATCTGCAGTAAAAGGAAAGTTCCACTAAAAGAGGCAATCCATTCCCAGAGCACGAACATAACAAAAGCTAATGGGCCGAGGACTCAGGAGGACCTGAAGCGGACAAAGTCATCTACTATGAAACTCCAATCGATGATACTTTGTGATGAAAAACCTCAAATCCCAAGGGTACGAGGGAAAACTCGGTGCTTGAACAAGAAGAAGAGAGACAGACGAAGAGCCCTTTGGATGAAGATAGAGACTACACAAAGAAGTTGAAGAATATGGACTCAACATGTTTCTCGGGGAATTTGCAGTGAACAAACTTCGTGGCCCCAGAGGGTGGAAATTGGTGGTGCATTATCTACGGTCAGTTAATTAGCAGATAAGAGGCTTCCACCCACCGAAGAACAACAAAACAACAGTTCTATCAACTATGACTTTGAGGCGGAAAAAGAAGTATGAAAATTCGATGAAGATCTTTGAGGTTGCGGCTAAAGCGAAAAAGCTCCAAAGCTCAAGCGGATGAAGAGCGGGGTAAAGGCTAAAGAAATGGCTAAATCGGAAAAGATAGGCGAAGTTGACTATGATGATTTTCTTCTAGATAGTCCGGACCGTTCCAAGGAACTAACCGAGCCACAAAGACCACAGGTCTCCTCATTGTCTCATCATCATCAGACTCGTCTTCTCGCTTCACCTCCACCATCCAAAGACTCAACGGATCCACATCCAGTGCGTAAAAACCAGCGGCTCTTGGATATCTCGAGCTAAGACAAAGATTGTCAAAGTTGTCAAGCAGTCGAGAAAAGCGTGACCAACAAAAATTTGAATCAACTTCGGCGGAGGATCAATCATCTACAAGGCGGGATAAACAAGATGTTGAGTGAAAGGAGCAAATCAGAGTTTATCAATGCGTGATGTCCAAGGGGAAATGAACAAGAAGATTAGGGAATATACTCATAAGTTCCTTCGACATTATTCTGGGTGACAAAGAGATGTTCGGGCACTCTATCAGAATATCATCTGCAGATAGCCAAGCAAACAATAAGATCAGCCCTTACAGTTGAAAATCAATCCAAGCGAGCACGTAGCTTTCTACGACTTAGAATTGGTTTCAAAGCTTGTACTTCAAATGTCAAAGCGATGCGGAGCGTTTACCTCGATGAAGGTAAAAGCTGTTTGGCCTTATTCTTTGAATTACCAACTTCAACGCGTCATGCAAGCGGCGGCCCGAAGCGACTAAAGCGTCCTAGAGACGAAGATGATGCGGATAAAGACAAAGAGCCTAAACGCATAAAGAAATCTGGTGAATCCTCCTCTATGCCACCACTATTCCAAAGGACTCCAACCGAAACACGATCTCCTCCAAGTTCTACTACTGCTGATAAACCTCAGGACTTTGAGTTACCACCTCACCAGCTGAAAACCGGTGATCATTTGAGTGCGGTGGTGGTGACGATGAAAGATCCCGAGCCCCAACAACAACCCACCTCTCTCCCCTCAACAAAGAAACGAATCCTCCTCAAGGCCAAAGAAGAAGAAGACAAGACCAATGTTGTCTCATGGCTGAACAAAGATGACACCGCAGAATATGGCGGTTTTTACACTTGTTGATGCTACTCCCTCACTACCGGAGAAGGTCAAGAAATGGTAGATGGCGTACTATGGAGCATGTGAAGGCTGATTCAAGAACAGTTTAGAGTGAAAAAAGATGACTAAAATTTGAGCTAAAGGCGATTAAGAATGAAGCCTTCCAAATGCTTAAAGGCAGCTCGGAGAAGTGCAATTGAAGTTGAATACCATCTCGAAAACATTGCACGAGCTATGTCAAACAATGTCAATTGGCTCAATCCCGAAGCTAACATCGACTTCACAAGACAAGACAAAGCTCATACTACATAGGCTGGACGGACGCTACCAACAATTGGCCGGCCGGATCAACCTCAAATTCCATACGTTACTTCTTGACCTCGAATTTCTTCACACGGTGCTGTTACAAGGAAGTATGCGCTACATCACTCACATTTCCTTTCGGTGGCAATCTACTCTAACAATCCGACCATCGAGGAAGAAGCCTCACACATGTTTTCTTGCCACGGTGGAAAAGTATGACCTTGATGCGATGTATGGGATTCATCATTGGCTGAGCGCAGAAGAATCTTCTACAAATTGCCGAGTTCAAAATGAAGAAGGAAGTGTTTAGTGATAAACGGATCGTTGCTATCAAGCATGTTACTCTTTCGTCAAAGTGGGACTACACATTCCTCAAGAACATTGTGGTCAAGCGACAAGGCGAAGGGACTATGACTTCTGTGAAGCGGATTTTCGGAGGCGTGTCGCTAAATGACATTGAAGATATGTATCTCGCTAAGGTGTAGGGCGAATCGACATTTCTCTACAACTATCCAGCGAATACATCAAGTCATTACTCATCTACATCGAAGCGGTGATCCAGAGCGTGTAAAGACATACTGAGCTTGGGTGGAATGAGTATCGGGCGGCGTGTTAACCTCACTAAACCACAGCTAGACCTTCCGACATTAACCAACTGACTACGATACACCTCATCGGCAAACCATTTGGGTAGTCTACGTAGTGAACTACACCGCAATTGCTTGATGGCGTGCAAAGAACTTCATAAGTTTGGGGATCACACATTGAAGAAAGTAGGGGCGGGTTAGCTTATCGGTTAAAGGCGATAAAAGAAGGCATTGGGTCAACTAAGAGATGGAATTCGAGGAGAGAAGGGATGTGAAAGAAGATCATCATGGATTGATGAAAGGTTGTTGAAGGATCGATTGAGAACTTTGGAGAGTTTACGTAGAGTGAGTCGTCGGCATATTTCTCACGAGGCTATCAGCGTCGAGCGCATTCGGGAGTTATTGTTGGACTACGATTCTACTTGGTAACCCTTGATTTGTTTCTTTAACTTATCATTTGGATGTGTGATTTTTTATGACAATGGCGTGCACACATAGCGATTACAACCCGTACTTGTAATGAAAGGACCGTGAGTGCCTTGATTTTGACAATCCTTATAAAAGGAGCGAAAACTTCTTACTTTTGAGTAAAACTAATCAAAACTTTCATTTTCAAAGTTTTGCTCAAAAGAACAAGTACTTCCCCTTATGTTTTTCAACACATCAAAAGTAAATATCACTTGTTGAGGAGGAGTATTTGCTTAACAACTTTGTTCACAAAATTTTTCTTCGTGGTAATCTTCCCACAAAACTCAAAATGGTCATATTTAATATCAACATTTCATCAAAAATAACATATTTATATGCCATTTTTTAGGGGGAGAAAATTATGTGATAAGAAATATGTTGTGAATTGCAAATGAATAGTCGTGCTAAAGACTTAACCAATGAATTGACGAGATCTTAAATGTTAGTAACTTCGAAAAGACTTGTCAGGGACGGTAATAATTTCAAGCTAGTTAAGCTAGTGATGTAAGCGTGTCTCATGAAAGGGCTTGTCCTAGTAGAATGTACCATTTTGATAAACTCTTGGTAGACATGAACTTTTACGGGTTTGACAACCATTCTAGGTTTTTCCACACCTTCAAGGTAGTTATTAGAGCTAGTTGTCACCTAAAGCTGACAATGTAACTCTTTAACTATGCAAGCGTCTTAGTGTCTTGCGGGGTGTCTATCTAGAGTTAATCAATTCAAAAGTGGCTCTTACTCACCGTGCGATTTCTGTCAAAATACTTAAGCACGTGTGGAGGGGGAGCATTTCTGCAAAATCCTAAACTCTCAACAGTGGTACTAAAAGCTTTCATTAACCACTGTGAGAGATTCTCAAGGAAAATTGGTTTTATGGCAACATAGGTTAGTCATGGTGTTATAAGGTGACTAAGGTTAGGAATAACCGTCCTATGATCCTTGAGCGGAGGGATCTACCCAAGGACACCACCAATAGTTAGAATTAGAAGTCCTTAGGTAAGATTATAAAAAAGAGAAAATGAGAATTGGAGAAAGAAGAAGTTGAAGAATTAAAAAGAAAAGTAAAGAAAAGGGTGAAAAGCTTTTAGTATGCTACTGGATGTCACTTGATGACACCGGTATTGAAGATTAAAAGTCGTCATGGACCCAGTGACGCATGCACTAAACCTTCTTAGCCACTCAAGTTTCTCTCAAGAGAAGCTTGTTTCATTCTCCGCAGGGAACCCTCGCAAACTATCGGCTTTCTCTTGAGATTCTTGGTATTGAAGAAGGAGACCCTCTCCCTAGTCTCATTCGGGAAAACCAAAGTGCACTATTGAGTCTAGAGCACGAGATTCATCAAAAGATCTCTTAGGTACACTTGACATTTCATCACTTGTCATTCAACAATAAGGGCCAAGTGATACATTATCGAGTCCTTCGAGATCTTAGCAATCTGTCGAGAACATTTATGAGAGGTTCACAATTGTGATCCTCGGTGATTGAATGGAAACTCTGCGGAGTCAACATCAAGCGACCACGATAGCGGTCGCCCGTAACTCCCGTGGATTCGCAGCTGAGTGTGTCTCAAGCGGTCTACGATCGTGGGGTGATGTTTGATTGTACCTCAGCGGCTCATCTGAACTGTAGATGTACTTCGGTATGTCGCGTTATCTCACTTGTGGGACTCGATTCGAGAACGACCTTTGTGAGAATTAGAGATGTGTTTTCACATTATCTTGTTAACAAGAGTTCAAACTTATAGCGTGGATTATTTCTAACCCATATTTTATGTTTTCTTCTTATGGATGCTTGCGGGTGGAAAAGATCGTGCAGATTCTCCACATGTTCACAGGCAACAACACTAGTGAAGCTCTCTCAAAGGCAACAAAAGTCGAGAATGATTCTTAGTCTAAGTCAAAAGAATCTACAAAGTTTAAAGACTAAGAGAACTACATCGATATTGAAATCCAGCGTTAAAAGGCGTGTGAGCATGTTGGAGAAAGACGTGGAGACACTGGAGCAACGAAGCGGACCTGATGCAGATAACCACAACATACTATCACTACCACCACAAGAACAAATATCAAAAAACAAAAAAATGATGGCGTCAAGCGAGTACTTCAAATGAAACAATTTCTCTACTTTGGGGAGATTGTTGAATCAAGGCACTTCTTCTCACAAGAAAAGAAGAATGTCGAGGAAAGGCGTCAAAGTTTCTATTACATCAGCACCTACAACGTTTATATCACTCACTAACACTTAGGGGGAGATTGTTGGAATCACTCCTAAACTAGAATTCAAGTGTGAGTAATTAATGTGTAATAGTTAGCTTAATTATGACTTTTATGTTAGTAATCAAGGCTAGGCTCATGTAGAAAGCCCATGAGCCTATCCAAAGCCCAATAAGTAAAGGATGGGAACTTGGTGTGTTGCCCTAGTTCCCTCATATAAATAATCTTGTAAACTCCCATTTGGGGGTTGGTTGTTCATTTCATTTCAATACTCACGCATAACCTTTCTCTATATCCTCTGGCGTATTGTTTTGCATTGTTCAATCGATCACTTCTTTATCTTATTTCTTATATTGATGCTTTTGTTACAAACATGGTGACCTAACAGGTTCTACCTCGTGGAAGAACCCGGTGTCTAGCCTTGTACCGGAAAAAGAGTAGGCGACGTTGTGAAGGCTTCTCAGCCATAAGGAGTTTGTGTCGTGTAGTGCTTACGAACTCTCGAGTAGGTGACTTGGGGAGTGGTGTAGGGCAAGGAAGGTGTCCTTTAGCCCACTATAAACACTTCGTGTCGTGTTTTATGTTTCTTACTCTTTACCTTTGCATTACATATTTACATACCTATCTATCAACATCCAACATACACATTTAAATAGATTGACATAAGTCGATCTAAATATTTTAAAACGAAGCTTTAATCGGTAAAACTATTCAACCCCTTCTAGTTTTCACACACCTGTACGTAATCAAGACCACCAGTTGATGGATTCCATTATCGAAAGCCTTCGAATCATTAATACATCCATTAAAAACCTAATTTTAACAACATTCAATAAGAAAATGAAATTAGTAATTGTACTAATTCAATGATTACATATTAAATGGATAGTGTGAATTGCTTACAGCAGGAACATTTCTAGGTTCAACGGCGGACGACGGATCGACAAAGGACGATGGAACAACAGATCGGCGGCAGAGATCGTCAGCGGATAGAAGATTGATCGACGAAGACAACGGTTTATGATGGTTTTGTGTGTGTTTCAGTGGTTTGTGTGTTTTTTTAGAGAGAAGACCCTTTTTTTTTTTTTTTTTTTTTTAAATGAATGTAAATTAGAGGTTTTGGTTTTTATATTTTACACATTTGCTCTTGCTGTGTGATTGGATGGTTTGATCACAACCACTGGATGAAAGTTAAATCAAATGTCATAATTAACTGATTTGTTCTTTAAAAAATGCATGTTCTTAACGGATCTCACCTCCTAGTATCATATCATCAACTCTAAGACGATGGATTCACTTTTCACAACAAGTAAATATGTATTCACAGAAATAAGTTGTTTAGTAGGAGCATGTACTACTAGAACTTGAGTTGTTTAGTCTAAAAATAAGTTGAGAATCTTAAGACAATAACGGTGTGGTACATTATAATGGTTTTTTTATTATTGGTTAGCTAGGTAAAATGATGGTTTACAATTGATGACGTATAGTCCGCATTCGGGTCACGAACCCGACCAATGACCGCTACTAGCGAGCCCAGTACGACTGGGCTAACTCGATAACGGTTTGGGCTCACGGAGGCCCAAACCCAAGCTATTTATGGCTTACGATATCGGATATCTCCTATCTTGGGAGATAAGTGTTTCATCTTGACTTGGCGGAATCGCCTGAAGTTTGGGGAACAAGAAATGATAAGGGTTTAGATGTGTATATAAAGAGCATCAGCCATTAAAGTGCGATCTCAAAACCCTAATTCTCAACTATACCCTAAAACCGATTACTTACTCTCACGTCGGAGGATAATCGTGGAGAGGCAATCCGTGGTAAGCCTAGCGGTGTTTTACGTGCTTAGTGCGCGGTCTCAAGCATTAAGATCCAATTGATCACGGGAGGAGTCGAAACAAGGCAGCCCAACTTTTGTGATGTCTTGGCCGTACCCTTGGGCGTCCTACGCTCTTGAGGGCAATCGCCCTTGCTTATGAACTTCGACTATTGGGGTCATCCATGTAGGACCTTGCTCCTCTATCGTGGATATTTCTATCTCGAGATGGACTTGCTCTTGAGCATTTCCACCAACACTTGTTTTGGCAGTCTTAAAAGCTTGTGGATGCAATCTTGCTTAGTGCATCCGCCTTTCTATTTTCGCCTCTAGGAACTTGCTTGATGGTAAACCTGTCGAAACTCTGGACTAGTGACTTGGTCTTGTCGAGGTATTGGATCATGTTTTCCTCTTTAGCCACATATTAAGCCCAACCGTGGTTGGCCACTGTAGGAATCCACATTTGCTTCAGGTTCGTATATGCCCATTCGGTGCAATCGTAATCCATCGTCGAGGGCTTCATATTCGCCTCGTTGTTTGTGGTACGTGAATTGAAGCGTGTCGTAAGTGAATTCCATTCCTTCGACTTGTGAGGATAAGGCCTACGCTGACCGATCTCATGAAGATTAAATCGTCAGTGAACAAGATCCATGGTTCTTGTAGTTCCACCTTGCTTTGTGAAGGTGCATCGTCGGTCATCGGTTTTTCGATGATGAAGCGCAGTATCCCCCTTAACCGTGGTCGTGGTGCGTAGGAAATGTTATGCTCACCTAGCAACACTCCCACTACGTAGAAGCGTCCGTCGTCGGTTTGGAGATAATTTGCTTGATAGGCTGGTGCAATCCCGCTATTGGGTGCGCAGGAAGTACCTCGTAGCCGTTTGGCGAATACTAATGCTAGGACCAACTTTTCCATTGCAGCCGTAGTTAATCTCCGTTTTCTTGAGTGCTTTGCTTACAAAATACGGTGTTTGCACGAATTCTGTCATTAGTAGCACCGCATTGGTACTCCATGGGTTCGACAAATACATAATTAATTCTTCCCTGGTAGGCGCAACTAGCGTGGGGAGTCTGCTAAATGTTGTTTAAGTTGTATGAAGGCGTCTTACGCTTCCGTAGTCAGCGAAGTCTCCCTTTCTATACTTCTTGACTGTTTTTTGAAGAGGAGTGACTTATCTGCTGATTTGGACAAGAATCACATTCAACGGCTAGTTTTCCATTGAGAGGCTGGACTTCTTTCAACATCGTGGTGAAGGAAGTTGGATGACAGACCTTCGTTTTTACGGACATGGTTTAATGCCATCGGGCTCTATCAAATATCCAAGGAACATGCCTCTGTAGCCAAAGGTGCATTTCTTAGGATTTAACTTCATGTTAATTTCTCGTAGAGTCTTAAATGTTTCCTCAATAGCCAATTAATCCTCCGGTATGGCTTTTTATGACAAGTGTCGTCAACATAAACTTCTAGGTTGCGGCCCTGTTTCCAATCAAATGCATTATCTACCGTCGGTAGGTGGCATGCGTTTTAAGCGAAGGGCATCTTTGTATAACAATGGCGCTTGGCTCGTATGGAAGGCCGTATTTTCCTCATCTTCTTTAGCCATTTGGATTTGGTGGTACCCTTTGTATGCGTCTAAGAAACATTTGAGTGGGTATCCGCACAAGATTTTATCTTCAATCTATCTCGGTAGTGGGTAGCGATCTTGTGGATATGCTTTGTTGAGATCCGTGAAGTCCGCACATCCTCCGCTACCATCGCTCTTCTTGACCATCAGCTGGGTTGGAAAGCCGGTCATGGTAGTAGAACTTCTCGCATGATACCGCATCCACAAGTTTGTGTACTTCCTCCAAAATGGCTTTTGCGCTCTGGAGCACGGCGCTTCTACGTCGTATTGGAAGTATCCTTGTCGGATTCTCAACGTGTTGTTCATGTCGGCGTGGCACACAGTCATGTGCTTTGGTTCCCATGCAAGATGTCTAGATTCTTTTGCAAGAGTGTACACCGGCTACCACGACGATATCAGACGGCTGATCCCGATCGATATTTCTTGCTCTGGGTAATCGGGATGAATTGCGACCGAAGGTTTGATACTTTAGTTCGCCGATGCGGAATGTGTGCCGTCTCGCATGTAATGTGTTACATTCTTGAGTGGTACGGTGGTATTGTAGAGAGTAACAATGCCTCCCTCCACGGAACGAAGCATCCCATGTCTTTGTAGGCGGTATTGCGGCGTATCGCTGATATCCACTGGCCTTCTAATAATACCATTGTATGGCGAAGGGATTTGATCACCATAAAGTTCATCCAGCCGTCGTGGAGTGTTCACGATTACCAACATTGATGGTAGGTGTATTTGCCCCATGGGCCATATCTTTTCTCTTGTAAAACCCGATCCACGTCATGGCGGATTAACTGGACGTATCTCGGTCGCAGTAGCTTGAAACAATGTTCATACATTATATCTGCGGATGCTCCTCCATCAACATACATGCGGTGGATATCGTGACCTCCTGCATTAATTTCAATGGTAAGCGGTTCTACCACTGCGTTGTCAGCAGTCAAGGTGGGGAAAGAAATTTCGCTTCCCCAGGAAAACGAAATTTCAAGGCATGTCCTCCCCGGCGGCTTCTCCTTGGATAAAGGACCTTGTGCGTTTCATAAGTTCATCAAAGGTTTGGGGAACCTTGTCGTTCAACCTCTTAATAAGCTCCGGGTTAGTGATCCCATTCATGAACCCTGAGATCTTTAGTATTTCAGGACATGCCTTGACATGTATGCACTAGTCTTTGTAGCGCTCCACATAAGCGCTTGTAGATTCCCCCTGGCGTTGTTTTACCCTGGCAAGTTCGACGGGGTTTTTGGAGCATTTCTTCCTTTGAGTGAAGTTCAGGTGAAACACCTTTCGCAACTCTTCAAAGCCATCAATGCTTTCGCGTGGAAGCTTCTTGAACCCGGTTTAGCATTTCCACTAATGTGGAATTGAACATGTGGTACCACCGAGGTTGTAGCCAATTTTAGATGGTAGCAACCGGTGATTGAAAATTTTTAGGTGATCGTCCCCATCACTGTTCCATCGTAGATTTTCACATTGGCGGGCATGCGCCTTCTCTTATTTTCGAGAAATCAGCGATGCGTCGAGTGAGCGCGTCCACCTTTTGGCGAAGCCAAGGAAGAGACATATCTTCCTCCTCCGGTGCGATATCTTCCCGGACTTCAATGTCTGTTTGTCCTCGTTGTCAGGAATTATCGAGCGAGCTTTTTGGTATCGGCTGCGGCGACCATCCGAGAGTCACGGGAGGACGAGCTTCCCCTCTTTCGGCGCTTATGCGGGATCCCTCGAATCCGAGCTTGAAGAGCTTCCACTGGGAGTACCGTCGTCCAAGTCTGTCATGGACCCTGCGGTCGCCAAGCCTAGCATGGATATTGATGCGCCGTCCGTCCTCTTCATGCTCTTCCAGGATCTGCGGTCACCGCTTCATCGTTCTCAACTCTACTCCCAATCCCGGTAAACACTAGGGTGTTTACGGCTATCTTTCCGCCTCTTCTTACGATGGAGCTACGCTGAGGGGATGCTTCATACTCAGTGTCAAAGTTTAGTCGGGCTTTTTAGGCTCGCTCTCGACCTTTTTTAGCCTCTCTTGCATGAGGGTAGTCAAGGTTTAGTAGTTTTGAGACACGAAGTCACTTGGCGCTAATTCAGGTGACCGATCCTTCTAAGCGAGAAAGATCTGTTCCTACATCTGGACTCTGTTTGGGAGAGGTCGCTGGCGTTTTGTGAGGTCCTTTTCCGTACCGACCGCGGGGAGTGGTAAAAGGTTACGCAGATGGATCTTCTACGTTGGTTCTTTACCGCTTGTGGTGGTATGGGTTGTCCCGTGCGTGATTCACCTGCAGGGAAGACCGTGATCCGCCCTGACCCTTGGTTTATAGCCACATTGGTTGTTCAAGAGGCTTGCTTAGAGGCCGATCCGCTTTGCTGTTTCTTCCCTTGAAGGTCACCGTCAAGATCGCTGATTTAGGTTTCCATGCTTTGTCATTCTAGTTCTTAGTGGTTGGTCCTACGGATGACAAATTATGTACCAATTGGGCGTATTGAAGCTATTGGGTTTACTGCTGAGCATTCTGTGGAATCCATAGTTTCGCACAAATCATAACAAATATCTAGTCCAATGGGTGCAGAAAACGAAGTGAATTAATAACACAACCAGAAAAACGAAGTATGTTGCCTAAGGTCAACCCTAAGGTCAACAAGACGAAACCTTAGCTCTGGTTTCGTCTTGTTGACCTTAAAAAGGAGCGTCGATATAGTATACCGTCCTGAAGTTCAAACTTCTGTGAATTATCGCCTCCGCCTTTCCATGCCAATCGATCGTGCACAATCTGCCCAAATCTGTCTACCACCTCCGAGACTCCAGCGTATTAAGAGGCAAAGAAGGCGCAAAACCATGGTCGATAAGCCACTGCGCTCGGCAATCATCGAAACAAGGGGGATCTGCTCCTCGTCATACTCTATATTGAGCTTCGAACTTCATTTCCTGCTCCTCTACCGGTGCTTCCCACAAGCTTCGCCAAACTCCCCAATCGAGAGAACAACTCATCTTTCCCACTCTCCAAATATTTAAGAGCCGGGAGCACTTAGCCTTATAAACCTCTAGTGCGGCACGTTCCTCGGCCCACTGGATCATCAAATACATCTTCTCCTCGGCAAGTTTTTGGGAATAGCAACCCGCCTCTGCTGACTAGCGGCTTCCAAATTCTCGAGCATCAAGCAACAAGCCAGTGCGCAATCTCTTCATCCTTTTGTGCGCTTCCTCTCCCGACATACCTCGACTTCACTAGCGAACAACGTAGCAGTGCGGCGGCTACAACAAGCTCCTCCACTAGCTGGCCCATAGGCACATCCCCAGATGCCAACGGCTCGGTGCCTTGGTCCTTTGGATCCTGAGAGCCAACGCGCACGGGACTTGCCTTAGGTGGTGACTCCACATAATGTTCAGCAGTAAACCCAATAGCTTCAATACTGCACGAAAAACGAAGTGAATTAATAACACAACTAGAAAATGCGATACACGATTTGGCGACAATACTTACTTGGGAGGAGTAGTCTCATTGGAGCGAGGGGGCGAAGCATCATCTGATGACGACTCCACGTCAAAAACAACATGACGTTTTCACGGATGCGCTTGCACCGCCGCCACCACGCTCTCTTGCGCTTTAACCTGGCCTCGCTCTTCCGTCTCCACATCGGAGATCTTCCATGCTTTTCCGCTACATCTGCGTGATCGTCTACTAAAGGGAAGGTACCTTAGGACTGGGCACGCTTTGTAGAGGATAAGCCTCAGCGCGGAAGAATCTGGGGTTGGACCCCGGTTCCTCCAAATTTGCATTTCCATAGTGCGGCCGCCAGTAGCTTCCTGAATAGGGACTTCCCCTCTCAACGATACCCCCTACAAGAATTGGCGCGTGCAATTGCACTAACGTGGCCAATAGATCCATCTCGCGGCAGCGTTAAAGAAACAAACAACAAACAAGTTACAAAAAGTACGAAGATGAAAAGAGAGGCTCACATTAATAAAGAAAAAGAATCGAAGGACGAGAACCCACCCTGGCCATCCGCGTCTAAGAAGGTTGGCACCTCATCAGGTCTACCAAAATAATTGCGACTGATGCCCACGTGCACCAAAATTCCTGGGGTAGGAATTGATGGGAATCTGATTGGTGTTTATCGTATCCGCATCATCGGGCCAGTATGTTCCAGTAGAGGGGGCGCTCATCCTTTGGCGTAAATAATTTGGGTGTAGAATGCGAAATGCCAAGGGAACAACGCTTCAACGACCTAGAAAATTTTTTTTTTCCTCCGGTTCCTAAGCCCGTCGGTTTATCGGTGTAACATTGCGTAGCCTCCATGCGCGCTTAGCGAACGAAACCCACCCGTTTGACCACGTTGTGTGGTAAAACGAGCGGAAGAGGTAGATAGTGGGGTTAATCGCCAATAAACGGCAATTAACCTCGAAGTTTGTTATTTTTACGCACCTATACATTGCAGAGATATGTGCGGCGATAGTAATTTAGTACGTTGCACAAGAATAAGGATATGGGCACACGTTGATTCCGCGAAAATTGGAAGAAGCGTGTGATACCCTACTTTCTTCGCCGGAAATCCGCTATTGGCGCTTGCGCCGGAACCTTGGATGCGGCGCCATGGAATATAATAATCCGAGGTGAACTCACGAAATTCATCCTCGGTCATGTCGGAGGCAAAGTCAGTTAAACCACGGACCATGATATAGTTTTTAAATGCGCACGCGCTGTTACCTTTGAAATAATAAGGGTTTTTTTGTAGCTATTCAAGCTTTTCAACAATGGCGGAAATGATTTTTTTTTTTTTTTTTACGTGATAAACACAGGTAAAAGGAGAAGTTATATAAGGTTTATATCCCCGCGATGGTTGACACGTGGATTCCACTATCTTCAAATGTGTGGATAGGATTTGTTGACATGACACCCTTCCACTTTCCACATTTTACGAGGTATGAATTGGACCTAACTTGACCGTGGATTCCTCTTATCTTTTAGGGCGGAACCTTTGAAGCTTCTCCGACACGCTTGGGAACTATTGGCTCTACAGACTATTAGTCTAGCATCCGCGGGTTTCACCTAGCATACTAGACTGGGGACATGATGACGTATAGTCGCATTCGTCACGAACCCGACCAATGACCGCTACTAGCGAGCCCAAGACGATGGGCTACCCGATAACGGTTTGGGCTCACGGAGGCCCAAACCCAAGCTATTTATGGCTTACGATATCGGATATCTCCTATCTTTGGAGATAAGTGTTTCATAACCGACTTAGGCGGGATACGCCGAAGTTTGGGGAACACGAAAAGTAATAACGTTTTGTGTATATAAAGGGCATCTCGCCCTCATTAAATGTCGCGATCTCAAACCCTAACTCTCAACTATACCCTAAAACCGATTACTTACTCTCACGCGGAGGATAATCGTGGGAGACAATCCCACGGTAAGCCTAACGGTGTTTTTTGTCTTCTTAGTGCGCAGGTCTCAAGCATTAAGATCCAATTGATACGGGAACCGGAGTTCAAACAAGGAACGCCCAACTTTTGTATCAACAACAATCTTATATAAGTAAAAATAAAACAAACGTTGAATGCAGAATTTAATACCAATTTAGAATATTTGGCCACATTTTTTTAAAGACAGCTTAATTAGGGACTTGGACAGATTTACACATGTTGGTGCATAAAAGTGTAAATATAACATATGTAACATGTTATGACATTATGTTAAAGTTTAAGGGTAAAAGCAATAAAATAACAACGTACTTTCTAAACTGTACCGACTTGAAATACTTACTTTTTTATTAACATATACACCCACATACTTTCAAATTTTGTTTAATTTCAACTTTTATTCCTGACCGATTTATATTAATATAATATTATATCAAATAATATTATTTTATTACAATATGGGTAAAGTGTTTTAACAAAATTTAAGACGCGCCAATATATTATAAAAATAAAACAAACGTTAACTGCAGAATTTAATACCAATTTAGAATATTTGGCCACATTTTTTTAAAGACAGCTTAATTAGGGACTTGGACAGATTTACACATGTTGGTGCATAAAAGTGTAAATATAACATATGTAACATGTTATGACATTATGTTAAAGTTTAAGGGTAAAAGCAATAAAATAACAACGTACTTTCTAAACTGTACCGACTTGAAATACTTACTTTTTTATTAACATATACACCCATACTTTGAATTTTGTTCAGAAACGTATGACGTTCCATTTATATTAATATAATACTATATTAAATAATATTATTTTATTACAATATGGGTAAAGTCGGAACAAAATTTAAAAAATGCGATGGTGTATATATTAATAAAAATAAGTTCACTAGTCGATTCAAATTTTAAAAATGCGTTGTTATAGCTTTACCCTATGTTTAATACAACAATCGTAAAAGAAAATGACCAATAACTTGGTTAACGTTGGTGATTCTAGTAGCAAGAGTCATGAAGCTTATAAATAAAATGATAATTTATATAAATGCAACTCGAATTTTTGATAAGCAGTAAAAACAAAAGGGTTATTTTATTTCGAGGTGAGTTCAATGCAGAACAATTTTTATCTAAATAACAAATCACACAATTTCATCCATTCATTTTTTTCATCAAACAAAAAAATACATTTTTCACATTTTTTTTAAAACAACGTATCTTGTAAACGGTAAACCTTCAAGCTACGAAAAATACATAATCGCGACCGAGAATTAAATTATTTTTCTATACATATGCACTTCTATATATTTTCTACGAATAATTTTTTTCAAATTTTCCGCCCAGTAAAATCACATGTGATTTCACAAGCTACATGTGATTTTTAAAGTATTAAATCATACGTGATTTTCCGAATCACATGTGATTCATCTAGGCAAAAATTTTGAAAAAAATCGTCGAAAGTATATTGAAGTGCATATCTATATAAATATAATTTAATTCTCGTCGCCGAACGCAGATATAATAGTTTCGCATACCAATTACCTGTTTGCGAGATACTTTAATTTTAAGAAAATAGATGAAAGTGAGTTTTTTTTATTTGATAAGAAAAATGAATGGCTGAGATCGAATAGTTTATTCTTTAGAAAAAAATTGTTCTGCATTGAAATTTTCTCATTTCATCATATTAATTGTGAACATAAAAATATTAACCATTGGTTTGCTTTAGCATAAAATAAGAAATTGGATTTCACATGGCTAGATTTGTATTATCCTTTTTAAGATGAGACAACTTAATTAAGGATAAAGTCTAAACATGGCACATGGTTAGACTTGTGATTTTTAAGAAAAAAAGATAAGATAGGATTAGGTATTGTTTTCTTTCAAAATTATTTAATAATGTGCGATGCTATTATATATATATACATTCGGCGAGGATCCTATGAATTTGTGCCTCCCAACTTATGGAAACGTGCCCGGGAATATAAAATATTCTGCAGCAGGTCGGGTTTTTTCTTGGGCCGTGATAACATCAAATAGTCCTGAATATTAAGTGTCAATTTCCCCCGTTAATGCTCGTTATTTATATCATTTATATGGATTTACGCTTGTTTTCCATTATTTTGCACTTTCAGGTAAATTGCGAGCATTGGAGCTAAAGAGACGCGAAAATGGAAACGTTACTAAGGATTTATCACAGTATGCTTATTTTGAAGAGATACGCATAACTTCGTCTCTCACATTACGCCGTAACTATTGCGTGACCCTGAAGTCCAACTCATCAAGAGGTTATCGCGTAACTCCTTCCAAAGATTACGACGTAACTCCATTAGGTCAAAAAAGGTTCCACGCCGCTGATACTTACGCCGTAACTACTGCATCACTTACGGCGTAACGGGTTTATTGAAGACTACCGGTAACCACTTATAAGGTTACGCCAGTAACTAGCGATCTAGTGCATTTCACGGAGGTTACTGGCGTAACTCATCTTTTGGTTACGCCGTAACCCGGACACAACCTATAAATACCCCACGAATTTCAGATTTCTAATCATCCCATTCCACACACAATACTCGAGAGCGTGGGAAAATACTCAGGAAGGTCTGGGGAAGCATCTGAGCTGTTTCCGGGAGAAGTCACACCATTACGATAAGCTTTGGTGTTTATTATTTCTTTTACTTTCAATTCATGTATTTCGTACCTTTGAATATTGAATTGATGTGCATGATAATATGATGCTAAGCACCCTTTGGTGCTAGCCTAGTTATGATTCCTTAATTGTTTTGTTTTGCGTTTACCTTTACTTCCGTACAATTATTTCTAAGTGTATGCATGCATAGTTCTTTGGTAGTTACCCTTGGTTTGGTAGTTTTGAATGGCGGTAGAGGCCAATTGCCTAGGAGATATGACCAACTGACCCTAGGTGAGCGGACTGAGACGGAAAAGGTAAGATATGACCAACTGACGACCCTTTCTACTTGTGCGATTTGACCAGCTGATCACCTATCGTTTGGATGAACTTTAGAATTGGGGGTGTAGTGTCTAAGTTCCTAACGGCCGGGCACTCACTATTTAGAATCTAGCATGTAGCGGTACTTAATGACTTCGGCTTAGGGGACCGGGAACAACAGACCGGACTTATGGCGGTGCTTTGATTTCTCTGTGGTGGCATCTTTAAGATAGGTTAGAAATGAATTGACCAAATGCTGTCCTCTCGAATTTGACCCCACCTGAAGTAATTGGAAGTAGGTAGGCGTAGACATAACTAGTTAGGAGGATTAACTAGGTTAGCACCACTATTCTTCTATTGATTTCCTTTCTACCATTTAATTGCTTTTATATTATGCATTCGTAGTTTAATTAATTAAAACCTATTCAAACCATTTATATCCTGTGACAATTAGACTTAGTAATTATCCGACACACATAGCTCTTGGGATGACCTCGGCTTTACCATTTACTACACTACACACGACCAAGTACACTGCCCGTTAGTGCATTAGGGTAGACCATAGGTATAGCGAGACACTATAAATATTAAGACACTGTCAATTGAAAAACTGCATCGGCCGTATCTTCGTACCTAACCGAAAATCGATAGCGTGTACAGACTTTCATTCGGTTACCGACTCTATCTCCTCTTTTTCCATAAACACCTGTAATCCACGTGTCTATCATTTGCATAGCAGATTTCCATAACTTTCACCGGCACCTACTTTTGAGATCCATCATCAGCTCCATGGCGGGGTTGCTTCAATCCTCGCTTCAATTCTTGATTCGAAAACCATCGTCGCGATGCAATTACTTTACAAGCATATGGTGACAAAACTCTTTCAAGAATCTACAAGCCTATTTTGAGATCCGGTCATGGCGCGGTGATGTAAGTTAGGGTGTCGGGTTGGATTCTGTTAATAATTTTATATGGTACAACACTTAATTTTAGTTTACTTGGTGCCCTGAATCTGGAAACCCTATTTGGATAACAGTTAACTAAGGTATTTTGATATAACGTGGTTTTGTTATTGTTTTTTTGCATAATTTGCGGTATGGGTTTATGAAACTTTGTTGGTTTTTTGGAGAACAAAAGCAGGTTGCCACCAATCCTCTTACAATTCAGATTGTTATTTAGGTAAAATTGCTATATACCTTTTAGACTCCTTTTTGGTGCCATGTTAAGGTTTGTTAGGTATATATAATGTTTGGTTGTATGCTTTTTTTATTTGGAGCTGTTTTTATTTTCAATTGCATCGCACTGAAATTGGTTTTTACATGTTATCTATGCCAAATGATATAGTTCCTCATTTTCCTGTTAGCCAACCGATTTTTTTTTTCAAATATGAAAGCAAAAAGAAATTATGTTTATGATTTTGACCACCGAAGTACTACATCAGTTAGTAGTATGAGACATAATATTAATAATCATGTTAATTTAGTTGATACAAATGCCTATAGTTGTTTACCTGAAACTGTAGACAACGTCGCTGTCCACCAAAAAAAGATATCAAGAAACGAATCTCATTAGGCTTGTCGATGAAGTGCGTGAACCAGTTGGTTACAACTCTTTGTGCAAACGTATCCAAGGACCGAATACATGTGACTTTCCTACCAACTCGATTAACACAAAAAATCATTGTTATGTCACTGAGATTATGCCACCAATATTCGGACAACAACCAAAAAAAAATCTAACGACGGAATCTTAGTTGAATTTGTCAATGAAACGAGCCCACCATTTGATTACACATCTTCACACGAAACCGAAGAATCGGATACTACTAGAAAAAATGGCATAATTTTCATAACTATTAACGATGAAGTTGTTAACTACCCATTTGAAATAAGATTGTTATTTGATATGGGTATGTGATAATTTGTTAAAGTATCGTTTTCTGAGCAATACTCATTTGAAAGATGATTGATTTCGCAGTTTTAAGTTCCTGACATAATTTAAAATTTGTGTTTTTTGGGCTAATTACAGAAAAAGTCATGGAAGACAGTTTGTGGGCTAATTACAGAAACAATCATTTGAAGGTTGTAGACACACAGGATATGGATCGGCTGTAAAGCAGATCGTGTACCATCAGACGCACCAACACCGTTATGCCAACGTTAGTGATGCCCCTCTCTTTTTATAAATTTCTATAGCTTACTGGTCCAGGACGGGTTACTGACATTGCTTTTTTGATGGTAACAGCTCCGGTCGTCGTTGTGCAGCAGAGTAAGTAGGAACGAAGGAATATTTGTACTGTGGTGGTGCGGGGTTGTGTTTTGCAGAATGTTGCACCCTGGCCCATTACTAGCCTGAGGTATGGAAGACGTGAACCTTGAGCGAATTTTAGACTACAATGACTGCAATGTTACTACAAATAAATACTGACAACCACTTTTAAAGGCAATACATTCTTTTAGTATGTTTATTAAGATAGTAGAGAAAGTGTACTAAATTTTTTTTGGGTCACTTGCAAATGAAATGTGAAGAAGAAGGATCAGCTTCTAAAAGTACTGGAGTATCTAACATTAGTCAATTCCACAATCATGAAAATTGGTTCGGCTGGTGCACATGGAGTACTTTGATATGGTATTAAAAAAACAGCATGGTGAGCATCTTTCAATCCTATACACAATTTATATGTCAATATATATTTTCCAAGATAATTGGGTCTCATTAGAAATGCAATAGGTATTGACTATGTATTTTCATATGATATGTAGGGAAACGTTACTACAAATAAATACTGACAACCACTTTTAAAGGCAATACATTCTTTTAGTATGTTTATTAAGATAGTAGAAAAAGCGTACTAATTTTTTTTGGGTCACTTGCAAATAGAGTGTGTGAAGAAGAAGGATCAGCTTCTAAAAGTACTGGAGTATCTAACATTAGTCAATTCCACAATCGTGAAAATTGGTTCGGCTGGTGCACATGGAGTACTTTGATATGGTATTAAAAAAACAGCATGGTGAGCATCTTTCAATCCTATACACAATTTATATGTCAATATATATTTTCCAAGATAATTGGGTCTCATTAGAAATGCAATAGGTATTGACTATGTATTTTTATATGATGGGAAACCCCGAGGAGGTCCCGGATTTGCGTATGTTTTCTTATGAGGTGAGTTTCAAGAATTATGAAAGTAATGAATGTCGTTCGTCTCATTTTCTTAGGTACTGGGTCCAACTTGCTAGATTTTTCATCTTTTGCTACCACATGAATGTTGCATTTGTATCGTAATAATGGTGGTGTGACCGACCCTTGGGAAAATTTGAATGTTTGGTTACTTATATATTTTGCCAAACTTAGATAGCAGATACAAACAATAGCTTTGAAAACTGTACAATATCATTTCTATGCAACATGTGTTTATGTACTAAAAACATGTCATTTGAATGCATCCAAAGCTACCTCTTTTCATTTCTTATTGTTTACACATTGTAGGGAAATTGCATTATATCATTGTAATTTGTTACATGTGTATTAGGTGACAAGATATCAAATATATATGATATGATAGTTGTTCAATGTGACCATAATTTCGTGTTACAAAACCAATAATTACATCCATGCTACACTCCAACACAACCAGCTTAACTCAAAAGCTTAATAGTTGTGACTTTGATTGTTGTAGATCACATTAATAATTGCTTCGTTTGGTTGTAACTCATACCTACATTAAAGTTGGTCAGGCAAAAGATATGTTAGAACATCAACAGTGTCTCTTGGCAAACTACATTAAAATTAGTGAAGGTATATATGCATTCTCTGATGCATATTGATGAGTGTCTAAATACTCATCATTTTTGTACCATCTAGACTGCAAAAACATCTGAAAACACTCAGAAATGCATCAAAATGATGAAAATATCACAAATAAGTGTTTTATGTGTTTTAAATACAAAAATATCAAAATCGGATGAAAACATATCAAGTTTGCATAATTGGCGCTTTTAGTCCCCAGTTTCAAAAGTTGTCAAATTTAGTTCCTGGTAAATCAAAATAAAGAAAAATGTTATTTAAAGTCCCTAGGGATTCTTGAGTTGTAAAAATTGGTCATTGAAATTTAAAATTGCAAAATTACAACTTTGGTCCCTCAAGTTTAAAAAGTGTCAAAAATAGTCCTTGGATTTTTAAAAAATGGAAAATAATTAAAATTAGTCCTTGTACTATTCATATTTGGCAGGAATGGTCCTTGTAATAACTTTGGATTGTTGGCAGGTTCAGCCCCTCAAAAACGTAAAATTACAAGATTAGTCCTTGTATTAAACAAACAAAATTGGACCTCTTTGTGTATTTTGAGCCCAATAAAACAAAAGACCCACCGCCAATTAACCTGTGAACCCCCCCATTTTGACCCCCCCTTCATATTAATATCAAAAGTCAAAAGAAGTCAAACCCGCCCAAAAACCACACTGTTCATCTCCTTCTTCCTGCTTTGTTATACTCAAAACCGGTGGTTTTCTTCCACCTTATCACCCCAACCGTTGTCTAAAACACTCATCACCATCCTTTCCACCTCACATCTCATTCCCACAACCAATAAATGCTTCCCCACCATAAAACTTCTCTGTTACACTCACAACCCCCTGTTTTGCTTCCACATCACCCAAATCTATTAAAACTTCACCTTTTGTGTCCCCTATACCTCCACAATATACCAAAGTTCTTTAATTGCTCTAAAACTGTCTCAAGCAACCGTGTGCACTTTTGGCTTCAAATTTCATTTAAATGGTTGAGATGCGTTTGACTGAATCAATGGCCAAGATTGTTGATGGGAAATGATCAGAAGCATGTGGAGAGTCCAAAAGTCTATAAAGAAAGCGAAGAAGCGAGAGAGAAGATATCTAGAATAATTGTAATTTAGCTTATGTCGTTTTAATTAAATTTCAAATTCCAGTGTATGTTTAAGCTTTTAAGCTCATATTTCAAGTTACTAGTGTGTAAAAAACTTTTGTTAACATCAATTTCGTTTAAGTTCAATATTCAGGTTTATGCAATTTTCTAGTTCAAATTCTCAAAATCACAATGTTATTGTTAGTTGTTATCAAGGACTGATAAGCCCACATAAGCTCCTAGATAGCTTATTTAAGCTATTAGAAACTCTTAAAATTCAGTTTAGAAGCAAAAAGCAAAAATTCATAAAAATCAAGAAAAATTAGTTAAAAAAAAAAAAAGCAATGAAGATGGTGATCAAAGCTGGAGCAGGGTTAATAAAGGATTGCCCTTGGGTTTAGAGCTTCTTGGGAAGCTATAGGTGTGATCTCAGTCCTTGGTTCTCACTTTTCACTTGAATTCTAATTTGTAAGCAATTTTCTAAAAATTTGCATTTCATAGTTTATCTGTTTAAATCTTGTTAATTTTAGTTTAATCTAGTCTCATTATGGTTAATACAAGATAATCTCTAGATTTCTTGGTTTGAAAAGCTAGTTTAGTACCTAAATCTTCTTAACAGTTTTATAAAGGCTTTTTGTTTTTACTTGGTTTAAGCTGTGATAGAGGTGTTCATGTCGTTGTTTTTGTTTGTTGTTTGTTACATTTGGTCTAATCAGCTCATATAAACAAGAAAAACCAGTCTTTGTTATTGTAAAAGTCAAAATACCTTTTGATCACATCTTGTGTACTAATGTTGGATTTTATGATCCATGATCTTGTTTTTGTGTTAATAAGTTGTCATTGTTGATCAAATCAGTCTTAATCCACCTTAATACAACATAATCAGTGATTGAGATCAATCCAAAGTTCATCTTAGTCAACCTTTAGTGTAATCTTAAAAAGTCAAACTTTTCAATATAGTTGTTTTTGAATAAAATGGATAATTTTATATAGGACATAATATTAAGATTTAGGATAAAAGCTTTTGGGATATTAAAGTTTAGCTGCTTAACTAAATTAGAAAAATATTAGTTCACTTTTAATCAGCTTATAAAGTGCTTATTACTTAGCTTCTTTTAGTCTCTAGTCGAAAATCATGCCCTGTGCATCAGTTTTACAAGCTTATTCTCAAGCTCTCAGAGAGCTTATTATTTAGCTTTAGCTTGTGCACCTTGATTTTTTTAGAAGCTCACCTAGTCATTTTATAGTTCCAAGCTTAATTTTCAAATTCCTAGCTTATTTGATAGGCCTGCAAGTGATTTTGATTTTGTCCCAATTGATTCAAGGTATACACGAGTCATAACTCGATGGTTTTCAGGTTTTTCATAAGCTCCCATAAGCTCACCATGAATCCCTTTGTGAAAGCTTTAGCTTTTGGATAGCTTATCTGGTTAACTTGTTAGTCCCAGTCTTTATTTTCATTTTCTAGCTTATCTAAGTGCTTAAATTTTAGCTTAAAAGTACCTAGTAAAAACAAAAAAGTGTCTGTATGCTTAAGCTAGTGCTTATTTTGGCTTATTAGATGCTTATTTCTTAGTTATTTAGCTTTTTCAGTTGTCAAATTAGCATATTACAAGTTTCTCAGCTTATTTCTAGTTTATCTTGTGCTTATTCACTAGCTTCTTAGCTTAATACTTGTGCTTATTTCATATTCTAGTCCACTGTTGAGATAAATAAGCTCAAACTGAGCTTATTAGTGATTTTCATAAAAAGTTATAGTTTTGAAAATTGCTTATTATCATTAGCTTAATAAGTTTGTAAAAGAAAAATCATTACCAACTGCCCTTGGGTCTTTGACTGGTTATGGTTTGCAATATTTAATATATACCTCTTGTTTTCCATTTTAGCTTATTCGTATTATTTAGCTTATTTCCAGCTTATTCAAATAAGCTCTTACAACTTTTGTATTTTTCTTAGCTTTGTATTAGTATAAAGTATTTTACAAAAAGTTTCAGATTTTTGAATAGTTTAGTATTTTTAATCATGTATTTAGTCTAAAATAGTATTTAATTCATAATAAAAAATATAAAAGTCAAAAAAATATAATTCTTGTTTTTAAAATTTTCTTTTGTCATATAGGAAGTAAGAAAATTGTTTTTACACTCGTAGGACTTTTATTTCACAAATTTTACGTTTTTCCTCACAAGCTCAGCGTAATTTTTTTATACATAGCATAGCTTTTCATTTTAAGTCCGCGTTTTTAGATAATTTTGGTTTACGTTTTAATTAAAATAGTTTATTTAAGTTATTTTGTTTTATAAATCAAGAAAAACATCATTGTAAAAATAGTGATAGCGTTTATTTAATATATTTTAGCTTTTTAATTTTCTTTAATTTGCATTTAAGCCCTTGTAATTTACAAACTTTCTCTTTAGGTGTAATTATCATTCACAAATCCTTATCGACCACTATCCTTAGTGATTATTCGACATCTGAAAGTGTTAAACACCATTAATCATCCGTGGGACTTAACGACCTGTGGAAACACTATACTCTCGGATCTTAATTGCATTGGTTTCGAAGTTGTTTTGAAGGTTATTACGGTTGACCATTCACAAGTGGTTAGCTTGTGTGATAAAACCCGACCGTTTGGGCGAATCAAATTTACGCCGGCCGCCGATCGAACTCCGGTCACCCGCGTGGCGGAATACTTACCACTATACTACAACCACCCCCTGTCGTAATGGCAGAAGACAAGCCGATGAATGAGCTTCTCCAAGCACCCATCGAGGGTTACGGAGATGCCATTATTGTCCCGACCATCGCGTGATACCTTTGAGCTCAAAACCGGGTTGCTTAATCTAGTAACCCAGAGCCAATTCTATGGTTTTGAGCGGGATGATCCTCATGCACATATTAGATGGTTTAACAAGATTGCATCTACCATCAAATACAAGAATGTCCCACATGAAGCAATTAAGCTTCTTCGCTCCATTTTCTCTAGAGGGACAAGCCCGGAATTGGCTTGAGAAACAACCCCCTCGTTCCATTGGGACATGGGAAGATCTAGTCACCAAGTTTGTTAACGAATTCTATCCTCCATCCCGAACTACAAGTCTTAAGAATGAGATAATGAAATTTTCTCAAAGATTTGATGAATCATTCGTGGAGGCATGGGATCGTTACAAGAGTTGCTCAAAGTGTCCGCATCATGGTTTTACCGAAGTTAATGCAAATGGATACTTTCTACAATGGTGCGAACGGACTAACCAAGACTCTTTAAATGCCTCGCGGAGGTAATTTCTGAGCAAGACCACAAAAGAAGCCTTGTAAATAATTGAAAACAAGTCCCAGTCCTTTCCAAACAAAGACATATCAATCTCAGCTTCTAATGGGACCTTCTACTATCTCCAAGTGAGTACATCTAGCACCGATGCTAAGATTGACAAACTCACGGATATTGTTCAAGCTTTGGTTCTTGCTAACCAAAAGAAAGTCACTTTCACACAGACACCATCACATGGTGAAGTGAAGAAAGTCGGGGTCTGTGTTACTTGTGGTGGCCCTCATGCATACTACAACTGATCGCCACCGATGGTAGTCCATTTGAAGCCAATGCTATAGCCGGTACTTCAAATCAGGGAGGTAATCAATACCGTCCTCAAAATGAACCAAACTACCGCTAACACTTATCGGGGACCACCCGATTTTAGCGAATCTAACATGCAAAACCGAATCGAGAACCAACCTAGAATGAAGCAAGGTTATCAAAACCAAGGTAATTTCTATCCCAGACCAAATCAAGGTTTCCAACATCAAGGAAACCTTAATCAAAACAATTTCAATCGAGGGAATCAATTTCATGGGAATGTGAATCCTAATCAAGGAAATTTTCAAAATCAAGGCCCTAATCCAAACATTAGAGGCCAGAATTTTCCTAATCAAACTCAAGCCATTGTTCCAACCGACCATCATCGATGAGTTATTGAAACAATTCATGAAATCCCAAGATGAAATGAACAGGTTGTTGGTTAGTCGGATTGCTGATCTTAAGAAGTCTTTAAATGATCAACCCTCGAGCTCGGAAAACTCGAGCAACACGATCGCTAACCCGAGGGGCGATGCAAAGGCGATCACAACCTGAAGTGGTGTTTCATACAATGGACCCGCTATTCCTACTACCTCTTCTTCTTCTTCTTCTCTCCCGAAGGTAGTGGAAAGCTGAACCCGAGGCTACAAGGAGGACAAGGAACTTCCCACTAATAACGGAGGTGCCAACGATGTCCAACCTCAAGTTGTCCAGAAACCCAAATCCAATCCAGGAGTTGTTTTTGAACCTCTAGTAGCTCCCGTTGAAAACCCCAAATCCAAATCTTCTAATCCTTACCCATCACGTTTGAATGAGCAAAGCTCCGTGAAAAATCGATCATCAAATGGACAAATTTTATCAAATTTTCCAAGAACTACATTTTGACATAAGCTTTGCGGATGCTATCATCCGATGCCCAAATTTGCATCAACTCTCAAACACATGTTAAGCAACAAGGAAAAGCTGTTTGAAAGTGGCAAAACTCCTCTAACGAGAACTCGCTCTGCAGCTTATCTTGAAGAATCTTCCCGAAAAGCTTGGAGATCCTGGAAAATTTCTCTTACCTTGTGTATTTCCGGGGATGGTTGAATGCTTTGCCTTAGCCGATCTTGGTGCAAGCATTAACCGATGCCTCATTCAAGATGGAAGAAACTTTCTCTTCCGACCTTATTCCTACATGCATGACTCTCGAGCTTGCGATCGTACAATATCCCAGCCCACTTAGGCATTGCCGAGGACGTTTTTGAAAGTAGGAAAGTTCCATTTTCCACTGACTTTGTAGTTGTTGATTTCGATCGATTCACGGGTTCCTCTCATTGTTGGGCGAGGATTCCGAGAGCGGTCGTGCTCTCATTGATGTATTTGAGCAAGAAATCACATTACGTGTAGGTAATGAAGCTGTCACATTTAACCTTGATCAAACTTCGAGGTACTCGCGAAACTATGATTCCGAAGTCGGTTAACCGAATTGATATCATTGATGTTGCTACTGAAGAGTACTCTCAAGAAGTTCTTGGTTATGATCATAATTCTTTGAGTGATAATATCCCTCATTCATCTCAACCCATCATTGCCAATTCTACTCCTTCTCTCACTCCTTTTGAGGAAAGTGACTTCATCTTGGAAGAGATTGAAGCATACTTGTCTAGTGATTCTGTTCCATGGGAAATTGATCACGCTCCCATCGACATCGAGGGGACATACTTCTCATTGAGAAGTTGCTTAATGATGATCCATCATCACTCCCTCCCGTCGAGCTTCATAACAAGGAAGTCAAGTCGGTTGAGAAAATCAAGAATTTCCTGAGGTTGAACTTAAGGACCTACCACCTCATCTCGAGTATGCATTTCTTGAGGGTGATGATAAATTACCGTCCATTATTGCTCGAGATTTGAGTAAAGATGAAAAAGATGCTCTCATAAAGGTCTTGAAGTCACACAAGCAAGCAATTGCTTGGAAACTCTCGATATTAAGGGTATCAACCACGAAGTTTTGTACTCACAAAATCTTGATGGAGGATGACTTCAAACCAGCAGTTCAACATCGAGAAGAGTAAATCCAAAATCCATGATGTTATCAAACAGGAGGTTATCAAACTTCTTGATGCAGGATTGATTTACCCGATCTCGAATAGTCCTTGGGTTAGTCCAATTCATTGTGTTCCTAAAAAGGGTGGCATAACTGTTGTCACAAATGAAGATAACGAAGTTAATTCCAACTTTGGTAACGGATGGCGTGTGTGTACTGACTATCGTAAGTTGAATGACGCCACCCGTAAAGACCATTTTCCTCTACCCTTCATGGACCAAATGCTTGAGAGATTAGCGGGGAACGAATACTATTGTTTCCTTGATGGTTTCTCGGGTTATTTTCAGATCCCCATTGATCCACAGGATCAAGAAAAGACCACATTCACCTGCCCATACGGAACTTTTGCCTACAAACGTATGCCTTTTGGCCTATGTAATGCTCCTGGCATGTTCCAACGATGTATGATGGCCATTTTTCACGACATGATCGGGGAAACAATGGAGGTGTTTATGGATGACTTCTCGGTCATTGGGGACTCGTTTCAAACATGTCTCTCCCATTTAGAAAAAATGCTCAAACGGTGTGAACACACCAATCTTTGTCTAAATTGGGAGAAGAGTCACTTTATGGTCAAAGAAGGCATAGTCCTTGGCCATAAGATTTCAAAAAATGGGATTGAGGTAGATAGAGCAAAAATCGATGTTATTGCTAAATTACCTCATCCTACTACCGTCAAAGGTATTAGGAGTTTTTTAGGTCATGCCGGTTTTTATCGCAGATTCATACAAGATTTTTCTAAAATCGCCCGGCCTATGACTCATCTTCTTGAAAAAGATGCTCCTTTTACCTTCTCACCCGAGTGCATCAAAGCTTTTGAAACATTAAAGAAAAGCTTCAAGCACCCATTCTCGTTGCTCCCGACTAGGATTTACCTTTTGAGCTCATGTGCGATGCAAGTGATTTTGCTATCGGTCCTAGGGCAACGTAGATCTAAGCATTTTCACCTATCCACTACGCAAGTAAGACTATGATCTAAGCTCAAACCCATTACACCACCACGTAAAAAGAGCTATTAGGCGTGGTGTATGCATTTGAAGTTTCGCCATACTTAATCTTGACCAGATGCGTGGTGTATACGGATCATTCGGCTCTCAAATATCTCTTTGCAAAACAAGATGCAAAGCCGAGATTGCTCCGTTGGGTTCTCCTCCTCAAAGAATTTGATATCATTATACGTTGATAAAAAGGAGCCGAGAACACAGGCTGCGATCATCTGTCTCGTCTAGAAAACCCTCACCAAGATGTTTTGAGAAAAAGGAAATAAATGAAACATTTCCTCTCGAGACACTCAATGCGGTTTCTTTTCGTGGAACTTCTACCACCCCATGGTTTGCTTGACTTCAAATTACCATGCGGGTAACTTCATAGTGAAAGGAATGTCGAACCAACAGAAGAACAAATTCTTCAAGGATGTTAAACATTATCGACGACCCTACTTATTCAAAATGCGTGCGGATCAAGTCATCCGCCGGTGTGTTTATGGACAAGAAGCTATGGACATTCTCAAAGCTTGCCATGCTGGACCCACCGGGGCCATCATAGTCCAAACTACACCGCCAAAAAGGTGTTTGATTCCGGTTTTTATTGGCCCACAATTTACAAGGATGCCCACGCAATTTGTCAAAGCTCGTGACGCTTGTCAACGTCATGGAAATATCTCTAAAAGAAATGAAATGCCGCAAAACGCCATTCAAGTATGTGAGATCTTTGACATCTGGGGCATTGACTTTATGGGGCCATTTCCATCATCTCGAGGCAAAAAATACATACTCGTGGCTGTTGACTATTTGTCAAAATGGGTTGAAGCGAAAGCTTTACCTACCAATGATGCCCGAGTTGTTGTGAAAATTTTAAAATCTCTTTTTGCTAGGTTTGGAACTCCGCGAGCTATAATTAGTGATCGTGGTACACATTTCTGCAATGATCAATTTGATCGTGTCATGCAAAAGTATGGTGTTACCCACCGTCTTCTATCGCATACCACCCCAAACAAGTGGGCAAGTGGAAGTCTCCAACCGTGGTATTAAAAGAATTTTAGAAAGGACAATAGGCGAAAATCGTGCATCCTGGTCGGATAAACTGGATGACGCACTCGGGCCTTCCGTGCGGCTTATAAAACACCAATCGGGTGTACTCCATACAAGCTAGTGTACGGAAAGGCATGTCATCTTCCGATTGAGCTTGAGCACAAAGCATCGGGCCTTGAAACATGCCAACTTCGATATTGACGGTGGTGATCACGAAAAGTTCAAATGAATGAGCTAAATGAACTTCGTGATCAAGCATACGAGAACTCTTTGATCTACAAAAAAAAGACAAAGAAGATTCATGACTCCAAAATCAAGAACCGCGTTTTCAACGTTGGTGATCGAGTCCTTCTTTTCAATTCAAGATTGAAGATATTCTCGGGGAAGCTTAAGTCCCGTTGGTCTGGTCCATTTACTATTGCTAAGGTTTATCCTTATGGAACTATTGAGTTATCTCAACTCGATGGTCCAAATTTTAAAGTGAATGGTCATCGATTGAAGCATTATTTTGGAGAGGACATTCCACCGTGATTGTCCCATCTACAAACTTTCCCATGAACCAATGAATGCGGGATCGAGTCAAGCTAGCGACTTCGGGAATAAAAACAGAGCACACTATATGGGTTTTCACCCATATTTCTGATTTCTGTCTACTTTCTACCACCCTAGTGTGGGAGTTGCCCCCGTTGTATATAAAATCTTGTCAAAAAAAAAAAAAAATGTGTATATATCAAAATAAAAATAATGGCGTAATATTTCCCTTTTATGTTCTATGTTTCGGCATAACCGACGGTACTTTGAATATTGAGGGCAATATTCATTTCTAGTGTGGGGAATTCTAATTTTATCATGTAATTATACCACCCAATTCCCCGTTTTGGCCAAATTTTTTTTTAGTAAGTGTTTTTCACTTACTCGACAAATGGTAATCAGTCCGCCATGTCTAACCCACATAAGGATTGGCTAATCGAGGAGCAAACGGCTCTTGGTAAAGATATCTCAAATCCGTTTATGGCTTGCAATTTGCCTAAAATTGTATGGTGTTCAACTCACCATATCTTTAATTAGTGAAAAGTTGGCTAGCCCGCAAGTTTATGGCTTGTGGTAAAGGCGTTGAAAAGCCATAATTGGTAATCGACTCACCAAAGATAATATTGATAATTTATCTAAGAGTTGGCTAGTCCGTATAGCAAGCGGCTTCGGTAAAGACAAATCAAATCAGTTGAAAGCTTATGATTTGCTCAAAATCATTTGGTTATCATTGTACCAAGGTTCTTACTTGAACTAAAACAATTGGCTACTCTAGAAGTAATGGCTTTTGGTAAAGAGATGAAATCCATTAAGTTTTCTTAAAAGATTGCTAGGGACTAGCAATATCTTAGTGTGGGGGATTGATGAGTGTCTAAATACTCATCATTTTTGTACCATCTAGACTGCAAAAACATCTGAAAACACTCAGAAATGCATCAAAATGATGAAAATATCACAAATAAGTGTTTTATGTGTTTTAAATACAAAAATATCAAAATCAGATGAAAAACATATCAAGTTTGCATAATTGGCAGTTTTAGTCTCCCAAGTTTCAAAAGTTGTCAAATTTAGTCCCTGGTAAATCAAAATAAAGAAAAATGTTATTTAAAGTCCCTAGGGATTCTTGAGTTGTAAAAATTGGTCCTTGAAATTTAAAATTGCAAAATTACAACTTTGGTCCCTCAAGTTTAAAAAGTGTCAAAAATAGTCCTTGGATTTTTTAAAAATGGAAAATAATTAAAATTAGTCCTTGTACTATTAATATTTGGCAGGAATGGTCCTTGTAATAACTTTGGATTGTTGGCAGGTTCAGCCCCTCAAAAACAGAAAATTACAAGATTAGTCCTTGTATTAAACAAACCAAATTGGACCTCTTTGTGTATTTTGAGCCCAACCAAAACAAAAGACCCACCAATTAACCCTGAACCCCCATTTTGACCCCCTTCATATTAATATCAAAAGTCAAAAGAAGTCAAACCCGCCAAACCGGTCTACTTGTTCATCTCCTTCTTCCTGCTTTTGTTAAACCAAAACCAGGGTGGTTTTCTTCCACCTTATCACCCCACTGTCTAAAAACACTCATCACCATCCTTTCCACCTCACATCTCACCGACAACCAATAAATGCTTCCCCACCATAAAACTTCTCTTGTTACACTCACAACCCCTGTTTTTGCTTCCACATCACCCAAATCCATTAAAACTTCACCTTTTGTGTCCCCTATACCTCCACAATATACCAAAGTTCTTTAATTGCTCTAAAACTGTCTCAAGCAACCGTGTGCACTTTTGGCACCAAATTTCATTTAAATGGTTGAGATGCGTTTGACTAAATCAATGGCCAAGATTGTTGATGGGAAATGATCAGAAGCATGTGGAGAGTCCAAAAGTCTATAAAAGAAAGCGAAGAAGCGGAGGAGAAGATATCTAGAATAATTGTAATTTAGCTTATGTTGTTTTAATTAAATTTCAAATTCCAGTGTATGTTTAAGCTTTTAAGCTCTGTATTTCAAGTTACTAGTGTGTAATAAAACTTTTGTTAACATCAATTTCAGTTTTAAGTTCAATATTCAGTTTATGCAATTTTCCTAGTTCAAATTCTCAAAATCTGTCAATGTTATTGTTAGTTGTTATCAAGGACTGATAAGCCCACATAAGCTCCTAGATAGCTTATTTAAGCTATTAGAAACTCTTAAAATTCAGTTTAGAAGCAAAAAGCAAAAATTCATAAAATCAAGAAAATTAGTTAAAAAAAGCAATGAAGATGGTGATCAAAGCTAGAGCAGGGTTAATAAAGGATTGCCCTTGGGTTTAGAGCTTCTTGGGAAGCTATAGGGTGTGATCTCAGTCCTTGGTTCTCACTTTTCACTTGAATTCCAATTTGTAAGCAATTTTCTAAAAATTTGCATTTCATAGTTTATCTGTTTAAATCTTGTTAATTTATAATCTAGTCTCATTATGGTTAATACAAGATAATCTCTAGATTTCTTGGTTTGAAAAGCTAGTTTAGTACCTAAATCTTCTTAACAGTTTTATAAAGGCTTGTTTGTTTTTATTGGTTTAACTGTGATAGAGGGTGTTCATGTCGTTGTTTTTGTTTGTTGTTTGTTACATTTGGTCTAATCAGCTCATATAAACAAGAAAAACCAGTCTTTGTTATTGTAAAAGTCAAAATACCTTTTGATCACATCTTGTGTACTAACTGTTGGATTTTAATGATCCATGATCTTGTTTTTGTGTTAATAAGTTGTCATTGTTGATCAAATCAGTCTTAATCCACCTTAATACAACATAATCAGTGATTGAGATCAATCCAAAGTTCATCTTAGTCAACCTTTAGTGTAATCTTAAAAAGTCAAACTTTTTAATATAGTCGTTTTTGAATAAAATGGATAATTTTATATAGGACATAATATTAAGATTTAGGATAAAAGCTTTTGGGATATTAAAGTTTAGCTGCTTAACTAAATTAGAAAAATATTAGTTCACTTTTAATCAGCTTATAAAGTGCTTATTACTTAGCTTCTTTTTAGTCCTAGTCTGAAAATCATGCCCTGTGCATCGGTTTACAAGCTTATTCTCAAGCTCTCAGAGAGCTTATTATTTAGCTTTAGCTTGTGCACCTTGATTTTTTGAGAAGCTCACCTAGTCATTTTATAGTTCCAAGCTTAATTTTCAAATTCCTAGCTTATTTGATAGGCCTGCAAGTGATTTTGATTTTGTCCCAATTGACGATACACCGAGTCATAACTCGATGGTTTTCTAGTTTTTTCATAAGCTCCCCATAAGCTCACCAGTGAATCCCACTGTGAAAGCTTTAGCTTTTTGGATAGCTTATCTGGTTAACTTGTTAGTCCAGTCTTTTATTTTCATTTTCTAGCTTATCTAAGTGCTTAAATTTTAGCTTAAAAGTACCTAGTAAAACAAAAGTGTCTGTGTAAAGTTAAGCTAGTGCTTATTTTGGCTTATTCAAGCTTATTTCTTAGTTATTTAGCTTTTTCGTTGTCAAATTAGCTTATTACAAGTTTCTCGAGCTTATTTCAGTTTATCTTGTGCTTATTCACTAGCTTCTTAGCTTTTTAGCTTAATACTTGTGCTTATTTCATATTCTAGTCCATCGTTGAGATAAATAAGCTTATACTGAGCTTATTAGTGATTTTCATAAAAAGTTATAGTTTTGAAAATTGCTTATTATCATTAGCTTAATAAGTTTGTAAAGGAAAAATCAAAAAAATAAAAAGTTTGCAAAAGCCATTGTGGGATTCAACACTGCCACCCACCACACACACACCATACCAATCGCCTTGGTCTTTGACTGGTTATGGTTTGCAGTATTTAATATATACCTCTTGTTTTCCATTTTAGCTTATTCATATTTAGCTTATTTCCAGTTTATTCAAATAAGCTCTTACAACTTTTGTATTTTTCTTAGCTTTGTATTAGTATAAAGTATTTACAAAAAAGTTTTAGATTTTTCTGAATAGTTTTAGTATTTTTAATCATTTATTTAGTCTAAAATAGTATTTAATTCATAATAAAAAATATAAAAGTCAAAAAATATAATTCTTTTTTCTAAAATTTTCTTTTGTCATTTAGTAAGTAAGAAAATTGTTTTTACACTCGTAGGACTTTTATTTCACAAATTTTACGTTTTTCCTTATGCGACTTAATTTTATACATAACGCACGCTTTCATTTTAAGTCACGTTTTTAGATAATTTAAGTTTACGTTTTAATTAAAATAGTTTATTTAAGTTATTTTGTTTTATAAATCAAGAAAAACATCATTGTAAAAATAGTGATAGCATTTATTTAATATATTTTAGCTTTTTAATTTTTTTTAATTTGCATTTAAGCCCTTGTAATTTACAAACTTTCTCTTTAGGTGTAATTATCATTCACAAATCCTCTTGATCACTATCCTTAGTGATTATTCGACGTCTGAAGTGTTAAACACCATTAATCCTCCGTGGGACTTAACGGACTGTGGAAACACTATACTCTCATCTTAATTGCATTGGTTTTCGAAATGTTTAGGTTATTACGGTTGACCATTCACAAGTGGTTAGCTTGTGTGATAAAACCTGACCGTTTGGAGCGAATCACATATGCCGTTTTTATTCATTGAAATGTACTAACCTAATGCTTAAAATGAATCCAGGTTCATACTGAGGTAAAGGTGTAGTTGCGATACTCCGTTGGATCAAGCTATAGCGCAAAAAAACGCAGACAGATGGGTAATTTTGATCAAGAATACCTTTATCTACGTCTATAAATGTGACAAAGGGTGTTTGGACATGCAGTTAAAATTAATTATTCTGACCTGAAACTATTGATTTGGATTTTTATATGATTTATCGTATATTAATTTTGCACTCATCTTACGTTTATTTGAGATACCAATTTAGAGGTCAGGTATGTGATGCATCCTATAGCTACTGAGTGTCTACAGAGTTCTTCCTCTTTTATTTCAACTAATTTGAGTTTCGTTTTCTCAGTTTTGCAGGACATATGATAAAAGGGTAACAAAGAACTATCCATGTTCACTCGCGTATTTATGGTGTCGGATCACTTATAAACTTTCTTATGCATCCTTTACCGAAACCCGTATCTTCGAAGAGCAACTATATGAGATTCGTGGTTGCAGCAATCACAATTTCTTGCTATCGGAAACTGATTTCATACGGTGCTCTAAACTGTGGTAATAAATATGTTCATAAACTGTGGTCGCATGCCATGTATAAGATGCGATCATACTCGCTGATTTTGCATTTTCTTGGTTTGCAGCCGTGGCAGGTTTGGAATCCCTTTTATCTGGTGCTATGTTACATATGTTTGGATGATGGTCGTATTGATTATGAAAGGCTTTGATACTGTCTTGGCGGGGTAACCGGGTATGGCCTAGCGGTTTGCAGCCTAGAATGGTGTTTTTCACTATTCTGGCGAGGTAACTGGGTTATACCTTTTGGTTGCAGCCAACAATGGTTTTTTTTCCTGTGTTGCATACGCAGCGGCCTGTCTCATCTGTCATTATATATTCATTCATTTGGTGAGGACCCTATGGAATTGTGCCTGCTAACTTATGGAAACGTGCCCGGATGTTTAAAAATATGTAGCGGCCCGGGTTTTTTTTCCTTGATACGTGGCCTTTGTTAACCTGACCGCCTCTTTCTAATCAGTTGCACCGTCTTTGGATATTGATCTTTCTGCCATCGCTCTCGAAGCTCTGTTTCCTCCGCGATTTCCATGGTAGTGTGTTGTGCTTACGCGTTTTTGAACGCCGTTTATGATGTAGATAAATAAGGGGGCATCAGTGCTTTCGGTTGGGCTGAGAGGATGCTATAACGACTCAACAATACAAAGTTGGGTATCCCAGTTGGGCTGACGGGAAAATAGAGAGCCCTGCATGACACACATATGCACCGTTTTATATCCTAAAATGAATACATTACAAAAGGTTATGATGACTTTATGGTGGCAAGGGGATTAAAGCTGAGATGGTCCATATCTTGGTGTGGCAGGTTACTATACTTGCAGCCATGGTGGGCGTATCCTCTTTTTTCGATCCTTTGTGAATCGGAGCCTCATTATACATATACTAATTTTTGGATACTAAATGGTGCCATTCCCTGTCGTTTAGGGCATATTAATGCTTTTTCACCAATTTCAATTGCAATGTCCATCTCGCTTTCACGGCCCATCACCCCTCACAATATATGTGGCTTTCATCTTGATCAACAGATGTCGTTTAAGGCTAATTATTATCTCCTCAGCCCAAGTGTTGTACCCTGTCAAAGCCCTTTGATGCTTATACGGGCATGATTCAAAACCATGTGTATGCTTTCAAGGTTTGATTTCCTTCACTTCCGTTAATTTGTATATATCAATGACTGTCTTATCTTTTTTACTTACGTATTGATTTGGATTTTTATATGATTTATCGTATATTATTTTTACACTCATCTTACGTTTATTTGAGATACCAATTTAGAAGTCAGGTATGTGTTACATCTTATAGCTTTGGAGTGTGTAGAGAGTTCTTCCTCTTTTATTTCGACTAATTTGAGTTTCGGTTTCTCAGTTTTGCAGGGCATATGGATAGAAGGGTAACAAAGAACTATCCATGTTCACTCGCGTATCTATTGTGTGGGATCGCTTATAAATTTTCTTATGCATCCTTTACCGAAACCCGTATCTTCGCGGGGTAGCCATACGAGGGTCGTGGTTGCAGCAATCACAGTTCCCTGGTATCGGAAAGTGATTTCATACGGTGGTCTAAACTGTGCTAATAAATATGTTCATAAATTGTGGTATACATAAAATCATTTGGCGAAGACCTATGGAAATGTGCCTCCCAAACTTATGGAAATGTGCCCGGCTTCATAAATTATTCTGTAGCGGGCAGGGTTTTTTGTTTGGGCCGTATCTCCTACAGCTATCGGTTCATTTGGGCCCATTCATGATCCAGTATGGAGTTGGTATAACTCAAAGTATTCTCCTGCTTCCAGAAGCAAGTCGCTACTCCTTCTACCAAACTGACACATGTACGGTCTACGGTTGCGACCAAGTATGGTGTTTCTCACTATTTTGGCAAGGTAACCGGGTTATACCTTTTGTTGTAGCCACATCCCAACTTAGGAAACGCGCTTGATGATAAAATATTGTGGCGGGTCGGGTTTTTTTCGTGTGGGTCGTTTTTTGCCGCTTACATCTATTTAGGCAATGTGAAGATCCATTGTAGTTGGTATAAAGGTATGTAGTTGGTATCAACGTATGCACGATTATAGCATATAAGAAAGGCGATGATGACAATATCCGATAGTATCTTGGCATGGCGGTAGCCACACCGAGGGTCCGATGGTACCATTCCGGATTTGGTACTTTAACCCTGACGATAAGTCTGGAGCCTTTTGTATGATAAATGGATGACGTTATGATATGTTTCGCTGAATATTAAGTTATCCTTTTCTAGATATTAGTTACAAAAGTAGTTGCTAATCACGATGACGCATTTAGAAGTTGCTAATGAAAAAAAATTATACCTTTTGATAATGGTGTTTGTCGCAAGATTTTATGGTCGGTAACCGGTTATGCCTTTTGACAATAGCCGACCATGTTTTAAGCCCTATGGAAATGTGCCCCAAAACTTATGGAAATGTGCCCCGATACTCAAAAAATTATATCTAGCATGCCAGTTTTTTTCTGGGACCGTATCTCCACAAACGCATCAAGTTGAGAGAGAGACTAAAGCGACCCACCTGAGGGGCTGAAATGTGTGCGAATTAGGGATCGAATAGGGCTCATGCAGGCGCATTTAGGTTTAGCAAGTGGGTTTGAGGTGAAAAAATGGGGGCTGGAATAGGTATAGTTTACTTGCAAGGTACATGTTTCGTACCTTTATAATCAACTGCCTCTATTGATAATTTAGTTGCACTAGTCTGTAACAATTTGTAGTTGTAACAGGTGATACCAAGAACCAAGAAACGCAAAGGCAGAATCCCCGAATAGCAGGTGCTCGCTGCATCTCTAGACCCATGTAAATGACAAACAGTTATTATCTTGAAGTTGAATACATTGATCAAGAAGTTGGGGACTATTAGATGTGATGGGTCACTATTTGAATAGCAACACTTCTTACATATGTAAGCCATTTAGTGTAGATAAGAGCCCAAAGGGGTTTGCATAACATTACTAATTGAATCATCGATGCATTTTTTTTTGGTATCTATAATAGTATAACGTTTGTGTTCGGAATTCATTCTTATATAGAGGAACCGAACATTCATTCTCCTGTCTTTAGTACCTTTTACAAACGCAGAATGATATAGCTAACAATGCCAACTCGAGCACAACCTAAAGACGAGTACAGCTTAAAAATGTTAGTGAAACGCCCCCGCCGCATCGTGGCGGGCTTCATGCTTGTTATGTGTCATTACTTCAAAGAATATGATCTCATGTTGAAATTAAAATAAAGCCACTGTAATCCATCAAAACACTATATATGAACGTCCAACTTTAAAACTACATGGGTGAAAATCATGAAATAAGTAATTATTATTATTATTTATTATTATTTTTTTTTAATTTTAACTTTTTTCGATTATAAAATAATAATTAGATTTGAAAAATGTTTTATTTTAGTCACTTAAAGTTCTAATAGTGTTATATTACAGTATTATGTAATTTTTATGTTTGAGTGATTAAAACGAAATAATTTTCAAACTTGATTATTATCTAATGGTATACATCTCTTTTCACCCGTGCATAAGTTGGTTGGGTTAGTGAAATTCAAATGGTGAGTATTTATTGTTACGGTACAACCAAACAATACACATATGAACATCTTAAAGATGGTTTTTTTGAACAATTACACAATATTGGAACAGTATTGAAACTTGGATGGTTGTTTTGGTTAATTTAAAGTTTGAGTGACTTAATTGAAACAGTCATCAAACCTTGTTACTATTTTAAACATTACACTATTTTAATAAACATTACACTATTTTAAACCTTGTTACTTTGTAATCATTGCGATAAAAAAATCTATGTGTTAAAAAAAATAATAGAAGTTTGAGTATTGAAAAATCTTTAAACTACTAATTTAGTGATGTATGTTGTTATTATTTTTAATCAATAGTATATTGTTAGTTGAACTTTACTTTGTTTATAAGTTTTAAGAAAATTGATTTTCTTTTTATAGTAGAGATTTGAGTTAGTGCTTTATATATTTAGATATGCAAAATAAAAACATTCGCACCATGAGATTTCCGTTTGTATAAGTGGAAATCTTCTAAATTTGAATACAGAAAAAAATATAAGTAATAAGAGCATCCACTATGTTAAACTTATATAAAGGTTTATAAATTTATTATGACATTAATTTATAAACTTTTTTGTTTTATTAGCCTATCTTCACTATATATAAACTTCATAAAAGCTTTATAAATATCACACATAATTCAAATGCAATTAATTATGAAGAATTTTATATTCTAGACCTATTTATTCTAGACTTATTTATAAATGTCTCTTCACTATGGTTTACAAGTGTTTATACTTCTTCATCATTTTATAAACTTTTTCGTAAACTACCATAATAGATGACCTAAGTTTGATATTGTATCCATTTTAGTATATAAGTTGCAAAAACAAGTACTAAGGGTGTGTTTGGTTCACCGTAATCCGGCGTAATTGGATGTAATTGTAATTTGATTACTACGCCTACGCTTGGTCTATGAGAATGAAGGAATTGTAATTGATTAAATTACGGGTCGTTGTTTGTGTTTAATTGTAATTCAGTCATTACAATTACATCGGTGTGGAATTCAGATTACATAAGATGTTGGATGGAAAGTTTTGAATTACGTTGTAATTCATAATTTTATTATTATTATTATTATTATTATTATTATTATTATTATTATTATTATTATTATTATTATTATTATTATATAAATATTTTCGACGATTTTCGATGACTCAAGACATTGGATCGCGTGCTGCGGTTCATATTTTTAATAGGATTGGTTTTTAAGTAGGCTAGGGGCCCAGTTAGTTTCTCGGCTTCCTACTAATTTTTTGTAAATCCTATAAGTTTTTAATAAAAGTGTTAATTTAAAAATAATAATAATAATAATAATAATAATGATAATAATAATAATAATAAATATTTATTATAATAGTATTTTTATAATAATAATAAAGGAGTGGGAGCCCAACTTATGTCTCGGCTTCCCACCAATTTCTTGTAAAATCCTTTTGGTTTTCTAATGAAGTGATGTTTATAATAAAATAATAATAATAATAATAATAATAATAATAATAACTATTATATAAATATTAAAATAAAAATATTTATATAATAATAATAATTATTATTATATAAATATTAAAATAATAATATTTTTATATTAATAATATTAATAATAATAATAATAATTATATTTTTATAATAATAAAAATATTAATAAAATAAAAAATAAAAAATATAATATTAATATTTATTAATATAATAATAATAATAAATAATTATTAAAATAATATTTATATAATAATAAAATAAAATGATCACAATATAATAATAATAATAAATATTTAATATAAATATTAAATATTAATAATAATAAAATAATAATAATAATAATAAATATTTATTATAATAATATTTATATAATAATAATAATATTCATTATTATAATATAATAAATATTTATTATAATAATATTTATATAATAATAATAATAATAAATATAATAATATTTTATTATTTTATTTTTTATTATTATTATTATTATTATATTATTTATTTATTTATTTATTATTATTTTTATTATTATTATTATATTATTAATAGTATTATTAAATAATATATTATTATTATTATTATTATTATTATTATAGTATTATTATTATTATTATTATTATTATTATTATTATTATTATTATTATTATTATTATATAATTATATTATTATTATTATTATTATTATTATTATTATTATTATTTTCAGAATTACACATACGTTGCAAGTCAACCAAATACAATGACAGATTTTATCAATTACAATTATAACACATTACAATTCCAACACATTCCAATTATTTGAATTACAATTCATTCAAATTACAATTCCTTCAAAAACATTCTGCAAACCAAACGCACCCTAAGGTGTTTTCAGTATTTTATTTCATTTGGACAAAAATTCGCTTTTAGTTCCTACGTTAAATCAACTTATAATGTGAATCCGCATATTTGAATCCCATTGTGATTTGTTCAAGTAGATCAAATATGTATTTTGTTATAATGCGGTGAGTGGACATTAACTGACTTTTGTGACTAAAATCAAAAGAACAAATATATAAGGTACGTAGTTGAAGTTTATAACTGCAAACGCAAATATTATTTGAAATACATATTTACGTCAAGTGAAATTAAACCTCTAATAATTAATTACTACTCATTTCGTCTCAAACTACAAGTTCACCTTTCTATTTTGATTTGTCATCAAATAAGTACCTACTTTCATATTTAATTTATGCCAATCAAAATGATTTTCAAAGGTAAACATGACATGTTATTGGTGTTCAATGTAATTGTCTCCCATTTTCTTAAATAAAATAACATACAATATGAAAGTGGATTTACAATTTAAAACGTGAAAGAGTATAATCTATACTACTTATAATGGAGGAAGACATTTCATTCGTATTTATTGATTTAAAACCACTATAACTAAAATTTTAAGCAAATACTACTTTATAAGCATTATTTACAAGTATCTAAAGCACACATAAAACTAAAAACACACTACTCATATAATACAACTAATGCACTATTAAAAACATCATTTCATCCAAAAATACAACTTTTTAACCACAAAGTACAATATAATTAAGCTTTCACACATGAATAAACTAAAAATAGATTTTTTACCAAATACAAGTAAATAAGCATAATTTACAAGTATTTAAAGCACAAATAAAACTAAAAAAACGTTATTCAACATATACAATTATACACTATTAAAAACACCCTTCACCAAAATATACAACTATTTAACAACAATGTACAATCTAATTAAGCTTCAAAACATAAGTCTGAAATCCAGCTGTTCAAAACAAAATAATATTTATTCACGAAAATTTAAGTCACAAAGATCAATGGCAATCGCTTGAAAGACTTACTAGTATAATCTAATCAAGACACAACAATAATAATACAATTATACCATAGTTATTTGTTGATACTTTATTCAAAAGATGCCATTTAGGTGTTTAAGTACATTCAAAAGTCAAAACTTAAGGTAAGCCTTCCTCCGGCCTGTGAAAACCCCCTCGTACCGCATGTGATGTTAAAAAATATATCGGAGCTGTAATCACGAATAAATTTATGTGTGCCATAATATTATGTGTGCCATGATGTAAATGCACTTAAGTTCAATCAGACATCAAAATGAGAGTAAATTTATCTAATTTTTTGTGTGTGTGTTTTTTTATCAGTGCTTGAAAAAAGAAGAAAGAGTGTGTTTCATATTGGTGTTTGTGTTTTTAGGTTGCCTTATATACCACTGAGATTTGAGCTGTTAAAAGTAATACTTAATGGACTGTAAGACAAAACAATAAAAAGGAAGCAAAGGGGGCAGGGGACGTGACTAAGTTCTTTGTGTCTAACCTCCCATCAGTGTACCCGGGAAGTGTCAGTTTCTTGGTTATTATGGTGAGATTGTGGGCTCGTATATCGCCAGGAAGCACGATAAAGAAGGGAAAAGGTTTGGCTTCTTTTCTTTTAGAAAGGTTAGAGATGTCTTGGAGTTGGAAAAAAGAATGAATGGAAGTCAAGATGGGGCAGCAGTAAATGAAAGTTAAGCGTTGCTAAGAAGTTCGGTGGAGAACATTGGTTACGAGTTGGAGGAGCGTGTGGTAGGAAGCAAGACATTCCGAGACGTTGTTTAGAAAGACGCAAGAGAAACAACAAAACAAGATTTGGATCGTCAGGTCGGTACTGGCCAATCTTCCTTCCCTAGCCTACCGCCTTTAGGGTCGTTCTTCGGGAAGCCTAATGAGAACTCAGGTGTTCAAGTGGAGGCGCTTTGTAAGTCCATTAGAATCCCGGACAACGTCGTAGCATTCTACGAGATCAGAGGTAAGGCTTTGATTGGTAGAGTTATAGATGTAAAGACACTCACGTGTATGAAGAAGATGTTAGCCGAGAATATGATTAGAGGGCTTGACATTGTGTATGCTGGAGGGCTCTCATTATTGCTGAATTTTCACAACAAAAATGATGCGGTGGATCTTATGTTGAAGAAGGATGTCTGGAAAAAATGGTTTTCGGTGCTAGATTGTTGGGTTGGCCAACCGTTGGCTGAACGTGGCTGGCTCAAAATTCATGGGGTGCCAATTAATCTAGCAACCAATGAAGTATTTGATGATGTTGCTAGCAAGTTTGAAGGTGATCGCCCATCCGTCTCAACTTAGTCTCGAGGATCGACATCTCCGGATTAGTCGGGATCCTTGTTGGTGATGGAAAGAAAATCAATGACTCAGTGAATCTTAGATGGACAAATAAGATTTTCAAGGCTTGGATATCGGAGGTTGAAGGTAATTGGGAACCGTGAGCATTGGATCTGGGCAAATGGGAAAGGAAATATGCTGCTACTGATGAATGTCATGGTGAAAACACACTGGTAAAGGTACATGCATCAAAGTTGGAAGACGATAAGGTGGAAAACGAAGCGTTGGAAGACATATTGGAAGAAGGAGAACTGCGTGATGCATGTAGGGATGTGGGAGATAGTAATAATTTGCTTGGGAATTCTAATGGTATGTTTAATGAGAATGTGGGCGATGTCCGTAACGTGGTGGAACCCAAAAGATAATTAATACCACCCAAGTTTTAAAGCTTTAGAGTTAGTGGCTTAAGTCCAAAAGGAGGCCCAAGATAACTAGCAAGAAAAGGAATCAAAGGGTCCAGACTTTTGCCTCTAGCCCTGTGGAGACAAACAGCCCAAGAAAAGAGAAGTAGACAAGATGAGTATGACTCCTTGACTTAGATTCATTCATTGGCATTATCCATAACGAAGTGGAAGTGGATGATAAGGAAAACCGTCGGTTGAAATTGGGATCAATGTGAGAGAAGTCTTTCGATCTTAACAAAGAGTGCTCACACCGAAAGGTGGTTAAAGATCTTGATGGGGGCGGTGGAGAGGAGGCAAAGGAGCAAAGGGTTAAGGATGGTGTTTTCTTGACAAGGAGTAGAAGAAAGCGAGTCAGTTGCCATTCTTGGGCGTTGAATTGGCTAACCACGATGGTTTGATAAGAACCTCTATTGTGAACGAAGGTAACAATGTGTTGAAAGTATGAATTTCCTTTCAATTAATGTTAGAGGGCTTGGGGGTTTAGAAAAGGTTCCTTGGCTTAACAAATTGAAGAGAGAAAATGGGGTTGATTTCTTGGTAATTCAAGAAACCAAAGCTGAGGACTTGTCAAACTTTGATGGAAAGAGTATCTGGGGTAATAACAATTACGGTTTGGAATTTATGGATTCGGTAGGTCAATCAGGGGGTCTTCTGAGTATGTGGGATAAGAGCCGGTTTTCGGTGAGTTCCTCGTTAAAGGCTCGTAACTTTCTGCTCCTGTCGGGGCGTTTGAAGGGCAATAACGAAGTCATCAACATTATTAATGTTTATGCCCCTCAAAGTGTCCCGGCTAAGCAAGCTTTGTGGGATTCCATTGAAGCGGTGGTTTTATCGATGGAAGGCTTGTGGGTTGTGTTGGGGGATTTTAACGCGGTCCGGTTCCCGGAGGAAAGATTAGGGTCTGCTTTCAAAACTCATGCTGAATTTCAATTCGTTTATCCACAATGCTGGATTGATGGAGTTCTCTATGAAAGGTAAGAAGTTTACTTGTACTCGGGAATTGGGAAGGAAATTGAGTAAGATTGATAGAGTGTTAGTTTGCAATAACTTTTTTTCAAAGTGGCCAGAAGCTTGCTTGAGAGCCATGCCGGGTTCTCATTCCGACCATTGCCCCATTCTGTTAACCACGGTCTCTAAAAACTTTGGACCTAAACCGTTTAGAGTTTTTAACTCTTGGTTCTCAAAAGACGGGTTCGAAGAAGCGGTGTGTTCGGCCGCTAAGGTTGTCGGTTTGTGCTCTCCGGACGTAGTTTTAAAAAAGAAGTTTGGTCAGATTAGGGATAGTATTATAAGGTGGAAGGAGCATATGCTGATTGTGGATAGCGGCGAGGAGGAGGCTAGAGCTGAGATAGAAAAATTGAGGTTGAGATGGAAAGTAGCCTTTCGAGGAAGAGGATGATTTACCGTAAAAGGGTGTTAAAGAGCTAGAGCAAGCAAGAGGATATAAAGCAAAGCGGGTGAATGGGCTCTCAGGGGACGAAAATTCTAGATTCTTCCACGGCATTGTGAACTATAGGAAGGCGAGTAATGGGATTCCGGGTTTGTTGATTCAAGTGACGTGGGTGAACAAACCTGCTTTGATCAAAAAGGAGGTTTTTGGCTTCTTCAGGAAAAGATTTATGGAGGAATGTCCGGTTCGCCCGAAGCTTCAATGCTGGAATATTAAGCGTTTACCAGAGGAAGATATGGAGGCCTTAACAGATAGGTTCACGGTCTCTGAAATTAAAGCCGCGGTGTTTGGATGTGGGGAGGATAGGGCCCCGGGCCCAGATGGGCTTAATATCAGGTTTGTTAAGCGGTTCTGGAATTTGTTTGAAAAGGACTTTGTGGATATCATGGAGTCTTTTTCCAGCAGTGGAGATATAAGTATGGGATGTGGTTCTTCTTTCATAACATTGATTCCTAAAGGTCGTGATCCGGTTGAGCTTAACGATTTTAGGCCCATTAGTCTGGTTGGGATTATCAGCAAGACTATTTCAAAGGTCTTATCTAACCGTTTTAAGAGAGTTTTGGGGAAGGTGGTTTCTAATTCTCAATCGGCCTTTTTAAGTGACAAATTCATTCTCGATGGGCCTTTGATCATCAATGAAGTCATAACATGGTGCAAAAGGAGCAAGAAGCGCGACTTTCATCCTTCAAATTGATTTTGAGAAAGCTTTTGACAATGTCAACTGGAACTTTGTTATAGATATTTTGGATCGATGGGATTTTCTCGGTGTGGTGCTCTTGGATTAGAGGTATCCTTAGATCGGCTAGATCGTCGGTGTTGGTCAATGGCTCTCCTACTTTCGAGTTCCATTTTGGGAAAGGGATGCGACAAGGAGATCCGATATCCCCGTTCCTCTTTCTTATAGTGATGGAAGCGTTATCTTGCTTGCTTAACAAGGCTCAGGAGGAAGGTTTAATTCACGAAATCAAAGACGCCTAATGGGGTCCTATCATCTCTCACCGCTTTCGCGATGATGCTATCATCATCGGTGAATGGTCGGAATCTTGTCTTGATAACGTGGTTAGAGTTTTGAGGTGCTTCTATTTATGTTCCGGTTTAAAATCAACCTTCAAGTCGGTCTTCATGGGATTGGGGTGAGAGGAGTGTCACGAGAGAGCCAACGTTGTGGGTTGCAAAGTTGGGACTCTTCCGTTTAAATATCTCGGGTATCTCTGGGGCCAATATGAACCGAATTAACAACCTGGAAACCAGTGTTTGATGTGTTTGAGTCAGCGTTTATCTAAATGGAAGGCCGACCGCTTATCGATTGGGGAGAGTCACTCCGATAAAGTCCGCTGGAAAGCCTCCGATGTATTATCTCGCAGTATAAAGCCCATGTAAAGTTATTAAAAACTTGGAATCCTTCATTAGCAGATTCCTTGGGGAGGTCAAGGAGGTTCACAAGATTCATTGGGTGGCATGGGATAGTTTGCACCCTAAGGTGTGGGTCTCGGGTTGTGTAAACCAGGTTCATCAATGGCGCTGTTTCCAGTGGGGGTGGCGGTATAAGAATGATGGGGGGAAGGTGGTTGAGGCTTGTCACGTTTCTAATAGGTCGGGATTTTCCCGGCCAGAAAATCCTTGAATGGGGTGTGGAGTAATATTGTGAAAGTTATGTCTAGAACTGTAGTATCGGGATTCTTAGAAGATTCTTCAAAGGTAGTGGGGAATGGAAACAATATCTCTTCGATTGACCTCGTGGTTACTAAACCTTCCCTTGATGGTTGTTTGTCCTAACCGTTCGGCTTGAATTAGACAAAAGGTGCAGTCGGTGATAGGGTGAAATTGTCGGATGCCGTGTTGGTGAGCGGGTTGGAAGTGGAAGAGGTCGACTATGGCGGAGGATGCTGGCCGACTGGGAAGTGCTCGCTGGATTCGTTGAGCTCGATGCTTCTGGATAGCCGGGTTTGGATTCGGGGTGATGGTGTCTTCTCTGTGAGTGCGGTTAGGAAGCTATTGTACCTCGATATGGATTTCAGCAATATAAATGTCGAAAGTGGTGTAATGGATCCCAAGAAGTGTAACATTTTTGGGTGGCGGTGAGATGGGTAGGATCCCGACGGCACGCTTGAGGCATAGAAATATTCTGATTGTGGATGTCTCGTGTGCTATGTATGGGCGCTGAGGAGATGTTGACCACTTATTTTCGTTGCATTTTGCTACCGTGCTTTGGCAACACATTTCTACTTGGTGTAAAGTTCCAAACATCTTTGTTTTCTCGTTTAAAGATCCACTGGAGATTCATAATTTCGTTGGATTGTCGGGCGGAATAGAGATCTTCTATGGCATAATGATTATTGGGTGTTGGTGCATATGGAGGGCGAGAAATGCTCTTAAGTTTAAAAAAAAAGGTTCTCGGATGGAAGAAATTATTGAGATGTCAAAGTTTTGGGTTTCCTTTAGGCTAAATCTAGAGTTGCTACCGCTTTGACGGGATAATTGTGTAAATTTGTAATTATGTAATTGGTTTGGTTTTTTGTGGTGCCCGCTTAAGGGTGGCGTGTTTCTAATGAAGTTCACTTTACAAAGAAAAAAAATGGACTGTATAAATATTTGACTGTATTAATGGACTTTATAAATATTTGAAGGGTGTTACAAAGTGTATGAATGGATGTTACTTTCGTTTATGAAAATTATCATGAAAGCTATATGGTGAATAACATTAAGTAATGGCTTATTAATTTCCTATTAAAGAAATATTTTAGGTCTAAAATTTTAAGACTTCTTTATTTAAAAAGTCCTAAACACTTTATAAAGTAGTATAGATAATCATGCGCATTACTCACATATAGAGCAAATTCTCAAAAGAGGACAAAAACTTAGGTTGTGGTCACCATTTGGTAAAAAAAATACATCTCTTCTCAAAATAGTCATGTACGAATGTGCGAATGTGCGATTCCACTAATTTGTCAACACGTGTCCAGACAAGAAGGACAGTCATAATCATTTGCAAGTACAATCACTATCAAATCTTGTTTGACTTTTATAAACAAATGTGTGAATGACGTGCGAATGTGCGAATAAAATCTACTTTATTGGGAAGGAACAACTTTTCAAGACTAAAATATTTCCCAATCTACTTTATACTTTATTGGAAAAGAAAACTTTTAATAATTTCACACATCTACATTATACTTTGCGTATCAAAAACAAACCTGATAATTAGAAGGAAACTGATTGCATCTATTACTGTGTTGCAGATTTCATTATGATGGGCCCACAATTGTTCATCAATTACAAGCTAAAATCAGTTGCTCATATGCCATGGAGGCAAATGACGTAGAGGTTTTTGAACACAATTATCAAAGATCTCTTCGCCTTTGTGATAAAAATGCCAATGCTACATCGACTTCTGTCTTTCGTGATGGTAAGTTTGGATGCAACTATAATGATTGTGTAGGAATAAATATACACGACCTTTAATCCATTTGAACGTTATCTTTTTAGCAAAATTTTTTAATTCGCCCATTTAACTGAACATACCCTGAAATTAACGAATTCAAAATGGGCCAAGATTTTGTTGGTTGCCCCTGTTTACCGAAACTGAATTTCATGCCATTTTTGTTGGTGCAGAGGTTATATTTTTGATATATTTGTTTCAAAGATGGGCTTATCCAGTGGACAAAAAGAGAGTGAATGAGTTTGGTTTTGGTGGGGAGGACGAGGATGAAGAGGCCTCAGCCTTGACCTCAGGCACTAGTGCAGAGGATTAAAAAACAAACTGAGATGGGCTGACCTAAAATAATTTCAAGTTATCAATTCAATTAAACAAATCTCCCTTCAATCCAAAAAGCCTTTTTCATATATCAATTCAATTACTTTTTTCAACAACCTATCAATTACGATGATTTTTCAACAACCCCTAATTTTTCAACAAACCCTAGTTTTTCATTAACCTATTCTGCAACAAACCCTTGTTTTCCAAATCCGTTTTCTTTTTTCAATTTTCCAATGGGTGATGGAGATTGGCAGGAAGTTACTCATTAGAAAAGGCGCTCGGTGTTTGATCATTTAGGTAATACGATTTATGTGTGTGTTTCAAACTTTCCATCACATCTTACGGTTCGTGAACTTTCGAATATTTGTGGGAAAAAGGGGAACATTGTTGATGTTTACATTGCTAAGCATAAGAATAAATTAGGTCAAATGTTTGGTTTTTGTCGATACAGCGGTATTGAAAAAATGGAGAACCTGATTGATTCATTAAATACGGTGTGGATTGGCAAACTACGCTTACACGCAAACATTGCAAGGTTTGATAGGAACAAGGGCTTTGGCCCTAATCAAAATTTTACTAAGAAACATGAACCTGATGTTAAGAAACATGTTCCAGCTCCTTCAACATCAGTTAAGCGAGGTGATTATAATTCACAGTCATTCGTCAATGTGGTTAAAGGAGTACCGAATGGTGAAAAGATGGATAATGAATGTGCGCCTGTGGATGATAGTCCTACTGTCATCGTTTCTCATGATGACAATAATGAATTGGAGTTGGCTCTTATAAGGTGCTATAAAGATTTTACATCAATAGAAAATTCCAAAATCATTTGTAGAAATGAAGGTTTTACAGGTGTGGATGTTAAGTACCTTGGTGTTTTATGGGTAATGTTCGTTTTCAATGATAACCAGGTCAGAGACAGCTTCCTGAAACATGAAGGAATTCTGTCATGGTTCTCTTCGTTGGAGCCATGGCATGATGACTTTGTGCTTAAAGAAAGACTTGTTTGGCTGGAAATAGAGAGAGTTCTAATCAGAGCTTGAAATAATGACACTTTCAAAAGCATTTGCAAGAAGTGGGGTGAAGTTCTATTTATTGATGACACTGATACCTCTAACAGATTTAGTATACGTTTGTTAGGTCACCATAATATAACACAAGTAACAATATGTAAGAAATAAGATGAAGATAGATTGGTTGAACACACAAACACACACACGAATATAATAAACAAAGGTTATGCGTAGGATATATGAAAATGTGAGCAACCAACCTTCCAAGGAAGGTTTACAAGTGTTATATATAAGGGAAGGGAGCTATGGCAACATGTCTAGTCCCTTCCTCATTATTGGGCTTGGGCCAAGGCCTATGGGCTTTCTACATAAGCCTTGCCATTTATAACTAACATAAAAGTCTAATTAAGCAACCTATTACATATTGATTACTAACACTTGAAATACAAGTTAGGAGTGATTCCAACAATCTCCCCTAAGTGTTGGTAATTAAAAGTGACTCCAGCAATCTTGAAAAGTTGTTGGTGTTGATGTAATAAAGCGCTGTTGACGCCTTCGACATTCTTCTTTCTTGTGAGAAGAAGTGCCTTGATTCTAACAATCTCCCCAATGAGAGGATCTTGTTTTTCTTTGAAGTTTTGACGCCTTCATTTATCTTTGTTCTTTGTTCCTGGATATGGTGATGTTATGTTGTTGTTGTCTGTATCAGGTCCGCTTCATTGCTTAGGTGTCTCCACGTCTTTCTCCAATATGCTCACACGTTCTTTGACGTTGGATTTCAGTTTTGATGTAGTTATCTTAGTCTTTATACTTTGTAGATTCTTTGGCTTAGAAAAAGAATCATTCTGACTTTTGTGTTGCCTTTCGAGAGAACTTCAATTTGAGTTGTTGTTGGTATGAGCATGTGGAGAATCAGCATGATTATCTCCCAGGAGCATCCATAAGAAGAAAACATAAGAATGGGTTAGTGATAAACACCATCGATCAATCGTGGTCGTTTCTAGAGAATTGACCACTACGATTGTTCTTCTGATGAATGTCTTGATTCTATTCACCTTGTTCGAATCACCGTCTAATCCCATAGGGGCGCTTGGCATTACATTGAACGAGTTCAAGTAATGACCCACATCTTCAGGAATCAATTCTTGAAAGGAATCCTTACGGGATTTCCAGCACAAGTTCAAACCGAGCGGTTAACAAACATAGTGTGAAAAACATCTCTAATTCTAGCAAAGGTCGCTGAACCGAGTCCCTCAAGTAGGATAGCACGATGTATCGGTACACCTACAGTCCAGTGAGTCACTGAGGTACACCAAGCATCACCCCACGTAGACCGTTTGAGATAACACTAAGCGCGTAACCCACGAGGAGACCATGTCAGGCTGTTTGATGTGACCCGGCAGAGTTTCCATTCAATCACCGAGGCTCACAATTGTGAACCTCATAAATGTTCGACATATTGCTAAGATCTGTAGGACTCTAGACCAGTCACTTGCGCCCAATGTTGAACGACAAGTGATGAAATGTCAAGTGTACCTTAGAGATCTTTTGATGAATCTCGTGGCTCTAGACTCAATAGTGCGCTTTGGTTTTCTTGAGCAGACCAGTGGAGAGGGTCTCCTTTTTCAATACCAACAATCTCTAAGAGAAAGTCGATAGTTTACGTAGGGTTCCCTGTGAGAATGAAACAAGCTTCTGTTGAGAGAAACTTGAGTGGCTAAGAAGGTTTAGTGCATGCCACCGGGTCCATGACGACTTTAATCTTCAATACCGGTGTCATCTAGTGACGCCAGAGCATATGAATTGAACTCGATGCTCTGTTGAATAATTTGGAGGATTATTTCTTTTCACCCTTTTCTTTACTTTTCTTTTTAATTCTTCAACTCTATCTTTCTCCGATTCTCCTTTTCTCCTTTTTTATAATCATGCCTAAGGACTTCTAAATTCTAACTATTGGTAGTGTCCTTGGGTAGATCCCTCAGGCTCTGGCGGATCATAGGACGTTTATTCCTAAACTTAGTCACCTTATAACTCCATGACTATCCTATGTTTCCACAAAACCATTTTCTCGAAAATCTCTCAAAGTGTTTATGAATTAAAACATGTTTGTAACACTTCGAGAGTTTTGCATTTTCGAAATACCCTCCACACGCAGTGCTTAAGTATTTTGACATAAATTGCACGGTGAGTGAAAGGGCTCAAGACTTTTTGAATTGATAGACTCAAGATAAACAATTCCCCACGAGACACGGTTACGTTGTATAGTTAAAGAGTTGCATTGTCGCACTTTTAGGTGACAACTAGCTCTAATAACTACCTTGAAGGTGTGGACAAACCTGAAAAGGTTGTCAAACCCGTCAAAGTTCATGTCTAGCAAGAGTTTCTCGAAGAGGTACAATCTACTGATAAGTCATGGAAGACAAATCTTTTGATGTATGACAGTCAGATTCGCCAATTCATGGGTTAAGTCTTAGCACACCTAAGATTCCATCATATTTACAACATATTTGTATCAACACAATTTTTCTCCCTTCAAAAATGGCAAATGTTATTTTGATGAAATTTTGATATCTAATATGTCCATTTCGAAGTGGGAAGATTTCCACGAAGAACGTTTTATGAACAAAGATTTGTTAGCAAATACTCTCAACAAGTAATATTAACTTTTGAGGTTTTGAAAACATAAGGGGAAGTACTTGTTCTTTTGAGCAAAAATTTGAAAAAGTGAAAGTTTTGATAAGTTTTACTCAAAAGTAAGAAGCTTTCACTCCTTTTATAGGATTAAATGCTTACCACATGGTCCTTTAATTACAAGTACGGGTTGTACACTGTTATGTGTGCACAAGCCATTGTCAATTTTACAAATCATATCATCCAAATATCAATCAAAGAAATAATTTTGAAGGAGTACCAGGCAATCCTTCAATAACACCGAGAGTTCTCTCTTGACGTTGATAACCCGTAAGAGGGAAACTCTGCCGCCCCTCCACAAAACTTCCAAATCAAGATCGTCACGATGAAACAACCTTTCATCTATCCTTGTGATACTTTTCACGCCCTCTTTTTCTCTAGAATTCCACCGCTTCTTTGACCCAATGCCTTCATGAATCTCCTTCAACCGATACGCTAACCCATCACGAACCTTCAGTAGTATGATCACAAACTTTGAAGCTCATTGCAAGCCATTAAATGCTATGGTGAAGTTCACCGCGGTAAACTACTCCAAACTTTGGTTTCTTCACGATGGTGTACCGAGAGAGTTGGTTGATATCCGAAAGTGTAGCAACGGTTTGTGAGATTGACTTATTTCTAGTATGATTCCACGCAAGTTGAAGATCTTCAACGCTCCTGGATCACTCCGCTTCGATGAATATCAACAATGACTTGATGTACCGAGCTGGATGTTGGTGGAGTCGTCGATTCGACCTTGTACCTAGCCAGATACATGTCTTCAATGTCATTGAGTGAAAATCTCGGAAAATCCGCTTCAGTAAAATCATATTCTTGTTCGTCTTGGCGTTTGACTTTGATTTCCTCCAGGAATGAGTAATCCCACTTTGTAGCCAGACTGACATTAATGATAGCAACGATCCGCTTGTCACAACACCTCTTTGTTTGACAACTGGCGCTCAGTAGTATAGCTTCTTCTTGCGCTAATGATGAATGCCATACCTGCATCGAGATCATAATTCACCACATTATCAATAACCATTCTTGTGCTTTTCCTCGATGGCATTATTTGGAGAAGACCGTGCTGGATGTTAAAGGTGAGTGAAGTAGCGTATTTCTTGCTTACATCGCTACCGTGTTGAAGAAATTCCAGGTCGTTGTTGAAGAAGTATTGGTAGGGAATCATTTGTTGATAAGGTCGACCAATGTGTAACACCCCCAATTTCGTGATACGCAGCGGAATTCAAACTGGGTGTTACTTCATGGCACAACAGTCATAACAATAGAAAACGAACTCTAATGGAGTCGTTTTAAAAGATTTATCATTCGATTTATATAAATATCATAGTTTACAAAAATGAGGTCCCAGTAGTTTCATGGTTTACAAAATACATTAAATTGGTTTTCGAATGATAATAAAATTTATAGCCTTCTTGAGTATCCGTGTTCTCCTCCGGCCACTCGCATAAATATGGACCTGAAATTCATGCTTAAAACTGTCAACACAAAGGTTGAGTGAAATTCATAGAGTTTAGGAAATCAGTTGAACACATAATGTTTGTGTGGGTTACGTTGTTATACACCCATAATGTTGAAAACAAAACAGATATTATTGTTGCACTAAACTGATAATGTAAAAACGCACGCTTGTCAATAGAAATTGATATAGTAGTAACAGTTGCCCTAATAGGTAATTTGCCAACAAACCTATGGTTCTTCAAATAAAGTGCTTGTTTACCTGACTTGGTCAAACAAACGGGATTCGTCAATCCCGATAGATCTATCCACATTATTCGCGTTCACCCGCAAGTGATTAATGGTTCATGATAATAGGGATTTAAGTTTGGCAATAGTGGTACTTAGTGCAAATAATACATTGAGATAAGCATACAGTTTCAAAGCAATGTGTTCAGTTTAAAATAAAGCATGTATCTCCCCCAAGGATTTATAAAACAATTAAGTAATAGAAAGTGGGGCTATGAACTCACCTGATACAATGATTATGATGATATAGTGGCAATACTGAAACGAGGTGCAATCTCTATCTGCAACCTAATATGAATGATATGATCTATTATAAATTATGAATATATATCGTACATGCAAATCCACATGTAATCTATACCACTTGTGCATTTTTGAAAATGAAGTGTATCTTCGAAATATACGTTTATGTCATATTGTCAAGTTATAAAATACTTTACACGTATTTACATTGTTTAGATGTCCTACGATAGTCGTTTAATAATTTATCAAGAAATTATAGGTTTTCGTCGCAAAACAATATACTTTTACAAGTAGTGAAAATGGATAAGTAGCCTCGTAAAGCTAGTCGTAACTTGGTGAATATCGAATGTTAGAAAACAAACTCAACGGTTTTGGAATGCTTGTAGCGATATCTAAAAGTCTTAGATTTTAACTTTTGATCATAGAAGTCTCGATCATAGAGAAAAATATAGATGAAGTATGGTAGTCGTAAGTAAAATATAGTTTAAGGTTAGATTTCGGCAAAGTTTGAATGATCGTATATTACTCGTTATAACTTCGTTTGACGAACGGTTGAACATTTTGAAAAATAGAATAGGTGGACTCACTTTTACTAGTAGACATCGTTTTCTCAAAAGTACTCTATCGATATGAACAACGGCTCCAAACATGGTCACTTGCGATAACCATTTTGGTCTAATAGAAAATATATAAGTGTTAATACTTGTGAAAATAAGTACGATAGCCATATTTCAAACGCGTGTAACTTAGTCGTTATAGCTTGGTTTTCTACGTTTTATATATCCTCGAAGTTGTGATAGTATGTATTAATATATTTTGATAAGTTGACTCTTCTAGTTTAGGCTTACAACTCGCTTACCTATGAAAATTCTCGACAGCATTTATATTTTCTAAAAATACGTTAAACTTGAAACTAACGTGATCTTTTCGTTATAAACCCGTTTTAATCCATTCAAGCGACCACGGTTTCGTTTTTAAGTCTATTTTCTGAAAATATAACTCCAAATATCCCCTAACCTACTGATTTTTCCAGATTTCATAAAACGGAACAGTAGCTAAATATATATCGTCGAAAATGATTTTTCTAGTTTGTAACTTGTTCCAATCTCTTCCAATCAACACCAAATATATTCTAAACCTACCATACACCTTCTTAGGGTGTCATGAGTTCCTAAGCTTCACCAAAAATGATAAGGTTCATGGGAATATTAATTATAACATGTAAGTCCATTTTATGTTGAAAAATATATATAAAGTGGTATAAACTCATGAGAATACTTGCATATATAGTACTAGAATATAAAAATAGATCAAATAGAAGTATGTAAGATTAGAAAAAATTATCTAGAATACTTACTTGTGATATGAAGAGGTTTAGGTAACTAGGTACTAATTACTTCTAGGTTTTTATTTCACAACCTTAACTAGAAGTATTACTAGGTTGATTAAATCACCAGAGCTTGAAAAATGATGATGATCTTCTTCTTGTTCTTATGGTGGCCGAACCTCATGGATGAAAGGGAGAGAACTTCTTGATTTTTCACTTCTAAATAATTTGTGTTGTATGTGTTTTATTAGAAAAATAAACTAGTAACTATCCTAAATATCTAGACAAGGGTATAAAAGTAATTTAGGTAGTCAAAACAAAGTTGATATTCTCTATGACAAGGGGGCGTGGCATTTGGATGAGAAGGCAAGACTTTGGTGAGATTTTTGTAAAAGATGTATACTTAGCTTAGATATTTAGCTTAATTATGTATAGATATTTAGGTAATTAAGCTTAGATATTTGATTATTATGTATAGGGTTAGCTAGAAATCGATTTTAATAGAACAAAATGAAATATATCGAAGTCATAAAAATTATAAAATTATATTTCTCGTAAGTATCGGGTGAATAAATAATTATCGTATCGAAATTACGTAAACCGTATTAAATATATATATACAACAATATATATCAAAATAAATCCAAAGCATCGAGTAAATTAATAATATAATTTTTATAGTCTTAAAATGAGTATAAAAATATATCTAGACAATTTTTGGAAGTGTCGGATCAATTATTCAAAATAAATGATTGTGCGATAGCGTTTATTTAATAAATAAATATACGTTAATGAAATATGCAAACACATGCATGAACTAATATGGAAATGATGTTACTGATGATATGTAGACTAAATCTAGTCTATATGAATTATCCTTGATGATATTACAAGAATACGCAAGCTTAACCCTCACGGTTATGCGAATTCGATATTCGTAAACCTAGTTTACGAAAAATGATGAATAATAAACATGAATAGAAATTTTTCTCCGGGAATGAATAGTATTTTGTGAATAGTAAAATTTTGAAATAACCTCTCAAAGTCTCAAACAGACTTCAAAAATGATGAATAGTAAACGGTAATAATTTCGAGATGAATAGTAAAAATTTGAGAATGGATAGAAATCCTGAAAATGCGAATTGTTACACAATGGTTGGTAGTGGCTTGGTCCAGTCAGTGTAGTATGGAGTCTTATCTGGTCTTGTGAAGTCGATGTTTGATTCAGGGTTGAGCCAATCAATGTTGTTGGACATAGCTCATGCGATGTTGTTGATTCGTCCCAAACCGTCAAGTTTTATCACGCAAGCTAGCCACTTGTGAATGGCTAACCGTAACAAACTTAAAACACCGAAACAAATGCAATGAAGTCCGTGAGAGTATAGTGTTTCCCGTGTCGTTAAGTCCCAACGAGTCATATGGAATAATCAAACGAAAAGAGTGATCGAGAGGATTCAACGAAAAGGATTGTGATTGATTATACTAAAAGAAAAAGTATATAAACTACAGGGGCTTAAATGCAAATTAAAGAAAATTAAAAGATAAATTATATTAAATAAACGCTATCACTATTTTAAAATCTAATGTTTTTGATTTTTCTTTTATAAATTTGAATTAAAAACTACGCGACGCACAAAAGAAAATGTGAAATCAGCAATATTAATCCTAAAAATATAAAAATGACATTTTTACAAACCTAATGATAAGAGAAATTTTTAGAAAAATAAAATTGTTTTTATAACTATTTATCTAATTATTATTAATTAAAAACTATTTTACTTATTTAATAATAGCCTAAAATACAAGAAAATATGAAATAAAGCTAGAAAAATGAAATTATGACTTGGAAAATCTAAAATAACAAAAGAGAATTTTCAAAACTATTTTTGTATTTTTCTGATTATTTTCTATTTTTTATGAATTAAAAACTATTTTTGACTAATTAAATTGCTAAAAATTACAAATTAAACTATGAAAAATCTGGAAAAATTATTTTTTTGCTTTTATATTTATCTTAACCTAGGAAAAATGAAAACTTATTTTTTTGAAGCTTTTCCATTAATTGTATTAAAAGCTAATTAAAATTGCCTAAAACCTGCTTTAATGAAGAAAAATAGCAAACAGTGTTAGAAAAATCTGAAAAATTCAAGAAAAGTCTAAATTAATATTATGAATCTATGAAAAATATAAAAACAGTAGCTTATGTGTAGGAATATGAAATCTAGCTTTACAAGTGCTTATCAATAAGCACTTGGAATAAGCAAATGGGACCAACTGACACCAACTGAACACAGAAGCTCTAATATGCTAAAATTACTCAAATGCAACTAATTTCAACTAGCTTTAACCTCTGAATTGCAAACTACTATGATTTGGTTATTTGAGCTTAATGCGCTAAAAACGATTTTGACTACTACTTTGTAGCTTAAGAATAAGCTACCCAATAAGCTAAACTCAAAACCAAAAGTAGGGACCTAAAGTAGACCTGGCTAGGAACCTATAAACCAAAAACCAGACCTGGACAAGCTCTTATGAGCTTTTGACAAGCTCAGACAAAGCAAGTGCAGACTCAAGATAATCGAGTCACAAGGGCAAATAAGCCCCTTTTGACAAGCTATTTTGGGGCTTATAAAAAATTTCTAAAAATCTACAAAATTCATATTAAGAAACTACACCAACTGAAGTTTTTAAGCCCTAAGTTTCACTGGGTTTGGACCAAAATTGAATCAATGAAAATCATCTCAGCTGGGTGAAAACCAGATTTTCAAGTTTTGACTTTTGAGCTTATGAAACTTTTGACTATTTTGAGTTTTGATTCCAATTTGCCAACTGAAAATGATGTTTTATGATGGAATGAAACTAGTGCAAGTTATCTCTATGTATTTTAAACACAAAACAAGATTTTGATTTCACCAAATCTCAAGCTTAAGAAATTAAGACATGTCCTATGTGATTTTGACTTTAAGCTTATTCAGAGGCAAGATTGAGACAAATATGAGTCAAGTGGTTCTATTTGAGACTGACTATGCATATGTCAAGTACAAGCCAAGGTTCAATCTCAATTATGATCACTGATCCAAACACAACTTTTGTAACTGATTTGAACTTTTAACTGAGCAAACCACTGAACTAGTATGTATTATCACTAAAACTGATTCTAATGATCCTAATTACCACTAAATAAACAGATTTAAACTATTAATGATCACAGATACAAACACAAAACACTTTATGCAACCGGAAATAAAAATGGAATTGAGATAAAACTCACAAGTGTCCAAATTTTGTTAGTGCAGCTTAAACGAACCCAAACCAAACTAGGCTACTCAAATCCAACCCAATCAACTCTCAGACAACCCGCCCAAACTTATACCCATTTTGCTTCCTCAGTTGACTTTTGTTGACTTTTTAGCACTTTTGATTGAAATGCTTTAAGCTTATCAAAAGCTATAATGAGCTTAAATAAGCTTGTTTGAACTTAAATGAAGCTTATTGAAGCTTGGTTTTTAAGAGCTTGAAACTAAAATTTGCAACAAAGAAACTTAAAACTTGAAATGTTGTTTTACCTTGAATTGATACTTGAATATGGATTATAATGATAAATTAACTTAAGTTGAGTACATAGAAAGTAAAATTAAAGCTTTTAAATTAAACTAAAACATTGAAATTGAAAACGACATACATATGAAAAATAAAACTAAGTATACTACTACTTCTCCTTCTTTCTTCCTTTTATATGCAAACCGCTCACGTCCTTCCTCCCATTGATTCCACTAAAAATCGCCATTGGATGTCTTGAGCTCATTTTGGCCATTGGATCATTTTAAGGAAAGTCGCTTTTGAGCAGTGGGCTTCCGAATTTGCAACTAGATGGCATTAATTGTGGTGTGTAAGGTTGGTAGACATGATGATGAGGGGAGGGATAAGGCGATGTGATGTGAGAGGTTGGCAGTGCAAGTCAGCGAGGTTAGCTGGCGGGTTTGACTTTATTTGACTGGGAGTCCAAAAAAAGGGTCGTTGGTTTTGACGTGGGGTTCAATTAGTAATGGCAGGGGTCTAAAATGCAAAAGGGGTCAAAGGATAGTTTATTAATACAAGGACCAAAATGCAATTTCTGAAATTTGAAGGACCATTTCTGCCAATTTCACAAAGTTGTTTCAAGGGACCAAAATTGACAAATTTCAATAGTACAAGGACCATTTTTGACATTTTCAAACTTTCAAAGGACCATTTGTGACAATTTTCAAAGTTTAGGGACCTAAATTGTAATTTTGTAATTTTAAATCTCAAGGACCAATTTTGACAACTTATGAATCCCTAGGGACTTGAAATGATATTTTTCTTTATTTTGATTTACCAGTGGACTGCTTTTTGACAACTTTTAAACTTGGGGACTAAACTGCCAATTATGCAAACTTGATAATGCTTTTCACCATTTTGATATTTTTGTATTTGAAACACATAAAACACTTATTTGTGATATTTTTATCATTTTGATGCATTTCGAGTGTTTTCGATGTTTTTGCAGCTTTAATCAGTACAAAATGATGAGTATTTACACACTCATCAATCTCCCACACTAAGATATTGCTAGTCCCTAGCAATGTTTTGAGAAAATTAATGGATTTCATCTCTTTACCAAAAGCCATTACTTCTGGAGTAGCCAAATGTTTCAGCCAAGTAAGAACCCGGCAATATAACCAAATGATTTTGAGCAAATCACCAGCTTCCAACGGATTTGATTTGTCTTTACCGTAAGCCGCTTGCTTCCGACTAGCCAACTCTTAGATAATATATCTTTGGTGAGCTGATTACCATTATGGTTTTCCATCGCCTTTACCACAAGCCATAAACTTGGGCTAGCCAACTCTTCACTAATTAAAGATATGTATGAATAACACCATACAATTTTGGGCAAATTGCAAGCCGTATACGGATTTGAGATATCTTTACCAAGAGCCGCTGCTCCTCGGATTAGCCAATCCTTTTGTTTATTAGACATGGATCGATAATCAACTGAAAGTAAGTGAAAACACTTACTCCAAAAAAAAAATTTGGCCAAAAATGGGGAATTAGGTATAATTACATGATAAAATTCGGAGAATTCCCCACACTAGAAATGAATATTGCCCTCAATATTCAAAGTACCGTCTGTTATGCCGAAACATAGAACGTAAAAGGGAAATACTACGGCCATTATTTAGCAAGATTTTTTTTTTGTTCTATATACAACAAATGGGTAACTCCACACTAGGTGGTACACATGGGTGAAAACCCATGTAGCATGCTACTGTTTTTGATTCCCGAGTCGCTAGCTTGACTCGATCCCCGCATTCATTGGTTCATGGGGAAGTTTGTAGATCCGGGACAACCACAGGAGGAATGTCCTCTCCAAAATAAGTGCTTCAATCGATGATCATTCACTTTAAAATTTGGACCATCGGGTTGAGATAACTCAATGGTTCCATATGGAAATACTTTAGTGATGGTGAATGGTCCGTAACCACCGATTTTAGTTTTCCCGAGAAAATCTTCAATCTTGAATTGAAAAGAAGGACTGATCACCGACGCTTGAAAACGCGGTTTTGATCTTGAGTCATGAATCTTCTTTGTCTTTTATTTATAGATCAAAGAGTTCTCGTATGCTTGATCACGAAGTTCATTTAATTCATTCATTTGAACTTTCCTGTGATCACCACCGCTCCAATATTGAAGTTGGCATGTTTCAAGGCCCAAGATGCCTTGTGCTCAAGCTCAACCTAGATGACACGCCTTTCCGCATACCAAGTTTAGGCGGGAGTACACCCAATGGGTGTTTTATAAGTCGTACGAAGGCCCGTGTGCGCCATCTAGCTTATCCGATAAGAGGCACGGTTTTCGCCAACCGCCTTCCGTCTTTTAATCCCTCGAATGGAAACTTCCACTTGCCCACTTGTTTGGGGGTGGTACGCAGTAGAGAGTGACGTGAACACCATACTTTTGCATGACTCTATCAAACCGGGTCATTGCAAAAATGCGCACCACCATCACCGATTATAGCTCGTGGAGTTCCAAACCTAGCAAAAAGAGATTTTAAGAATTTCACAACAACAACTCGGGCATCGTGGGTAGGCAAAGCCTTAGCTTCAACCCATTTTGACAAATAGTCAACGGCCACGAGTATGTATTTGTTTCCTGAGAAGAAGGAAATGGCCCCATAAAGTCAATGCCCCAGATCAAAGATCTCACACACACTTGAATGGCGCTTTGCGGCATTTCATTTTTTGTGAGATATTCCCGTGACGCTGACAAGCGCCACTGTGTTTTGAAAATTCATGGGCATCCTTGTAAATCGTGGGCCAATAGAATCCGAAATCAAACACCTTCTTGGCGGTGTAGTTGGGGCTATGATGTCCCCAAGAGGTCCGAATGGCAAGCCTTGAGAATGTCAATAGCTTCCTCGACCATACACACGCCGATGACTTGATCCGCCGCAAATTTTGAACAAGTAGGGTCGCCCCGTAAATAATGTTTCACATCCTTAAAGAATTTGTTTTTCTGTTGGGACGACATCCCTTTCACCACAAAGTTACCCGCATGGTAATTTGCAAAGTCAAGAAACCATGGGGTAGATGAGTCTCCACGAAAAGAAACCACATTGAGTGTTTCGAGAGGAAATGTTTCATTTATTTCCTTTTTCTCAAACACATCTTGGTGAGGGTTTCTAGACGGGACAATGATCAGCAAAGTGTTCTCTCCTTTTATCACGTGATAATGATATCAAATTTTGTAGGAGGAGAAACCCAACGAAAGCAATCTCGGCTTTGATCTTGTTTTGCAAAGAGATATTTGCCGAGTGATCCGTATATACCACGATTTGGTCAAGATGAGGTATGGTCGAAATTTCAAACGCATACACCACAGCCAATAGTTCTTTTCTCGTAGTGGTGTAATGGGTTTGAGCTTCACCAGTCTTACTTGGTAGTGGATAGGGTGAAAATGCTGGTTTTTCGCTGCCCCAAGACGCACCATAGCAAAAAATCACTTGCATCGCACATGAGTTCAAAGGGTAAATCCCAGTCGAGGGCAACTAGAATGGGTGCTTCCGTGAGCTTTTTAATGTTTCAAAAGCTTCGATGCACTCTCGTGAGAGAAGATAAAAGGAGCATCTTTTCAAGAAGATGGGTCATAGTCGGCGACATTTTGGAAAAAATCTTGTGAATCTACGATAAAACCCGGCATGACCTAGAAAACTCCTAATACCTTTGACGGTAGTAGGATGAGGCAATTTAGCAATAACATCAACTTTTGCTCTATCCACCTCAATCCCGTTTTTGGAAATCTTATGGCCAAGGACTATGCCTTCTATGACCATAAAGTGGCTCTTCTCCCAATTTAGACAAAGATTGGTGTCTTCACACCGCTTTAGCATTTTATCTAGATGGGAGAGACATGTTTGAAATGAGTCCCCAATGACCGAGAAGTCATCCATAAACACCTCCATTGTTTCCCCGATCATGTCGGGGAAAATTGCCATCATACATCGTTGGAACGCGCCGTGAGCGCTACATAGGCCAAAAAGGCATACGCCTCAGAGGCAAAAGTTCCGTGATGGGTGTGAATGTGGTTTCTTGATCCAAATGGATCAATGGGGATCTGAAAGTAACCCGAGAAACCATCAAGGAAACAATAGTATTCGCTCCTCGCTAATCTCTCAAGCATCCGTCCATAAAGGTAGAGGAAAATGGTCTTTACTGGCTTCGCTTAACTTAAGATAGTCAATACACACACGCCATCCCATAACCAATCGAGTGGAATTAACTCGCTTTCTTCATTTGTGACAAAGCTATGCCACCCTTTTAGGAACGAATGAATTGGGCAACCCAAGGACTATCAGAGATCGGGTAAATTAAACCAGCATCAAGAAGTTTGAGAACCTCTTGTTTGATAACCTCATGAATCTTAGGATTCACCCTTCTCCGATGTTGACTCACTGGTTTGAAGTCATCCTCCATTAAGATTTTGTGAGTACAAACTCGGTGGTTGATACCCTTAATGTCTGAGAGTTTCCAAGCAATTGCTTGCTTGTGTGACTTCAAGACCTTTATGAGAGCAGTTTCTCCTCTTTAGTTAAGTCTTTAGCAATTATGACGTAATTTATCATCACCTCCAAGAATGCATACTACCGAGATGAGGAGGTAAGTCCTTAAGTTCAACCTCGAAATTCTTCAAGAGATGTTTGTACCGATTTGATTTCATCAATTGTGATCTCTTTCTGGGAGTGAAGGTAATGGATATTCATTTAACAATTGCTCGAGATAAAGGATATCTCCCTCCGAATCATAAACACCATCAATTCCTACGGAATTGATTCATCACTAGCAAGAAACTCATCGATCTCTTCCGTGAAGAAGTCACCTCAAACGGAGTGAGAGAGGGGGGAAAGTCCGCAATGATTGTTGAGAAGATGTGGTGGATCCCCACCACGAATTATGAAGATAACCAAGAAACTCGAGAGTACTCCTCCAAGCAATATCAATTAAATCGATTCGATTAATCGATTCAAGATCATAATTAGAGGAGTACCTCGAAGTTTGATCAAGGTTAAAAGTAACAGCTTCATTACCCACACGTAACGTGATTTCTTGCTCAAATACATCAATAAGAGCACGGCCCGTTCTCATGAATCCTCTTCCAACAATGAGGGGAACCCGATGATCGGCATCGAAATCAACAACCACAAAATCACCGAAAATGGAACTTTCCTACTTTCACAAATACATCCTCTCGGCGATGCCAAGAGGACGCCGATATAGAACGATCTCAAGCTCGAGAGTCATGCAGTAGGAATAAGTTCGAAGAGAAAGTTTCTTCCATACTGAATAAGGCATCGATTGACATGTTGCATCAAGACTCGGGGCAAAGCACTCAATCATTCCTGGAAAGACACAAGGGAGAAGAAATTTTCCAGGATCTCCTAGCTTCTCGAAGCTTTTAACAAGTGCTGAAAATTCTCGTTCAAAGGAGGTTTGGCCATTTCAAACAGCTTTTCCTTATTGCTCAACATGTGTTTGAGAGTTGATGCAAACTTGGGCATCAACATGATAGCATCCGCGAAGCTTATGTCAAAATGAAGTTCTTGGAAAATTTGAAAAAATTTTTCCATTTGATGACCTGCTTTTTCGCGGAGTTTTGCTCATTTAAACGTGAGGGGTAAGGAATAGATGTTTTGATTGGGGTTTTCAACCGAGGTTCAAAACAACCTGTGTTTGGTTTTGGTTTCGGACAACGAGGATGGACATGTGATGTACTTTGTGAGCTAGTAGGTTGCACTTGGTCCTTTGTCGCCTCAGGTTCACTTTCCACTACCTTCGAGAGAGAAGAAGAAGAGGTAGTAGGAATAGCGGTCCATCATAAGCACCACTTCGGGTTGTGATCGCCTTTGCATCGCCTCGGATTAGCGATCGTGTTGTAGGTAGTAAAGCCCGGGGTCTGCACATCATTTAAAGACTTCTTAATGTCGATATCTGCTAACCAACAACATGTTCATTTCCTCTTGGTTCATGAATTGCTTCAACAACTCATCGATGATGGTCCAGCTGGACAATGGCTTGATTTTGCACGGAAAATTCCGCCTTTATTGTTTGGATTAGGACCTTGATTTTGAAAATTTCCTTGATTATTGCCATGAAAGTACCCAGGTTGAAATTTCCCACCTTGGTTTCTATTGAAATTTCCTTGGTGTTGAAGTTTTGAAACCGTTATTTTGACTAAAATTACCTTGGTTTGGTCTATTCGATTTTGATTACGTTTTGGTTTTGGTTGAAACCGGTGGTCCAGTGGTAGTGGTTAGGACGGTGGTTCGGGTCCACAGAGCACGATATTGGTTGCCTCCAATTGGAAATCCTCAGCCAAGTTGCTTCAAAAGGTTACCCTGTGGCCATACAAATGTAATAGGCCGGGGCCACCGCAAGTAACACGACTTCCACTTTCTTAACTTCAGCAGGAGGTGAAGTTTGTGGAAAAGAAACTTTCTTTTGGTTAGAGAGAACCAAAGCTTGAATTGCTTCCGTGAGTTTGTCAATCTTAGCATCGGTGCTAGATTGACTCACGGGTGATGAAGAAGAAGGACCAATACTGACTTGGGAAACAACCGTTTGCTTCGTGCAGGCGGACTTTAGACTTGTTTTCAATTATCGCTAAAAGCTTTTACAGCTTTGCTCAAGAAATTTCTCTCCAATGAGGAATTGAGAGAATCTTGATCAGATTGACTCACACCATTATAGAAAGTATCGAGTTGCATTAACTCGGAGAAACCGTGGTGAGGACATTTGCGGAGCAATTCCTTAAAATGATCCCACGATTCATCAAGGGTTCATCAAACTTTTGTGTGAATTTGATGATTTCATTTTTAAGACTCGTGGTTTTGGAAGGTGGATAAAACTCGTTCACAAATTTCTTTACCGTGTCTTCCCATGTTTCGATTGATTTAGGGGGTTGTTTTTCAAGCCAAATCCGGGCTTGCCCTCAAGGGAAAATGGGAATGTAAGAAGCTTGACAGATCTCTGGGACATTCTTGTATTTGATGGTAAATGCAATCTTGTTAAACCATCGAATATGAGCATGAGGATCATCCCTCTCAAAACCATAGAATTGACTTGAGGTTACAAGATTCAAGAACCCGGTTTTGAGTTCAAAATTTCGCCACAATGGTCGGGATAACAATAGCATCTCCATACCCATCGATGGTGCCGGACAAGCTCACACATAGGACGCTCTTCCGCCAAGATAGCGAAGTAGAGGAAGTGTGTGTCCGGATCTCGATCCGACCGATGGGCAAAGTTACGGACACGCCTTCTTGGAATCTTGACAAGCTCACTAAATGGGCTTACAGACCTGAAGAGCGAGTGAAAAGATACACTAGAGTTAACTCTAAGAGATCTCCGAAGTTAGAAGGGAATTATGAAAGTGAATTATGAAAATGGGGTAAGAAGAATCTTTTGGTTTTCCGGTTTTGAAAAGTAGATATAACAACAAATCCAATTAAAACAAAATCGAGGCAAAACAACAAAGGAACTTAAACTAATAATCACAAGATGAATGGCTTCTTTGAAAAGGTACACCAATCACCGGACACAAAGGCAAGTTTTAATCTTTGGTTCGAACTTATTATGGTCGTACCCCCAGCTTAGGTAGTACACGCCTTGGTTTATGTGGTAATCTTTTATGTTGTTATTATTAAACAAAGAAAACGATAAATCTTTTTGTATTTTTATCTTTGATACATATATAGAAACAAAAGGAAAATATTTTTGTGTTTTATACGCTGAAATGTTTGGGTTTTTGGATTTTTTATAAGAAAATATATATAGATATAGATAGATGGTATGAACAAAGAGTGAATATTCAAATCACTAATCGCTAAGCTGTAATACAATTAGCACAGCCCCAAGAATAAGGCTTAAAATTTGATTCGTCCCGAACCGTCAAGTTTTATCACGCAAGCTAGCCACTTGTGAATGGCTAACCGTAACAAACTTAAAACAAATTGAAACAAATGCAATGAAGTCCAGAGAGTATAGTGTTTCCCCAGTCTAAGTCCCAACGAAGCGGCGGAATAATCAAACGAGTAGTGATCGGAGGATTGAAACTAAAAGGATTGTGATTGATTATACTAAAAGAAAAGTATATAAACTGGGGCTTAAAATTAAAGAAAATTTAAAAAGCTAAATTATATTAAATAAACGCTATCACTATTTTTAAAATCTAATGTTTTATTTTTTCTTTATAAATTTGAATTAAAAACTACGCGACGACAAAAGAAAATGTGAAACTGAAGCAATATTAATCCTAAAAATATGAAAATGATATTTTTACAAACCTAATGATAAGAGAAAATTTTTAGAAAAAGAAAATTATTTTTATTACTATTTATCTAATTATTATTAATTAAAAACTATTTTTACTTATTTAATAATAGCCTAAAATACAAGAAAATATGAAATAAAGCTAGAAAAATGAAATTATGACTTGGAAAAATCTAAAATAACTAAAGAGAATTTTCAAAACTATTTTTATATTTTTCTGATTATTTTTCTATTTTTTATGAATTAAAAACTATTTTTGACTAATTAAATTGCTAAAAATTACAAATTAAACTATGAAAAATCTGGAAAAATTATTTTTTTGCTTTTTATATTTATCTTAACCTAGGAAAAATGAAAACTTATTTTTTTGAAGCTTTTCTGAATTAATTGTATTAAATGCTAATTAAAATTGCCTAAAAACTGTTTTTAATGAAGAAAATTAGCAAACAGTGTTAGAAAAATCTGAAAAATTCAAGAAAAGTCTAAATTAATATTATGAATCTATGAAAAATATAAAAACAGTAGCTTATGTGTAGGAATATGAAATCAGCTTACAAGTGCTTATCAATAAGCACTTGGAATAGCAAATGGGACCAATGACACCAACTGAACACAGAAGCTCTAATATGCTAAAATTACTCAAATGCAACTAATTTCAACTAGCTTTAACCTCTGAATTGCAAACTACTATGATTTGGTTATTTGAGCTTAATGTGCTAAAAACATTTGGATTACTACTTGTAGCTTAAGAATAAGCTACCCAATAAGCTAAACTTAAAACCAAAAGTAGGGACCTAAAGTAGACCTGGCTAGGAACCTATAAACCAAAACCTGACTGACAAGCTCTTATGAGCTTTTGACAAGCCAAGACAAACTGCAAGACTCAAGATTAACTGAGTCACAGACAAGGCAAATAAGCCCTTTGACAAGCTATTTTGGGGCTTATAAAAAATTTCTAAAAATCTACAAAATTCATATTAAGAAACTACACCAACTGAAGTTTTTAAGCCCTAAGTTTCACTGGGTTTGGACCAAAATTGAATCAATGAAAAATCATCTCGGCCAGTGAAAACCAGATTTTCAAGTTGACTTTTGAAAGCTTATGAAACTTTGACTATTTTGAGTTTTGATTCCAATTTGCAACCTAAAATGATGTTTTATGATGGAATGAAACTAGTGCAAGTTATCTCTATGTATTTTAAACACAAAACAAGATTTTGATTTCACCAAATCTAAACCAGTTAAGAAATTAAGACAGGTCCTATGTGATTTTGACTTTAAGCTTATTCAGAGGCAAGATTGAGACAAATATGAGTCAAGTGGTTCTATTTGAGATCACTATGCATATGTCAAGTACAAGCCAAGGTTCAATCTCAATTATGATCACTGATCCAAACACAACTTTGTAATGATTTGAACTTTAACCGAAGAAACCATGAACTAGTATGTATTATCACTAAAACTGATTCTAATGATCCTAATACCAAATAAACAGATTTAAACTATTAATGATCACAGATACAAACACAAACACTTTATGCAACTGAGTTAAAAATGGAATTGAGATAAAACTCACAAGTGTCCAATTGTTAGAAAATCTTAAACAGTAACCCAAACCAAACTAAGCTACTCAAATCCAACCCAAATCAACTCAGATCAACCCAGCCCAAACTTATACCCATTTTGCTTCCTCACGACTTTTGTTGACTTTTTAGCACTTTTGATTGAAATCGCTTCTTAAGCTTATCAAAAGCTATAATGAGCTTAAATAAGCTTATGTGAACTTAAATGAAGCTTATTGAAGCTTGGTTTTTAAGAGTTTGAAATTAAAATTTGCAACAGTGAACTGAAAACTTGAAATAAGTTGTTTTACCTTGAATTGATACTTGAATATGGATTATAATGATAAATTAACTTAAGTTGAGTAATACAACGTAAAAATTAAAGCTTTTTAAATTAAACTAAAAAATTGAAATTGAAAACGACATACATATGAAAAATAAAACTAAGTACTACTACTTCTCTCCTTCTTCTTCCTTCTTTTTATATATGCAACTGCTTTCCACGGTCCTCCTCTCGATTGATTCCCACTAAACATCTAAGCCATTGGATGTCTTGAGCTCATTTTGGCCATTGGATCATTTTGGCGGGAAAGTCTGTTGGAAAGTGTGGCTTCTGAATTTGCAACTTTGGGGAGTGGGGTGGCATTAATGTGTGTAAGGTTGGACATGATGTGATGAGGGGAGGGATAAGGTGAGGTGATGGGTGAGAGGTTGCAGGCAAGTTGGGAAGGGGATAAGCAGTGGGCGGGGTTTGACTTTATTTGACTTGGGAGTCCAAAAAAAGGGAGGGGTCAAGGGTTTTGACAGGGGGTTCAATTAGTAATGGCAGGGGTCTAAAATGCAAAAGTAGTCAAAGGATAGTTTATTAATACAAGGACCAAAATGTAATTCTGAAATTGAAGGACCATTCTCAATTTCACAAAGTTGTTTCAAGGGACCAAAATTGACAAGTTTCAATAGTACAAGGACCATTTTTGACATTTTCAAACTTTCAAAGGACCATTTGTGACAATTTTCAAAGTTTAGGGACCTAAATTGTAATTTTGCAATTTTAAATCTCAAGGACCAATTTTGACAACTTATGAATCCCTAGGGACTTGAAATGATATTTTTCTTTATTTTGATTTACAGTGGACTGCTTTTTGACAACTTTTTAAACTTGGGGACTAAACCGCCAATTATGCAAACTTGATAATGCCACCGATTTTGATATTTTTGCTTCTAAAACACATAAAACACTTATTTGTGATATTTTTATCATTTTGATGCATCTGAGTGTTTTCGATGTTTTTGCAGTTTAATCAGTACAAAATGATGAGTATTTAGACACTCATCAATCCCCCACACTAAGATATTGCTAGTCCCTAGCAATGTTTTGAGAAAAATTAATGGATTTCAATCTCTTTACCAAAAGCCATTACTTCTGGAGTAGCCAAATGTTTCAGTTCAAGTAAGAACCTTGGTACCCACGAACCAAATGATTTTGAGCAAATCACCAGCTTCCAACGGATTTGATTTGTCTTTCACTAAGCCGCTTGCTTCGACTAGCCAACTCTTAGATAATATATCAGCAATGAGCCACCACCATGGTTTTCCATCGCCTTTACCACAAGCCATAAACTTGCTAGCCAACTCTTCACTAATTAAGATATGGTGAAATAACACCATACAATTTTGGGCAAATTGCAAGCCGTATACGGATTTGAGATATCTTTACCAAGAGCCGCTTTGTTCTGGATTAGCCAATCCTTTTGTTTATTAGACACGGATACCTATAATCAGTAATCTCGAAAGTTACTTCAAAAAATCACAAAATGAAGTGTATAATTACATGATAAAATTCGTGAGAATTCCCCCACACTAGAAATGAATATTGCCCTCAATATTCAAAGTACGGCTAAGTTATGCCAACATAGAACGTAGGGAAATACTACGCCATTATTTAGCAAAAGATTTTTTTGAAACTTTATATACAACAAATGGGGTAACTCCCCACACTAGGGTGGTACACACGGTGAAAACCCATAGCAGCTATCTTTTGATTCCGAAGTCGCTAGCTTGACTCGACCCCTCGATTCATTGGTTCATGGGAAAGTTTGTAGATCGTGACAACCACGGGGAATGTCCTTCCAAAATAGTGCTTTAATCGATGACCATTCACTTTAAAATTTGGACCATCGGTTGAGATAACTCAATGGTTCCATATGGAAATACTTTAGTGATGGTGAATGGTCCGACCAAAGGATTTTAGTTTTCCGAAAATCTTCAATCTTGAATTGAAAAGAAGGACTCGACCGACGCTGAAAACGCTGTTGATCTTTGAGTCATGAATCTTCTTTTGTCTTTTCTTTATAGATCAAAGAGTTTCTCGATGCTTGATCACTGGAGTTCATTTAATTCATTCATTTGAACTTTCCGGTGATCACCAACTGTCAATATCGGTTGGCATGTTTCAAGGCCCGTATGCCTTGTGCCAAGCTCAACCGAGATGACACGCCTTTCGCATAACAAGCTTGTATGTAGTACACCCAATGGGTGTTTTATAAGCCGCACGGAAGGCCCAGAGTGCGCCATCTAGCTTTATCCGACCGAGGAGGCACGCCAACCGCCCTTCCGTAATTTAATCCTCTTGGAAACTTCCACTTGCCCACTGTTTCGGGGTGGTACGCAGTAGAGAGACGGTGAGTTACACCCATACTTTGCATGACTCTATCAAACCGTCATTGCAAAAATGCGCACCACGATCACCGACATAGCTCTGGAGTTCCAAACCTAGCAAAAAGAGATTTTAAGAATTTCACAACAACTCGGGCATCGCTGGTAGGCAAAGCCTTAGCTTCAACCCATTTTGACAAATAGTCAACCACTAGCAGTATGTATTTGTTTCCTACGAGTTGAAATGGCCCCATAAAGTCAATGCCCAGATGTCAAAGATCTCACACACTTGAATGGCTTTTGGCGGCATTTCATTTCTTTGAGAGCCCGTACGCTGACAAGCCTCACAGGTTTTGACAAATTCATGGGCATCCTTATAAATCGCCAATAGAACCAAATCAAACACCCTATGTGTAGTGGGGCTATGTGATGTCCCGTCCGTAATGGCAAGCCTGAGAATGTCAATAGCTTCCCCACCATACACACATCGCCTCACACTTGATCCGCGAAATTTTGAACAAGTAGGGTCGCCCCGTAATGTTTCACATCTTTAAAGAATTTGTTTTTTCATGGGACGACATCCCTTTCACCACAAAGTTACCCGCATGGTAATTTGCAAAGTCAAAGAAACCATGGGTAGAAGAGTCTCCACGAAAAGAAACCACATTGAGTGTTTCGAGAGGAAATGTTTCATTTATTTCCTTTTCCTCAAACACATCTTGGTGAGGGTTCTAGACGGACAAATGATTCCAGCTCTCACCTTTTTATCACGTATAATGATATCAAATTCTTGTAGAGGAGAACCCACGGAGCAACTCGCTTTGCATCTTGTTTTGCAAAGAGATATTTGAGAGCCGAAGTGATCCGTATATACCACGATTTGGTCAAGATGAGGTATGGTCGAATTTCAAAACGCATACACCCACAGTTCTTTTCCAGAGTGGTGTAATGGGTTTGAGCTTCAGCCATAGTCTTACCTGCAAGTAGGGATAGGTCTGAAAATGCTTGGTTTTTCGTTGCCCCAAGACGCAACCGATAGCAAAAATCACTTGCACGCATTATGAGTTCAAAGGGTAAATCCCAAATGGCAACTAGAATGGGTGCTTCCGTGAGCTTTTCTTTAATGTTTCAAAAGCTTCGATGCACTCGTGAGAGAAGATAAAAGGAGCATCTTTTCAAGAAGATGGGTCATAGGCCCAGCGATTTTGGAAAATCTTGTATGAATCTACGATAAACCTAAGCATGACCTAGAAAACTCCTAATACCCTTGACGGTAGTAGGATGAGGCAATTTAGCAATAACATCAACTTTTGCTCTATCCACCCTCCCGCTTTTGAAATCTTATGGCCAAGGACTATGCCTTCTTTGACCATAAAGGCTCTTCTCCCACTTAGACAAAGATTGTGTCTTCACACCGCTTTAGCATTCTATCTAAAAGGGAGAGACATGTTTGAAACGAGTCCCCAATGACCGAGAAGTCATCCATAAACACCTCCATTGTTTCCGATCATGTCGCGGGAAAATTGCCATCATACATCGTTGGAACGCCGAGCGCTACATAGGCCAAAAGGCATACGCGCTAGGCAAAAGTTCCGATGCAGGTGAATGTGGTCTTTTATTGATCCAACGGATCAATGGGGATCTGAAAGTAACCCGAGAAACCATCAAGGAAACAATAGTATTCGCCTCGCTAATCTCTCAAGCATCCGTCCATGAAGGGTAGAGGAAAATGGTCTTACGGGTGGCTTCGCTTAACTTATGATAGTCAACACACACGCCTATCCTCAACCAATCGAAGTTGGAATTAACTCGCTTTCTTCATTTGTGACAACAGTTATGCCACCCTTTTAGAAACCAATGAATTGGGCTACCCCAAGGACTATCAGAGATCGGGTAAATTAAACCGGCATCAAGAAGTTTGAGAACCTCTGGTTTGATAACCTCATGAATCTTAGGATTCACCCTTCTATGATGTTGGATCACTGGTTTGAAGTCATCCTCCATTAAGATTTTATGAGTACAAAACTCGTGGTGATACCCTTAATATTGGAGAGTTTCCAAGCAATTGCTTGCTTGTGTGACTTCAAGACCTTTATGAGAGCAGCTTTTCTCCTCTTCGCTAAGTCTTTTAGCAATTATGACGGGTAATTTATCATAACCCCTCCAAGAATGCATACTCAGATGAGGAGGTAAGTCCTTAAGTTCAACCTCGAAATTCTTCAAGAGATGTTTGTACCGATTTGATTTCAATTGTGATCTCTTTAGGAGGGAGTGAAGGTAATGGATCTTCATTTAACAATTGCTCGAGATAAAGGATATCTCCTCCTAATCATATAAACACCATCAATTCCCTACGAATTGATTCATCACTAGCAAGAAACTCATTGATCTCTTCCAGAAAGAAGTCACCTCCCTCAAACGGAGCGGAGAGGGGAAAAGTCGGCAATGATTGGTTGAGAAGATGTGGTGATCCCCACCACGTAATTATGAAGATAACCAAGAAACTCGAGAGTAATCTCGGCTAATATCAATTAAATCATTCATTAATCGACTAAAGATCATAATTAGAGGAGTACCTCGAAGTTTGATCAAGGTTAAAAGTAACAGCTTCATTACCCACACGTAACGTGATTTCTTGCTCAAATACATCAATAGAGCGACGCCCGCTCGCAGAATCCTCTTCCAACAATGGGAACCCGATGATCGGCATCGAAATCAACAACCACAAAATCACCGGAAATGGAACTTTCTCCTTTCACAAATACATCCTCGGCGATGCCAAGAGGACGCGAGATATAGAACGATCTCATAAGCTCGGAGAGTCATGCAGTAGGAATAAGTTCCTCGAAGAGAAAGTTTCTTCCATATCAATAAGGCATCGATTGATGCTTGCACTAAGATCGGCGTAGGCAAAGCACTCAATCAATACTTCGGAAAGACACAAGGGGAGAAGAAATTTTCCAGATCTCCTGAAGCTTCCT
>OU343224.1:131765008-131834448 GCA_910596185.1 Chrysanthemum makinoi | reverse complement strand
CACTATTTGACGTTGGAATTCAGTACTGATGAAGTTCTTTAAGTCTTTAAACTTTGTAAATTCTTTGATTTGATGTAGAATCATTGACTTTTGTGTGTTGTCTTCGAGAACTTCATTAGTGATGATGTTGGCATGAGCATGTGAAGAATCTGCACGATCAGTCCGCTCCAGAGCTTCCATAATAAGTAAACATAAGAAAGGTTAGTAATAAGCGGATACCGGCACTTACAAGTTTGAACTTCGAGAGTGTTATCAGCATAGTGTGAAAACACACTCTAATTCTTACAAGGCCGTTCCTGAACCGTAGTCCCACAAGTGAGATAACACGATGTACCGAAGTACATCTACGGTTCAGATGAGTTCTTGGTACACGAAGCATCACCTCACGACGTGACCGTTTGAGACACACTAAGCGTAATCCACGGGGAGTTACGAAGTGACCTGCATGAGGGCTGTTTGATGTTGACCCGGCAGGAGTTTCCATTCAATCGAGGATCACAATTGTGAACCTCATAAATGTTCTCGACAGATTGCTAAGATCTGTGAAGGACTCGATAACGTACCACTGATGTTCTTATTGTTGAACATCAAGTGATGAAATGTCAAGTGTACCTAAGAGATCTTTTGATGAATCTCGTGGCTCTAGTCTCAATAGTGCGTTTTGGTTTTTCCTCGGCGGAGACTAGGGAGAGGGTCTCCTTCTTCAATACCAACAATCTCTAAGAGAAAGCCGATAGTTTACGTAGGGTTCCCTGTGAGAATGAAACAAGCTTCTGTTGAGAGAAACTTTAGTGGCTAAGAAGGTTTAGTGCATGCTTCACTGGGTCCATGAAGACTTTTAATCTTCAATACCGGTGTCATCTTGTGACAACCAGTAGCATATGAATTGAACCCGGTGTCTGCCCTAAGTTGAATAATCTGGAGGGCTATTTCTTTTCACCCTTTTCTTTGCATTTCTTTTTAATTCTTCAACTCCTTCTTTCTCCGATTCTCATTTTCTCCTTTTTACAATCATACCTAAGGACTTCTAATTCTAACTATTTGTATTGTCCTTGGGTAGATCCCTCCGGCTCTGGCGGATCATAGGACGGTTATTCCTAACCTTAATCACCTTATAACTCCATTGCCATAAAACCATTTTCAAGAAAATCTCTCGTAGTGTTTGTGAATGAAAAACATTTTGTACCACTTTGAGAGTTTTATATTTTATAAATACTCCCCTCCTGTGCTTAAGTGTTAAAGACAATCTGCGGTGAGAAGAGCGCGCACTTTTGAATTGATCGAATCTAGATAGACAATCCCACGCGAGACACGGTTACGTTGAATAGTTAAAGAGTTTCATTGTCAGCTTTTAGGTGATAGCTAGCTCTAATAACTATCTTGAAGGTGTGAACAAACCTCGAAAGGTTGTCAAGCCCGTCAAAGATCATATCTACCAAGAGTTTCTCGAATGGTACATTCTACTCGGACAAGTCCTTTGCGAGACACGTTTACGTCACTAGCGAACTAGCTTGAAATTATTACCCGTCCCGGACAAGTCTTTTCGAGTTACTAACAGTTAAGATCTCGTCAATTTGTTGGTTAAGTCTATAGCACAAAAGAATTCATGAGCAAAACGCAACATATTTCTTATCACGTATTTTTCTCCCCCTCAAAAATGGCATATAGATGTTATTTTTGAAGAAATGTTGAGAATAAATATGACCATTTTGAGTTTTGTGGAAAGATAACCACTGAGAACAATTTGTGAACAAAGATTTTAAGTCAAATACTCCCCCTCAACGAGTGATATAAACGGTTGAGGTTTTGAAAATCATAAGGGGAACTTCTTGTTCTTTTGAGCAAAACTTTGAAAAGTGAAAGGTTTGATAGGTTTTACTCAAAAGTAAGAAGCTTTCATTCCTTTTATAGGATTGTGTGCATTACCACAGGGTCCTTTATTGACAAGAACGGGTTGTACACTGTTATGTGTGCACAAGCCATTGACATATAAATCACACATCCAAAATATTATGAAATAGAAGCAGTTCAAGGGGTACCCGAAAGTCCATCAATGTTTCCAAGAATGCGACGTTGATAGCCGTGAGAGCAATCCGGGCGACCACCTACAAAGCTCTCCAGTGTTACGGTGATCCCTCGATACAACCCATCAATCATGGTGATGATTCTCTTCACATCCATCTTTCCTTAAATTCCATCGCTTTTAGACCCAATACCTTTATGAATATCCTTCAACCTATAAGCTAATCCATCCCTAACCTTCTTTAATGTGTGATCCCCAAACTTGTGAAGATCTCTACAGCCATCAAGCGGTTGCGTAGTGTTTCACTAAGGTAAACCACTCGAATGGTTGGCTAATGAGTGTATATATGTGAAAGCTGGTTGATGTCGGGAAGATCTAGCTGAGGTGGAGTGAAGTGGACACGGGTCTGATATGATTCAACTGCAAGCTGGAGATCTTCTACACGTTCTTTGATGACTATGCGTCTGATGAAGATCAGCAAGAACTTGATGAATTCACGTTGTACTTGAGTTGAAAATTGTCTCATGCGACCCTGTACTTTGGCAAGGTACATGTCTTCAGTTTCGTTGAGAGACAAATTCTCAAAGTCCGCTTTAGAGAATGCATAATCTCTTTCGTCTTGCCTTTTGACCACAATATTCTTGAGAAATGTGTAGTCCCATTTGGACGAAAGATCAACATGTTTGATAACTTGATATTCTTAGTACTGAACACTTCATGTTGAGACTTCTGAACCTGGCGTCTTGTAGTAGATTCTTCGCGTTCGGGCCAATTGTGAATCCCATACATTGCATCACGGTCATACTCTTCCACATTGTTGGAGAACATATGGTTAGCTCTTTCCTCGATGGCTATACAGTTAGAGTATATGGCTGCTGGGAATGGAAGTGTCATGATGGCGTATTTCCTTGAACCATCGCCACCGTGTAGAAGAAATTCCAAGTCATTGTTGAAGAAATATCTGAATGGAATCCTAGGCTGATCTGCTTGGCCAATTTTTGGCAGAGGTTTGGACGGTCGGTGTAATATGGAGGATTGTCCCGTTTGGTGAAGTCGATGTTTGCTTCTGGGTTGAGCCATTCCATGTTGTTAGACATGGCTCGTGCTATATTATCAAGGTGATACTCAACTTCTATAGCACTTTCTGAGCTGTCTTTGAGAAGTTGAAATGCTTCATTCTTGATTCGATTCAACTCGGATTTCGTCATCTTCTTCACCGCGAATTTTTCTTGCAGAAGTTTGCATGCTCCAATGTACTAGATTCTGTAACCTCTTGACCTTCATGGGTAGGGAGTGGAATCAACAAGCTTCGAGAACCATTCAAATTCAGTGTTATCCTCGTCCAGCCATGCTAAGACGTCAGTCATAGGCCTTCTTCTTTTTCTTAGGCCGGTTGAAGATTCGGTTTCTTAGGTCGGGAGAGATGGGTTGTTGTTGTGGCTCGGGATTTCCTCATCGTCACCACCCGTTATACTCGAAGTGATCCCCGGTTTTCTGAGTCTGGGTGGTATCTCAGAATCTTGAGGTTTTCAGTTGGCGAAGGCGAGGGATCTTTGTTGGCTGGAGTCCTTTGGGGTGGAGTGCATTGATACTTGAATGGAGGATGATTCACCAGACTTCTTCGTGCGTTTGGGCTCGTTATCCTTATCCTGATCTTTGTCTTCGTCGTCTCTTGAACGTTTAGGCCTTACAACTTCTTCTCTGTATGCTGACCTGAGTTGGTATTCAAGCAATGCTTCAAACAATTTAGCCGTGGAAGGCAAACGTTGCAGAGCGTTTCGACATTTGAGCCACTAGCGGTTCACCAATTCATCATCGAGAAGATTGTGAGTTCAACTGGGATTGATGCTCAAATTCATGGAGTTGATTTCATGGCTTGCTTGGCGGATGTAAGAGATTCGCATAAAGTTTTAGGTATACATCTCCTTTGTCAGTTTAAGAATGACCTCCATGAGGAACTTGTGAGAGTATCCTTTGATCATCTCGTCCATTTTCCCTTGAAGATCATCTTTCATGAGCTTCTGGACATACTCCCTTTCAACTTGCATCTTGTTTTGCTCATCATGAAGATGTATGTATCAATGACAAGAAAATCTAACTTCTTCTTTGTAATATTTTCTCTCGACTGTTTGGCAGCTTTAACGATTCGTAACTTTGTATGAGACATCAAAGAAGTTGGCTTCTTCACGATCGGATGTGGATCTGGTTGTTCTTTGATGGTGGTGGTGAAGAGTGAAGATAATCGATGATGATGATGAGATATGAGGAGACTCCGGGTCCTTTGGTGGCTCAGAATTTTCTTCCTTTGAACGTCAGGGACTATCTAGAAGAAACTTATCATACTCAACATCTTCTTCTTTCGGACTTAGCTTTTCATCAGCTTTGGCTTTAGCTACAGCTTCTTCATCGACTTTTTCCTTTTCTAACTTCTCATATTCGGTTCTTCATGTTGTAATCAATAGAATCTTCCGCGCTTTTGTTGTTGCTCCAGAGTGGTGGCACGGAACCCTATCGGGTTGATTAACGCATCGGGACGGTGAAGGTTGAACTCCACCACTCGATCCTCGGGGCCACCCATTTGATCTTGCAAATTCTTTTAGCGTTTTGGAGTCTAAGGAATTTGAACTTTTCTGTATGTTTCATCTTGTTGCTCTTCATGATTCTTCTTCCTTGTTTCAATACTTGGAGTCTTCCCTTTGCGTGTTCATTTGGTGGACTAGGAGGTTTAGTACCGTTGTAGTATCATCTTTAGCGGTTTGAGTAGAAAATCTCTATCGATCTTGATTACCCTCCGAGTCTTCGTCTGTTAGCTTTCTTTGCGGTTCAGACTTAGGTACGGGAATAGGAACAGCTTCCTTGGTGGGAACTGTCCTCTTACGTGGAGGATTCCTCTGGGAACTTCCTCTGACTCTGATATGCGGCACTTCCTGCACTTCCTCTTACGGTTTTTCTTGTAGGCGTACCGAAGATTTTTCATCATGAAATACAACTTTGTTCTCTTTTCTGACTACGGATACCTTTTATAGAGTAGAAATTTGTTTGATTTCGTCGAGAGAAGGTGATCGGGCAATCTGACACCTTGTTTCTTAGTCGTTGACTCCTTAAATCATGAGTTAGGGTAGGTTGGACAACATGTCGAGATTGTGGGGTCATTGATTCTCTTGGGGACATGTGGGTTATACCCAAGTGCTCTCTGGATCAACAGTTTAGTATATCTGATGTAAGGAATCTTTGAGCCAAGCTTTTTGAGGAATGTCATGATGTCATCCCAAACCAGAGCTTCAACTTCGATGTGCTTCATGTTGATTAGAGCCCAAAAGATTTGCAGTTCCACGAGCTTGGGATGCTCATAGCCGTTGTCACGACCAGAAACAAATTTTGTGATGATGATATAAAGGGTTCTCCAAGGTTGAGGAATGTTCTTTAGATCCACGTGTGAATGCTTATTGATTACTCCTAAAGCTTCGTCGTACCCAATATCAATCAAAAATTGCAAAACGGTCTCTTCAGTAGGTGCAGCGAGAGAATTAGTTGGTATGATGTAGGGGAATGAGGAGAACACCCTTAAATGCAGGAGGTGATGGTGATTTGCTTGTGATTGAGCGTCACTGTCCGGCATTTTGACCTTTGACCATCTGCATTGTATTCGAATTCTGTATGTAGATCCGAAGAACGATGGCAGAATTGGTGAGCATGTTCTGATAGGGATGATTTTTCAGAATATCCACTGCAATGAGACAAGAAGATTCCGGCGGTGAGAGTTTCAAAGTCAACCACGAAGATTGTTCTTTCAATCTTCATTGGATAGCATGTGGAAGATATCGGCAATGGTGAGGACATTTGGTGCATCCACATTCATTTGAGGTTCCATGTCGTGATCTGAAACACATTTAGCGAAAAGATCCAACATATCGAAAGACATAATGTTAGTCAATAGAAGGTTTTATTGTCTACTTATTGAATGATATATGTCAATGATTGTTACGAGTCCAACGTCACGTGTTTGTTCAATAGTCCATGATGTGAGAAAAGTTTCGTGAGTTAGTTAACTTTAAGTTTTAAAGTTTATGTTATCACTTATTTTTTCCTAACATATTAAACGTTTAAGCTTATTAGTGACATTTTTGGTTTCGTGACGTTATGATTTATTTATTTACAAGTTTGCGGCGTAACAATTCATAATGAAGGTTTGATCAAGGCTTAGCGTAGAAATGGTAGCTTATCATTAAGCAGGATTTATACGCGTAGTCACAAACTTAATCGCGTGGAACCTTACTTCGCGTAAGAAATATTACGTAGGAAAGAGGACCTTATGCGTAGAGCTTACGCGTAGCGCATATAACACCTTGCGGCGTAAGGCTTACTCGTAAGAGTAGACCTTATGCGTAGTGGTCATGTTTACGCATATCCTTCACAGGATACGCGTAGTCCCTTTGTAGAACCTTACGCGTAAACGCTACGCGAAAGATTTCTCTTACGCATAACCTTCTACGCGTAAGGTGATCCTTATGCGTAGATTGCTAATGACCTTGATTCTGAATTATACGTGTAGCAGACCTGAAATAAATTCATCATAGCAACAATATTAACACATACATCCATTCTTAAACAGAACATGGCATGAAAACACATAAAATAGTTTACGCGTAAGATTACTTACGCGTAGACTTAAACCCTAGTCTCAAGAATTACGCGTAGCTAATCTACCATGTAAATTGCACCAAACTTATTCTGGGAAGTCTTAGAAGCCTATGAAGTTGTCTTATGCAAGTTTTAACATCAAACAAGTTATGAATCAAAAATGCCAAAATCGTATGAACAAGAACTCTAAATTTCAATTCTGTCATTTTGGGTGTTTCTGGGCAAATTCTAGCAATGGATAGGTTCAATTCAACATAAAAGCAACCTCATACAACAATCTTTTTAACCAGAAACACTCTCATTTGAAAACACCCAAACCACGCATAAACCCTAGTTTTCCAGATTCAATCAATTCGTGTTTCTGGGTAAGTTTTGAGGATAAAAAATAGTATATCGTTGATGTTAAACACATTTTGACACAATATTTTGACCACAAACACTCACCAATGATCATAGTATAATCTTACACACTTTACGCGTAGAACACAAAAATCACATTATCTCAAGATTACTTACCGTTGGATTTATGAAAAATTCAAAACCATTGTTTAAAAACTTGTTATAAACACAATCACTTCAGATTGATGATCCAATAACGGATTTGAAGAATGATTTTTGTGCGTAGGATTGGTTTGGTATAAGTAATAAATGTGAAGTGATGAAGTTAGGTGGGATGTTTTATTAAAATAACTTTCGGATTTTGACAGTTTTAGTCCCTCCACCTTTTCCATTTTCATCCAAAGCCTTTTAACTTCCATTTTTGGATACCAAACGAAAGATTTTAAGACAGAAACTTGACAACACTCCCCCTCGACTTAAGAAATAATGAAAGTTTATAAATTTTAGTCCGAGGAGTGTCAGTGAACCAGAAATGTGACCATCATTATTAAAAGAAACAACCGGGATAGGATAACATGCAAGTACACAGTTATTTTGAAATAGTTAAGTATTTATTTTCTCCCCCTCAACACTTGATCGGAAAAATATTGAATTTTGAAAGATTTGAGTGTTGACGGAAGAGATGTACTTGCCATGTTAAAAGAAATATAGATAGAAGAATATTTTTGTTGTTTTATCAGGTTTTATATTTTTGTATTTTGTTTTTGAAAAATTATTTACAAAAGAGGTTTTGGTGTTTGACTGGTTTTTAAGAATGTTTTAAGAGTTCATCCAGTTCCTCTTGAGTCAAACACCGCATACCAATTCGGTGGACCAACTCATTAAACCTAGCAGGAGCTAAGGCTTTGGTGAGAAGATCTGCCAATTGGTATTCTGTACCCACGAAGTATAATTTAACAGTACCCTGTTCCACGTGGTCCTTGATGAAGTGATATCGAAGATCGATGTGCTTTGACTTTGAGTGTTGAACTGAGTTGCACGAGATCGCAATAGCACTCCGATTGTCACAGTACATCGAGATTCGGTCAAATACGTAACCATAGTCTTTGAGTTGTGTTCTCATCCAAATGACTTGAGCACAACATGCCGACATGGCTACATATTCTGCTTCGGTTGATGACAGCGATGTACAATCCTGCTTCTTCGATTGCCAAGATACCAGTTTGTCACCAAGAAATTGTAGTGCTCCTGAAAAAGCTATTAGTTCATAACCAGAATCCTTCGGATACCAGATCCCCAAATTAATGGTTCCCTTAATGTATCGGAGGATTCTTTTAGCCTCTGAGAGGTGGGTTTCAGTTGGTCGCGACTGATAACGGAGCAAAGATAACGGCAAAGACAATATCAGGTCTGCTGGCGGTTAGATACATGAGAGACCCAATAATACTTCGGTATTTGGTAGGGTCAACTAATTTCCCATGCAAATCAGCATCCAGCTTCTTGGTATGTGCCATTGGTGTGGCATAAGTATCACAAGAATTCATTCTGAATTTGTTCAGAATTTCAAGGGCATATTTGGACTGACTCAAGAAAATACCACGGGGTGATTGATGAACTTGTAGTCCTAGAAAGAACGTAAGTTCACCCATCATGGACATTTCAAAATGTTTCTTCATTAGTTTTGCAAAAGCGATTGAGTACTTTTTATGAGTTGACCCAAAATGATGTCATCCACATAAATTTGAACAATTAAAATATGTTCCCGTGATATTGTATGAAAAGAGTTGGGTCGACCGAACCTTTGGTAAAATTATTGGCAATGAGGAAAGATGATAGCTTATCATACCATGCCCGAGGAGCTTGTTTGAGACCATACAGAGCTTTGTTCAGTTTGTAGACATGGTTCGGGATCAACGAATCCTTCGGGCTGACATAAACCGCTTTTAGTTGACCATTCAGAAAGGCAGTTTTGACGTCCATCTGAAAGACCGTTATGTTCATATGAGCTGCGAATGCCAGAAATATCCGAACAGCCTCAAGACGAGCAACCGGAGCAACTGATTCTTCAAAGTCAATACCCTCTTCCTGTCTATAACCCTTAGCCACCAAACGCGTGACTTGTTTCGATAACATTCCCTTCAGAATCCAATTTGTTTTTCCAAATCCATTTTAGACCAATGACGTAGACCCCCGTTGGTCTTTCAACCAGTTCCCATACTTCAAGACGTTTGAATTGGTTGAGTTCTTCTTGCATGGATTCAATCCAGTTATCTTTTGTCATTGCATCCTTAATGTTTTTGGGTTCAGTTTGGCAGACAGTGAGTGCATAAATGCAATGTTCACCGTCTGTGTGAAGACGTTGTCTCGTAACGACTGGTTGATTCGGGTTGCCAATAATATTTTCCAGAGGATGGTCTTTTGTCCATCTATGTGTGGAGGTTTGATGTTGGTATACGCAGCAGATTTTGAGGATTCAAATGGCTTGTTGATGATTCCGCTACATCAGGTGCAACAGTTTCATTAGCAAACGGGTTAAAGAACGCATTTGGATCAAAATCTGCAGGTGGGGTACTTCATTCAGAACATCATCAGCCGGTTCATCATTGTTGGAAGCGGTTTGTTCAACTGTTGTAGTAGAGTCAATTGGTGGTGCATCTTCAACAGTAGTTGTTGTAGCAGTGTATCGTGTATTAGAGTATTATCAGGTTGAGCGGCGGATACACTGGAGCACGTTCATCAATATCGTCACTGAACAGAGGAGCAAATAGTCTTTCCATTTGTTGACGAGTAAGCTGAGGGCTTGTTTCAGCTGATGATGGGGTTTGGGGAAAGTTTAAGCGGTTGTGACCGGGTTCCAAGTTGTTATACTCAGAAGCCATTTCAGTGAGTTCATCAAAATTAGCATGAATCATTTCCATAACCTGCTTTGTACGACGATTCCAGATCCGGTAACCTTTAGAATTCTCACAATATCCAATAAAGACTCCAATGTCAGCTTTGGCTTTGAGCTTTCCAAAGTCATCACGATCATTATTCGGATAGCAAAGAGATCCAAAGACATGAAAGTGTTTGAGATTCGGTTTACGGTTGTGGAGAAGCTCAAATGGTGTTTTGTTGTGGCGTTTTGTAATCATGGAGCGGTTCTGAGTGTAGCATGCAGTTGAGATAGCTTCAGCCCACAAGTAATCCGGAAGTTTGGCATTGATTAACATCGTTCTGGCAGCTTCCTTTAACGTACGGTTTCGTCTTTCAACAACTCCGTTTTGTTCTGGTGTGCGAGCAATAGATGTTTGATGCTCAATTCCCACTTTCTCATAATATTCCCGAAGAGTTTGATTCACAAATTCAGTTACTTTGTCCGTTCCAATTTGTCGGACGGTGTTCCGGAGTTGAATTTGAATTTTCGTGAGAAAGGTGATGATCATCTGTGGAGCTTGGTCTTTACTTCGAAGAAAATAAACCCAAGTCCATCTTGAGTAGTCATCAACAATTACCAAGATGTAGCGTTTGCCATTAATCATCTGCACACTCATCGGACCACACAAATCCATGTGAAGAAGATGAAGCACATGCTGAGAGTTGTGTTCCACCTTTGAAGGAAAATGAGCATGAGTGCTTTTCCCTTGTTCACAAGCTGAGCATAGGTGATCTTTAGAATACTTGAATCGTGGGAGACCTTCAACAAGTTTGTGTCGAGCAAGGTTGGTGATGGTTTGAAAGTTTAGATGTGAGAGCCGACGGTGCCATAGCCAAGATTTTGTAGATGTAGCCTTTGATAGTAGACAAATGGGAGATGAAGCAATCATGTCTTGCATGGAGATAGTGTAGAGACTGGATGAGCGTTGGCCAGACATAAGATCATTTCCTTGTAGATCACGAATGAAACAAGTTTTCTCCCTGAAAGCGACTTCCAAGTCTCCATCACAAAATTGACCAACAGAAAAAAGATTGTGACCGAGGCCTTCCACATAATAAACCCTGCTAATTTCGATGTTGCCATTAATGTAATCTCCGTAGCCCATGATAGCTGCGAAGTGATCATTCCCGAATCTGACAGTGCCAATGAACTTTGAAACAAAGTTTGATAACAGTTTAAGATTGCCTGTCATGTGTCGGGAACATCCGCTATCAACAATCCAGAGAATGATCTGTATCACCTGCATTACACACAGACGACACAGATGGAATAGAAGTAGATGTGGAACCCGAAATGTTAGAGGGTTCCGGAGCAGTTATAGTAGACATACACACATCAATAACTTTAGGCATCCATTTAAATCCTAGTGTGTTATATATCCATTTCTGCCATCTCCAACTAGTATTTGCTTTAGTCTTAGTGAATGCACTAGGTGGTACTACATTCCTAGGAGGTGAAACTGGAGCTACAGGGACAACAATGCGTTTTCTAGAATCGAAAGAGGCGGTTTACCAAGCACAGACTTAGAAAGATTAGTGGGCCTAGAGGTATTCCGATCCTTAGGATTCCGTAAACGAGAGATGATAGCTTTAGCAACACATTTTTCATGACAATCAGAATTCATACTTTTACGACAAATAACACAAGGTGCATCAGACTGAATATCAAAAGTACTTAAAGGTTTAGCATTCGTTACATCACTGTGCCTATTACATTTGCCAGACGCAATATTTATAGTGGAAGCAACGTGAGTCTTATTCATAGTCCTAGGGTGTTCTTCTACTTCAGCATTCTTTATTATTCTTTTCTTAGGTCGCAACTTCCTATTCTTCCTTATATTGCTCCTAGGCTGTGAAGTGCGGACGTTTGGAAAAGAGGCAACTATTCTTGTTTTAGTAGAAGGAAGCACGTTAGCAACTTGTGATTTGGCAGTAGGGATTCTAGGTTCACGATTACTAAGTGTTACTGGTGCTATTCTCTTAATCACAGTAGGCGGAAGTTGTTCATACTTTCCTAACATTTTCCTTAACTTAAAAATAGTGTGCACCAACTCTTGATTTTCAGAACGAAGATTTCCAGCAAAATTCATGACTTCTTTAGTGTATGCAAGATAATGATCAAGTTCGTTGGATGCTTCAACACGAGTCTGTTTGAGTAAATCAAATATGACACCATATTCCTTTTTAACTTTTGCAAGTTCTTGTTCATATTTTGAGATTTGACACTTGAAAGACACGATTTGATCATCCAGTTGCTCAACTTTTGGATCAGAAGATTTTGCACGCAACTGGGCGATTTTGTTTTGAAAAACAAGTTGTTGATCGTGAATATCTTTTTGACACCAATTAAGACGACGTATTACAATTGAAAGCTCGTTTGACAATCGTTCATTTCCAGCTTTTAAAGACTCGAACTGAAGCACATTATCCGTATTTTCAACAGTTTCAACAGAATCAATAGTATCAGCAGATATAGAATCAGATGCATATGGCAAAGAATGCAATAACACAACATTATAGATATCAGCACATATAACATCTTCCAAGTTCTTTTTTTAATAATTTCTTTTATTTTTAATATTTGAAATTGATGTTTCTGTTTTCTCGAAAACTGTTTTCATGAGACCAAGTTCTTTGTGAAAATCCCTTTCCTAATATAGTGCACAGTTTTTCAAATTTTTGACATGAGGTAAAATTCTTTTCTGAAAAATATCTCGTTGTTCTCGTGCCCATGGCGAGGTAAAATGTTCAACTTTTATTTCAGAATGAAATTCAATCGCACGTTCCAAAAGTTTGATGTCAGATAAGAAAGTGTCGAAATATTTGATAACACGACAACTTTCGGCTTTAGTTTTTACTTCACTAAGTGAAGGTAAAGGACGATTATCTTGTGCACCATTGTGTTGGGGACTAACTTCAGAAACTGGTGTGACAATCAAAGGTGTGTTTGAAGTATCTTGTTGTGTGACAAAAGTTACGGCTTTCGAATAGTTAAATGGTTTATTATAAACGACATTTTCCATTTTGACCGACTCTCGTCATCTGCATCTAATTCCTCCATGCGATTATATTCCACAACAGTCATAATTGAATCATCAATTCTATGTTCTACACTGTAAACTTCAGGATTTGGTTTGAATGCTCTGTGTGAAAACTTAGGTTTATAATCAGCAAGATTCGGTCCATATCCATTTGGATTTGGTTTGAAAGAAAACTTTTGAATCGTTGTGATTGATTCACCATGTTTATAAACAACAGTTTTAAACTCTTTGATTTTGTTTTGTAAGTCGACAATTTCCTCAAGATAGTCATCTATTCATTTCGTTGAATGCTTTTTGTACTCAGAGAACTGTTTTTGACAAGTTAACAACTCAGCCTTGGCTTTTTGAGTTTCCAAAGTAAGAGCGTTAATTTGTTGTTTATGTTCATGTTTCATTTGTTCTATTTGAGACAACAAAGCATTCTTCGAAGCGGCTAGATCACGAATCTGCCATTCCAAAGATTTTTCATTTTGGTGTGATTTGGCAAAACCGGCTTCAAAACCTTTTTCACGGTTTTCTTGAGTTTTGAAAAAGTTGAGTTGTCGAATTAAGCATTCATTATCCCTGGTTAACAGTGCATTTTTCTCTTTTAATTTTGTGCAAATTTCCAAACGAGAATGTTGGTCTTTAATTAAGGTCAAGAGCTCAGTTTCTCTGTCAGACAAAAGCTCATCTTGTTCAACGTGATTCTCAACATGATCATTATTTAGATCCTCAAATATAACCACGGAGTCAACTTGAGTGTCAATATTAACCATAAGGTCATTTTTATCATCAAATATAACTATGAGATCTATTTGATAATCATCGGAACGAGATGTGGAAGACTCATGTTGAACACTCTGATCCTTGTCAGATAGAGAAAGTGGCGGAGATATCAGATCATTGATGATAATTGTTTGTTCAGGTACCTGAGAGAAGCCGTCAGTGTCATACACTGGGCCTGTATCACTCATGCGTAGTGCTTGCATTTGTGCCATCAACATCACTGATGCATTAGCCTGCAAGTCCTCCATATCATCATCTGAATCTGACATCGCCATAAAGCTCGTTCCTTGTTGGTAAGAGTTCCACCAGCTTCATCCTTAAGAGCCAAGAGCAAAGCCTCTTTGAAATAAGCACTGCCTCTTGTCCTCGATTTAGGACATGCATTAGCCGATGACCCTTCTCATTACAGTTATAGCATCGAAGACCATTAACCCCATTCTGAGCATTTCCTTGTTCAACCACTTGAGCCCTTTGTTGTTGCGGAGCACCCATGTTATTCCTTCCCATAGCATTGAACCCTTGACCACCTCCCATCTGACGACCATAACCACGATTTTGAACTTCAACGAGTCCATTGTTCACAAAGCTGATTCCTTGTATTAGATGAAGAACGAATGCGATTGTTGGATTTGTTTGTATAGCGGCCAAATGCTTTAGCAATCATAACAAATCCTTGTTGCAGTTCATCGAAGGCATCGGAGTCCTCATCCGCTTCACTGTAAAGAGCTTGAGCAGTGTTGTTGTTGTATGGAACCAATTGATTTTGTTGAGGTTGTTGCTGTGACGGATCAGAAGGTTTGATGGTTGCAGTTGTTTGAGGAGCGGGTTGAAGAGCTTGTTGAGGAGGAATATTTGTTTGAGCCCACAAAGCAAGTTGTTGATTGTCCGAAAGTGATGGTGAAACAGTTTGACCACGGAGAATCCTTTCCTTATCAACTTCTTTTTGGTGAGGCTTCAGATAGTCGTACAACAATCCGTAGGTAGCATGATGCATATCTTTAGCTTGACGGAGAAAAATGACATACTTCTCCCATTCCGGACCAAGACTACTTAGGAACTTTGTGTTGACAGCAATTCGTGGCATGATGATATTGTGTTTGTCCAAATCATTAATGATGTCTGAAAAGCGATGATGATAAGATTCTAATGACTCTCCTGGTTCAATCATGAAGTGTTCATAAGCCAAGTAGATTTTGGATTCCATGTCTTCCTGATTGAGTGTTGTGCCTTGTATAAGAAGATGAATTTGTTCCCACATTGCTTTTGCAGTCTTTTGAGCATCAACACTTCAAGGATTGGATTGGGTAATCCTAAAAGGATGTATTGCATTGCAAGTTCGTCGGCTTCAAAGTGTAGAAGTTGATCACCCGTGAGTTCTGCAACAGTTGCAATGTTGGTGACATCATCTCTTGGTGGAACAGCATTAGGATCTCCGGGTGTAACGATAGTAGGCATCTGAAATGGACCTTCCATAATGACCTTCTTTAAAAACTTTCCATGTGGCTTCTTTAGATCACAAAACCTAAAGAACCGAATCACCCATTGATCATAATTACTGGGAGTGAGCATTGGAGGTCTATCAAGTGAGCCAGCTTCATGAATTGATTGTTGGCTACTCAAGGCTTCACACATCTTGCCAAACCATGCCGGTTCCTTCATAGTATTCCTGGATGGATGTTGATTGTAGAAGTTTGTGTAAGGTTGTACTTGAAGACTAGGTGGTAGTTGTACCATTTGAGGTTGTGGAATTGCTGCAAGTAGTGGAGTATGTTGTTGATAAACTGCTTGTTGTTGATTCCATTGTTGATGTTGTGGACTTAGTTGTTGTTGTTGTTGATTATAAGTGTAAGGAAAATAGTTAGAGTATGGTGGTTGTGACATGTTGAAAACTTGTGTTGGTAAAATGGATCTTTGTAGTCGAATGAACCTTTGTTGATGAAGTATCCTTAGGCGTAGAAATCACAATAGCCAAGTAGCACTTATGCGTAAAAACACCAAAGTTACGCGTAACAGCAAGAGTTACGCGTAGGTTTAGCTTACGCGTAAGAAAGGAACAAACACTAAAGTTAAGCGTAAAACAAGAAGTTAGGCGTAGGATTACCTTATGCGTAAGACTAAGCTTAGGCGTAAGATAAATCTTATGCGTAGGATTTTCTATGCGTAAGCTTTATGCTTATGCGTAATTTTAGGGTTTTGCCCAAATGATCTTTTACACTATCACAGTGCAAAAGATATCCAAAGTCGACGTATTTTCAGGCTTATCCAAGCAAGAAAACACGGAGTAAACCACGAAACTGAAGATCAAACCAAGGAACACGTTACGCGTAGTTTTAGGGTTTTACTACGCGTAGTTCTACTCGTAAGGTGACTTTTTCCCAAAGATGTTTCTAAACCAGATTTTTGTGATGAAATAGCTTCAATATCACCAAAATAACACAAAAGTGTGAAACTTGATGATCCAAAGCGTCTAAAACAGATAAGCGTAGAATGAAACCCTCGTTAAAAATCAAGCTAAAAAACAACGATCCACACGTAAAGGTTGAAACGTTTTGCCAAAAACAGTTATTTTAACACCTTAAAACATTGAAAGTACAAGAATCTTGGATTAAAAAGTGTAAAAAACGTGTTTTAAGCGAACCAAAGTATCACGTATGCTTTACGCGTAGGACCAAAACCTACTTTAAAAACAATACGATTCACCCAACTAGTAGGCGATTGATACCACTGTTAGGTTCCCAAATATGCAACACAAGTAACAATAGAGGAAATAGAGAAGAGAAGAGAGGCGGATGAACAATAATCAAACACACACACACGATATAGTAATACGGTTACGCGTAGGAGAGTGAATGAAAGAAAATATTGAACAACCAACCTTCAAGTGAAGGTTTACAAGAGTATTTATAGGAGGGAAGCTAGGGCAACACTCCTAGTTCCCATCCTTTTCCTTATTGGGCTAGGCCTAGGCTTATGGGCCTTCTACATAAGCCTAAGACTAAATACTAACATAAAGGCCATAATTAAGCTAACTATTACATATGAATCACCAACACTTGATTTAGGTTTAGGAGTGATTCCAACAAGTCCACAAGCACGAGCCATAACTTCTCGGCTTTTAATCAATCAATAGTCCAAACTATACTAAAATCCATGTTACGGCTTTGTCGGAGTCAACTATTGACTAAAAAGTCAAAGTAACACCGACGTAGCTCAAAGTTGACAATATATATATCAAGTCCAATTTAAAAGTCATAATAGCGCAATTCAATCCCAAACCAACTCAAAACAATCTCGCCAACCAATCAACCAACCAAGTACGCCCGAAACCAATGTTATGACCCTAATGGTCATGACACGGTCACGGTTAAGACCACTTGAACCAAACAAGCTCTAGAAGCTTTTCGGCTCCACGCGTCTCATCCAAACATCAACAATATTAACCAACAAGCTACCAAAACGACACAAGCCCGACCCTTGGTCCATGAGGGCCACGTACGACACCTAAACCATGACCATCGTGGTCATGGTGGTTCGTACACCATCTCAACCCAACCAAACATCACCCAAATCAATTCCACAACATCCAAATCCAATCATTCAAGCTTCAATCATTAACCAAACACAAAACCCATCATCTATTCTAACCAAAAATATGAAACTAGACCTAAAATGCATAAACCCATCAAATTGATACACCACATGCTTACCAAACACTATCTACATGTTTATTTAGATGTTAATTAGACTTATTTCCATGTTTAAACCAAAAGCCCCAAATTTCATGATAGGGTCGAAAACCTAATTAACCCATACGTGGGTTTTTTAGCTTAAACAAGCTCCACACATGTTCCATTTACCTTATTCAAGCACCGATTGAAATATTTGATGAAAACCCTAAAAGTACGAATACTAATCTTAAGATTTGAAGGTGTTAATGGAGGTTTTAGTGTGAGTATTATATATGGATAGAAAGAGGATGAGAAGAGCTACAAGATGGTGGTGGAGGTGTAGCACCACTCGCCGGAAAATGGTCGGAAAATGGCCGGAGGTGGGGCAGCCAAGGTGGTGGTGGTGGTGGTTAGGGTTTTATTTTTGGAAGAGAGAGAGAGTAGAGGGAGAAAGGGATGAGTAGGTGTATTTTAGAGAGAGAAAGTGAAGGGTGAAATGAAGAGGGGATGGGGTATATATATTTAGGGAGAGGGACTTAAAAATAAATAATTTTGGGGGGGAGGGGTGGCCGGTCTAGAGGAAGTGGAGGGGCCGTGGGCGTCAATTTTCGTAAACTATCCCGTTTACCCATTCCCGAGCTAATATATTGTCCCCCGAGTGTCCCACAACGTTCATTCGACTTTCTAACATCATTATTTACGTTTTTCCACGAGTTTTGACTATTTATTTGTCAATTTTTGAGTTACGGTCTAAAAGTTACAATATTTCTCATTTTAGGCTTTTCTAGTGCCGAATCGAATAGTGCCTACCAAATAGAGTTAAAACTCATACGATAACTCGTTCAATAGTGAAATAAACCGTAAAAACCAATAGACGATATAAAATCAAGTCATGGTTTATAAAAATATTGATAAAGGCAAAGCTCGGTTTAGTTTAACGTAATGCGGTTACCTAAAATAGACTCCCTAAATTGCCAGTTGTCACAATAACACACACATACTCTCATTTCTCTGACAAAAATGTGTACTTACTCTCACGCCAGAGTCTAATCGTGGGGTCCGTCCCCACGGTCAGACTAACGGTTTACTCTTTCTTGTGCAGGGATTCAATCAAACTACTTGGATTAGTACAAGATCAGCCCACCAACAGCTTGTTAGCCCAGTCCAACAAGCAACACTAACACCCATCACAACCCGTCCCACTTTTGTACTAACAAGTTGGTGTCATATGTGAAACCCAGTACACAACTGCGTTCTTGAAAAATGCTCACCGTAGGCACTCGGCCGAACCAACTCCCGCTCCCGTATCCGCGGTACGGAACACGGCGGGAAAAGGAAATAATGCAACTCTGGCGGAATTTGAAGGGCCTGCGTCCGACACAACCGTCAAGAAGTACTGTGGCAAGTACTATGACCAGATCGTGCCAATTGTGACAGAGAAAGTTCGGAAGCAAGAATAAATGGCCAAAGCTATAGAGGCACTAAAAACTCGGCTAGACTTTCGTGAAGCGTTGCAGCACTCCGAGTCAGGAAGACCGACTAGAAGAAGAGATTTGAGGAAAAAGATCGAATCTCGAAAGTGCCGGAGCGCACGAGAAGGCTAACGGTTTACTCTTTCTTGTGCAGGGATTCAATCAAACTACTAGGATTATTATAAGATCAGCCCACCAACAGCTTGCTAGGCCAGTCTAACAAGCAACACTAACACCTATCACAACCCGTCACACTTTTTGTACTAACAATACTCAAGTGAAAAGTAACATAAATAATCCATGACATTGCCGCAATTTACGAAAACCATCCCTAAGTTCAAATTTTAATCATAGGCTTCTTTCCTTTTTCTAAGTTTTTTAACTCGGTTCAGATTTTAATCATGTTCTCCTTTTGTTTTTTTAAAGTTTTACACAAAAAATTCAACTTTATGTATTTGTAGTTAATTAGTTTTTAGTATAACCAATTTAGCAAGTTTTATGCTTTCTTTACTGAAAGTGTCTTTTTAAGTATTTGTCAAACTTAATATTATTAGATCAAAAGTGTCTCATCACTTTTGGGCCAATTAATGGGCAGTTTTGGGCTACACTGTAGCACCCCAACTTTCACTGTAATAATATTATTTATATTTAAAGTCTTTCAATATTAGAATTGTGGTTCAGGCGCCAATTTGTTGACTCTTTACAAACAATTATGAAAACCTATTCATACCTTAGCATCAATGCACTATTTGTTGACTCTTTACAAATATGGTAAAGTTATGAAAACCTATTCATACCTTCGCATCAATGCACTAGTGTATTTTTCCTAATAGATTTTTGAGTTTCTAGAGATATTGAGGAATTGAGGCTTTGCTTGACCAATCATACGTGCACCGTACCAATCACCTAATTTCATTCTATGTTCTCCTCTGGACAAACCCAATATAGGAATTATAACCAAAAGTAACACGCTGATGCCATATTTCATTGATCTATGTTGTTGGGTCCTTAATCGTAACTGTCTCGGCTCCTTCTGAATGCTTTCTTCTGTGAAAGGACCTTTTTGTTCTGCAGCCTTTTATGCTCAGCTGCAGCGGCTCTGTTTAGCAAAAAAGAAAATTTGTTGATTTTGATGCCAGTTGTAATATAGGAAAACTACGGGATTAGAAATAGGCCTTACATTTTGGTTATCTTTTTTACTTGTTCTTCTGATGGAGGAGGTGGCACATATGAAGCAGCATCAATGATTGCCTATCGTATTTATTTAATCACAAATTATAATACACAAATATGAATCTCTATTAATGTGAAATTACCTAGTCTTATAACAATATTTCTTTTATTGTTACCTGTAGTTTCTCCAAAGCATCCTCAATGTTACCCCTGCAAGTAAAAATAAAAATAAAATAAAATAGAATAAGCTTGCAGCATTCAGTTTAACTAAAACAAAATACTGAAATGTAAAACTGAATGGACAATGGATAGAATTTCACTTCTGTGTTCTGGTCTTTGTGGAGGAAATAACAAGTTCGCCATCTTTGTTGATTCGGTTCTTTTCCTGGTTAAGGAGCAGATCAGGATCGTAAGAAGACGTTTTGACGAATGATAAGCACGACTCAATATCCAACAGTCATTTACAAATCTGACTGTCACGACAATGCACCAAGTTCATTCAAACCCCCTTTGGGAGCAAAGAATGTCTACTTTATACATGCTATGATTACAATATCAGAAACAACAATGAGTATAACCGTGGACTAACCGTCTGTAGAATTTTGTCTCTCACTCTATCACTTAACCAATGTGCTGCCTTGACATTAAACCTCATATCGACCTTGGTATTTACTACAAACAAAATGGAGAGGACGAATAAGTGAAGACGCAGTTTGAAGTGTCAGTGAGGCTAAAGGCAAACTACTTGAAAGAATTAAAGATATCGAACCTTTGTTGACATTTTGACCGCCAGGGCCGCCACTCCTAGCAAAGCTCACAGTAACATGATCTGTATCAGAACGAAGTCAGTGAAGACATAGTTGTATCTAAAGCCCCACGTATAGATGGTTACAGAACTAGCATCGGAGTAAAAAAAAAATTGTAAATAATTTCATATTAAGGGGCGGTGGTAGTACGAAATGATACAGCTGTCAGCAGAACCGAAAGTGGGACTCGACCAGAGCGAAGAGAGGTGTATTTTATCCGGATTATAAGACAAGCAATCGAGTATGAATAATGATAAAAGCACCGAAGAAATTATCTAGTGATATCCCCATGTATGACTGTAAAAGAAACGGTAATTCCAGTATAACTCTTACTTTGTAGATTACGTGTCAGTAAAACAGCAAAGCTATAAGCCTAAGAGCAAACAAACTACTCCCCTTATCAGATTAAAAGAAGAAAAGTGTCATCAGGAATATAAGAAATAATATATAAAGTGCAGAATAGTCCCATCAGGCAAAATAAGTGCTATGGCAACACAATTAATATTCTACAATTCTCTTGCGAGAAAGTACAACGCATATGTGTGAGGGTACTGCTATTTTTGCTAGGTTGAGTAGTTGTCTTAAGTGAAGGGGTGATATGGATGAGCATTTTCCTGCATAACCATAAACTACCACCAATGTGGCGTCCTGATGGCCTCACAAGAGGTCTCAGGTTCGAACCTTCCTAGGTAAATCTTGGGGTTGGAACCGGTCACGGGGATACCCAGGTTAGACCGCGTACACGCCCTTCGGGGGGGGGGGGGTAACTTGAACAGGAAAAACCCCATCCGTTTATTTTCCAGCATAACCGTAACTAATTTGTTCTAGTCTTCTAGATGAATCACAGACCCTACTCTTATGTAATATATAACGAAATCCTCTATCATTCACCTTATGCCCTTTGCTTGTTTTGGCATGAAAGCAGCAACATCTACTAATCAAATTTTATGCAGAACGCTGAATGGATATATACTGTAGATTTGTCATATAAACAAGTAAGCTCCAGAACAACAGAGCGTTTTCCATTGACACGCGGAATCATTTCCATGGTGTTCTGTTTACAAGACAAGACAGACTTTTCAAAGAGGGTCATGATTACGGGCTATACGCTGAAGCATGGGGGAGTCTACGGGGCCAACATATTGGCACAAAATAATTAAAGGACATCATATAGAATATAGATTGTACGCTTCAATGGACCTTCTTTAAGACCAAAAGCAAGCAAGGAAGCGTTTGGGTCAGCTTTAACTTCAACATTCTCAAAAAGCTCCAAATTTGGAGCTTAAGCATAAGTTTATTCCCTTATCTCACCCACCAAAATCTTTAACGTACGGTTGCCTAAACACCTTCAGGGAGCTTAATAACTTTCCAGACACGATAAGCTATTAAACTTCTCAAATAAGCTTATACAAACACCCCCTACCAGTGCTTCTATGAGATTTGCAGTAGAATCTTAAACATATTTGTCCGTCTGTTTTACTGATAGATACCTATCAATGCATTAAGATGACTTCCATTGACAATCAGACTCAATTCCAAGGCTTCGTTAATTTAAATAAGAAAGTCTTTTTACAAAGGGGTAATGATTATGCGCCATCCTCTGCAGCATGAGGAATTCTCAGGGACCAACAAATTGGCACATAACAGCCTCCACTGAAGGACATCTAATTTATGCTACGGTTGACTTCTTTTGACATAACACGTAACTTATCAGTGCTTCTATGATATTTCCAGAAAGAAAAAAAAAAATACTAGACGTGTTATCAAACTAGAAATACATTTCAATATGAGTTCCATCATGTATCTCCAATTTCATAGTTATGACTCGGTGAATACCAAGGAGCATAAGAGTGATGCCATCGAGTATGTAGTACATTCTCGAAAGTCCAAAGTTAATGTTAATGCGAAAATTGGCTAGTTATAGACTAATATTAATAGTATGCATTGGAAACCAATCAGGGGTGGTTAAAAAGCTTGTGACTAAAAATGTAAGAGGCATCAAGTTCAATTCCAGCTTGGTGCAAAGAACCCTGAAATGGGCACGCTGACGTTCCAAAAAAGGGCAGGGCAGCAACACAGCACTTGTCCCAGCGAGTGACTAACCATAGGAGGTGAGATAAATAACTAGCCTCTAGAAAGTCACTAATGTCCTTTTGAAGAATTGATACTAACCAAATCTCGTGGACTGATAACAGTTTAAATTAAGACGTGCAGCTATCAAAATGTGTTTGCCTATACTTGCCTCTTCACTATTTGATGCAAGCGTGATTTACTTGAGATCAACGGGCTTAGCTCAAAAGCAAGTTAGGAGTTGACACTCGTTCTAGGTAGCTTGTTGCCGTCATTACTAAGTGTGGGCAGGATCCAAGAAGCAACAGCTTTTCCCAACATAAAGACACAATAATTAGTTAAGCATTCGGTTTAAACCTAAAGTAACCAACTTTCGGTTAGGTTTATAATTACAACAAAAGTTGATCTCTTCCAACATAACAACTTGTGTGATCCAATATAGGGTGGAAATACTTGAATATGATTATTTAAGAAGACTCACGGCTAACAAAATGTCATTTGCCTATATTTAGCTTTTAACTACGAGTGTATAAGGATTCTTTCGGCTTATTTTGAGAGGGCGTTTGGGTTAGCTTATATTATGGGCTTATTGGAAAAGCTAATAAAGGTCAAACTTTTCGGCTTATAAAGTGCTGCTTATCACCTTGAAGTCCATAAACCCAAAAAATAAGGTGAAAAAGTGTGATCTTTATCGTGTTTTCTAAATCTTGATAAGCCTCCATAAGCCCATAAAATAAGCTAATCCAAACACCCTTTATGTCATCATAAGCTTACATGATAAACCCAAAAAATAAGGTGAAAAAGTGTGAGCTTTATCGGGTTTTCAAAATCTTGAAAAGCCTCCATAAGCCCATAAAATAAGCTAATCCAAACACCCTTTATGTCATCATAAGCTTACATGATAAACCCAAAAAATAAGGTGAAAAAGTGTGAGTTTTATCGGGTTTTCAAAATCTTGAAAAGCCTCCATAAAATAAGCTAATCCAAACACCCTAAATAAGCTTAAAGAAATGAAATGAATAAAAGTAGTACCAAGAGTAATGTTGGGGATAGGGTCATTGCCACCAGCTGCTGATCTCTCAATTGCTTCATGTAGCTGCTGCTGTACCTGTGACAGCCTTGATGATGTTTTCTTGTTGGAATCTGAACCGGATGCTGCACATCGGACCGGGGTGTAGCTTATGAACTGAACCGGGAGGGTTCGAAAGAGTGGGCGGAAGATTTCTCTGGTGAGAACAAGTGCTCTGATTGCCGCCATTATTCCAGGTGTTTGGCTAAAGGTTTATTAGATTAAGCTTATGGCTTATGATCATTAAGTAGTACACTACATATTTGGAGCAATGGGCTGGGGGACAGGGGTAAAATCTTATAAAAATACATCAAATTAAATTCAGATATATTTTCGGCTTTTGAGTGATATTTTTTTTATTTCAAAGGGTATTTAAGTAATTTAACTAGCTATAAACCTTCATAAGCCGATTTATTAAAAAATATTATATTTTAATTTTGTTCATTAGGAGGGCACGTGTCCACCCTGCCTCATTCTTGTCTCCGACTCTGTCAATAAGTGATTAAAAGTAATAGTATTGAATATTTGAATTAGCTTATTATTAAAAGTAAAAGGTTTAAAAGGATGCATATTGTCTCCGACTCTGTCAATAAGTGATTAAAAGTAATAGTATTGAATATTTGAATTAGCTTATTATTAAAAGTAAAAGGTTTAAAAGGATGCATAAACGTATAAGTCACGAAAAATAAAAACAAAAATCTTCTCAAAAACTAACTTATATAAGTTCGTCATTCTAATTTTATAAGTTGAGATCCTCTAATATAATGTTCAAGTTTATGTGAGTGAAAAAAATAAATTAATTAATTATTGTGAGACCATTATTTAATAAATTAATCATTGTGGAGAAAAAAATAACTAACATTACCTCTCATGTTCAAATGAAATATAAGAGGATCTCAATCCTTTAATTAAAAAGTTTGATGAGCTTATTTTTGCTACATAAGCTTAAGGTTCATGGACTTCTATAAAAGCTGAAACATAAACCCCCTCTATTTGGGTTTATGTTTCTCGAACCTTATTAGGTGTGTCGTTTCAGTCCTCATAGCAAAGGAGCATGTATTTCTCGAACCAGGACTCTTTAAAGAGTGACACTCGCGCGCGACACACTTGGTACAAAGTGTAATATTGAAAAGTCTATTCCATCCGGCAATGTTCCCGCGCCAACCTGGCCAAATTCCATATTGGATCTTATCCTAATTTCCATGGTCTTTTAACTTGAGTAGTATGAATGGAATAACGTTTGTTTATGGAGAACCCAATTCAATATACAAGTTCTCTTCAACATATATTTACTGTAGTGTATCAGTCACCAGAAAAAAAACACAATCGCTCTTTTACACTGCTTGTTGACGCATAAAAGTAATATCAGAAAGCATGTAACATCAGCGCAAACCAACACAAGGCGTCATGCTCTTTTACAACCAAACAGAAACAAACCATGGACCAGGTCAGAAACATTTTCAATAAAAGCTTCAAACACCATATCAATGTAAATCAAAGGCCCCATGACCGTGGTAAAAGAACAAAGGGGTCGAACCTCACAGTATACTTGGTTAATCCTACACATATGATTATATGCTAACCGATTCTAATATATATATCTGCTCGTATAGAGCCCTTCAGCCTGAAAGTGCGATCACTGTATTGAGTTCATCAACGTTTCTGATGTTTTGATGATGGAGCATGCTCTGCTGCACCTTGGCGTCTTCTTTCACCTGCATATCTGTTCTCAGTTGAAGGCAGCGCCAATCTACCACCCCTACTTGACTCACCAGATCCTTCAATACCAGCTGTAAGAAATGAAAGTCAGGTCATCTCGGTTACAAAGTTCTAATCCTCCCAGTGATGCATTAAACTTGGTAGGAAAACATAACGTCAAAATTCAAACACAAGATCCAAATAAAAGTCACATCAGATGACATAAAACTATTACCATTTTGAAAATTGTTTCCACCAGCCAAGCCAGGCATAAGCCTTGTCGCTTGTCCTTTCCAAGCCTCTTCAAAGCCATTAAGCTCATCTGATAACCACATTAATGATGTATTACTAATCACCTTTGCATCATCTTCTGAAATGCACCACAAGATACAAATAGACTAACAGACATACCTTCATTTATGTTGTGCAATGTTTGCATTGAATCCACTTGACCATCTGATTTGAGATGCCTTGAAAGAGTGTGGCCCTGGAATACAAGACGTTTTATTCCATTAGGCCATATAAAAAAGATAGAAACTTCGAGTTAATATTACATTAAAGGCAGGTAAAAATCAAGTACGAGTACCTTATCATGGATTCCCCTTGACACCCTATGAGAAGCCTGACCCGTCACTGAATCAGCTTCTTTATGTTCTTCAAATTTCAGCTGAATTCCAATATAATACATCATTAATATATTAAAAAAACATAAGAAAAAGAATTTCTTGCAAAGTAAGGGTTTAAGTTGCTTACACCACCATCACTGCCAGCCCGCCTAGTAGTAGATGCACTATAATAAGCTCCATTAGAACCACCATACGCAACAGTTGAACTCTGAAAGGTGAAGCTCTGAGTTTGAGGACGTGAATGTGTATCATGCATGACATTAAACTGATTCCCGTACTGAGGTTGCATCAGCTCCCTTCCTGCCAAAATAAAGGAAAATATAATATATCAAACGGGATGCATACCAAATATACAACTACCACTCAATTGCAACTATTTAGCTCATTTTGATTTATTTCCATTTTGCTCAAACACTCGGACCTCTTTAGATTATTAAATATTTCCCACATTCCTATTCAACTCCTCCTCTAAATGATTCTAACCACTGTACATCACCAATATTTAGTTTCAGTATGCACATTCACATTTCTTAACGCTCCATTTCACCTTATATCAACCGATACTGGTTATATATATAGTTGGGCTTAGTTCCTTTATTAAAGCCAAATAGTCAATCAAAACGAATGATCCATTACAAACTTTAGCCATATACATAACGAAAAACATTACCTCCAGTTCCATCGTATGGCTGCTCAACATAAGGTTGCCTGGCAGACCCACCATGCATATGATGGTCGTGCCCACCTTCTTGTTCATCGTTCTCATCGTCAGAGTTCAATTCTTCAATAACCGGACCCCTAGAAGTATTCGGAAGGGATTGCCTGTGCTCATAACCTCTAGGTTCACGTGCATCCATAAAAGGACTACCGCTTGGACCAAATAAGCTTGACCCAAACGGACTTCCACCCATGAACGGACTCCTTGCGTGACCAAAAGGGCCTCCACCCATGAACGGACTTCCACCCAATAACGAACTCCCCATATGGCCGAACGGATTTGGCTGCAACATTCCAGCCATCGGGTTGGTGAAGAAAGGGTCGTCAAACGGGTCCCTGCCACCAAATAGACTCGGCATACCACCAAAATTAGCAAAAGGATCGCCGCCCATTCCAAAGAAAGGGTCGCCTCTTCCTCTACCACCCTGCATTCTTCTTCAAACAGTCTACCTATGAAAGGTCACGCAATTCAAATAAGCTAGCGATCCTAGTTATAGTTTTATCGAGAATAGTTGGTGGTCGGCTATAAGGTTTCTTATTAATCAACGATTTAGCTAGATTTAGGGGGTGATTACCCTGTTTGGCTAAGCTTATTTATCATAAGCCGATTTGGGCTTATTTTTTATAAGCTCCAATTTTGTGGCTTATTTTGAGACTTGTCGGCTTTTATAAGTTTATCATATCATAATAAACTTAAATAAGCTGACAAGTCTGACTTATAAAAAATAAGCCGAAATTTCATGAAATTTCGGCTTATTTTTTATAAGCCCCAATTTTACGGCTTATTTTGAGACTTGTCTGCTTTTATAAGTTTATCATATCATAAGAAACTTAAATAAGCCGACAAGTCTCAAAATAAGCCACAAAATCAAAGCTTATTAAAAATAAGCCCAAATCGGCTTATGATAAATAAGCCTAGCCAAACAGGGCCTAAGCTTATTCAATGGGCTTATTTAAAAACTAATTTTGGGGGGCTTATGAGTTTATAAGCTCAAGTAGATAAAAGCTTATAATAAGCCCAAAAAAAATAAGCCAATGAGCTTATTAAAAATTGAATAAGCTTAGACAAACACCCCCTTAGCAGGAACAAATTAAGCAATTAATATATAATAAATAAATGTAATAAGCAACAAAATCACATAAAATAAAACCTAAAACTATCAATAAGCATACAATTCGATATAACAATAATAATAATAATAATAATATGAATGAAATGAATATAATTTTAATCTACCTGTCAATCGGTTTTTTAGGAATTGATTCCAAGCGTGTGATATTATTATTGTCCTAGAGCCAGAACTTTCGACCCGCTTTTTATTCACCCGGGTTTCGGGTTTTCTTTAACCGTCATTTATTTTTTTGTCAAAACCGGGTTTTTAAATTGACCCGGTCTGCGGGTCGGGTTTTAAGACACAAGTCACGGGCTATTAGATACGTAGTCTCAAGTAAGGGTGATCACGGTCTAAAAACCGGACCGGACCAGCCAAGACCTGATCGGACTGAGACCGAGTTAGGCAAGAACTCTAGACCGAGACAGGACCGAATGTGGTTGGTCCGGTCTCGGTACGGACGGTCCTTCGGTCGGTACGGTCCAAATAGGCTAAATATCGGTTTGTACGACGGACCAGTCCTGACCGAGACCGAAATATTGAAAAACACTAGACCGAGACCAGACCGTTGGTCCTTCGGTCAGGTCGGTTTTGTAGGTCGGTCCGGTCGAATTGCTCACCCTTAGTCTCAAGTTTAATGTTTTTGACTTTTTGTCCTGAGAGCTCGGCTCGAGACATGTTTTACAAGTTTTTGAGTGTGACTCATTTACGAACTCATGAACAACTTGAGTACTTGACTCATTTGTAAAAGGTTTTATCGAGTCATTCTCATATTAATTAACCATTGATGATTACATTATGACTATGATTCTAATAATATTACGGACTTATGCTTCTGTTGAAGAAAACTAAATATGATGTTCGAGTGTAGTAAAAAATTTATAATTTTTTTTCTTAAAACAAACCAACAATAAAAACCTATTACAAACACATCACACATCATCAAGGTTGAGACTTGCATGTACTCATAGACGGAACTTAGATGAATATGTTGAGAGAGCCGAGTACTATATTCGTTAATTTGGAATGGTCAAAGTTGTATTTACCTTAAGCAAATATAAGTAAAACCTTAAAGTTTTGGAAAACCGTGGCCCTCCCCGGTCTCCATTAAGGTCCGCCTATGCCTATACTATATAATGTGATAATAACGATACAGATACTGCTAGATTACAATGGTATTGATCACATAAACCAACAATCATTGTATGTAAAAGTATAAGGTCCTCTAGACATTCTAACTGGTTACTTCCCTAAGGGTACTGGCAAATGGAGGACGGCATGGCACGGTTTCGAGTGATGCCGAGCGGCAACACCGCCGCCATGATGAAGGCATGATGAGTCTCAGGACGAAATGTCGCTGCAGCATGGAAAGGAGTGGAAGAAATATAGTCGTTGAACGGTTATAAATATAGCCGTTAGGCATTAAAAAAATCCCTTAATAACCATTTTCAAATCACATTTTATTCACTACTTCCACTTCCAACTCTCATTCTTTTAAAAAAAATGGATGCAAAGAAATCAAAAGGTGTTTCAACCTCATCCAAAGGTCGTGGACGAAGCTCTCGATCACAACCCGTCAAGTTCAATCACAACTCTCTCCCTACTATCCCCAAATGAGTCCTCAACCCGCTCACTATTATCCCCAACCTCCACCGGTGAATCCACCATCACATCAACGCCAATATTATCCCCAACCTCCACCGATGAATCCAAGCCAATACATGATGTCAATGACAAGTGATTTCGACCCGTTCAATGACTACCGTGAAGGTCCTTCACGGCGTGAACCAAGTGTCGAACGAGAACTACTGCTATATGATTATGAGGATGATGAAATTTATTATGTTCCCGAAACGCCACAACAAAATCCAAACGGTATACTTGGATTTTTTTTTATAATTTATTTGTTATATAATTATTTGCTACACTTGTTATAATTTTATTTGTTATAATATTATTTGTTGTACTTGTTATATAATTTTATTTGTTATAATTCTATTTGTTATAATTTATTTGTTATATTATGTATTAGGCCAAGCTCAAAATGATGAAGATGTTCAAGAAGTTCAAGAAAACTACAATGTTCAAAAAAGAAAACAATCGGCTAAAGCGGAAAACAAAATTGGACGTCGGTCGAAGAGGTGGCTTTGGCAAAACCGTGGGTTCATATCTCGACATGTCCAAAAGTCGGGAATGAACAAAGGAGAGATAGTTTTTGGAAAAGAATTCTAAAGCATTTCAAGGACAACGTGAAAGATAATACTCGAAGTTATCATAGCTTGAACACAAAGTGGCAAAATATGAATGCCGCCATGAGCGTATTTAACAGGTTATTCATCCAACAAGTAATTTTTAAACTCTATATACTCGTATTAATTTATATGCTTGTATTAATTTATATACTCTTACTTTTATAATTGTAGAAATGTCTTCGTGAGAGTGGATGTAGCGATGTTAACATCATGAAAAATGCCTTGGCCGATTATGATAAGAAAACAAAAGGCAAGTCCTTTAGTCATATTGAAGCATGGGAGGTTGTTAGGCTAGAAGACAAATGGTTGGAACAACCATGTGTGGGTCAAGCATCTTCGTCTTATTCCGACAAACGAAGAAAGTCGTCGGAATCTAGCAACTACGAGACGGGAAGCAATGACAATTTTGAGACTGTTATTCCGGATCTGAATGACGACACAACTCCTACACGGAAATGAAAAGGCAAGAAGACCGATAGCGAGTCGTCGACAAAGGAAAGTGTTGTTGTGAGCTTCGAAACCTACACGGCAAGGAAAACACAACTATTGGAGACGGTGGTGGAGAAAAAACTTGCAAAGGATGAATTGGCCCAAAAGTTGTTGGTGGCACAACTCTGTAGTGTTGAAGAAAAGGCTTTGTTTCGGGCGTTGAAGTTCTATAACCAACCACACGATCACATAACCGATCCGAAAATGCTAGATTTCACTCTTGCCAAAAAAACGTGAGCTCGCGGAGAAATATGGATGGAGTTGCAATTTTTAGATATATATTCTCGATGATTAGTGATTTTTTTTAAGTATTATGTAATTTTTTTTAATTATTAATGAAATAGTATGTTTTTATTAAATTGTTTAATATAATTATGAATATAAAAAATATAAAAAATAAAATTAGGTGAGACATGGGATCATAGTTGCCACTAAAAAAGTATGATGAGGCATGAGAGAGACATGAATGAGCTGGAATGATATTATTGATGGGTGATGAGGCATGGGATCATGACTGCCACCACCCTTAGGAATATTGACTTCAAGTGTAAGCTTTTTTTCTAAACACTGAAACCACATATAGCTCCTAAATACCTATCGAGGTTTGTGCAAGCACAAAGACCAAAATACATAAGAGCATTAGGTGTCGTGAAGAGCTCAAGCTCTTCATTCGGGGCTCACAGGTGCCACATCACCATAACAAACCTCCACAACTAACCCATCACAACAAACCCCACTCACAACAAACCTCAACCTCTTCATTTAGAGCCAACCACTACAATTTTTTTTTTCAAATTTTCAAATAAACTAAATTTATTTTATTAATAATTAAAATACATTAACAACACAATAATAAGAAAAATAAACACAATACGTAAAAAAAACGACACGGAGAAAAATAATACAACACATACTAATAATAAAAAACCTAAACATCTCTTTCGGCATATTTCTTCACTATTCTTTCCTGCCTCTTTCGGATGATCTCTGCTTTTTCCGGGTCCAAAGTCAAATTGGGATCTAGCATGAGAAACTTCATCTCTAACGCTACAATTTCCTTCTCCCGCCTCGCCTCGTAACAAGCTATTTGAGCGTCGGATTTTTGAGCATATTTTTCGGATATATGTCCCGATAAAATACTCGATTGACTCGCACCGGAGCTCGCAGCGCTCGACGTTGAAGTCGACTTTTGTTTCTTTGCGGCTTGACTCTTTCTGCCGCCATCTCTTTTAGGAAGAGGTCGTTTTTCTGGGCCGAATATATCCTCTAGACATGTAATGTCAATCCGCTCTTTGGCATCCCACTTCGGGTAATTTTTCAAAATATCCCAAGCGTGAACATACCCGAACTCATTCCCAGCAAAATGTTGCTCAAAGTTCAGTTTCGCATTCTCGAGATGATCCTGGTCATTTACACTACTTCGACACTACAAATGTTTGTAAATAGCGTTGAATTTTTGGCAATCACCGTTAATCCTCGACCATTTACCCGTGATAATATTTTTGGTACGCTGGTCATCGGTGGTCTGATCATTGAACATCTCTATAATGTCGTTCCAAAAGAAATCTTCGGAACGGTCGATTCCCATATCTCGATCTTGCGAAATTTCTATCCAACATTGCGCAAGCAACCTTTCTTCAGCCTTGTTCCACTTCCTCCTGTATGCCTGGCCCATGACTTCCACATCTTCGTCATTGTCTGCGTCCAAATCCACGGCTTGTTTTGATTTTTTTGCCTTCGTCTTTTTCCCTCTACCTTTCACCGATTCACGTGATTTTGGTACTTTGAATTGTGAACCGGAAGGTTGTGATTCCATTTGGGGAAACGTTTGAGGTTGTGATGGGTTAAAAAACTGTGGAGGTTGTGATGGATTAAAAAACTATGGTGATGGAAATTGGGCGGGGTAACTTGCGAATCCTTGTTGAAAAGCATATTGTTGGTTAAGAAAAATTTCTTGTGGAGACGGGTTGGAATTTTGCGAGGATGGGGGTAGACGGGTTTGAAGAACCCCCGTATTGTGGTGGGTTTGAATTTAGTAGGTTTGTGAAATACCCTCCGTCATTCGGGTTTTGAGACATTGTGGGATTTTTTTTTGAACTAAAGATATAGAAAGTTGATGAAGATGGAGAAGATGAAGATGATAAAAATGGTGGTTATGGTATGTTATTTATAGGGGTGGTATAAGTTAAAAAAAAAAAAAAAAATATCTGTTTACAACGGATATATTTTTTTCAAAACTAAAATTTATCCGTTTGGTTTGTGCTTGTGTCAGAAAATGGAGCTCGTTGTGCAGACGAAGAGCTCATCCACTGCAAGGGAGGTCGAGCTCAGCCGGTGTGGTGACGACGGACGGCGAGCTTGCCACGGTGGCGATGAAGGGGACTGCGAAGACCACACCTAGCGCTCTAATAAAGCTTCCCAAAATTTCCAGCTGATGAGGGTGAAAGCTCATTATAAATAAACACTTGAACTTAAACTTTGGCAAATTATTGTCGGAGTGCAATAAGCATGTGTAAGACGCCCCAATTAGATGTAACTCAACCAACAAACTAAAATGTGTTTCAAATGAAAAAGATTGAAACCTCAAACTACCATTTAAATCTAAATACCCAAGTTTCTTAGACATCCAACATGAGTGTGAACTTCAACGAAATTAGGACATCTTTTAAAACCTAACCTCTCAAGTTTTAGAGCCATCCCAAGGTCAAGGGTTCAAAACTTATGCATTTTGACCCATTGGCCAAACCACATACCACTTACTTAAAATATAACTAACATGTAGTCCTTAAAGAACGAGTGATTTTTGAAAAAAAATAATAAAAAATAAAAAATAAAAAAGATTATTGTAATAATTAATGTTTGAAAGTCATATATAAAAGTTACATAGCTAGAAAAAAAAGTCAAAAAACAATTGAAATTAGCTTTATGCGCGGAGCCTCATATCAATGTTCCTTTTCCTTGCGGTCCTCAAAGGCTCACTAGTGTCCGCAAGCTTTCTGCACAATATCGTATCGATATTCCTTAATTTCGTTGCAGGCTTCATTGGCGCACCAGGGCACGTTTCAGCAATCCCTCTTAGTCGAGTTGCAGAAGGTGGGGTCATTGGTAGATTATCAGCAACCACGGTTTCTGAAACACGCTCTTTGACACCAGAATTAAAATTAAGCTTTCTTAATTTCGTTGCAGGCTTCATTGGCACACCGGGGCACGTTTCAGCAATCCCACTAAGTCGAGGTGCAGATGGGGTCATCAGTACATCAACAAGTGAGTCAAAAACATCCTCCATTGAGATAGCTTTAGACGCTGAATTAACATATTCCTTGTATGAAAACGGGGTTATCAGACACAAAGCAAAGAACACCCTCAACCAACGGCGATGAAGACAGCTTGAAACCCATAGAGGCGTAGTTTTCAATAACTTACAAACTTAAGAATCAATCGCTAATGAATTATACTTAATCCTAAACCATATTTATAAGGGAAGGAAAATATATATATATATATATATATATATATATATATATATATATATATATATACACTAAAAATTTACCATATTAACAAGTTATACTGAGGTTTTTGGCGGGTGGTTTCGCTATTGATTCTGAGCCGGGCTAATGAGTTTCATATGGGCCTTTTAAGTATTTGGGCTACTTTTTTTTCTACTTATAAGTCAAAAGTAGCCCATCGTAAAATAAAGGTTAAAACTCAATAAGCATACAATTCGATATAATGCCATATTTACCCAAAATATATTTTAAATGTATTGTACATCATACATTCAAAACTTGTATTTTTAGTATATATGTCATTTTCATGTTTAAATTGAGTAAATATAAAAGTATCCCTTTTTTTATGGATGATTATAAAACATGAAGGAGACAATAATAATATTAATGAAATGAATACTAGCGACTCTCGCCTTAAGTAGCAGTTGATTCCAATAACCATATCATGATAGTGTCGATTTTGATGCACAATTAGTTGATTCCAGTTACCATATCATTAGGGTCGGTCGTGAGTTTTTTTATATCAATGGCGAGAAGATAAATAATGCCCCTATCAAATATTGTAAGAGCCAACGGCGTGGGGGTTTTCCTTACGCAAAGACCGCACACCCAACTATAAAACGTCTCCGCACTCAACGCACCGGTTTAAAACATTAAGCTCCGTCGCAACTTACAGGTTTAAAATGCTTGTTGAAATATCAATCCATGCAAATTGAGTTTTACAAACTAGCTATTTGTATATCCAAGGTAAGTTTAATCTTAAAACATTATCAGCCAAACCTCACTCTTGTTATATTAGTTATAGAAAGCATGTTGATTTAGGGCGGAGACTATCACGTTTTAATCCTTGCAAATTAGCTTATTCATTCATCGATCACACAAATATCATTCAAACCCAGATGCTTAATACTGCTAGGCGAAAAGATGTTAGCTTAGAGGCATATTTAAGATTGAGCCGAGCTGAGCCGAGTTAAATTATATATTCGTCTTGAACATATAACTCAAGCTAAGCTTGAAACTCGACTAGGACCAAAAACTCAACTCCAAGGACTATTTTCTCAAGTCTGACGTTACTGACACAATGGAGTCCGTCCGACTCGATTATAAGTATCAATACATTACTAACAATTAAACACAAAATTATTCTAGTAAAAAATAAATCAAACATAGGTTTAACATGTTATCGAGTGCTTACAAAGCAAACCAGATGAACAATTGTCATTCTTGTCGTCCCAAAACATGATAGCTAGAAATCCAAGTATAAGTGATTCCAGGTTATATAGTTTTTTCCTTGTGATATATCGGTTCTTTTAAATTTCTTCCTTTTATTCATTGTGTGAGCCTGCTACCATGCAATTCTCGTGTGAATATATGGTAGCCCATTAATGAGCTGAATTTTGAAATATAGGCCCAGAGAAGATTGCATCATCCGCGTACTATTGAAGATAATGTCATCTTCTTCAGTAGTACGCGGATAACACAATAGTATTGTTTCGGTCCGATAGATAAATTGCCTTTAGCCATGATATGAATATCTTGTAAAATGAGTCGATCTGAATTAGTACAATTTTTACTTATTTTTAAGAAATGAGTCGATATGAATAATAGTTTATTGCATTCTTCTCGTCATTTCTTTTTCTTGTAACTTATATAGATTGTGGTTTAAACTAGAAAACCATTTGTGCACTCAATTTATATCTAGTAACATATATAGATCGCTATAACGCTAACAATTTTCACTAAGAAGATGCACTCGAACCATCCCAACCCCAAATCTTTTGCCACAAACTATATTCCTTGTTATCAGATTTATTCAATGAACGACTAGATTGATTCCACCACTTATTCCTCAAATGTTCAAACTTCATATCCCATTCTATCGCGCTTCCGAAGCCCAAATGAATTGCTCGAGACAAAAAAATTTCTAAGGAAGTTGGATTGTCCCATGGGAATACTTTATAACGTGAATGAAACTTAAGAATACATTCTAACGCTTGAATGTCCGACATACCAACACCTTCATGGCTGTGGCTAGTCGCGGTATCTTCTACTTCACTTTCTTTAGTAGAGGATGTACCTTTGGGACGACGTCTGGCTAGATCCGTCATTGGGAACAAAAAATATTGGAGGGGAATAATTCTTTGAAATATGTTTGGTAATTATATAGGACTTAATCACACATGTCTTGACATCAATATGATATATTCTTGAAATAAATTTCGAAATTATGATGCAATATTCTTGTTGTAAAACAATTTTAAACATTGCAAGTATTTCATATGCTTTAAAGATCTCTGAACCTATTAACGTATCATACTTATTTTATTTTCAGCTAAAAAAAGTCATACGATTAAAGCTAAAGAGTATATTATTTGTTGTCAAAAGTAATAGAACTTAACTACACACATAGAAATAGTGTTCATTACTATGTGAAAAACGCTTGAGTTTTGAACGCACGAGCAACAAGTTAGTGAGTGAGACCTCTAACTAAAGCCCCGATGAAAAAGATAGTTCGACAAGTGTATACGAGAAGAGTTATTGCACCACCAACGTTTTGCAGTACGTGTTCGTGAAATATTGCGATGATTGAGTCGAGAATTGGCCGATGGATATCTAAATTATTCAAAGGAATTTAATGAAGCTTTGTCATGTCTTGTATTGCCCTTGAGAATGGGGAAGACCAAAGAGTTAGACGACTATTGTCAATTGGTCATGACCTACGACATAAATTTGATGTTGAGTGATCATGTAACTTTTTTTTATCCAAACACGCAAGAAACTTTTTACCCAACAAGCTACTACATATTAGCTTATATTCATTCATGCATCGATCATGCACGAGGCCTATTTACAAAACTTTGCGTATCCATATCATGTCGATACCTCTCATGCCATGCATTCCCCTATAGACATAATCACATGCATTTACTGATCGTAAACAGTAAAACAACTATTTACTATAATTATGTATATGCTTGTTTTTATCGTAGGAACGTACTGTACGAAAACGTAAATGTGATTGGTTTACTTCCTTTGTTTGGTAACCATGAATTCCAATCTTTGATCGACTAATTCACGAGATTTGAACCCACCGTCATACAGAGTCAAGCGGGTAAAACCTTCCTTTTTCAAAAAGTTGGCGCGTGACTACTTTAAGGTTGTTTGTACCAAGCAAGAATTGAACGTGAAACCTCACACATATTAATTACGGTTTGCTACTTTTTTACCGACTAATCTACGAGCTTTGAGATGATTAATACATTAAGAGAAATATTTTGAAGTTCTAAAAATGTGTCTAATATCATACCTAGAAGTAGGGGTGAGCATGCGACCCGAACGGACCGGACCGACCGTCGGACCGACCGAGACCGGATTGGACTGGACCGGACCTTCGGTCCGGTCCGCGGTCTCGGCTTTCGGGTTAATTCGGTCCTCGGTCCGGTCCGGACCAAAACCGACGAATTTGGGCTAATTTGGCCTTGTTGGACCGGACCGACCGAAGGACCGTCCGGACCGACCACATTCGGTCCGGTCTCGGTCTAAGATTTTTGCCGAAATCAGGTCTCGGTCCGGTCCGGTTTTTGAACCGTGCACACCCCTACCTAGAAGTTTTGGTATGTATTCTTAGGCTAAACATGTATGTGCATACTATTTTAATTGCTACTTCTACTCGGGTATTTAGTGAAGTCACATGGATTATATTGGCTCCAATTACATGTCACTTCTAGTTAGGATTGAAGGTTGGTGGTACCTTCAAAGTTTCAATATCCACGTATACGAGAGACCTATATATGTGTGAATTAAATACGATTTGAGGAAGGTAGTTTAATATAGCCATAAATGCTATGGCTAAAAGCCAACATTGAGTGTAAATATTGAAAACGAAAGGACCAACCGGCAACAACACTCATTTAATGAGATTCATATCTTTCTTATGGGTAGTAAGTAGTAACCAAGACATTCCAATCTTTATACCTCACCCATGTTTGGGCCTTTATATTTCCATCTTGACAATTTTAACCCTCGGGTGTGTTTGACAAAATTAGCGGTAGCAGTTAGCAGTAAACAGTTATCTTAGTAATAGCAGTTTATTATATAAAAGTGTTTGATGGAGTGGCTGTAGTTGTAATAATAATGTGTAAAATAAGGTAAAAGGGCATACATATTCAAATATAAACTCTTTAAATAAGTTGCATAGGGGCATTTAAGTAATTCTTTAATTTTACTACTCTTAATCAATTTAGCATTTAACAATTTTTTTTTTTTTTTTTTTTTTTTTCATAAATGCTAACTTTTGATCATTTCAAACAAACATACAACCAATAACTCTACATGCTAAATGCTAAATGCTAATTGCTCAAAAATGTTTTTTTTATGCTTGCTACCAAACACACTATGTATAAACTTTAAAAAATTGCCTTCACAATTGAGGATGATATTTTACAAAACGGGGTAACCGAATGAGGTTTTCACTATTCAGGTTATTCAAAGAGTTCGAGTATTTGACTTTGATATACGTGACTCAGTCTGAGTATCCCAATGACCGTTTCAAACATCATCCCTGGACCTTGGCCACTTCAAGTATACACCTAATGAGATTTGAACCCTAAGTAACAAAATCAGGTGGTAACTATGTTGTTTATTGATCTAAACTGCTAAAACATTTGTACTAATGGCCTTTACTAAAAACAAGCTAAATACTAATGGCCTTTACTTCAATTAATATGAGTCGATCAATGATTGTGATGTATGAGATTCAACATTGTTATGACATTTGTACGTGTGTTTCGAGTGACTTTGGACCGTTTAAAAAGCACATAAAAACAGACAATTTATCTTCATTACTCGTAATAAAAAGCACATGAAAAAAATGCATATTAAATGGGTAAATCAATGGACTACGGTATTTCATTGATTAGTGACACTAAATTATATGATCATCTATCGTAAGCAGGTACCGGTTTTGAATGAAATGTTTGAATTGATGTCGTTCGGTATCCAAACCGAGTATGAAGTACAAGTAATTTTTTAGTTGCTCATCAATACGAAGAATACCACGTCGGCATAGGTTCTTTCTAGTCGTGAGACGATCCAAGGCAACTCTCCAAGCACACATACTTACTTTGTGAGAGTGACTAACAAACCAAAATTGTTGATTAAAAATTTTATTCGAGAAGTGTACGAGATATAGAGACTAACATATGATATAACATCACATGTGTGTCGATTAAGGGTCTTTAACCTAGTGATATGTGAGTGGCTAATCAATCAAAAAGTTACGAGTTTAAGTCTCGTTAAAGACTTATAAGAGAAAATATGTGTCAAACGTGTGATATCGTTCGTAAAAGTTTGCCTTCCGGAAAAAAAAATAAAAAAATATGCAGTGTGAATACTTGACTATCTAAAATAAACAAATTGTTGCAAATTGCAATATTTATTATTTTTTTTTTTTCTTAAGAAAGTCATAAACCAAATATTCATTTCTTGCCTTAATATTGTGATGAACATGCCATGATGTTTTGTAGTACATTCTTAAATAGGCTTACCATTTATGCTTCGAAATTCCTTGAACAATGATTATATATTATTTTAATATAACTATTGAGCGGGCAACAGTACCCCCCCAACACTGTAGCGCATTAATTGCCAACTTTCGCAAGTTGGCAAAAATAGCCCCTGAGGTTTAGGTGTCGTTACAAAGTAAGTCCAAGTTGGCAAAAAATGTCCCTAAAGTTTAAGTTTCGCTGCAAAGTAAGTCCTTTATAGCAATTTAGCAAACAAAAGCAATCCCGCTGCATCGCGCGGGTTTCCACACTCGTATATACTAATTACAAGGGAAGAAAACAGTAACCACCAAACATTAAATGCAATGTCTCTCAAATTGGCAAAAATGTTCTGAGGTTTAAGTGGCGCTGCAAAATTAGTCCTGCATCATTAATTGCTAACTTTCACAACTTGGCAAAAACAGCCCTTGAGGTTCAAGTATCGTTGCAAAGCAAGTCCTTTAGCATTAATTATCTTTGAAAACTTGGCAAAAACAAACCGAGGTTTAAGTGTCGTTGCAAAGTAAGTCCTTTAGCATTAATTGCTATCTGTTGCAATTTGGCAAAAATAGTCCCTAAGGTTTAAGTGTCGTTACAAAGTAAGTCCTTTGTAGCCGCGAAAATAGTCCCTAAGGTTTTAATTGTATTTGCAAAGCCGGTCCAAACAAATTTTCCGGTCATTCATCAGTTCCAAATTCACGTTTACAAAAGCAATCCCGCTGCAACGCGCGAGTTTTCCTCACTCGTTAAAACTAGTGCTCATATTTCGTATACCATGTACGTAATTTATTCTTGCAGGGCACTTTCAATGCATTAAATATCAAATGCAAGTAGGTAACTATTTGGGACTTCATTACCCAACTGTAAATTCTATGTTTTTCTTGTAAACAAAATTCTTAGGTTTAATTTAATTTTCATCAATTTACCCTACTTGTAAATGTAAATATTTCCTAGTTATGATTTTTTACCTCACTCGATTCGGTTTTATCCAAGAGAAAGAAAAAAAAAAACATGAGTCATTGAGATCAAGTTAATTAGAGTTATTTACTACCTCTATCTCATAAAAACTGTCCACTTTGATTTTTTTAAGTCATTATTTTTCAACTTTGACCTTAAATATTTTTGTTTATTTTATATAACACTTGATGAAAAATATATGCATGTATTAAGATTTAAATGTATTTTTATTGGTATGATTTTTATCAAATATTATATAACACAAACAATAAATATTTAATGTCAAAGTTGAGATAAAAATACTTAAAAAAAAGTCAAACTGAACAAAGATTATGAGAAGGAGTAAAAAATAAGCGGAAAAAACTTTAATTGTTTCATTAAGAATAAGATAAGTGAATACATCATATAAATTTGACTAAAATACACGGTTTGTCCGTAAACTTGTCAATCCGCTTCTCGTTGGGACAAACCTGGGCCTTTTCATCGTCGGGGGTCCCTATTTCAAGTTTCTTACTCGTTACAGGTCCCTTGACCAATTTTCCGTTAGTAAAGGACTGTTATTTTCCCCATGTGCCTTGCGCATGAGGGCAAAATGGTCCTTAATTATTTTGGTGATAATGTTGGTACAACCTTAGGGACTAACGGTGTATTTAATCAATAAAATTATACCATCACCACCACCACCCTCCCTTTATCTCTTTTTCCTGTTTCTCTCTCTAAATTTCTGCTTCTCTCTCTAAAATTAACCATCATCATAGAATGAAAGAATGAACTTATAAAAAAATTACAACAAAACATGAAAATTGAATATATATTAATACCAAACATATTACAATCATATAAAAATACTACTGAATTGGACAATCCCAATCAGAGATACAATCAGCATACTACAACCTATCCGATATCAGCTAAAACTCTAACATATCATATTCACATACAATGCACATTCTATTTGTTTATCCTTCTGATCAAAGCATCTAATCTAGAATATATCCATATTTGGGATGATGAACTACCTGGCACTACTCTTTCTGGCATTATTCATAGCAGTTTCATGGGCTACTCCTTGCATCTTTAACATCTGGTCTTGAAGGATATGAAAAGGTGACATTTTTAAGCTCTACTTGTCCAGAAACAGAGTCTAACTCCAAACCGGGTCTACTAGTCTCGAATACTTCATTAACACTGCCTTGACTTTTTCCTGGAATAGCTTTGTATATTCCGACAATTGCCACACGGTCTCCAGGCTTACATGAGTCAACCAGATCATCTTCAGAGACGAGCCAAGTTAAGATCTACTAGTTCCTTCAAGTACAAGACTTGAGGATCTTTGATGATCAAAGCCACACCGACGATCATTGTAACGGCGAGAAAACCCGTAGCCTTTAAGCAACCATGACCACGAGAAAACTTTGATAGCATAACTTTGCAATGCTTGTCAGCTTCTTTTAACAATACGTTGCTAGTAATATCACCGCTATTACATCGCCAATGCCTTTTCATTATGTAGGCCCACAATTACAATCAGGTTAGCAAAGTAAAATCTTTGTGTTAGTTTATACTACTACTAAAGGGTGGCAACATGGCGGGTTGGACATACTGGATAACGGGCTGAAACTTGCCATTTGGGTTGGAATTTACCCACCAACACTTTTAGCATGTTATAAGCATTAAAATAAACTTCTAAGCATGTATCACCCATTCATCCCATCTAATCTATTCGAGTTCTAGGTATAACTTTATATCGATTTTACCCATTAACCCGTTTGGGATAAAACATAACTAAATTCAACCCATTAATAAGTAAATGAGTTAAAGTTCACATCAATTATCAACTTGGTGACCAACGTTTCAAACCATTTTACTTCCTTCTGTTTGAGAAAAAGCAGTTTTCTTGCAAAAATGCAAAATACTAAAATAGTATACTTAATGAACAATTTCTAGCAAAAGATACCAAGTACACTGATGCATTTAAAGTTTTACAGTTCATTAAAATTGTTGGGTCTTATAAAGTATAAGGTTTGTATCTAAAAAGTTTTAGTGTCTGGTCAGAGAAATTGATCACCAGTATTTAGTAACCTACTCTTCTTTATCCTCGCGAGAATTGCGTAAACCCTCCTTGCATGTTTTCACAAAATTGCAACGCTCCTTAATTAGTCTTAAAAAGATTACAGGAAGTAATGGCTACCTTATCCCTGAAACTCTTCAAGGCTGCAGCCAAAGTATCAAGATTGGAATGCTTAACAGTGTGCACCTTCCACTCATCGCATACCTGCTTTAGAACTATCACACTAGCCCTAAGATTATCCACATATATATTGTCCTGATTCAAATTTTACATTGAGAACTCCAGTAAGGCAACCGACCGCAAACAAGTAACGACACGTAAAGTATAAACAACATTCACTTTAGTTTACCCATTGCTTGTAACAGTCTAGACTTTGACTCAAACACCATAAGAATATGTTGACTGCTTCACTTGCTAGAGCAGAGTTACCTGTAAACAATTTTTAATATTAGACACTGATGATGCAGGTTTTTAGCTACAAAATGGATCCTTGGGGAACATGATGGGAGGTTGAAGCAGATAGATTTTCAAAATAACTATTATATTGAATATATTTCCAATACTACGAAAACGTAAAATCTGGATAACAATTTAAAAGGTTATGAGCACATGAATCTGTTTAGGGCTATTTATAAACCATTTGCGATTTCTTTATTAGTTATGATTAGTTCAACCATTTGACCTGCTTGAAGTGAAAGACAACCAAATAGACCAAACAACAGCCGAATGCGATCAAATTACCAACTGTAATTATACTAAGTATCTATGTAAAATTACTGCAAAGAGAGACTAGATAAGGAAAAGAAAAAGAAATGGCAAAATAAATAAAAATAATAAATAAAAAATAATAACAATAATAAAAACAAAAACACGCTCATCAATCAAATATCTATAAAAACAAAAACACGCACTAAAAACATCTAAAAAAACACACAAAGATTATACCTTTGAGAGTGAGGAAACGACGACACTATTCGCGAGTGACTTGTGAAATGTCGTCGTCGGTGAGTAGGTGGAGTGGTCTCTCGTCTGCATAGCCATGCGTAAAGCATGCTTACCCTCAGAATCAACACTAACACCAATAATCCTTCCAAGCATCATCCTCTTATACTTTTTATTTAGGGTTAGGGTGAAGGTGAAGGCTGGAGAGATGATGAAATGAAGATTTGTTTGGGGTTTTTTATATATAAATGGGCAAAATGGTCATTTAACTAGAATAACAAGATTTAACAACATATAACGGGACGTTGACTAACTGAAATTTGGTCAAGGGACGAGTTTGGCATATAAAGCTCATGTTTTGGACCTTCGACGATGATAATGCCCAGGTTTGTCCTAACACGAAGCGGATTGACAAGTTTAAAGACCAACCGTGTATTTTAGTGTATAAATTCTTTCAAAGACACTATGGTACAAACAAATTTCAAATTGGAAAAGACAAACTGAAATTTTATATGATATTCTTTTTGGATTTGTTATCATTATACAAAACAAAACTCCAGGATTAAAGTTATGTAAATTATGGTCCTGCTAAACATTATGCAAAACAAATATATATATATATATATGCTGGTATGTAAAACAAAATGAAAATAGCTTGAAAGTCAATTACAAGAGAGACAAGAAATATTTAAATTGTGACACTAAAGACATAATACAATCATTATTTTATTTTCTAAAACATGACAACAAACAACAAACAAAATTCACACATAATGCTTTCCTAAAGGGAGGGAGTGGTACCCTAATACCCTAGGTGCTACATCACCTCTATCCAATAAAAATCTTCCAACTCAAAACTACCTAATTTTACCCTAACACTACCCGATTTTTTTTTTTTTTTTTTAATATTAAAAACATATCATTTCATTAAAAATAAAAACATTACATAATACTTAAAAAAAAGACACATTACATAATACTTAAAAAAAAGAAACATAACATAATACTTAAAAAAAACTATATTAAAATTAAAAATCCACTAATCATCGAGATGCGGCAAGTATTGACGTGCTACGTGCTCCGTGAGATCATATCGAAGACGGTCATGGAGAACTTCGTTTAGTAACTCCGCTACCACACTGTTGTCGAACACTGGTTGGACCGGCTCATCCATTATATGAACCGGTGAGATTGCCCTCCCTTCGCGCTTTTATAACCATATTGTGCAAAATAACACACGCATGAACCTGATTGGCAATCTTCGCTTTGGTAATAGCTCGGAGAGGTCGATCGAGAATTTTCCATTTTCCTTTGAGAGCACCAAAAGCTCGCTCGACATCCTTTCTCGCCCCTTCTTGTAACTTCTTAAATCTCTTTTCCTTTTGGAGAGATTAGTTTTTTATTTATTTTTTATTTTATTTTTTTTTTAAATGAGTATATGTTATTTGGTTTTAAAGGGATTTTTTTAATTCATAAACTAGCCGTTAGGCTAGTCCTTCCCTTCCAACGGTTCAAATATTCAAATCCTTTTCCACATCACCGCTCGGTCTCACAAACCGAATTCCATCACCGATCGTGCTACCCGATTAGGTGGGGGCGGTGTAGCCGATCGGGTACCCTTACCCGAATACCCTACCCGATCCCACTCCCTCCCCCCTAATGAAATTGTAAAGTAGCCGAATGCTATTTTGAAAACCGGGTTTTTAATCGACATGATTGAATCACCGGATTATCAGTTCGACCTTCGAGTTAATCCAGTTTTCTATTAACAAACATTATTCTTTTTCAACCGGTTCAACCACCGGGTCATTCCGGTTCAACCGAGTCAACCCGGGTTTCTATAAAAAAATAAATTAAAAAAAGAAACCATGTTTCGAGAATCGGGTTGACCCGTGTTATTTAAAACCCGGAAGGTCTAACCAATTAACCCATTTTTAAAAACTCAATATTTTTTACCCATGACCGATTGAACCGGCCATTACTTTGATCAAATTATTAATAAATTCGATAACTAGAATATAAATAACGATAAAGTAATTTAATTCTACAATCTATATATGCACGAAATTATTAGTATCAAAATAAAAGCACGGCTTATGAGTATATATCGAACAAATTTAGTTAAAATATACGTAATTATTAGTTGTACTTAAAACCTCGTGCGTGTAGCATCATCAAATGTACAAAATATTAAACCGTGTCAAATTCTTATATGTTCGTATATTAAAAAGATATTTTAAAAATATTATTGAATTCCTGTGTAAACACTGTACGTGCAATGGACTTATACCTAATAAATAAAATACGCATTTTTTTAAAATGTTTTACTGAGAAAAGTATTCAAATGGTTACAAATAATTAAAGATGCTAATAATATCTCATTCTATTAATTATAATCATAATTTATTCCCATAAGAAAATAGTAATAAGAAGACGTAAGGCGTGCAGAGTAGCTGAAAATGTGACGATACCAAATTGCACCAACCATATGACTCCTACTATAATTAATTTCATAAATTTTATATAACTTACGTAACAATCTCAAACTTCGGGATATATAAGTTTCTATTATAAGAAAAGTTGACAACTCATGAAAAAAAAATCATAATAAATTATTGTTGTCTGACAAAAAATATATTTTTGCAACGGAAAAAAAAAAAAAAAAAAAAACATAACAGATTTGACTCGGCACAACCTAATGAATAACTTACGAAAACCCAAATTATAACGATTAAACTTGTCAGCCAATAAGAATTTATTTTAATTTATTAAAGGTTTGTGATTGATTAAAAAGTGAGATAATCTTTTATATAATAAAGGAATCACATCATTTCGTAATGATTTTGTCAATTCATTTTTAATGAAAAAACAATTGAGCCAATAGGAAAGCTCGATTTCGCCACGTAAGAAAAATTGTGTGATGTGATTGGTTAATAAAATTCAAAATTAAATTGATTTTGTTCAAACTTTAATAAATAGAAAACGAGGAGGTAATTAATAAAACTTTAGAGGTTAAGTTTTTTAAAAATTATATAGAGTTGAGTGTAATATTATAAGCCTCCATATGTTTTAATAACTTTGGATTATAAATAAATACTCTTGTATACTTTATATCTTAAAAAATACAATGTATATGTTGTTTTAGAATAATAACATATAAATTTGCATAAGATTATAAGTATCAATTTTTTTACTATATACGTTCAATAAAGACTAATTTATTTCATTTTAAAAAGTTTAACCTATGTGGACACGACTTTACATTTTAAATACGGCTAAATTACGAAAAACGATAATATAATTATCAAATTGTAAGCACGATTTACTTTAATATAAAAATAAATATACGCGATTGTACTTATAACAATGACTCATGTAATTCCTATTTATTTATATAATGATATGTAGTAAAACATTTTTAAAAACTTTAAGGAGTATACTTTAACTTTACCAACGCTCATTATGTGCTATTAAACTTGCATCATGTGTACAACATAATATCAGTAGTGAAATTTAAATAACAACATCAACATCTTTGTCAGCTAAATAAAATTAATCTTGAGTTACGTAACAAAATTTTTTACAAATAGTTTACCATATTCTAATGGATATTAATGCATAAAGAAAAACTCGTGCATAAGTATTAGTTTTACTTATATCACAATTTTCATGGGCAAATTTTTATATGTGTATATACTGAACTAAAATGTTAAAATAATTTTGATTTATGTGTAAACTTCGTGCGTGCATGGAATCTATAACTATATAATTATATACATGTATCTTTAAAGACATAATATTCAGTAATAATACAAAATAATTTTTTTGTCAAAATCCTGTGTGTGCACGGGTATTATAACTAGTTATTTTGGAACACTTACAAAAGACAAATAGATAACAATCGACAGGGAAGTAATTTACCATTAATAGTTTTTAGGTAAGATGTTATTAAAATAAAGATAATACTAATAGATGATAACGGTCAAAAGTAAATATGTAGTTGTATCGCGAAAATACATGTTGTTAAATTATACTAGTAATGTTTTATTAAGAGAAGATGAGGACATTTTCTTCTGGTAGTCTAAATATAAGCAATTAATATTACAGTAATTAGTTTCTTAGTCAAAATCAAAGTTAAATAGACCAAACATACTAGTTTTTATCATTGAAAGCGAAACTTCTTTTTCTTTAACAAAATAGTAAAAGTTTCCTATCAAACACATCTTTTTAAATCAACATAAAACCAGCCATAAACACTGTTAATAATTATCATTTTATTTCACTTTGACTTTGACCGGTCTTTCTTGTTCAACTTTGACCGTTAATATATTTATTTGTGTTATATAATACTTGATGAAAGTTATACCAAATGAAAATACATTTAAAACCCAATACATTCATATATTTTTCATCAAGTATTATATAACACAAACAAAAATAAGTATGATCAAAGTTGAAGAATAAAGATTAAAAAAGTCAATATGGGACAATAAAAATGGGACGGAGGGAGTACCAATTAAGCAAGAAAAGTATAGCATTGAATTCAAACACTTTGGAATTTAACAGTTAGGCTGGGCGCAGTCGTGACCCGGTCATCCTTTGCCACATCAGCTTTCTTTTTCCGATGACCGGACATGACTAAATTATCACTGTCGATGACCAAGTTAAAAAAAAGAAGAAGCAAAGATTGAAAGAAAAGTGTGTGTAAATATCGGTTGAAAAAACAACCGATATTCACTTTTAGGTTGCCTCGACCGATCTTTGACCAACACGCCACAGTGGCAACGACCGATGTGTATATCGGTCATCGACACAAAACTTGGATGACCGACCGATGTTTTAATCGTGACTGTGCCCGGCCTTATATTGTAAAATAGAGCAAATTGCAAAAATTGTCCTTGTAATATGTTAATATTGCAAATGTAGTTCTTATCTTTTCAAAAATGCAAGCATCATCATTTGTGTGAGAAATTATTGATGAGTATATCATACCTGACTCGAAGTGAAATGACTAAAATACCTTAAAGCAAAAGAATAATTTCGCTGAAGTTAAAAGCATTTTAGTCATTTCACTTTAACGAATGGACGAAAAAAAGTTTTCCAAAAAGACGACACTTGAACTCTCAAAAAAGTAAGAACTTCGTCTGCAATTTCAACCTATTACAGGGACTATTTTTGCAATTCATTTTAAAAAATAAATAAAATATGACGTTTACGTACGTGTGAAAAGGGCCACCTGTGACTTTTATATATGTTAAGACGATATCAAAGATGACGATAGTGCAACTAACAATTACTAAAACAATAAAAAAAAAGTGAGTTATCTTTTTTTATATAAATGATGACAATATATCAATGTTTGAAACCCGGGTCAATCTGGTCGGGTTAACGATTTGAACTAGTTTCGGCAAAAAAACGGGTCAAGAAAAACAGGGTTAACCGGTCATACCTGCCCGGTTTTAAGTGACCCGGTCAACTCGTTTCTCGAAATCCAGACGGGTTGGGTTTTTTTTTATTTTTTAAAAGAAAATCGGGTTGATCTAATGATCAAACCGGTTAAAAAAAATAATTTCTTTAATAAAAACCGGATTAACCTGACGATCAAACTGATTAAACCGATAACTCAGTGACTTAACCAGGTCAATTAAAAACTCGGTTTTTAAACATTTCTTATGTATAGACAGGCTCTCTCTTTGTGCTTGAGCTACACAAATTAGTACCACACCAAAATCAGCAAAGATAAGTAAATATATACTGATGGAGTCAAATATAGTGGACCCCACAGCCTTCATTAATAACTAGCCGACGAGTTAACCGATCACACCTCCATTACTACACCACATTCATTTCAACCCAACCCCTTCACACACACACACACACACTTGTTTCTCTCTGTGTGTGTTTTTTCTTCTAGCAGATCAAACGGTGCAATGAATTAGTAGTTGATGTGTTAACAAGTGATATCATTTTCAGTTAAATATTTACATACATATATGGCTGCTACTTTCTCTTCACTATCTCCTCATCATCATCCTCCTTTCACTCCTGTAAGTACCTTTTTCTTACACGTCTTTGAGCTCTTAATTCTAGATTTTAGATTTTGTTTGTATAGTAGTCAGAGACGGAGCTAGAGGGTTCTCGCGGGTGCCCAGCAATCTCATGGATTTTTTTTTTTAATGTAGTGTTAATTTTGAAAAAAAACACATGTTTTTTCCTAAATACATGTTAAATGCACCCGGTCATTCGGAAATATGTAAGAAAACTTAGTTTTGAAAGAAAAAAAAAAAAGTTTGAGACATGTTTTTTTTCCAACATGTTGTGTTGTAAAGACATAATCTGTGTTTGAAACATGATTCCAAACATGTTAAGGTTCCTGTTCTGCTGATTTGATTTTACATGTTTTTATCTTTGTCGGTCCTTGTATTTTTATTTACTTTATGAAATATATAATACGTTACATCATATTTTCCGGGTTTATGTTATTGATAGTGCTATTTATGGCTTAAATTATTGTATCATCTCGTGATCAAAAATTAAATAGTAACGGTTTTGGTTTTATTAGATTCAAGAATGTGAAAGAGAAGGAAAAGAAGATGATGAATCATGTGAACAAAACACTAGTGTTAGAGCCACACCTAGTACCGAAGATTCATACTACATTCACAAACCTACACCCCTTCATAACCACACCCCGAAACACGCAACCAAACCCTCGAAAAAACGAACCGAGTCATATGACGACCGAGGTATCTCGTGCAACAAATGTAGGCCAAGTGCACGAGAGAAATTCTCGGTCGTCCCACTCGATACCTCGACCTTGGGACGACACTCTAACGCGAGCCCAAATGGTTTATTTAAGTCTATTTTCTCTAGAGTGATAAAAAGCCCGAGATCAGCGTCCACATCAGCTTCCTCTGAAGGAGGACTAGGAAAAGATGACCAGTGGAAAAGTGCTGTAGCTGAATTGTCTCATAAGCTTATTCATGCTACTAAGAAGCGCGACGAGGCGATTTTAGAAGCGTCTAGATTGAAATTCTCGATGGGCGAACTTGAGAAGAAGCTTAACAAGCTTGAAGTTTATTGTCATAGTTTGAAGTCGGGACTTGATGATTGTGCAAATAAAGCAAGTGGTGTGAAACATGAACCGATTAAGATAGGTGATCACGATAGGGTGATCGAGCATTTCCTTGTGTCGGTTTCGGAGTCTAGGTCGACAATGAGGCATCTTAGTCGTTCGTTAACGTTGCAATTGCCTCAAATAGCTGGTGGGAAGCTTTATGATCGTATACAGTTGCTTCTTCAACCGTATGATATCAAGATTACGGCTTCAACAAACCCGAGAATCGTGCTTTTGTACCTTGAAGCTCTTTTGAACAGAGCGTTTTTTGAGGATTTTGAGTCACCCGGGTTTCAGAAATCCGGGGCAAATCGGACCCTTAACCCGATCCATCGATGTGAAGAGAATTTCAAGTCGTTTTTACGTTTAAAGGAGTTAAGTTGGGAAGAGGTTTTAAACAAAGGGACTAAACAGTTTAGTGAGGAGTTTAGTAAATTTTGTGATAGGAAAATGAGTGAAGTTGTTAGTATGTTGGGTTGGACTCGTGCGTGGCCTGAACCACTTTTACAAGCGTTTTTTGGCGCGTCTAAAGCAATCTGGTTGGTTCACTTATTGGCTAATTCGGTTCATCCGGGACTACCTATATTTAGAGTTGATAAAGGGATGCGGTTTGACTCAATCTACATGGAGGATATGGGTGGAGACAAGGCTAAGAAGTTCACGTCGCCTATGGTTCGAGTCATGGTTGAACCGGGGTTCTATATCTATGGAAATGTGGTCAAGTGCAAAGTCATATGCAGGTATCATAGCAACAATGGGTTTATAAACGTTTCCCCAAATAGTAACCCTTTATGATTAGCTTGTTTGTAATATGGAATAGTAGCTAAATGGTTATGGTTTGGCTTTTAGGATTTATTTGGTCAACTAAAAAGTGTTCTTTTATGTGTTTGAATATTATAATTATTAGATTATGGGTCAAACTGAAAAGGGTTTTTGTGATGGTTGTTGGTTTTGTCTTTGAACATTTGTTCTTGTTGATGATAACTCTATATAGCTTTTAAACCCCTAGGTGAGCATAAAGTGCTTTGAATTGGAAATTCAAAAGGGGTGATATGATGCTAGTTTTTTAATTTGAACATTTTGAGAAATTTGACTTTGGTTCATTTTCATTGTCTTTTCTTTTGTCACAAACCACTCACTGGTGAAAGAACAAAGACCCCTTTTTCTTATCATGGAAATGTAACATAGTGACAAATATGGTACTTGCCTCATTCCAATATATTACTTTTCCATAACATGAAAACTACAAAAATATACTACCTCTGTATGTTGAATAAGTGTTCAGTTTGACTTTTTAGAGTCAAACTGAATTAACTTTGACCTTATTTATTTTTGCGAGTGTTATATAATACTTGATGAAAAATATATAAATGGATTGGGTTTTAAGTGTATTTTTCATTGGTATAGTTTTTCATCAAGTATTATATAACACAAAAAAATATTTACGGTCAAAGTTGAACCAATTTAACTCTGAAAAGTCAAACTGGACATTTCTTTAGAGACGAAGGGAGTATGATATTTGTTTGAAAAATCGTTTCATGACAAGAAATATGTAAACTTTGAAACTATAAATTTGTCAATCTTTTGGCTTATTAACATAGATATACCAAGGAATTCAATACAAGTGTAATTAGCATGTAATTTGTGAATGGCAAACGGAAAATGACATTGATTAATTTATTCTTGAAGATCATTTTAGGACATTGTATGCTGACATTATTATACAATATTATCTGGTTTAAGATGATGTAAAACATAATTTTATAATATGAGTTAGATATGTGTCTTTTCTATCAACCATTATTATTGTTAAGGTTGTTGAGATTGGTGTTTAGAGGATCTTTTTAGTCAACCCCAAGAAGCAAGATACTAAAAAATTGTGTCTTTTCTAAGATTAATGTTGTACTTTGCCAAAATAATATCAATGGGTTTGAAAGACAAGTCATATAGAAGAGACAAGATCATGAATTGGAATCTTGTAAATGTGCGTATTGGATAGGATGGTGTGCTTAGAATATCTTGAGCTTCGATTTTGGTCCATGTTTTGTACCTTACTTGATTGTATTCTTGTATCCATGCACATGCCTTTTGTTCTACTTATTGATTTATCCAATCATTTGTTTTATATAGTTTTAGCAGTTGACTCATTCACAACTTGATAAAAATGTTCTTTTCATATTCACATGTTTAAACTTATTACAAAAATCGACTCCAATAGTCGCACTAGTTTTCATAGACGGAGACTGGATTGCTAGATTGAAAGGTGTCTATTTAGATACGCTCAAATGACCCTTCTTACAATGAGAATGTATACAACTTCCGGTCTAGTCCGGTATGAAATAAACTTATAGTCATAGAATCGACCCGAATGTGTCTTAAAACTTTAAATTTAAACTATATTTTATTTTTAGGATAAACTTGTTAACTTTTTATCTAAATCCAAGATATAAAATGTTTGAGTGGGCCTTGGTGGAGGGAGACGAGTCAAGCCCATTGGGAACCCTACCCATGCTTAAAGGACCCAAGGACTTTGTAAAAGAACATGACTTTCATTTTCATACTTTATTGTGCCACTATTTAGAAATTTGGATCCTTTTTTAACCACATGCAAATAAAGTACGCATATGTCCACAAATGTTAGAGTCAGTAACTAAAGTTATTTGTTTACAGTACGGTGAATGATTGTAGCAGCTTTTGCATTTTGAATTTAGCAAAACGTTTGATACTTGGGTAGATATTGTACGAGTAAAAAATAACATCAATTAGAATTAGCATTATTATTAGTACAAATGGGCCAGATGTTTTTTAACGACGTACTCTTTGTAGCATCTTTGTTTCGGACAAGAACCACATTTTATGGAACTAATGGGAGATGTTCATGTGAATATCTCTAGTCTTTGTTATAAACATAGATTTGAGAAACATAGGTTTGCGTTTAATTTTATGTCCCAACTGTGACTCGGAAATGGAAACTATAGAGCATCTGATGGTCTCTTGCAACTGGTCAAACACAATCTGGAGTTATGTCTTTCAATGGCCGGGATTTTGTTTGCCTCAGCACTCTCGTGGTTGTTCATTGTTAAACATTATTGATTTCGTTAGGAATTTAAACCAATGGAGAAAAGCTATGTTCAAGCCTTTTCAATTAAGGTGTTTTGAAGCCGTCTTGTTCTCATCTGTTTGGATAATGTGGAATAGTCGAAATCGCAAGGTGTTCATGGACAAGTCTCAATCTAGCATTGAAGTTTTCAAGGAGATTCAACAATTGGATTGGTGGTAGATGCACAAAATTGTCTACTAACTGGAATGATTGGATTAATGATCTTATAATTGCTTGTATAGTGCCTATCAGTTAGGCTCTTTGTATCTAGCTTCTTGCTAGTTTTTTTTCTTTTTTGTTAATAAAATTCGCCGTTCAAAAAAACAAAAAACAAACTAATGTTAGATGTCAATTAATTCAAACTCCTTTTTATTTATTAGTTAAATAAACTGTGACATGACATACTTTTGTATTAAGAAGGATAAATCCATGTGGTTAACGGGCACCCCGGGGATCACCTCGGTCCACCCTTCATCCTATGACATACTTCTGACTGCTGGTTGACCCGTATATCTAGCAGACATTTCCCATCACGAAGTTGCTCGTATACAGATAGATCTTGACATTTGGTCACTGGTCGAGTAAGCATGTCTATTCCAATCTCATTGGTAGTGGAATTATGGGTTCCTGGCCAAACAATCTTGTTGAGATAATTTCATATCTTTGTACGTTTAAGCTTGTGTGTAGGAGGACCGGATGGTTCTTTTCCTCCCTTCTACTTCGATCCGAGGTGGGAGGTGACACAAAATTGCGTCAAAACACAGTTGAAGTGTGTCGAGATATGATGTCACACCTTTCCAGCCCTGTGGAATGGGTTCACCAGGATGGTCTCTCCGATCGTCAGGTACTCCAAATAGTTTGGCTGCACCTTGGAACTGAAGCAATATCCCAATCCCAGAGGATGGAAAAATTTATGGACGACCACCAGGAGCTCACTCAGGCTCATGACTCTTCAATTTGGGATAGGGAAGACTATCGAAGGCCTTATTCAAGTCATATGTCAAGTTGAGTGTCATAAAAAGCTGAACAAATGTATAATCTAAGCATAACCTGGTTTGAAAAACAAAGGAATATTTATAAAAATTACAAAATTGTAAAGCAAAAGTTCAAGAGATACCAGCAAAATCTTCTTTGAACCTAAGATAAATGAGACTTATGATTAGCCTGGTTATCCTTGTCTTAAACCAAGATCATGCATAAATCTTCTTAAAGATTCATGTGACTCTTTGTAAGATCGAATACAAATATAAATTAAGGCAGAGCTTATGTGTATAGTGTTATGCGTTCAGAGTATTTGGCTCTACCACAGGGGCATAAAGCCTTTGCGATTTGCAACTTGATTAACTTTAAGAACAAATTTCAGTTCATTGGTACTATTTGTACTAGGACAACAATTAGAAAGAAAAAAGACAATCATTATAGACCCCTCTGATATGTGGCTGCACAATGACCAGAAACAATTATTTTATTTTCTTTACGTCTTCTGTGTTGGGCGACATTCTTGAACCTTACATCTCAAGATAAATTTAACTTGAACAAATTATGCAATGCAAACTTAGAGTATATTAAACATTGTTGAACCTTACATCTACTGATCTACACAATTATCTTCCATTTGAATTTGACGATTTTATTTGGATCTGCTGAGTTTTGGTGAGGTGAGGCTTTCCGCATAAGCACTTAACAAACCCGGGTACTTCATATGAGATATGTCAACACTTTTACGTAAAGTTTTTTCTTCAACATAGTATATCCACAATAGATCGTTGGTTAGAAAGAGAACTTTCCCGCTGTCATAAACAACGACCTTGGGTCTATCCATTTGAATTTCATTAAATCCATGTAGTACAATCTTTGTCCAAGATTTTTGTACCCCATACTCATTCATCAGCCAGATATCACCTTTCACATTATTGAATATAGCAAGCTTTTCACCAAGTGCACCAAGATTGGTATTGGGATCAGACACGATATCTACTTCATTATACAAATTGGGTGGCGGCGGAAGTTCACTTAATTTCTCATCCGCTAAACTAAAAGCAACAATAACCAGCCGTTTAGGACCGTCAACAATCCAATGAAGAAATCCATTAACAAACACACCTGGACGCCAGCTTTTAGTACACTCGTTATAAGGGGTATTCCTGGTCACCTCCTTCCAAGTATTAGTTCTAAGGTTATATACAGAAAAAAGCCCATTAACCACATATTTACCAGACTCGTCAAAATAACTGAAAGAAACAATCTTGTAATCATCTGATACGGAATCATAACCAAATCCTGTTCCAAAGTAAATATATTTTGTACTTGAGAATGGCAATTCCACATAATCTTTGGTGGTTGGATTAAAAACGAGACAAATAGGATCTGCGTCAAAATAGTTTCTTCTATGAGCGTTAGCTAAAACAAGACCATTGACAGAACCAAATATATAACTAATTAGATAAAATCCTAAGTCATGCTTCATGGTGACTCTTGACACTACTGCTTCTTCATGGTCGTTATTGTATGGGACTGAATGAAGTAAACCATAGTTAGACTCGATCAAGAAGTGATGTCTGCCAAGTGTTTTTTGATGAGTTTGGATGAATTGGGGTTCTGAAAGTAAAGATAGCCATTCTTTTGAAACGCACCGTAATTGAGCTACGGATTTGGGTGGAAGACGGCATAGAATGTTGATGATGATTTTCCGTGGGATGCACGCCATTGTCATCTTAAAATCTTAACCTTACCTTAAAAATATATAATGTAGGACTCGACACAAGGAATACCCAAACAATTAAAGTATATTAATGTTTGTATCTTTTAAAAGAATTCTTACCTCCTTTTATAGAGATGAGGGAGAAGGGAACCGACTTGTGTACACGGACTTGTTGGGCTTGGGACACAAGCAAATCCAACATGTCAAAGCCCATGTGCCCCAGGTAGAGGCTCTGATAATAAGTAATACTCCTATGTTTTTCAAGAACATATATATATATTCCACCTTGTTAATAGAAGCTTAAGCCTTTACATACTTATGTTTGTTAGAATTCTGTTACTATCCTGTTAACTAGTTAGTCAAAGTTGACTTATGAGTCGACTTTCTCATTCGTGTATATAAACTCATCATGTACAGAGATTTCATTTTAACGGAAATTTCCCACGAAATCTGCTCTCAGTTTATTGATACTGCTCTCTGGAAAAAATTCGCGTTTTTTTTGTATCAAAAGTTGTAAAGAACTTCATACATAAAATTTGCGCTTTGTCGGTGAGCGGAGTAAAATTTGACTTCCAAATTATGATAAATTTTAGTAGGTTTTTTTCTTTTCTTTCAGAAAATAGTAACTCTTGTCAGTACCGGACTTAACCTTGGCAAAACCAAAAAAGAAAGTATGAACCTAGAACTACATGTGTACTAAGTTTCAAAACAAGTAGAAGAGATCAATATTTTCTATTAGAAACAATTCTAGACAAGAATGTTCTACCACATAGATAGCAATCTTTCATTATCGCTGCCCAATACTAGCTCAGAAATGTCACTCGGAAAAATATAATGGAGACGCCCATTGTGAAATATCCGACAGCTACCCATGGGCTTAAATATTAAAGGCAATTCAAATACACTAGTACAAACAGCATTCTGAAGAGAAAGCACATCTTATAGATGTGCTATACACATGAATATCAGAAGATCACCGGCCTATTCTAGCAGCCTTCCTGAAAAATCCACGAAATCTTGCATAAACGCCAATCAATTTCACAGTTGAAAGATGCAGACATGTCAAACAGGGAACCTAGTAATATGCAACTAATATGAAACACATAGAGACTTGAGCACACTTAAAATACTAATGCCATGTTTCCATTGTGTCAACTAGCTAGCTACATTTCTAGTGCTTTAGTTGTCCATGTGACACCATAAGTTTTCATTGGTGTTAGAGACACAGAACCAGTACATATTACAGAATATACTCATTCTATTCCCTCTCAGATTGGTCTTTTTTCTCATACATATAACTTTGCTCAACGTCTCAACCAGATATGAGGGAACTCTGAAACACATGCATCAGAAAGTTAGATTCTTTCCAGGAAGATGAACCTTTTTCATATAAATTACAACTAAAAGCACAGACAAACATTGGTCCTTTTAGCAGTTTCATATGACTGTGTGGATGACTAAAGCATTGAGTGTTGGAAGTGTATGGAAAGATGTAAGCTGCACATACCAAAAAGTTACATGGAGTTCTATAAAATTTAAACGTTCAAAACAAACTTTAACAATTCAGCTACACAAAGACATGAACAACACAAATCAGCAAAGGAGAAACATTAAAATGTAAGCGGCAGATAGACTTCAGCAATTCAGCAAGCAGCTTTATTTTGCAGATACTCTTGAGCTAATGTACCAAAGTTACGGTCCAAGACTCATCATTTGTCTCCTCTTCCATTAAAATGCAGCCACCTCTGCATTTACATTCTCTGACATCGAGGGCATCGGGGAAGATTGGAGGACTGATAATAAATGTTCACAAGGTGTATTAGATATAAGAAAAACCAACAATTAATAGCAAGCTATAATAAGTCCAAGAAAATAATTATAATAAACCTCAATATTGGCTTGGCAAATAGAAGATGCAGACGGAACATGAATAATGTGACTGTTGCCCTTATTATCAACAGCCGCAACCAATGCCTCGAGCATTTCCATAGTCATTTTTTGGTGTTCACCAATGGCGACAACATCAAGAGCTACATTCCCCGATTTAAATGAGTTTACTATCATTTCATAGCTATCCGTTATTCTTAGAGTACTGTAAGCAAAGTAACACACACAACAAACATGTTAAGATCAAACATACTAAAAAAGTTGTGCAACGTTTAAACATAAACATGCATACCCTCCAACAAACAGAATCACCCGCTTCAGAATTTTATGTTGTCACGATATTTCAATCCATTGTAAGCCATACGAAGCGCGTTTTCCACATTCATCAGACCAGCTTCTGATATTGCTGAGCAACGTAGAATAAACTTGATCAGTTCAATATATATGATTTCTTTCAATTTTTCTTTAAGATAAACCCTCTCTCAACGAGGGCTTGCTCTCATATGGGAACCATATATTTTCCTTTTTCTTTTAGGGTTAAAAGAGGTCTTAATGGAAGGTTAAAAAGATGGTTTGGCATATTTATATATAATAATGGAAGCTAACTACCGTTAACGCGTCCCCAGATTGCCTCTCTAAGATCATTAGTAGGGAAAAGCAAGAATCGATTTACCCCAGCCGTTGTAACTATGCCCACAGTGTTCTCTGGATTAGACTGCAACAATCAGAAGACATGAATTAACTTTCATATAAAAGAACGAATATACTATTGGATAATAATAAGCATATTATACATGCAAGAAAGAATTATTATTACGTGGATTTTAGCGTGAAAATATTGTTCAATTGCAGTAGCTTGATCCCTCATCTTGGAGGGTGATGCTTTATGTCGTGGCCAGAAAGAATTGTCCACACATATCATTGTACACTTCATATGAAACAAAAACGCATAAAATTAGTTTTAGTTTGTGTACGAAAAGAAAACAAGATAATGATCGTATATACCTCAGCCGCCATGGTGGTTGATAAATATTTTTATGTCGATTGGTTTATTTTTTATGTTTAGGGATGATATATTTTGTAGAATGGAAACGCATAATTTATATATGAATACACGAATAAATTACTACAATGGCCCTTCCTTAGTTTCCTAATTCCAAACGAGATAATATGGTAAATTACCATATTATCTCGTTTGGAATTAAGAAACTATAAGGAAGGGCCATTGTAAGAAATAGTTAAGTTTTATATGCGTTTATATTGATTGTAATGTATGAAAGAAATATTAGTTTTAATTGAATTATGTTTTCACGTGGGGATTATTAGAACAGAGGAGATGTTTTAGATTTTTGAAATGAAAGCTTTTGTTTATTGATTTAAATTCCTTGACTTTTTTGTACACCTCAATTGCATTTCACCATCTGCTACTTTTATGTTAGGCATTATTATGTCGGTGGACTAATGTCGGTTCCTCCATCTAGTCATTTCTAGTTTTATGTTTACTAAATATCTAAAAGCACTAATCATTTATAATTAATTCTAGACTAATCTAGAAATACATTAATATTTTAACACTCCTCCTTAATGTATTTCGATGTTACATCCGAGCATGTTGCGCAGAACTCGTACTTTGGTCTTGGTAATGCTTTTGGTGAAATATCTGCAACTTGTTCTTCTTCGTCTTTGCAAGTAGTATAGTTCTATCTCCCTTTTTGCTGAGACTTCACGCAGAAAGTGATACTTGATGGCTATATGCTTTGTTCTTCCGTGAAATACTGGATTTTTTCATTGCAATTGTAGACTTGTTGTCGCATAATATTTGTGTAGCTTCATTTTGTTTCTCGCCCATATCTTCTAGAATTCTCCTTAGCCATATCGCCTGATTTGCTGAATTTGCGGCTGCTATATATTCGGCTTCTGCTGAAGATTGCGCCACCGTATCTTGTTTTTAGACGCCATGAGAATACACCAGATCCAAGTGTGAATACATATCCTGAAGTACTTTTCATGTCATCCACTGATCCGGCCCAATCACTATCTGTGTATCCATAAAGCTTTGAGTTTGTAGTAGGCTTGTACCATATTCCATAATCTTTGGTGCCTTGCAAGTATCTAATATTCTTTTGCAGCCCCATAATGTATTTGAGTAGGATTTTGCATGAACCTGGATAGCGTATAGTTGCGTACATTATGTCTGGTCTTGTTGCAGTTAGATACAGTAGACTTCCAATGAGACTTCAATCTTGAAGCGCCAGCCTCTCAGATCCATCTTCTTCTTCATCTTCTCGTTGACGACAAGAGTGGCTACGGTTTTACAAACCGTATAGTTTAAATTTTTTCGTGAGGTTTTCAGTATATTTCTTTTGACATATGAAGATGCCATCATTTTCTTGACTAATTTCGATGCCAAGAAAATAGTGCATCAATCCAAGGTCGCTCATCTCGAATGTCTTCATCATGTCTTTTTTAAATTCTTATCATCTCTCATTATTTCCTGTATAGATAAGATCATCAACGCATAAATGAAAGAATGAGTGTCGAGTTACCTTGGGTTTTGATGTAGAGCGTAGGCTCACCGTCGCCCTCCTAAATCCGTAACTTGTGAAGTAGCTGTCAATACGACTATACCAAGCTCGTGGAGCTTGTTTAAGTCCATATAAAGCTTTTTTTTAGCTTTAGGACCTGATCTTCTTTTCCTTTTTGACGAACCCTGTGGTTGCTCCACGTATATTTCTTCTTCAAGAAATCCATTTAGAAATGCTGATTTTACGTCTAGCTGATGAATCTTCCACCTTCGTTGAGCTGCCAATGCCACAAGTGCTCTTATAGTATCAAGTCGAGCTACAGGCGAAAGTTTCGTAGTCGACTCCAGGTTGTTGTGAATAGCCTTTAGCCACCAACCTTGCTTTATGTTTTTGTATGGAACCATCAGGGTTAAGTTTTGTTTTGTAGACCCACTTAACTCCAATGATTTCTTTATCTTTGGGAAGATCAACTAATTCCCATGTGTTGTTCTTTTCGATCATTTTAATTTCTTCATTCATCGCCATCACCCATTTTTCGTCTTTGGTCGCAACTTCATAGCTTTCGTGTTCTACAGATGTGAAGTTACAAACTTCAGGGCACTTCTCATAGATTTCAGCTAAAGCTTTGACTCTTCCAGGTGTTGACTTCGGACTTGAATCTTCTTGCTCCAAAGATTGTGCTGATGACGGAGACGTTGGTGTAGCTGGACTCGTTTCACCGTGACTTGTACTTTCTTCTCCTCCAGAATGCTGAGTTTGTGGTGTCTGTTCAGCTGGAGTCTCCATAGATATCTGTGGTAGATATGCTTGTTTTTCAACTTTGTCTTCCTTCCAATTCCAAGAAGCGTCTTCATCAAACTCCACATCTCTGCTGATCACGAGCTTTTTGGTCTTCAAGTTATAGACTCGATAGCCTTTTGATTTTGAGCTATAGCCCATGAATATTCCTTTTTCTGATTTTTCTTGGAGCTTGTGACGTTTCTCCTTTGGAATATGGATGTAGCAGATACATCCAAATACTCTTAGATGTTTTGCTGAAGGTTTCATACCACTCCAAGCTTCAATTGGAGTTTTATTTTCTACAACTTTAGTTGGACATCTATTTAGCAAGTATACACTGTACACAGCTTCCAGCCCAAAACTGTTTAGAAGGCCTTTTTCATGTATCATTGTTTTGGCCATTTCCATTACAGCTTGTTTTTACTTAGAAACACCATTTTGCTCAGAGCATAACCAATCTGTTAGTTACATTTACTCCTTCATCTTCACGTAATTTATTAAATTCTTTAGAGGTGTATTCCGCTCCTCTATTCTTAGTGTTTTTATGAAATGACCGATTTTCTTTTCAACAAAAATTTTGAATTTTTTAAATATAGTAAAAACTTCTGATTTTTCACGCATAAAATAAAACCTGTGTCATTCTAGAATAATCATCAATAAAGAGGATAAAGTACCTGGATTGATTTTGAGATGGGGTCCTCATTGGTCCACATACGTCAGTGTGTACCAACTCTAGTATTTCCCTTGCTCTACAAGCTTTGTCACGAGGGAAAGGTTTCTATAGTTTTGCCCATCATACAGCTTTCACATGTGTCAGTGATTTCCTGTATGCTTGGCAAGTCCCTCATCATATTTTTTGTTGAAGAATTTTTAATGCGTGAAAATTGAAGTGGCCAAATCTTCGATGCCATAGCCATGATTCATCTACTTGAGCTTTCATGGCTGTGTCTCTGATATAATGCCAGCGAAGTGGAAAATTTCTATTTTCCATTCGGACTTCGGCAATTAATTTGTTATTATTTTTCTTATCACGAATGACGCATGACTCATCTTCAAAGTGAAGAGAGTAGCCATGCTCCATCATTTGTCCAACACTTAGCAAATTACTTGCTAGGCTTGGAACTAGAAGAACATCATTAATGGAACGAGTACTGTTATTAGTTTGAACAACTATCGTACCTTTTCCTTTTGTATCGACGAGTGCTCCATTTCCCAATTTGACACGGGACTTTACTGTTGTGTTGATGCTACTAAATAACTTCTCATCTCCGGTCATGTGGTTACTGCAGCCACTGTCGATGAACCAAGTATCTTCTTTTGGCTCGTTCGCAACATGGCACGCATAGAATAGCTGCTTGTTGTTTTCCGGTGTATCTTCTTCCGTGTAGTTTGCTCGAAGATTTTGTTTTAAACGACAATCTTTCTCCAGATGTCCAAATTTTTTGCAGTTGTTGCATTTTGGTTTTCCTTTGTGGAAACAATCTTTTTCCAAGTGGTTTGTTTTTTCACAAATACCACATGGAGGATAACTTTTTCTTCTTTGATCAAACCCGGTTCTGGGTTTTTCTCTTCCTCTTGATTTTTCTTCAAAATTTCTTTTTCCCCCATTATTAGATTTTTGAGACCTTACTTTGAGTTTAGACTGAAAGGCACTTTCAAGTGAGTCATCACTTCGCCGACTCAGTCTAGCCTCATATGCTTCAAGAGAGCCAATTAGTTCTGTTACTGAAAGAGTCTCAATATCTTTTGACTCTTCAATAGCAGTAATGACATGATCATATTTATCAGTCATTGTGATTAGTATTTTTGAACAATTTTATCATTTATGTCATCTCCATAGGCTCTCATTTGATTTACTATCTCTTTAATTCTAGAGTAGTAATCTTTTACGGTCTCAAAATCTTTCATTTTTAAATTTTCAAAATCCCGTCTTAGAGTTAGAAGTTTGACGGATCTAACCTTGGCACTTCCTTGAAACTCTTCTTGAAGAATTTTCCACCTTCCTCTGCCTGTCGTAGCTCCCATGATTCGTGGAAAGATAGATGGTGTCAAGGCTTGTTGAATGTAACCTAGAGCGGCTGCATTTCTTACAACATTTTTGTTATGTTTTTCTTGTTGATCCGGGCGAGTTTTGACATCGCTTGGAATTTTAAATCCGTCTTCAATAATATCCCACAAGCTTTGAGCTTGGAAATATGTCTTCATTCGGATACTCCAAAAATCATAGTTATCGCCATCAAAGATGGGGATAGGAATATTGTATGCACCAGCGGTAGTCATGGTATACTCGAATAAACGCCCGATCTAGCTCTGATACCAATTGTTAGAAATAGTTAAGTTTTATATGCGTTTATATTGATTGTAATGTATGAAAGAAATATTAGTTTTAATTGAATTATGTTTTCACGTGGGGATTATTAGAACAGAGGAGATGTTTTAGATTTTTGAAATGAAAGCTTTTGTTTATTGATTTAAATTCCTTGACTTTTTTGTACACCTCAATTGCATTTCACCATCTGCCTTTTATAGGCATTATTATGTCGGTGGACTAATGTCGGTTCCTCCATCTAGTCATTTCTAGTTTTATGTTTACTAAATATCTAAAAGCACTAATCATTTATAATTAATTCTAGACTAATCTAGAAATACATTAATATTTTAACAGCCATTGTAGTAATTTATTCGTGTATATAAATTATGCGTTTCCATTCTACAAAATATATCATCCCTAAACATAAAAAAAACCAATCGACATTAAAATATTTATCAACCACCATGGCAGCTGAGGTATATATGATCGTTTCATTAGGTATCTTGTTTCTTTTTCATACAAAAACTAACTAATTTATGCGTTTTTGTTACATATGAAGTGTACAATGATATGTGTCGACAATTCTTTCTGGCCACGACATAAAGCATCACCCTCCAAGATGAGGGATCAAGCTACTGCTATTGAACACTATTTTCACGCTAAAATCCATGTAATAATAATTCTTTCTTGCATGTATAATATGTTTGTTATTATCCAATAGTATAAGTTTTTGTTGTGTTATATCATATCGCTTCTTTTATATGAAAGTTAATTCATGTCTTCTGATTGTTGCAGTCTAATCCAGAGAACACCGTGGCATAGTTACAACGGCCGGGTAAATCGATTCTTGCTTTTCCCTACTAATGATCTTAGAGAGGCAATCTGGGGACGCGTTAACGGTAGTTAGCTTCCATTATTATATATAAATATGCCAAACCATCTTTTTAACCTTCCATTAAGACCTCTTTTAACCCTAAAAGAAAAAGGAAAATATATGGTTCCCATATGAGAGCAAGCCCTCGTTGAGAGAGGGTTTATCTTAAAGAAAAATTGAAAGAAAACATATATATTGAACTAATCAAGTTTATTCTACGTTGCTCAGCAATATCAGAAGCTGGTCTGATGAATGTGGAAAATGCGCTTCGTATGGCTTACAATGGATTGGAATATCGTGACAACATAAAATTACGAAGTGTAGAAAACTATAACACCAAAGTAATTTCAACCAAACAACACGATTTTAATAGTGAACCCAGCCAACCACCCCTTGGCTCACTCTTATTATTAATCAAATGATATGAAATCAGTTTACAATACAAAGAAAGTTTTAGATGAAACAATACACAAACTAGGGTTTCTTCAACTCAGGAACAAATAGAGAGAAGAACTATTTTCACACAGATGTTATTTTGGAAACTATCTGCTAATGAGATAAATCTTGAGCTTATATAGCTGGAAGGATAACTCGTTTGTAATATCACCCTTTAACTTCTAAACTTTGCACTTTAAGTCCTTCTACTTATCTTTATAAGCTAATGCTTATTATCTTCAACACTCCCCCATAAGCATTAGCTCCCTGAGACTCCCCCATCATCCTTTGCCTGATCTTCAGTCTTCACCTGAAACACATTAAACAATCCAAGATCTTTGCAAAATTTGTTATGGTCAGTAATGTTAAGACCTTTAGTAAATAAGTTCAAGAACATTATCTTCGCTTCGACTTTAATGCTTAATAAAGCCATCGCCACTTTCTCTCTCAAAAATAGAGATCAATCTCAAAATACTTGCTTCCTTATGTAATACAGATAAAGAAATCTGCATAGCAGAACTGTTATCACAATACATGTTCACAGGCAACCTTATACTAGCATGCAAATCAGCCATCAGTTTGGTGATCCACATAACTTCACAACATACATTACACATTGCTCTGAACTCAGCCTCAGTGGAGGACCTAGCAACAACAGCTTGCTTTTTACTTTTCCAGGAAACCAAATTATTTCCTAGATAAACACTATAACCAGTAACAGATCTCCTTGTTACCTTACACTTAGCCCAATCAGAGTCAACAAACACTTTTATACTTTTAATATCACCTTCTTTAAAAGTGATACCAAGACCAGGTTCATTCTTCAAGTATCTCAAAACTCTAAAAGCAAGTCTTAAATGAGACTTCATAGGCTTATGCATTACTTGACTTAAACAGTGCACATCATATGAAATATCTGGCCTTGTCAAAGTCAAGTAAATCAATTTTCCCACAAGTTTTTTGATACTTTGTTATACTTGTTAAAGGCTCATCATCTCCAAATTTAGAAACAAGCTTTTTATTATCTGGATTAGTTTCAATAGGAGAACCACATGGCTTACAGCCCAACATACCAAATTCAGTTAAAAGCTCAGTACAATATTTTCTTTGAGTAAGACAAATCCCATTATCAATATCAAGAACCTCAATTCCCAGAAAATATTTAAGTTTACCCAAGTCTTTAATCAAAAACTTTGAACTTAAAAATCTTTTAAACTTGTTAATCTCATCAGTATTATTACCTGTGATGATAATATCATCAACATATACTAATAAAACTAACAGAACATCATTTTCATTTTTAATGAACAAAGAGAAATCATTTGGACTTTGTATAAACCCATTTTCTTTAAGCACATATACCAATTTCTCATTCCATTTTCTAGGAGCTTGTTTTAAGCCATACAGTGACTTAACCAGTTTGCAAACCCTTTTATCATTTTTATCAGAAAAACCTTCTGGCAATGTCATGTAAACATCCTCCTCTAATTCACCATATAAGAATGCATTATTTATATCAAGTTGAAACAAAGGCCACTTGTTATTAACAGCAATGCTTAAAACACACCTTATAGTAACAATTTTAACAACAGGAGAAAATGTCTCCTCATAATCAATTCCTTTTCTTTGATTATATCCCTTAGCTACCAATCTAGCTTTAAACCTTTCAACTTCACCATTAGCTTTATATTTAACCTTAAAAACCCACTTATAACCTATGGCTTTTCTACCATCAGGTAACTCTACAACCTCCCATGTACCATTCCTATTTAAAGCTTCTATCTCTTGATTCATAGCCTCTATCCACCTAGGATCTTTCACAGCTTCATCATAAGTTGTAGGTTCATATATTTTATTAAGACGGATGTAAAACAAAGTTATCAAAGCTTAAATTTGAATACTTAACAACTTTATCAATACCATACTTATGATTTTTATTAAGTACAAAATCTTTATATTTAGATGGTAAGGCTGTCATTCTACTAGTCCTTCTAACTGTTTGTGGCCCCTGGGTTCTGGTGACTCAAACATTTTACCAAACATATCAAGATCCTCACCCTCAGATATGTAACTATCATCAATATTACTAATACCCTGTATATCATCAGAAACAACAGTTTCTGTTGTATACTCATCAGCCTCAGTGTCCTTCCTACTAGATGTGTCCCTAGTGATGTCTACATTAATCTGATCTATCACATGTAACTGGCAAATTGATATCTACATCAGCTGTATCAGCAGATTCTACAGTCTTAGTATGTAGATGCTCAACATCACTAGCATCACCTTCTACAGTGCTGACACTAGGTTTATAAGTACTAGATTCAGGTACAGATTTGTTGTTACTATCTATACTATTTATGTTATCATCATAGGGTTCATAGGTTCTAAAATTATCTTGACTGCTATTAAACTCTTGATCAAAAAAATTTAAAGTGTTAATTCCATTATCATTAAACACAAAATCTTTAGAAAAAGATGTATTTTTAAATGGAAATACAGTTTCATAAAATTTTACATCTCCAGAAAATATAAATTTCTTTTGATCAATATTAAAAAGTTTTGTATCCTTTTTATCAAAAGCATATCCAACAAAACACACATTTATCGATCCGATGCAAACTTATCAGATTCATTTAAAACAGTTGAAAAACATAAAAGCCAAAACATTTTAGATTCAATGATTAGGTTCAGATTATACACCATTTCAAAAGGACTTTTTCTCGACAAACATGCAGCTTGGCAACCTTAAGGTAAGTAGCGCTTAGAATAGACTCACCACATGTTCAAAGGTAACCCCCTAAACATGAGGGCTCTAGCAGATTTAGTAAATGTCTATGTTTTCTCACCACACCATTTTGTTGAGGTGTATAAGGACAAGAAGTCTGATGTAAAATACCATTGTTAGACAAAAAAACTTCAAATCTTTTATTTACAAATTCTGTCCCATTATCACTTCTAAAAACTTTAATAGTTTTTTCAAATTGATTTTTAATAAGATTATAAAAACTATTAATATGATCAAAAACTTCAGTTTTACTTTTCATCAGATACACCCAAACAGCCCTGGTGTAGTCATCAACTACAGTAAGAAAGTACTTAATACCTTCTCTACTAGTAACCTTATATGGTCCCCACACATCTAAATGAACAAGATCATCCATATGTTTAGTTTTGTGATTACTTAGAGGAAATGGTTCTCTTGTTTGTTTAGCTTTATGACATATCTCACAAGATTCAGAACTAGTACTCTTTAGGTCTTTTAGTTTATTCTTAAGCACATTTAACACATGATCAGAGGGGTGTCCAAGCCTATTATGCCAAATACAATTTGACATAATACAACTCTTAATATTACTATTATTAACCCTCTTACCTTCATCTAGAAAATAAAGACCACCTTTTTCACTACCAGTCCCCATCAGGAACCTTTGAGTTAAATCCTGAATTTTACAAACCTTATCATTAAAACTGACAACCACCTGATTATCTTTAGACAATTTATGAACAGACAACAAACACACAAGATACCCAGGAACAACCAACACATCTTTTAAAACAAGATTATTTCCAAATTTAAAACTTCCAATTTGTTTAACATGTGCAACAGTCTCATTGGGATGTGCAACTGTAAGATTTAAATGAGAAACATCCATTATATCATAAAGATGAGTAGCACTAAAAGTGATATGTTGACTTGCTCCTGAGTCAATAATCCACCCAATATAAGTATTATAGGTACTTATATTAGTATTGAAATTAAAAAATCTGCAAGTAAAAAAGCTAATCACACAATTGGATGCAATAA
>OU343224.1:131613276-131764908 GCA_910596185.1 Chrysanthemum makinoi | reverse complement strand
GATTAGTCTACATTTCATTGACATCATTTGCATCACATTGGTTCATTCATGATATTTCATTTCACATTTAACGCGTAATTTTTATATTTAAGAATCGTTATCGCGTGGGTTATTATTCTAAATATTTAATCCGTTACTTTCAAAAATGATCCCGAGGTATTTTTAAACTTATATTTAGTTCATAAAAACTATATTTTTAGTTTTCCTAGTGTTTCAAATTTATTTGGTATTTTAATCGTTAAAATTTAATTATTACGTCGTTTTTCTTAAAAATTTTATGATAATTATTTTATCACCCGAATTTCACAAGGAAAGTATTTTTACAATTTTTATCATCTCATTACAATCTAGTTTGACCTAATAAAAACTTACTTGCACCAAAAATTCCCATTTACCTTATAAATTGAGTAATACTTACACAATTACTACATTTTTTATCAAAGTCTTACAAGTTTTTACACAAGTTGCAAGATTTAAAAAAAAATATATAATTGGGGAACATGATCCATGAAAACGCCAAGGAGTATGTTTTAAATGAGGCATGGCTTATGTCTACTAATAATTCACTTCAAGTCTTCAAAAGTCTTATTTCACTTTCATTTTTCTCATAGTTATCAAAGTGTTAAACAAAGTTTCTCTCCTTTCTTGGTCTCCATAACCCCAAGCAACAAAGCAACAAGGATCAAATTTTCTTCAAGATCAAGTGTTTAATCAACCTAGATCATATCCTTTTTATGGTTTTGAAATAAAACCAAGATATTTAAGTTAATCCTTTGTTACCTACACCTCTTCATTTTCACTTGTAAGCATGATCTTATCATTTTCAAGTTTCCATGTCATTTTCATATGTTTCTTTTCATTTTTGGAGCTTATATGCAAGTTATGTGATTTATACCATTTATTTCTTGATTTTTAAGTTATATATACAATATGGTCATCCTATATTATTCCCAAGTTATTCTTTGGTCTTGATGGTGATTAGGAACCCATGACACCCTAAGAAGGTGTATGGTAGGATTAGATTAGCTTTGGAGTTGATTTGAAGGGATTAGAATAGGTTTTGTCCGAGAAAAACTATTTTCGATAACTATATTTTATGTTCTGTCCTTAATTCGAATTTCTGGAAAAACCTACTGTTGGTACGACTTTTTGGCCTTGATATGTAGAAAATATACTTTAAAACGAATCCGTGGCCGCTTGAACGGATAAAACGGACTTATAACGAAGAAGTTATGGATTTTTCAAGTTTGACGACGAAAAGTAGTATTTTCAGAAAATTCAGCTTTGCTGTTTTTACTTGTTCGGGTCAAAAATGAGCCTTAAGCTTCACAAATTATTTCGACTTCTCAAAAATATATTAGTTTACTTCAATACGAAGCTAAGGACATATTAAACGTAGAAAACGGATTTGAAACGACAAAGATATGCACTTTTTCATAACCTTGCCGTAACTAATTTTCTGCACTCAATTAGCCAAAAACTACCATCTTTAACCCTTAATATCTTTATGATCGAGACCTTTTGGACGAAAACTCCTGAACTGAAACTTTTATATATCGATACAAACTTTCCAAAACCGTCGAGTTCGTTCTCTAACGATCGACGTCCACCATTTTACGACTAGTTTTCCAAAGCCATTTTTGTTAATTTCATAAAAAATTCCGACGACATTGTTTTGCGACGAAAAGTGGTAATTTCTCTAAAAATCATTATAAAACCATTATAGGATGACATTTTAACGTAAAAACATGTAAAGTCATTTTGAAGGGTCAAGACGTCAAAAGAGTATTTTTCGACGACGAGTAATATTTTAGAAACTCGCAAATGGTATAAATAACATACGAAGTGCATGCATAACATTACATTGCAACTCATGACATACCATATCATTCGTCATAGGTCGCGGATAACGCATCTCATTATACCTCAGTGTACTCACTCTTGTCATCTCGTCAGTTTACCAAGTGAGTTTTCATAGCCCCACTTTTAATTGTTTTTATACTACTTTTGGGGGAGATACATGCTCAAACTGTTTTCATTTACTTTCACAAGTACTTTAACTTATATGAATTACCGTGAGTTCGTAGCCCCTACTTTTACTTGTTTTCATAACTGTTTTGGGGGAGATACATGCTCAACTGTTTCATTTGCGTTCATAAGTACTTTACATTTATCATGAGTACCATTGTTTCTAAATCAAAGGTTATACTATATAAATTGTTCTTGTTTGCGTGCTACGGTACTACGTCGTATAACGTTCTAAATCAGTTGACTACTGATACATTGAGTTAGGTGCTATTGATTATGTGCTATAGTCCTATTGATTAAGTGCTATTGTTCTACGTCAAGTTAGGTACTATTGTGAATTCATTTGACATCATATGTTTGGAACATAAACTATATACATTCTGGCAGTGGGTTGTGAACACACAGGTTGCAAGTCTTGTATGGGCGGGACTTGGAACTGAGTGGATTTACAATGCCTTTGCTGCATAAACGATTTCGATACATTGAGTCATGCACTATTTTTGTGAATTCATTTGACATCATATGTTTGGAACATAAACTATATACATTCTGGCAGTGGGTTGTGAACACACAGGTTGCAAGTTTTGTATGGGCGGGACTTGGAACTGAGTGGATTTACGATGCCTTTGCTACATAAACGATTTTGAAAGTCTTTACATTTCAACGATTTGCAATGCCTTTGTGGCATAAACGATTTCTAAAGGCTTTACATTTTAACTCAAACTCTATGAACTCACTCAACCTTTGTGTTGACACTTTTAGCATGTTTTATCTCAGGTATCTAAGGCATACACTTCATGGCATGCATTTGGACACCTCATGGAGTCGTGGTGACGACGCGTCTCACTTGGGTTTTACATACTTTAAAACATCGTTTGAATTGTAACAACTTATTTCCGCACAAGTTGATTTTCATTTGGGACCTATCTTTGTAAACTCTGATTGTTTTATTAAATCAAACGATGTATTTTCCAAACGACACTTTAGGTCGTTCAATATAACTGTGATTGTGATGCTATGACAGTCAATCCCCAGGAATTCCATTCCGCTGCAAAACAGGTAATTTGGGGGTTGTGACAGATTGGCATCAGAGCTTCAGTTATAGAGAACTAGGTTGCATCATTGACCCTAGACTATAACTACTTTATCATAGCATCTCATCATTTCATCACAAGTACATGTTCACTTCACATGCGGTCATTATGTACATTTTTTGAGTTATTCACTTTCATTTCACATCGATTGTCACATGGATGCCCTTAAATGCCCTACTCCATTATCTTTCTTCATACTCTAACGTGGAGAATTCCCTGTCATTCCCTATCACAATTTTTATATCAGTTGATTCATCACCGATGACGTTGTATACCGAGATAAACCTTTAAATAGGGCGAAGTCACTCTCACTCCTTTGTTTCACCACTAACATGTCGAGTTACACTTTATTCACACATTAAGTCTCTAAACCATCATACCTTGAAGCACTTACAACACCTCATAACCCACCCTTGCGGAACCCGTCGATCATTTCGAAAATAACTTCAAACTCTTTTCTTATCACATTTCTTTGGAGCGGTTATTATTAACATCGGATTTTGCTACGTCTCACCCTTTCCTCTTGTTTGAAGAATTATGGCGCCGAAGAAAGCTACAGTTGAAATGACCCAAGCAGCAATTCAAAAGTTGGTAAATGATAGCATTGCTAATGCTTTAAGAACTGAAAGGGAAGCGGTGGCTGCTGCTGCTGCCGAGGCCGCGACTGCTGCTGTAGCCGCAAGGCTTGCTACTACTACTGGAAATGCCGGAGGATCCGGAGTTAAGAAATGTTCGTACAAGGACTTCAAAAGTGGTGAGCCCACGAAATTTAGAGGTACCGAGGGCCTACAGCAATGGTTCGATGGTTCGAAAAATTGGAGTCAGTGTTTTTGCTTTGCAACTGTCCGGATGATAGTAAGGTTAAATTTGCTACGAGCACATTACTCGATGGAGCATTATCGTGGTGGAATTCTTATGCTCAACCGATTGGAATGGAGAATGCTTTCAAGCTTACTTGGGAGCAATTTAAGGATTTGGTGACTAAGAAGTTTTGTCCACGTACGGAAATCAAAAAGTTGGAGACGGAGTTCTATGAATTAGTAACCATTGAGTACGATATTGACACTTACATTCGGAGATTTCAAGAATTGGCTGTTTATGCCCTCCATGGTTTCTGATAATGAAAAGTTGCTAGAGGCTTTCATCGGGGGACTTCCCGAAGTAATTCAAGGAGATGTGACTTCGTTTGATCCACAAACAATGGAGGAAGCTATTCGAGTGACTCAGAAGTTGATGGCACAAGTGGTGAAGAGGGACAAGTACACCAACACCAACCAAAACAACACATACCAACAACCGCACCAACTACAACTAACCGAAACAACAACACAACAACAACGACGATAACCAAATCAACCACAACAAAAAAAATGGGAAACGACCAAGGAGATTATAACAACAACAACCAAAACCGTAACACTAACCATCATCAACAGCAATAAAGACAAGAAGTCGCCAGGGTCTATGTTGCGGCACCAACAAGGGGAAGAGCTTATGCAGGAAACTTACCGCGATGCCACCAATGCACGCTACATCATAATGGTCCATGTGTATATGTTTTAGCTGTCACCAAGTAGGACACCTTGCTAAGGACTGTAAGGGCAAGACCATAGTTACGTGCTTCGGATGTGGGGAACAAGGACACTATCGGAACCAATGTCCTCAAAACCAAGGTCAACAAGTCGAAGGTGCTCATGGGAATGTATATGTGTTAGAAGGAGCTCGTCAAGGTATCAACGACGCGGAAGACTGAAGAAGTTCGGAAACTAACAGTCTTATTTCTCCTTATGTACTATGTTGTACTAAGTTTATGTTTTCCATCGTACCCGAATCTTTATAACCTAAGATGTACTACTTTTGCTAAACTACTCGTTGTAAAATATTCTCATCTATCGTACTTTATTTTTCTTTCCGATTTGTTATCATTTACGAGGATTTTAATTCTTTTTACTTAACTATCATTTTAGCGACACTTCTCCATGTCTTCTCTCCTCGGTGTTCATCACAATTTTAACATCAGTTGACTCAACACCAAACAAACATATGAGTCGATTAGTCCAAGCATTGCATAGTTACTCCTAAATTATACATAGCCTGATCACCTATGTCTAATTCAGGAAGAATCATGCAATGAAGGGAGTAGTAGGCTTATATGTGTAAGCAATTCCGTAACCGAGCCAAATTTTCAAAAGATTTTCTTCAAACCACTTGTTTCCAGTTTGATCCGCGTGACAGTTCTTGTTTGATGAGTTGCAAAGATCGGGCTAGAAACAAGTTGTTACCTAAACCGATTTAGCCTAATCTCATGACAGTTCTTGTTTGATGAGTTGTGAGATTAAGTAAAATCGGTTACCAAAAGTCCTTTGAGGGTTTTGCTCGAGAATGGGAAGGCTTGCCTCATCGAACCCTAAACCCGATAGACTAACACGAACTGAATTCAGGGCCTGAATTCCTTTTTGGATGGGCGAATGTGACAACCCGTACTTTCAGGTCATTTCTCAAACCGTTCACATCTCATTATTTCAACATTCATAGTAAACTTGGTTTACTTGTTTCAAATTCGCGTAACCTTGGAGGTTTAGCGGCGAATTCATGATCATGACATCACGTACATTCCATATGGACTAAGATTAGTCTACATTTCATTGACATCATTGCATCACATGGTTCATTCATGATATTTCATTTCACATTTAGCGTAATTTTTATTTTAAGAATCGTTATCGCGTGGTTATTATTCTAATATTTAATCCGTTACTTTCAAAAATGATCCCGAGGTATTTTTAAACTTATATTTAGTTCATAAAAACTATATTTTTAGTTTTCCTAGTGTTTCAAATTTATTTGGTATTTTAATCGTTAAAATTTAATTATTACGTCGTTTTTCTTAAAAATTTTATGATAATTATTTATCACCCAATTTCACAAGGAAGTATTTTTACAATTTTTATCATCTCATTACAATCTATTTTGACCTAATAAAAACTTACTTGCACCAAAAATTTCCATTTACCTTATAAATTGAGTAATACTTACACAATTACTACATTTTTATCAAGTCTTACAAAGTTTACACAAGTTGCAAATTTAAAAAAAAAATATATATAATTGGGAACATGATCCATGAAAAACGCCAGGGAGGGTAGTTTTAAATGAGTATGGCTTATGTCTACTAATAATTCACTTCAAGTCTTCAAAGTCTTATTTCACTTTCATTTTTCCTATGTTATCAAAGTGTTAAAAAAAGTTCTCTCCTTTCTGGGTCTCCATACCGCCAAGCAAAGCAAACAAGGGATCAAAATTTTCTTCAAGATCAAGTGTTTAATCAACCTAGATCATATCCTTTTTATGGTTTTGAAATAAAAACCAAGGATATTTAAGTTAATCCTTTGTTACCTACACCTCTTCATTTTCACTTGTAAGCATGATCTTATCATTTTCAAGTTTCCATGTCATTTTCATATGTTTCTTCATTTTAGAGCTTATATGCAAGTTATGTGATTTATACCATTTATTCATGATTTTTAAGTTTTATATACATATGGTCATCCTATATTATTCCCAAGTTATTCTTTGGTCTTGATGGTGATTAGGAACCCATGACACCCTAAGAAGGTGTATGGTAGGATTAGATTAGCTTTGGAGTTGATTTGAAGGGATTAGAATAGGTTTTGTCCGAGAAAACTATTTTCGATAACTATATTTTACGTTCTGTCCTTAATTCGAATTTCTGGAAAAACCTACTGTTGGTACGACTTTTTGGCCTTGATATTTAGAAAATATACTTTAAAACGAATCCGTGGCCGCTTGAACGGATAAAACGGACTTATAACGAAGAAGTTATGGATTTTACAAGTTTGACGACGAAAATAGTATTTTCAGAAAATTCAGCTTGCTGTTTTTATGTTGTTCGGGTCAAAAAAAAAACGAGCCTTAAGCTTCACAAATTATTTCGACTTCTCAAAAATATATTAGTTTACTTCAATACGAAGCTAAGGACATATTAAACGTAGAAAACGGATTTGAAACGACAAAGATATGCACTTTTTCATAAACTTGCCGTAACTAATTTTTCTGCACTCAATTAGCCAAAAACTACCATCTTTAACCCTTAATATCTTTATGATCGAGACCTTTTGGACGAAAACTCCTGAACTGAAACTTTTAGATATCGATACAAACTTTCCAAAACCGTCGAGTTCGTTCTCTAACAATCGACGTACACCATTTTACGACTAGTTTTCCAAAGCCATTTTTGTTAATTTCATAAAAAATTCCGACGACATTGTTTTGCGACGAAAAGTGGTAATTTCTCTAAAAATCATTATAAAACCATTATAGGATGACATTTTAACGTAAAAACATGTAAAGTCATTTTGAAGGGTCAAGACGTCAAAAGAGTATTTTTCGACGACGAGTAATATTTTTAGAAACTCGCAAATGGTATAAATAACATACGAAGTGCATGCATAACATTACATTGCAACTCATGACATCTCATATCATTCGTCATAGGTCGCGGATAACACATCTCATTATACCTCAGTGTACTCACTCTTGTCATCATACCAGTTTATCAAGTGAGTTTTCATAGCCCCACTTTTAATTGTTTTTATACTACTTTTGGGGGAGATACATGCTCAAACTGTTTTCATTTACTTTCACAAGTACTTTAACTTATATGAATACCGTGAGTTCGTAGCCCTACTTTTACTTGTTTTCATACTGTTGGGGGAGATACATGCTCAATCTGTTTTCATTGCGTTCTAAGTACTTTAAATTATCATGATTACATTGTTTCTAAATCAAAGGTTATACTATATAAATTGTTCTTGTTTTCGTGCTACGGTACTACGTCGTATAACGTTCTAAATCAGTTGACTACTGATACATTGAGTTAGGTGCTATTGATTGTCTATAGTCCTATATTAAGTGCTATGTTCTACGTCAAGTTAGGCTATGGTGAATTCATTTGACATCATATGTTTGGAACATAAACTATATACATTTCGGCAGTGGGTTGTGAACACACAGGTTGCAAGTTTTGTATGGGCGGGACTTGGAACTGAGTGGATTTACAATGCCTTTGCTGCATAAACGATTTCGATACATTGAGTCATGCACTATTTTGTGAATTCATTTGACATCATATGTTTGGAACATAAACTATATACATTTCGGCAGTGGGTTGTGAACACACAGGTTGCAAGTTTTGTATGGGCGGGACTTGGAACTGAGTGGATTTACGATGCCTTTGCTACATAAGCGATTTTGAAAGTCTTTACATTTCAACGATTTGCAATGCCTTTGTGGCATAAACGATTTCTAAAGGCTTTACATTTTAACTCAAACTCTATGAACTCACTCAACCTTTGTGTTGACACTTTTAGCATGTTTTATCTCAGGTATCTAAGGCATCCACTTCATGGCATGCATTTGGACACCTCATGGAGTCGTGGTGACGACGCGTCTCACTTGGGTTTTACATACTTTAAAACATCGTTTGAATTGTAACAACTTATTTCCGCACAAGTTGATTTTCATTTGGGACCTATCTTTGTAACTCTGATTGTTTTATTAAATCAAACGATGTATTTTCCAAACGACACTTTAGGTCGTTCAATATAACTGTGATTGTGATGCTATGACAGTCAATCCCCAGGAATTCCATTCCGCTGCAAAACAGGTAATTTGGGGGTGTGACAAAATGATGAGATGCTATGATGATGTAGTTATAGTCTAGGGTCAATGATGCAACCTAGTTCTCTATAACTGAAGCTCTGATACCAATCTGTCACACCCCCAAATTTTACTTTGTTTTGCAAATTTTAATGGAATTCTCGGGATTGACCGGCCATAGCATCACAATCATTAAAGTATATTGAACTTCACCTAAAGTGTCGCTTGGAAAATACATCGTTTGATTTTAATAAACAATCGAGTTTACAAAGTAGGTCCCAAATGAAAATCAACTTGTGCGGAAATAAGTTTGTTACATTCAACGATGTTTTAGTATGTAAACCAAGTGAGACGCGTCGTCACCACGACTCCATGATGTGTCCAAATGCATGCCTTGAAGTGAATGCCTTAGATACCTGAGATAAAACATGCTAAAAGTGTCAACACAAAGGTTGAGGGAGTTCATAGAGTTTGTGTTGAAATGTAAAGCCTTTCAAAATCGCTTATGCAAGAACGCATTGTAAATCGTTTAAATGTAAAGACTTTCAAAATCGTTTATGTAGCAAAGGCATTGTAAATCTTTGAAATGTAAAGACTTTCAAAATCGTTTATGTAGCAAAGGCATTGTAAATCTTTGAAATGTAAAGACTTTCAAAGTCGTTTATGTAGCAAAGGCATTGTAAATCCACTCAGTTCCAAGTCCCGCCCATACAAAACTTGCAACCCTGCGGTGTTCACAACCCACGCCGTAATATGCATAGTTTATATTCAAGCAGAAATCGTCAAAGGAATTCACAAAATAGTGCATGACTCAATGTATCGAAATCGTTTATAAAAGAAAGGCATTGTGAATCCACCTGGCCCAAGTCCCCCCATACAAAACTTGCAACCCACAACCCATTGCCGTAATGTATATATAGTTTATATTCAACCACACATCGACAAATGAATTCACAATAGTACCTAACTCGACGTAAAACCATAGGTTTAATTAATTCGTTTGAACACAATCATCGTAGTGTGAGTTAAATCGTTTCACACTCATCGTTAAAAACAACATCGTATTTATTTCACTAAGTTCATGACACCAAAGCGTAAACATCGCACCAATAAAAATTGGTAATCATCGCTTATCGCCACCAAAGGTAAATCTTGCCAATTTACCTTAATGATCATAGTGCGCTCGATTTCCCTAACTGGGTCAATAAGAGCTGAGTTAATTCCAATAGGCCTATTCACATATTCGCCACTGCAAGTGACTAATGGGTCATGATGTAGGGACTTCGAACATGGCAAATACTTAGTGACAATAAAACATTCGATGTAACATACCAAAGCATTTGTGTTCGATTAAAAATGTAGCATGTATCTCCCCAAGAGTTTGTAAAACAGAAAGAGTAAAAGTGGGCTATGAACTCACGTAATTCATATAAGTTAAAGTACTTGTGAAAGTAAATGAAAACTTTTGAGCATGTATCTCACCCAAAACAGTTATGAAAGCAAGTAAAAGTAGGGGCCATGAAACTCACCTGTTGCAATGATTACGATGACAAAAGTGAGTACACCGAGATGTAGTGTGATACGTAAATCTTGACCTATTGTGAATGATATGACATGTAATGAGTTGCAATGTAATGTTATGCATGCATTTGTGATGTTATTTATACCATTTGCGAGTTTTTAAAATATTACTTGTCGTCGAAAAATACTCGTTTGACGTCTTGACCCTTCAAAAATGACTTTACAAGTTTTACGTCAAAATGTCATCCTACAATGGTTTTATAATGATTTATGGTGAAATTTTCACTTTTCGTCGCAAAACAATGTCGTCGGAATATTTATAAAAGTAACAAAAATGGCTTCGAAAAACTAGTCGTAAAATGGTGTACGTCGATCGTTAGAAAACGAACTCGACTGTTTTGGAAAGTTTGTATCGATATCTAAAAGTTTCAGCTCAGGAGTTTTCGTCCAAAAGGTCTCGAACATAAAGATAATAAGGGTTAAAGATGGTGGTTTTGGCTAATTGTGTGCATAAAATTAGTTACGGCAAGTTTATGAAAACGTGCATATATTTGTCGCTTCAATCCGCTTTTCTACGATAATACGCCCTTAGCTTCATCAAACAAGTATACTAATATATTTTGACAAGTCGAAATAATTTGTGAAGCTTAAGGCTCGCTTTTGACCAACAATGTAAAAACAAAGATGCTGAAATTTCAGAAAACTATAATTTTCGCCGTCAAACTTGTAAATCCATAACTTTCTCGTTATAACTCCGCTTTATTCCGCAACTCGCTGCCACGGATTCGTTTTCAAGTATATTTTCTAAATATCAAGGCCAAAATGTCGTGCCTACTGTCGGTTTTTCCAGAAAATCGAAACAAGGACAGAACCTTTTATATAGTTATCGAAAATAGTTTTTCTCGGACAAAACCTATTCTAATCCCTTCAAATCAACTCCAAAACTAATCTAATCCTACCATACACCTTCTTAGGGTGTCATGGGTTCCTAGACATCATCAAGACCAATGAATACCATGGGGATAATTATAGGATGACCAAATATATATATATACTCTAAAATCATGTAAAAAAGGTATAAACAACACAAGTCTTGCATGTTCTTGCTCAAAGATGATGAGATGAGTATGAAATGAATATGTAAGATGAAAAATAAATATGAGATGCTTACTAGTGATATGATGAGGTGATTAGAACCAAGGATTAACCTAAACACCCTAGGTTTATATTTCAAAACCTTAAATAAAAGTGTAATCTAGATTGTTAAGCTTGAAAATGGAAAAACTTTGAGGATTTCCTTGTACTCCCTTGTATGGCCGGTTCTATGTGAAGAAGAACAAGGAGAGAAATTTTGTTATAACATGTGAATTATGAGATGAATGATAAAGTGGAAGTTGAGATAGTGTATAAGTCTATACAATTGAAAAATCTACCATTTCATTAATTACTACCCCATAGGGCCGGATTTTATGGGGTTTGTTTTCCTCAAAATATCTTTTTTTGTATTTACTTGAATGTATTTGATAAAAATGTGTAAGTAATTGTACATGTAAGAATACTTGTAAGATTAAATATACATTTGTGTATTTAAGGAAATTTTAGGTGAAAGAAATTTTTAATAGATCAAATTAGAGTATAACGAGATTATAAAAATTGTAAAAATACATTCCTTGTAAAATTTGAGTGATATAATAATTGTAGTGTAGTTTTTAAGAAAAGTGTCGTAATAATATAAATTTAACGATTTATATACCAAATAATTTCAAAACACTAGTTAAACTCCAAATATAGTTTTTATAACTAAATGTAAGTATAAAAATACATCGGGATCATTTTGAAAGTAATGGATTAAATATTCAAAATAATAACTCACGCGATAACGTTTATTTAATATAAAAATTACGCTGCTTAAAGTGAAATGAAATGTCATGAATGAACTAATGAGATGCAAATGATGTCAATGAAATGTAGACTAATCTTAGTCCATATGAAATGTAATGCGGATGTTATGATCATGCATTCGCCGCTAAACCATAAAGGTTACGCGAATTTGGAACACGTAAACCAAGTTTACTATAAATGTTGAAATAATGAGGCATAAATTATGTCGAGAAATGACCGAAAGTATCGGGTTGTCACATTCGCCCAACCAAAAGGAATTCAACCAATTCAGCCAGTTGGTCTCTCGGTTTAGGGTTCGATGAGGCAAGCCTTCCCATTCTCGAGCAAAACCCTCAAAAGACTTTTTGGTAACCGATTTTACTTAATCCCACAACTCATCAAACAAGAACTGCCATACGATTAGGCTAAATCGGTTTAGGTAACAACTTGTTTCTAGCTCGATCTTTGCAACTCATCAAACAAGAACTGCACGCGGATCAAACCGAAACAAGTGGTTTGAAGAAAATCTTTTGAAAATTTGGCTCGATATGAATTGCTTACACATAGAAGCCTACTACTCCCTTCATTGCATGATTCTTCCTGAATTAGACATAGGTGATCGGGCTATGTATAATTTAGGAGTAACTATGCAATGCTTGGACTAATCGACTCATATGATGTTTGGTGTTAAGTCAACCGGTGTAAAAATTGTGATAGGGAATGACAGGGCATCCATGTGACAATCGTTATGAAATGAAAGTAAATAACTCGAAAAAAATGTACGTAAAAACCGCATGTAAAGTGAATATGCACTTATGATGAAATGATGAGATGCTATGATGATGTAGTTATAGTCTAGGGTCAATGATGCAACCTAGTTCTCTATAACTGAAGCTCTGATACCAATCTGTCACACCCCCAAATTTACGTGTTTTGCAGCGGAATGGAATTCCTGGGGATTGACTGTCATAGCATCACAATCACAGTTATATTGAACGACCTAAAGTGTCGTTTGGAAAATACATCGTTTGATTTAATAAAACAATCGGAGTTTACAAAGTAGGTCCCAAATGAAAATCAACTTGTAGCAAATAAGTTTGTTACAATTCAACGATGTTTTAAAGTATGTAAAACCTTAGTGAGACGCGTCATTGCCACCACGACTCCATGAGGTGTCCAAATGCATGCCATGAAGTGAATGCCTTAGATACCGGAGATAAAACATGCTAAAAGTGTCAACACAAAGGTTGAGTGAGTTCATAGAGTTTGTGTTGAAATGTAAAGCCTTTCAAAATCGTTTATGCAGCAAAGGCATTGTAAATCGTTGAAATGTAAAGACTTTCAAAATCGTTTATGTAGCAAAGGCATTGTAAATGTAAAAGACTTTCAAAATCGCTATGTAGCAGGCATTGTAAATCTTTGAAATGTAAAGACTTTCAAAGTCGCTTATGTAGCAAGGCATTGTAAATACCGCCCAAGTCCCGCCATACAAAACTTGCAACCTGTGTTCACAACCCACGCCGTAATATGCATAGTTTATGTTCAAGCGTAAATTGTCAAAGGAATTCACAAAATAGTGCATGACTCAATGTATCGAAATCGTTTATTAAAGCTCAAAGGCATTGTGAATCCACTCGTTCCCAAGTCCCTACCATACAAAACTTGCAACCTGTGTGTTCACAACCCATTGCCGTAATGTATATATAGTTTATATTCAACCACACATCGACAAATGAATTCACAATAGTACCTAACTCGACGTAAAACCATAGGTTTAATTAATTCGCTTGAACACAATCATCGTGAGTGAGTTAAATCGTTTCACACTCATCGTTAAAAACAACATCGTATTTATTTCACTAAGTTCATGACACCAAAGCGTAAACATCGCACCAATAAAAATTGGTAATCATCGCTTCATCGCCGCCCTAATAGGTAAACTTGCCAATTTACCTTAATGATTCAATATAGTGCGCTTCGATTTCCCTAACTGGGTCAATAAGAGCGGAGTGTTAATTCCAATAGGCCTATTCACAATATTCAACCTCACTCGCAGTGACTAATGGTGCATGATGTAGGGACTTTGAACATGGCAAATACTTAGTGACAATAAAACATTCGGATATAGCATACAGTTCAAAGCATTTGTGTTCAATTAAAAATGTAGCATGTATCTCCCCCAAGAGTTTGTAAAACAGTTAAAAGAGTAAAAGTGGGGCTATGAACTCACGGTAATCCATATAAGTTAAAGTACTTGTGAAAGTAAATGAAAACAGTTTGAGCATGTATCTCCCCAAAACAGCTTATGAAAAGCAAGTAAAAGTAGGCTATGAAAACTCACCTCAATGACCGATTAATAATGACAAAAGTGAGTAAACCGAGATGTAGTGTGATACGTAAATCTTGACCTATTGTGAATGATATGACATGTAATGAGTTGCAATGTAATGTTATGCATGCATTTCAGATGTTATTTATACCATTTACGAGTTTTGAAAATATTACTCGTCGTCGAAAAATACTCTGTTTGACGCCTTGACCCTTCAAAATGACTTTACAAGTTTTACCAAAATGTCATCCTACAATGGTTTTATAATGATTTATGAAATTTTCACTTTTCGGCAAAAACAATGTCGCGGAATATTTATAAAAGTAACAAAAATGGCTTCAAAAAACTAGTCGTAATGGTGTAACGCCGATCGTTAGAAAACTTAACTCGACTGTTTTGGAAAGTTTGTATCGATATCTAAAAGTTTCAGATCAGGAGTTTTCGTCCAAAAGGTCTCGAACATAAAGATAATAAGGGTTAAAGATGGTGGTTTTGGCTAATTGTGTGCAGAAAATTAGTTACGCAAGTTTATGAAAACGTGCATATATTTGTCGCTTTCAAACCGCTTTCCGTATAATACGTCCTTCGCTTCGTATCAAAGTATACTAATATATTTTTGACAAGTCGAAATAATTTGTGAAGCTTAAGGCCTGTTTTGACCAACAATGTAAAAACAAGCATGCTGAAATTTCGAAAAAACTATAATTTTCGCCGCCAAACTTGTAAAAATCCATAACTTTTCAAGTTATAACTCCGCTTTTATTCCGCTCAAGCGCCACGGATTGCTTTTAAAGTATATTTTCTAAATATCAAGGCCAAAATGTCGTGCCTACTGTCGGTTTTTCCAGAAAAATGAAACAAGGACAGAACCTTTTTATATAGTTATCAAAATAGTTTTTCTGACAAACCTATTCTAATCTCTTCCAATCAACTCCAAAACTAATCTAATCCTACCATACACCTTCTTAGGGTGTCATGGGTTCCTAGACATCATCAAGACCAATGAATACCAAGGGGATAATTATAGGATGACCAAATATATATATATACTCTAAAATCATGTAAAAAGGTATAAACAACACAAGTCTTGCATGTTCTTGCTCAAAGATGATGAGATGAGTATGAAATGAATATGTAAGATGAAAAATAAATATGAGATGCTTACTAGTGATATGATGAGGTGATTAGAACCAAGGATTAACCTAAACACCCTAGGTTTATATTTCAAAACCTAAATAAAAGTGTAATCTAGATTGTTAAGCTTGAAAATGGAAAACTTTATGATTTCCTTTGTACTCCTTTGTATGGCCGGTTCTATGAGGAAAGACAACAAAGAGAAATTTTTATAACATGTGAATTATGAGATGAATGATAAAGTTGAAGTTGAGATAAGTGTATGTTTCATACAATTGAAAAATCTACCATTTCATTAATTACTACCCCATAGGCCGATTTTATGGGGTTTGTTTTCCTCAAAATATCTTTTTGTATTTACTTGAATGTATTTGATAAAAATGTGTAAGTAATTGTACATGTAAGAATACTTGTAAGATTAAAATACATTTGTATTTAAGGAAATTAGGTGAAAGAATTTTAATAGATCAAATTAGAGTATAGTTGAGATGAAAAATGTAAAAATACATTCCTTGTAAAATTTGAGTGATATAATAATTGTAGTGTAGTTTTTAAGAAAAGTGTCGTAATAATATAAATTTAACGATTTATATACCAAATAATTTCAAAACACTAGTTAAACTCCAAATATAGTTTTTATAACTAAATGTAAGTATAAAATACATCGATCATTTTTGAAAGTAACTGATTAAATATTCAAAATAATAACTCACGCCATAACGCTTATTTAATAAAAATTACGCGCTTAAAGTGAAATGAAATGTCGTGAATGAACTAATGAGATGCAAATGATGTCAATGAAATGTAGACTAATCTTAGTCCATATAAAATGCACGCGATGTATGATCATGATTCACGCTTAAACCATAAAGGTTACTTACGGAAACACGTAAACCAAGTTTACGATAAATGTTGAAATAATGAGGCATAAATTATGTCGAGAAATGACCTGAAAGTACGGGTTGTCACAGTATGTGTGTTGGGTAACCTTGGGCCTTAAGCCCAAAGGTGTTGGTTGATATAGATTGGGCTCGGTGATGGACTAAAGCCCAAGGTGAGCATGTGGAGCATTGGGCCAAGCCCAATGTATTTGAGTTATAGTCTTCATTTTTCCTAACTACTTTGATTCCGCTTACTAACTAATTTATATTTTTGTTTGTCGGTGACGTTTCGGATGCTTTTCGGGTTTTGATTGGGATATGATATGGAATTGGTTATGGACTTGTAACGAAAACCTATACTTGAATGATATTGGGTTGGATGATATTGGATTTACGGTATTAGTTGATGGACATTATGGACTCTTTTGGTACTTGAGACGGAAGAGTGTGTTGGACTCAAAAGAGTTTAACCCACTTGGACCCGAACATGCACAAAATGGTCGATAAAACTAGACAACTAATATATACGCGAATGATATTGTCCAATTATATAATAAAACTTGTAAAACTTGTAAAAATTGGTGAAACGTAATGTATAAACTTGCTATTCAAATGGCGTAACGACTTGGAAATATTCTATAAACGGACGCATCATGCCCAAATTTTATAAAAAAAAACCATTTTATAACTTAAACTATTACGATTTACAAACGTTATAAACATTTCTACTTTCTTAATTATTAACATGGTACACTTTTCATCAAACGTGTGATTCTTTCTAAAACCACAACGTTTTATAGACTATTTGGGTTACGGGTAAAACACCAAACATGTTATCGACGGGTGCTTTTATTGTCCCTTATTCATTCTTTTCTTTTGTTGTTCCTTCTGTCGTCCTTTTCGTTACTCCTCTGACTTTGTTATTTTGGCGTGAGTTACCTTGAGTCTATATCTTCTTAATAACCACACGAGATTTCGATACTAAACTTTTTCAAACAATTACTCGAGTCATCCACGAAAACTTAAATACGTTAGTTTTTGAAAACTTATGCACATTATACTACTTTTCGAGATATATTCTGAGATAAACTATAATTATTAGGTTGTGCCGTTCAGTACCGTTGTGCTGTGCCTTGCTTCTAATAATTACTGCTTTACATTACCCGAGTTACTGTTCATTGCTATCTTCTAAGGTGAGTCTTCGTAGCCCTTTTTCACTATATTTTTCCTTGGAGGAAAATGGTACTCAATGTTTTTCAAACGCTTTTATGCTCGTGACTTCATCTGTTTTACATGATTTTGGGCATATATGTGTGATGATACGATTATATGCTATGAAATGCTCTGCTTGGTGAACTCATGATCGCAAGAATGTTAACTCTCTCGTGGAGAGCCCACATGATGATAGATCTATCGGGTAGCTCCCCACACGGTATTGATATACGTCTGTTGAACACTATAGGCTCAGTTAGTACGACACTATTATCTGTTTTACTAAAGTGCTTATAATTGGTATTCATGCTCACTATTGTCCTATGCTATATTATTCACAGCTTCGTGGTTTTACTTTCAAACCTACGAGCTCACCAACATTATGTTGACGTTTTCTAGTACCATTTTCAGGTGGATCATTACTAAGGTAATTGAAGGCACGTTTAATGGAGTCAAACTATTTGACATTTTGCTACTATGTTTTCAAGACAACAAGATTTCAAAAGCTACATGTTTTTCTATCATTTTTGAGACAAGGATCGTTTTGTAAAAGTTATAAACTATTGTTGAAATAAATATGAGGTATGAATCTATGATGTTATGCAATGTGCCTTTTCCAGTCATATCCCGTGTTTCCGCTTTATTGACGGGTGTGACACTGCCGAGGAGGAGTAGAAACAGCTTCTAACTTTTTCTCGCTTTTCAGGCTACTTATAAAATTTTGGAATTTTCCGTGTCTTAATTTTCCGAAAATCTGAAACATCCATTCCACAAGCATTATATCCTATTTAAGTCTGGAATTACATCTTGTTGAGATTTTTGTTTGTTCGTTTGATGCGTGGGTTGTCTCTTTCTTAAAGTGTGCGGTGTTTTATTTATCAAGAAGGGTTGGAAGGAGCTTTTCACGCATACAATCTTCTTGGAAAGGATTTAACCACTACTTCACACACGGATCCTACCGAGCTAATCAGGGGAGTACTAGTTTCTTTCGTTTTAATTACCTTCCATTATCATAACTTTGATACTTTCGGGAAACATTGGGGACAATGTTCAGTTTAAGTAGGGAGGGAAAATAAAACGGGAACTTTGAAACTATGCTTATCCATGATTATTTGCTTTGTCCAATTGTATTTGTGTAATAAACCATGAGAAAATGTCGGTTAGGGTAATTTTGGCACCAAATTTAAAATTTTCATGACATATAGGAGTGGGCCATTAGTCTTAACAAAAGCGTCTCACGGATAGGAAGTTGCATGACTAGCACAAAACCCTTTACCACCTAAATTCCACCCAAAATGTGAGGATCGCCCTTAGATTAGTAGGAATTAAAACATTCATCTTCAATGCTTAGAGTGTGAACCAGTAGTATATTAGATTCTAGAACTTGTTTTGTGATGCATTCCGAGATCGCTAGTAAGACTACACTTGTGTAGTTAGGAATAACTAAATGATAAGAGGCATTAGGATAACCCTTGTTTGATACCCGTAATATAATTACTTCTTCCACATCGGTTGAGTAATTCCCCACACCCTTTGCGTTGTACTCATCTTTAGTACACGATACCCCTAGTTAACCCCTCAGAGCCTATCCTTTTCGCGGTTCTCGTGATGTTTCGGTTTTTCGGAATATCAATGAAGAGCATTGTTTACACCCCACCCCCAAATATACACCCAAATCGCCTTAGCCTACCTTGTATGCACTCACTTTTAGTGCATTATTGTTATCACCCCAAACCCTTAGTTCAATTATCTAGTTGCTTGCATGAGTTGCTAAGTCGAGTCATATCCTTTGTACACAGTTTTGGGACGATTAGGACTCATGGGAAAAGTTAAAGTTTATAAAATGATTGAAAGGGAACGTTAAATTCCCTAATTTGCGTAATAACATACCCCAAGTGTTTTGATCTTTTCAATTCGGGTCAAATTAGTGTTAGAGTAATAAAAACTCAAGTGTAGGGATGTGCCTATAAATCCCTATCATTTTGATGTTACCGTAGAGGATGGTAGAGTAAAGGGGTATGAAAAAAAAAAAAAAAAAAAAAAGAGAGAAAAAGAGAAAAGAAAAAAAAAAATAGAGTGATTAAAAAAAAAAAAAAAAACATACGGGCTACCATGCTACATCTATCCTTTAAATTTATGTTTGTTTGTTTCAGTTAACTAGAGTTTAGAGTGTCGAGTCTTGGCTTAGCAACGCCATTCTTCGTATGCTTGTAACATAGAGATTCTTGACTTGCCACCACTAAATAGCCTATCATAGGTGCTTACGCCATTCTTCGTATGCTTGTTTCCCTACCGTAAGCCTAACATTACAACCCTTTAAAGACCTCTTTGATAGTCTTTCCTAGGTGCTTACGCCAAAGCGATGGAGGTTTGATCTATTCTCAAGCCTATGATAATCTATGTGCTAGGACCGTTAATGAGTGTATAAACTTCCATTTCCAACTTGTTATATTGCATATACACCCCAAAGAGATGTGAGTATCCAAACACCCCATGTGAGGTGCTAGTATGTAATTTCCGTGCTTGTTATGACTTTTTCGGGGCTTATATGTGTTGTGGACTGTTTTAAACCAATGCTTCATGACCCCTAACTTATAAATTAATTGGCTAAAAGCACATTTGCTTGAGGACAAGCAAATACCAAGTGTAGGGATATTTGATAAGGTTTTAAATGTACCTTTTGAGGGTCGTTAAGCCCTTATTTGATCACTTTTGTATCCGTTATTACTTAATATCGTTCCTTTTCACTTTTAGGTCTCTTGAAGGCAAATTGCTGTAATGGCACTTATTTGGATGAAAAGGCACGGATATACGAAGAAAATGGCCAAAGTCAAGAATCGAGACGCTCAAGCTGCTGAAAACACAAGGTGACGGCGTCACTGCTTAACTGCGACGCCGTCGGAGGATTTTGTGACGGGACAGAAGCCAAAACTCTTATTTTCAAGTGACGACGTCAAGTTATAAAGGAGTAGGTCATCGCAACTCGATGGCCTAAATTGATCCAGACGGCGGCCGAAAGTGAAGAGGACGGCGCACAAGCACAAGGTGACGCCATCGGAAGTCTAACGTGGCCAAGACGAAACCCTAATGACGGCGATCCGACGGCGTCACAAAACATAAGGTGACGTCGTTGCATATGTAATCTTATATATAGAATCCGAATTTTTCAGTTTTAGTGTGTAGTCTTTTGGAGTAAAACCTAAACCAACCAAGGCTGCTTGTATGTAAAGATTTTAGGGTTCCAAACCCTATCTTACATCAAGATAAGTGCTTTACTTCATTAATTTAATTATGTCTTTGATTATTTGTGTGTATGCTTGCATGTTCTCCATGTCCGCTAATTTACTTGTGTGTTTGCTTAGGGAATATGAAACTTAATTATTGAATATTGATTGGTTGTCTCTTATCTTAATTATTAATGATCTAGTAATGCGATAGGTTATTCGTTGTGTACTTAATGCTTGATTAATCTTTGTGAACCTTAGGTTATAGCACCTTGAGCGGTTGTAAGTAAAACTATCCAAAGAGGCCTTAGAGTTAGAGTTTATGATCCCTAGTGGTATTTTGTAGACGAGACCCTTTGGTAACTTCAAAGAGTTAGGGATAAACGCATACCCTATAACTTTAGACACACAACGCAATTAAGAATAAGGACGTGACAATTCAACCACCAATAGGAGATAATTAAGGAGTAGTAAAACCTAAGTAAACACATCTTTAAACTATCATACGAGCACACAATAATTAGATATAGACTACATACACCTTAGATTAGATAATTAGATAAGTAGAGTAATCGGTAGCAATACCAACCCCCAAATCCAAACTCCGAGATTCGTACTTTTCCATTTCCTAAAAAACATAAAAAAGATAAAAAATAATCTTCCTCAACCCCAACCTTAGCGTAGTAACTCCTCACTAGCATTCCTATTCCCCTAGAGAACGATATCATACAATTCGTGGCTTACCCTAATACTACACTACAACGATTAGGTTCACTGCCTAGGTGTTACAAAAACTTGCTCGAAGAAAAAAGAAGTTCCTTTGACCCCTAACGACGCTGTAGCGTTATCAATCGTAATTTTGAGAATACTTATTTCAAGAATTCAATTAGTGAAGTCCTTGTATATGTGCATTCACCAATCCATATAAGAATTCATAAAGTGTGTGACATCCTCTTTCACCAATTTATGACTATTTAAACTTTCAAACATTTTAAAGTTTAAAGTATTATTATTCTTTTAATTTATAATGCAACTGTGCTCTTAATAGCACAACTAGTTCACATGTCCATTAACAAGGATGAAATCCCACCATGACTAGTATTAAGTGTCATCTCAATTAAATCAAAGATCATTGTATACAAATAACAATATGCTTATTAAAACTCCGTAAACTTTAATATCTTATTGTGTAATGTTTGATGTCTTCCAAACTCTCAAGTTTGAAGCTGATGACAATTTTCACAATAATTGACATATTGTTCATCCATAGTATCTAGGAGCAATTCCAGGCTGAGGATGTAATCTTATTAGAATATTCATTACACAAGTTATCTAATTAACTTTTAATTAGATATCAATATTGTCAAATCACTTCTTATTCAAGAATGATACAACAATTTTAATACACAACATGATGTGCATGATGAATCTACAGGTCAAACTTAGATTTCATTCATGTATCATCTTGTCAAAAGATATTTATCCATTTTCCAAATGATACATCATGTTTTTATTAAAATCATTTATTTTACTGCACATGTTTATTAATAATAAACATATATATTTCAAGATTGAATGTTTTAATTCTTAAATTTTATAAGTGAAGCTTCATTCCAATCTAAGACTTAACATTTAGCTTATAAGGAATGTTACTTCCTATATGTTATACAACATATAAGATATAAAACCTTAACATAATACTCCCACTAGCTTTTAGGAATTCTTAAAATTTATCTTATTTCAATTATAAATCAAAACTAGGATTTAATAATTAAACATAAGAATAATTTCATATATGCATGCATTAATCCATTCATGAATTATTGCACTTCGTACACTTCCAAAGATTATATGAACTCAAAAAACCTTTCAATTACTTACCGTCCTCGCTCAAGTAATTTCTCAAGAAAGATTTTTGATACTCTATTGTCATATTTCATATTAATGAAAATAAGTATGACAATTATCATCTTTATATATTTAATGTGTCTAGAAAAGAATATTCAATCATAATTAATTGCTTAAGTATGATTAATAATCTTGTCATAAAACATGCATTAAATATGTGTACAATATTGTCCATATGATTTCTACCTAGAAATTCAAACTACTAGGGTTTTTCATCTCTTTGAAGAAACTCATTTCCATTCTCTAGTCTAACTATTAAGATAAACCAAATTTCCAAAATTGATTATCTTTATGGACAACATCTTTAACATTCATAGTATGAGTAATTTACCCAATTCAATATTTGGTAATCCGTCATAATGATTATCGTGTTTACTATTATCTTGTAACTCATATTTCTCAGCATATAAGTCAAATACTTGAGATATCCTTGCAGATCTATGAATGAAAATTCCATCATCATGAGGTCTATCATTTACATGTCTAACCTCGTCATGTTATTTACTAGTGTGTTTTAGAAGATTATGTATCTTGTAATTTTATCTTTCAAGATAAAAAACTCCCACTTGCCTTTTGTAATATATAGATTGTCTATATATACTTAGCAATTATAGCAAAACTATATCGTTCTCTTTTTGTGACATTACAAATACACATTGATAATTCCTGACTTAAGTTTGTTAATAACCTATTCATAAGTAGTTTAACAAATTCAGAATCTTCAATTTTAAAACATAATGTGATTCATCACATTCCATAATAAAATGGTGTTTATTAATCTTCTAGGTTGGAGTCATATTGAGTATATTCAATCCATACTCAATTTTCTAACCTTGTTACTTTTTAAGAAAGAAGTTATGGTTATCTTGAATCAAACAAATCAAATAGAGTTTGATTCTCCTAACCCAACATGGTATTCATTATAATTAATATTGTAAGACAATCTAACAATATATAAGATAAACATATTCCTTTTGGCTTACCTATTTACCAACTAAGTCAACTTAATGGTATAATAGACTTTCCAAGCCAATTGGATGCTTTATAACACAAGTACTTTTTAACCAAGTCACTTCATATCCATGTCTCATCAAGAAAATATAAATTGTTATAATCCCATTTTACGTTATAAATCATTGATCAACTCAATGACTTCTTGTACATGTCTTAATTAAAAATATAACAAGTTAACGTCTTACTTTATTATAATTCTTAAAAGACTTTATGTTTATGTATCTAGAATGAATCATAAACATGTTTAACTAAAGTATTTATGAACACAACACTTGGTTTCAATAGTAATTTCAAGTTAATTTATTTACTTCACAATAATGTAGGATTACATTATTTTTCATTTATGTCATTCCAAAATACATAAATAAACAAATTGAAGTAGTATTAGATTACTTCATTTATTTATGTCATTCTAGTAATACATAAATATTTAATTTTGAAGTAGTCTTATATATCATTTTGACACATGTGCTAATTACTTGTCTAATTTAGAAACTGTAAGTATGTCCATGCAAGGTCTGACTTCACATGGAGATTTACTTTGTTGTTACAATCTCGCCAAGTTCTCACATGACGTAAATAGCAACACCAAGTGTTTCTTGAATTAGATATGTACAAGTTATATTAGAACGTTAGTCTCTTACCTTGCAGTCAAGAGAATCCTTTAAATCATATACCTATATGTTGTACCTTGCACACAATATAGATTTCTCCCACTTGTGCATGGAACAACATCATGTAGCGGATAAACAACACGACATATGTTTGTTTATGTGACCAATATGATTGTGTCATTGATATTAGCATAACTAGTAGATGTAGAACCACTTCATTGTCTAATAAGGAAACGTATACATGACTAAACATATGTGTCTACAAGTGGAAAGTAATTACCTTAAGATATTCTAGAGATAATCTGGGTTACTACCAATATGACAAAGCTTGTAACTCCAACTGAATTAGAGATCATTACATTAATTCCTTATTCAAGAATAAGAACACAATACTCCCAATGGATTTAGACAACATTGTAAGTGTTTCATTAACCAATGAAAGAAAATAGTGTTCTATTTACTTCCCTACACTTTTGATAAAGTCCATACATAACAATTACTTATGTACTAAAAGAGTGTATTCCACTATGTAGATGATGAACTATCCATCAATGCTATTAACTTGAAAAATTGGGCATGCAATTTTTTCTTAGTTCTAGTTCTACTATTCCAACAATTGTAAGTAGAACTTTTAAACGGTCAAAACAAAACAACTAGATAAAATATGCTAGTTTGTCTTTTACCAATTATACAATAATTAGTCTAGCTTCTAATTTAATAACTCAGAAAATATGCAATTTTCTTAACTGTTAAAATTTGCTTACGAGTTATGTATTTTGAATTTAGACAATTCTAATTGTCATATACCATTCTTCATTCATGAAATGGAATAGGATTGAATCTCACTCTTTCTTATGAAAAGAGGACTAGGTTTATTCTTTTAGCAATGTTGACTCTACCAAAAACCCTTACTGGTGTAGATCAATTTACCAATACAAGAATAACCTATGTTTACGGTTTAATGTTGCATTAATACATTTAAAGAATTTTCAAAATTCAATTTTAGTATTTTCGATAATTAAACTTTTCAAGAAAATAAAATACCCAAGGTAATATTCATATAACCATAGAATTTTCTAAAACTAAGATCCAAATTATCATAGTTCCATTACGCCAGTTGATCTCATAGTAACTAAAGCATATAATAAGGTAGTCTGTCGAACAATAATTGGCAAACAATTTCCAATTCCTAGATCATTATAGGTTTTATATTTTCCAACGCTATTGCAAATATAAACATGTTTTATCTCATCTTATGCCTTGAGTCCGGGTCTCACTTCCTACTCAACTTAAGTGTCTAACTTAAAGAACTGCAAATATGTTCATGTAAGGTCTGACTTTACATAAAGATTTACCTCTCCATCACAATCTCGCCAAGTTCGACATGACGAAATTGCAACTTCAAGTGTTCCTTTTAATTAGATGGTCAAATCAAATATGTACAAAGATGTCATGCATTCATCTTGTAGCATAATTTTAATAAAAAACTTTTATTACCAATTCATAAAGATCAAATTATCAAAGTTTTGATTGAGGTATTGGTTCACCAATCAAGGAATTTAGCTTTAATTATCATCCATTATACCGTACTTTTGCATAAGTGTAAACACTTAGTGTTTCGTAATTACCATCGGTGGCGCATGGAATTAAAACTAATTCGCTCTTAAGATGATTTTGTACGCATAGCCTACTTGGTAACTCCAATTTGACTCGCTAGTTAAAGCGAGAGTTTGGTCGGCCACGACGCAATAACCTCCCCTTTTTAGGTCACAATTTAATGCACTCCCCTCCTAGTACTTCCCACACAAATCCCGTCAAATTCGGTGAGCCGTTCTCACTTTTTGTACCAAAATCATCAATCAATTAAACTATTGAAAACTTAACTCTTCAAAACAAACCAAAGTTCACCATTGTTTAGTCCGTATTATTTTTCTATTCAAAATTACCCTTTGCTTAAAACTGTCTAACATAATAAACAAACAAGTAAAACCAATAAAAATAAACAACTAAAAAAAACAATGCGCACATAATTAACAATTTAATACCTGTAAACAAGTAGCCACATGCAACTTATTCGATAAACCCTATTAATAATCAATATCCAGGTTAATTAAATGTATATATTAATTAGGGCTTTCACTCTCTCAATTGAAAGTGAGCCACATACATCGACTCTAATCAAGCTTATGCGAAAACCCCAATTAAAAATATACCAAATTGCACATAATTGATTCATTAATATATATATATATATATATATATATATATATATATATGTGTGTGTGTATATATATATATATATATATATATATAATTGGAGTCTTCCCCAATTCAAGATTTATCATAAATAAATATATCTTAACAATTAAACAAAAAACAAGCAACTATCCATGACAAACATGCATGTATCATCATGGATATATCATAACAATTATTCAAATAGTCACAAGATCGCATATCAATAATCCCATGTCACATAACAATTATTCGTGAATTAATCACGTAGCATATATATTATTTCTAGGTTTCGATAAGGTTAGCAAACAATTTTCAAACCCTAAAAAATTTTTGTATGTGTCGACTAAAAAAATAAAGGGGTACGCCCCATTAAAAAAAAAATCGACCCAAAAAATTAAAACATAAACCCTAGATTAACCATATCAAACAACATATAATTATTTGTTTTATTACGCGTTCATGTAATTAATTACTCATTAAAACCAATGACTCTTGATGCCACTGTTGGAGTTATATAACATGACTAATCATAAATATAAACAATAAACATCAAGTACACATGCGAAAGCGTATAGGAAAGATTAACGAAAAATTAATTAACATAAACAAGAATATGCGTACCTTTTTCGATTCAAGAATCAATTCCGGAAAACTAGCAATTGGATGAACCCTAATTAAGGTTTATAGGATTATGTGAATTACTCCTTACCGTTTTGTAATTCAATCCAAGATACAATCAATAGTGTGATTGTACCACGTTCTTGTACACACGTACTATTACCAAGTAAAAGTTTATGCTAGTAAAAAAAAACACAAAATAATTTTCTTGACACTCAAAAAATTCGATCACAATTAAGAAGTAGAAAACAAATACTGCATGTAATTATTGCTATTATCATGCATACATAATACATGCATGTGTAATACATACATGATATATCATAGTACCATGCAAAATCATTATTCCATAATAGAACAATGTGCCAATCGTACATCAGTATATATTGTGAAGTTTAATTTGTTTTCTGTGTGAGTCGATCCTCTTTTCTTATCCATCCGAATGAGACAAAAATACCAAAAGGGTGTGTATGTATATAGCATTAAACCTTGTCTAACAAGTCATTGCAAGCACCTCCTTAAGTTTCAAAACTCAACTCAACCCCTTTCTTTTTCTTAGTTCGACCATATAAATATTTTGTGTATATAATAATTAAATATAACATTTTATAAATAATTATTAATCATTTACTCTTCATACGCAAAGTGTGCAATCCCGTGATCTCGAGTTCGATCCTAAGACACGTCTATTAATTTATGTCCATTAAACCAACAGTATATACCTCAGCCGCCATGTGGTTGATAAATATTTTTATGTCGATTGGTTTATTTTTTATTTTTAGGGATGATATATTTTGTAGAAAGCAAACGCATACTTTATATATGAACTAGCTAAAAGACCCGTAAAATTTACTGGTATATTAAAGAAATGCAAAAAGATAGATATTATTAATATATTACACAATAACGTAATAAGTCATTAGTAAGAAACACTTATGTCTTGTGTGTATGCAGTAAAATAAGAAACTTCATACCAATGAAATATATGTGTAATATGAGAAATGGTAAAATAACCAAAAGAGAATATAAAGTTGGGCAATCACATATTGTAGATTTTTGTGTTGATAAACTTGTACTTGCTGAAAACTAATACATGTTAATTCATTTGTCGATGCTCTTTCAATGTAAAATGTTAGTGTACTTGTAATCAAAGTCACAATCTCCCAATTAGGACATTTATTTTCTCATGGTAGTGATATATATGTAACCCCTCGTATTATTTGCTTCTTCCTGACATGATAAAATTTATCATTTTTGTACTTTTGTAATTTTTTTTGTTTTTTTTCCTAAAACTATTAATTGCACGCCCTCTAAATAATACCATAATTGGGAAGAAATACTTTTTCCAGTGTCTATCATTCTTGAAACAAACTGACAATGAAACCAAAAAAATTATTAAAATAATTTCATTTCTTAAACAAACTGACGAAAAAATGTATTTGATGTATGTTATTCCTAGTGTTAACACTGACAAAAAATTCAATAAAAATAAACAACAAAATAAAATATCACAACAGTATTAGGGGAGGTGCAAATATGAAAAGGTGAGTGATAGATGCACACACCAAAATTATGCACATGCCATATTGTAACATAAACATTAGTGATGTGATATTTTGGTGTCTGCATCAATTTTTGTGATGTAAGTATTAATTTCATATGAAAACATAAGGTACGGATGAGTTTCCTTTTTCGTTAAAAAACATAACAAAAGGCTCGAAGTTTTACAATATTGTTGCACGTAATCTGAATATTACTCATTGTATCATTTCTTTCGAGTTGTACACATAGTAATACAAACTTCTTCAACATGGCACTTTAATTAAAATAAATCATTGATACATACCCATTTCAGTCGTTCTATTTACAAACATTCTATTGACTTGACTACAAAAAGAGAAAACCAACATGCCCACTTCATAATAACCCGTTTTAGTCAATATAAGCCTTTTGGATAATAAAAATCGTACGTACTGTATCTTATTTCAACTACAAAAACCAACCCGTGAATTAGTGCCGGAACCAAAAACACCACAAAGACCATGATCAAAGATCCCTAAAATCAAGTAACTGTAATCAAAATTTATTGGGTACATTAATTAATGTAATTGTAAATTACCTATCTTACCCTTGCTAGTTATGAGATGAAAAATGTGAGTTGTTTCTCATTTTTCTCGCATCAAAACATTTTTTCACTCGATCTTGATTCGTATAAATATACTTTGTTTTAGTTACAAAATTGAATGAAAGTCGGTATAAGAAATAGCGACCATGAACTCGTACACAAACAATTAACGTGTTGAACTATTATCAATCTGCTGAGTATATCTCAATAATTCTTCTGAGTGCAATTCTAAAAGAGATATTTGAAATATATCATGCCATATATTTTTGTTTACATACAAATTGTGATGAAAGCCTCACATAAGCTTTTTGCAATTTTATTAGTAACAATAACAAAATTGTAGTTATATAAACTTCAAAAGACAAAAGCATTTGTGCAAAAACCAAAACACTTTCTTCGTAACAATATATAACAAAACGATAGTTATATAAACATCAAAATACAAGTATTTGGGCTAAACGTTCAATCTCTTGCAACATGTCGAAGCTAATTAAGAAAAACATAAAATCTTAGAGAGAAAAAGTAACCTAGTAGGAAGGTATCCGTTAATAAGTATAGTAGAAACAATTATTATATATAGTCAAGTGACTACATAGTAGACAATCAGCTAAAATTCTAATGCATATTTTATTTCGTAATTTATTTTGGATTAACTTAACTAAGGCACATACATGGGAACAAAGGAAAAAAGAATTCAAGATGTATGCCTTTTTTTCACGCACCTTTCTTTTATGTACTCTTTACTTTGATCCATTTTTACACATTCATATAGGGCTGAGCAAAACCGACCCGAAACTAAACCGATAGTCTTCGAATCGGTTCTTGGTTCTAGGTTTTCAGAAAAGTCAGTATCGGGTCAGGTCGGTCGGAACTGATCGGGACAAAAACCGAAAAAATAAGTGCAGTTTAAGGAAATACAACCGAAACCGACCGAGACAAACCAACCGACTTCGAGTCCCATTTGGTTCGGTATCGATAGTATTTTCACCCTTTTAGGGATCGGTCGCCGGTCGGACGGTCGCGTCGGGTCGGTATTCGGCCCAATGCTCAGTCCAACATTCAAGGTCTGTTTGGCATGGTTTTTTGGGAAGCTGTTAACTTTTTGTTATAAAAATAATCTCCTCTAAAATAAATAGCTATGTTTGGATAGATAAACTTCAATCTTTTATTTCAAACAAATATGTCCTAAATGAAAAGCTGATTAATGAAGCTTTTTAAACATCTTGGAGCTGTTAAAATTTTAAATTACTGAAATACCTTCCAAACATCTGTTTACAATTATAGATATGTCATTTTACATCTTATAATTACATTTAAGAGCTAACTTACCAAACATTTTTATTGAAAAAAGATACAGCTTGTAGCTCATGTTAACAACTTTGTAGTTTATAACTTACAGTTAACAACTTATAGCATACAGTTTAAAGATAGTTTTACTAAACATTCAGATTAAAAGCCAAAAAAGATATTTAAGCACATAAAGTTTCGCTCTTTATCATAGCCATCATCAAATGTAATATATAAATAAACAGTAACTTGGCATCAAGTCTTATGAGATATCCATTAGCGAAATACTGAAAAGAGAAAATTATTAAAATACGAATGCAATCAAATTGAAAACCGATCATTAAATGGGTATAAAACTTTTCCACCAAATATATAACAAAACGATAAAGTAACAGTTACATTGGTTACAGAAGTTAAGGATTAAAGTAAGAGTATAGAGTTAGTATTAAAAATAAAAAGGCGAATAGAAATAACATCACATGAACCTGATTAATTAAAGTTGAAAACATGGTGGCATTTGATAGCCAAAGAAAGCTTGAAAACTAAAGAGACATAACATAAAAATAAAAAGATGTTGAATCATACGTCTTACGGTATCGATGAGATGAGCCCATGATTTCAACTCTAGCGTGTCGATGTTATGGATGAGCCTGCAAGATCAAAACAATAAGTAATCTGCTCAAAACCAAACATACACATTAATATAGTGAAATGGACTAATGATTGCATAAAAGGATGATGGAAACAAAGACATTATACTTTTTTACAAATAAATTGATAATGCGTAACATATAAGAATTATTTTAATTCAATTGAAAAACTACACATAGAAAGGGAGATGATGAATGTTTTAGTTGATGGAGGCTAGAAATGGTGATGTAATGATATCAATCTAAGTTAGGCAATAATTTATACATATAATACAAATTTGAAATTGTGTTGTAACAATTGCCGTATATATTTAACAACGATATCAATTATTTAACTGATATTAGTATTTAGGGCATCTACTATGATGGACCTTTATAAAGGTTTATAATAGTACCAAGTCATTCTTCATCGTTAATTTATACACCTTTTTCTTGCTATAAACCTTTCTCTACTATGTATAACTTCTTAAAGCTTTATAAAATTTTCATTAAATACTAATGCATTACATTTAAAAGAAGTTCAAGATGCTAGACCTTTTCATTCCACATAAGCATGAAATATATTTCCACTATGGTTAATAAAATGATAAATATTTTCAAATTTTTTTAAACCTTTTCATAAACCATCATAGTGGATGTCTTAGTAAATACTTGCCTAAACAAATTTGTAATAAAAAACGTTTTACTAATTATTCACGATAAAAGTTGAAATTTTTAGTCAACTTATTTAAACCAAAATAGTTTAAAAGGATTCTAAAATTAAGACATGTAAATAGGGATGAATATTATGTTTGTATAACTGCCAATTTTATAAACACGTTTGACTAACAAATTTACATTTTCAAAGGCCACAAGTTTTAGTCAATTTTTTTGCCACGTCACCTCAACTTAAAAGTTAAGTATAGAAAAAATTAATTAGTGGCTAACTAAAAACTCTGTTTTATTACAATGGCCCTTCCTTAGTTTCCTAATTCCAAACGAGATAATATGGTAAATGGTCATGTTTGGCGACAAGCATTTGAAAGCTTTTAGAAGCGACAAGCGGTAAGCATTTTAGATGAGAAGATTGTTTGGCAACACCTTAACAAGCGTTTGAATATTATGTTACTACAATATAAAATGCTTCTTGAATAAGCATTCGGTCGAAGCATTTGGTTTCAAATTACATACATACCGCATTTATTCATCTAGTTTTATTTCACACTTTATAATTACAGATTACTGCCTACATTACTAAACACATTTTTAAACAAACACCTATTGCATACTACTACATATCTACGTGTTGACAAACATAGCCAATATATATTTCTAATTCAATACTTTTTGTGCACAGAGTCGCCTTAACTTTCACGAAGACCTAAATCAAAGTTTTAAGCAGAGCTATTATATCAAAGTCATGTGCTGAAAAATTGTTTATATAATTTTTTTCTTAGCTTCTTTTGAAACCAAACTTTTGATTAAGTTTATAGAATCAACATGATATTATTATTAATTTTCAATTGTTAAATGAGCTAATTCAATTAGTCTTTCTTATGACATTTTCGATGTTATATAACTTTTAGTTAAATTTACTTTTGAAAACTTATTTTTCGCTTTCACATAAGGCCAATGCTAATGGAAGGTTGATTGTTTGGTTGGTTGTCCATCAATCGAAGTACGAGGAGTTATGCCCACTAGCTCAACCGAATGCAACCGATCAAACACCCAACTTTTCATATGTTATGGTTGGACACCCAACGAGTAAATGTGATGATTTTTGAACATAGGATGCCACTGTTGCATTAAACAAAGCAATAAAATAAATATGGTCACCACTAGTAAGTTATGATTGGGTGTAGTATTTGAGAGAGAAAGTTGATGTGTCAGTGATGTGGCAGGGGTGACCATTAGCATTGGCCTAAGCAACTATCATCGGAACATAAATTTTAGCTAATATAGTGGACCCCACAGCCTTCATTAATAACTAGCCGACGAGTTAACCGATCACACCTCCATTACTACACCACATTCATTTCACCCCCAACCCCTTCACACACACACACACTTGTTTCTCTCTGTGTGAGTTTTATAAAAATTTCTTGTAGCAGATCAAACGGTGCAATGAATTAGTAGTTGATGTGTTAATATCAGTTTTGGTTATATATATTCAGATACATACATGGCTGCTACTTTCTCTTCACTATCTCCTCATCACCATCCTCTTTTCACTCCTGTAAGTACCTTTTTTTTACGCATCTTTGAGCTCTTAATTCTAGATTTTAGATTTTGTTTGTAAAAGTCGTATTTGAAAAACTGTAAATTATGTAAGAAAATTCAGTTTTGAAAAAAAAAAGAAAAATTGTGACATAATCTGTGTTAAGGTTCCTGTTCTACTGATTTGATTACATGTTTTTATCTTTGTCGGTCCTTGTATTTTTATTTACTTTATGAAATATATATAATAAGTTACATCATATTTTCCGGGTTTGTGTTCATGATAGTGCTATTTATGGCTTAAATTATTGTATCATCTCGTGATCAAAAGTTAATAGTAACGGTTAGTTTTGGTTTTATTAGATTCAAGAATGTGAAAGAGAAGGTAAAGAAGATGATGAATCATGTGAACAAAACACTAGTGTTAGAGCCACACCTAGTACCGAAGATTCATACTACATTCATAAACATACACCCTTTCATAATAACCACACCCCGAAACACGCAACCAAACCCTCGAAAAAACGATCCGAATCATATGACGACCGAGGTATCTCGTGCAACAAATGTAGGCCAAGTGCACGAGAGAAATTCTCGGTCGTCCCACTTAATACCTCGACCGTGGGGCGACACTCTAATGCGAGTCCAAATGGTTTATTTAAGTCTATTTTCTCTAGAGTGATAAAAAGCCCGAGTTCAGCGTCCACATCAGCTTCCTCTGACGAGGCGATTTTAGAAGCTTCTAGGTTGAGATTCTCGATGGGCGAACTTGAGAAGAAGCTTAATAAGCTTGAAGTTTATTGTCATAGTTTGAAGTCGGGACTTGATGATTGTGCAAATAAAGCAAGTGGTGTGAAACATGAACCGATTAAGATTGGTGATCACGATAGGGTGATCGAGCATTTCCTTGTGTCGGTTTCGGAGTCTAGGTCGAAAATGAGGCATCTTAGTCGTTCTTTAACGTTGCAATTGCCGCAAATAGCTGGTGGGAAGCTTTATGATCGTATACAGTTGCTTCTTCAACCGTATGATATTAAGATTACGGCTTCAACAAACCCGAGAATCGTGCTTTTGTACCTTGAAGCTCTTTTGAACAGAGCGTTTTTCGAGGATTTTGAGTCACCCGGGTTCAGAAATCTGGGGTGAATCGGACCCTTAACCCGATCCATCAATGTGAAGAGAATTTCAAGTCGTTTTTACGTTTGAAGGAGTTAAGTTGGGAAGAAGTTTTAAACAAAGGGACTAAACAGTTTAGTGAGGAGTTTAGTAAACTTTGTGATAGGAAAATGAGTGAAGTTGTGAGTATGTTGGGTTGGACTCATGCGTGGCCCGAACCACTTTTACAAGCGTTTTTTGGCGCGTCTAAAGCAATCTGGTTGGTTCACTTATTGGCTAATTCGGTTCATCCGGGACTACCTATATTTAGAGTTGATAAAGGGATACGGTTTGACTCAATCTACATGGAGGATATGGGTGGAGACAAGGCTAAGAAGTTCACGTCGCCTATGGTTCGAGTCATGGTTGAACCGGGGTTCTATATCTATGGAAATGTGGTCAAGTGCAAAGTCATATGCAGGTATCATAGCAACAATGGGTTTATAAACGTTTCCCCAAATAGTAACCCTTTATGATTAGCTTGTTTGTAATTTGGAATAGTAGCTAAATGGTTATGGTTTGGCTTTTAGGATTTATTTGGTCAACTAAAAACTGTTCTTTTATGTGTTTGAATATTATAATTATTAGATTATGGGTTAAAGTGAAAAGGGTTTTTGTGATGGTTGTTGGTTTTGTCTTTGAACATTTGTTCTTGTTGATGATAACTCTATATAGCTTTTAAACCCCTAGGTGAGCATAAAGTGCTTTGAATTGGAAATTCAAAAGGGGTGATATGATGCTAGCTAGTTTTTTGAAGAGCACTAGCAGTCTCGTGCAGTGGGTGGTGCCATGGGAAAAGTTGTGCCACCAACACTTTTTTTCATACACCGTTTAGCTATGACACCAACACCCTCCCTAGCATAACGCCAGTTTTCAGCCATGGTGTATATTTTTTTTTTCTTTTTTTTTTAAATAAAATAATATATTCAACTAAAATTAAATTTCATTAATAAAAAACACAATAATCACTTTGTCGTTGAGTACAAAATCTTGTCTTGTGATTTATTCAACTTCGTAATTATATTGCACAAAACCAAACATACTCCAAAGATCATACCAAGTTCGGATATCCCACAATTAACCAATTTTAAACACACCCTTATATCATTTATCAAAAAATTCAGCCTACCTTTATCTACGAAAATGTGTACTACGTTTATCTACCAAAATGTGGCTTCTATGCTAATAATAATAATAAGCTTTTTATTGTCACCTAGTCAACTTTATCATAATTTGGATATAACAAATAAGAGCCCAAATAAAGCCCATCATACAAGAACCCTGGGCCTGACTTTATCCCAAAATACCTATTATTGAGAATGAGTCGTCTTCTTCCTTCATTCAGCCACTTGCAAAAAAAAAAATCACTGATTCACAGTATCACACAACCACGTCACAAACACAAATAAAAAAGGAAAAAAAAATGCTTCGGCTGAAATTGGTGGCCACGGCGCCAAGACCCACCAAACCCGTCTGTGGTGTCTCGTACCATAGGGTGGCGAGGGTGATAGCTCGCCAATTGTACCAATAAAGTGCTCTAATTTGAACATTTTGAGAAGTTTGACTTGGTTCATTTTCATTGTCTTTTCTTTTGTCACAAACCACTCACTGGTTAAAGAACAAAGATCCCTTTTTCTTATCATGGAAATGTAACATAGTGACAAAATATGGTACTTGCCTCATTCCAATATATTACTTTTCCATAACATGAAAACTACAATAATATATGATATTTTGTTTGAAAAATCATTTCATGACAAGAAATATGTAAACTTTGAAATTATAAATTTGTCAATACTTTGGTCTATTGACATAGATATACCAAGGAATTCAATACAAGTGTAATTAGCATGTAATTTGTGAATGAGAAACGGAAAACGACATTGATTAATCTTTTATATAATAAAACAAAACCCCTGGTGGGAATTTTTCATTTTAAAAAAATCAATTCATACCTTATTTGGTAATAATTTTTTTAATTAGATTTTTGTTTTTAAATGTAAAATAATAATAAAAGCTAAGGGTGCGTTTAGTTGGAGAAAAAATTCCCTTGTTTTCTATCTCTAGTTTTGTAAAAATTTGGATGAGAAATTTATCTCCACAAAACACTTGAAAATATAGAAAATGCGTTTAGTTGATATTTGTTTTTCTATTTTGAAGAAGGGGAAGGAGGGGTTGGGGGTTACAAAGGAAAACAAGGAAAACAACTAAAATTTGTTTTTCTAATTTTCCTTGTTAGATTAGAAATAGGGGATTTTGTGTTTTGCAAAACATTTTGTTAGAAAATGATAATTTGAACGCGATCTCTATTTTCCTTGTTTTCCACAAAACATTTTGTGGAAAACAATGGTGTTTTCCCCCAACTAAACGCACCATAATTATTTCCTGATTTGGCTAAAATTTATAAAAATTCGTTTTTATAATAAAGATGTAGAAAATACACATGGACTCACGGGTTAGTTTTCAGTAGTTTTGGACCAAGTTGTAAAATTAAAAAAACAAAGAAACAAAAGGCGGAGCTTTCATTACATCAAACAAAACAAAAAACATTAAAACTCAACCCCAACCCCTAAGAAAACCCTTCTCCGGTGAATTTGATTTTGCATTAATTCCTCACCGAGTACAAGGTAGTTTCCATATGTTTTCCCTTAACTTTGTGTTTTTTCTTGGTAAATTTTATAATGTATCAGATAGGCATCTTTGTAACTTAATCCGATTTTCACATGACATAGTTTAGCTCTTTGCGTTTTTATTAACAAGTAATTTTATGTTTTGGATGCATTGAGAATACATATTTGTTATATTCAGGATTTTGGATGTGAATTAAGCTTAATTGAGAAGATATCTGTGTCATCAGGCGTGTTATTTTATTTTTTTATAATTTTTTTATTATGTTTTCTTAACTTTAAATAGGCAAAATCATTTAAAGTTTTACTTTTTTATGTGAGCAACTAGATAGTGAATAGTTTTAGGTTTTGATTCTACATATATTTTTTATTGTTAATGTAAATCAATTATTTAATGAATTGCTTTTGTGCAATTACACAACCGCATTATGAATGTTAAACATTAGATTGTATTTGTTGAATGTTCGATAAAATGCCTAAATGGAAGTTAAAAATGGTATTGTGATTGTGTGATTGAATTATTGCAAGTTTGTTTGTATCACTCGACATTCCCGGGTTCCTGTCATTTATAATATTAGTTATGATACATGATTTGGGTTATTTCAGTTTATTTTCTTCAGATGACTACAAGAATCAATGTTGTACGAGCACAAATCGTGTTAAAAACAGTAAGAGGTCAGTTCAATATTTTAGTCATTAGTCTATTAAAATAGGTTGAAAAGTAAACTCTTGCAGTTGGGTTGAATAATAGAAAGAGTAATAATGAATGTTTGATTATGACGGTTGCATCGATGACAATAGCTAATTTGTGAGTTAGTTTAGAGGACTAATTGCTTTCTTTGTAAAAAGATCTTAACTTTATTACGATATTTGAGTGACTTTTGTGTGTTTTTGTTTGTGTAGAAAATAGGGTAATCCAGGGAGTGAAAGTCAAAAGGAAGAAAAAATCGAGATAGGTATGATGGTGAGACATTATCAGGTTGACTATGGTTGATTTTCAGTTTAAGTATGCTATCATTTTGGGATATTTCCGATTGGTTTATCGATTTTAGGCACCATCTCCTCGGTAGAGAACATATCAAGAAAGGGATAATAGTTATTCGGGAATTCAGATTACAAACAAATGTTGCCCAGGTGATTGCTCGGTGGGATAATGGGTATGTTGTTGTTCGCCCACATGATTATTTGTCTTTTTATAATTTTTCATAGATTGGGTGTAGTTTATCAACTACTAATTGTTTTGTATTTTATTATGAAATTTCAGGATTACACCAAATCATCCTACTACCACGGAATTTAATTCCAATTGCTGATATGGTTTGATTCAAGTTAAACTTATTTATAAAACAATATTCAGTTTCAACCTAGATAAAGAAAGTTATTGACTCATTGCTTTTGTGATTTGAATGCAGCAAACAATAAACTAGATTGCGACTATAGATGGGAAGAAGGGTACGACGATGAAAAATAGGGCTCATAAATGGGAACAAATTTGTAACTAACACAACGGGAGAACGTTGGTACGCGTCACTCTATTGTGAGTGGCCTAATCAATTTTATTATGTTTTGGATTTAATAAGATTCCTAACTGAGTTGACAATCCTAATTTTGTTTTTGATTTCTTTTATATGGACAGAGGTTTCAGAGTTGGTTCATGTTGTTGGTTGTGCTAAAAACGGTGCTTCGTTTGGATTTTCAAGTTTACCAGGTCACATTCGGTTCTACAATCAGAGATAAAAGTGCCGTGGTAGAAAAGGCAAAAATGGTGTTGACCATAAAAAGGTTGAAAAGTAAACTCCTGCAGTTGGGTTGAATGATGGAAAGAGTAATAATGAAGGTTTAGCTATGATGGATGCGTCGAAGACATCGACTAATTTGTGAGTTAATTTAGGGGGTCATTTGCTTTTTATTTTCTCAGAATTAATACAAGTTTATTTTATGAGTCTATCCTCAGTTTTGCACACACATAGCCATGTACTTATCGGTTAAACCATTTTTTTCCTAAAAGGTAAGGTTTGCGGGAGAGAAAATAGGTGAAGGGATTGGTTGAACACGCAGGGAGCCAGGGAAGCCCATCATTAGGCGGCCATGGATTCTCTTATGAATTTAGCTGGTAAAATCTGTTTTTTATTTGCTAATGTTATGTTTATTAATTCCTTTTGTGGTGATAAATCCTTTTGGAAAGGAAAATTATATACTTATTGACCCAAGATAATTTTCATATTTGTGTATTTTATTGATCCCAATAGTTATTAAATTTCACTCGAAAAGGATTTCTTTGTTGGTATATGATAAACACGTAACATATGAGTAATGAGACAAGCAATATCTATACATGTAACTAAGCTTGAGTTTTAACATTTGAACATATTACTTGAATCAGGAAAAACTGAAAATGAATTTATAATTATAGTGGATTTAGAATTCAGGCTTCTACATATGAGGTGATGTTGGGTTTTACTAATCATAACAATTATATAAAAACAAGTAAACATCATCAAAGCATGCAGCGGAAGTAATAGGAATAATACTTGTAAATTAATTAACCGAATTAAAAGTATATGCGTACCTTTTGCGAATCAATGCAATTAGGGTTCATGAAAGCCCCAAATTAAGATCAACGACCAAGAAACCCTAAACCCTAATAAATCAGGGTTTATATAATTCGACCATATCAAAAGTCGAATACCCAAGATATACAAACACAAGTGTATTTGCTCTTCGTTCTTGTACACACGTATTAGTAACGACTCAATGAGAAAAGCTAGGTTCTTGATCACAATAGATTAACCAAACACCTTTGTTATGCTCAAGGTCACTCGTAAATCCCTTACAATGGGGATTCACTTCGTCGACCAAGAACAAGAGGAAAAAAGAAGAGGTTTGGCCTTCTATTGAAATCTAGTGTCCCAAGGATGAATACATGGGGATGTATATATAGCCTTATGGTAGATGTCAAGTTTACTATGGTATCCGATGTGGGATTCTATAGTTTTCGCCAAACACAAGCCCAAAAGAGGATTCTTAAAACCTTCTCTTGGCTTGTTAACTTTTCTTCATATCCCGTTGACATTTAATGACCGATAATCAAAACTCGTCAAATATTAAATATCATTAAGTATTTATTTCGTGATCAAATAATTAAATATAACATTTTATATATTAATTATTTATACATTGATTCTCATACGTAATGTGTGCAATCCCGAAGTCTCGAGTTCGAATCCGGTCATACTAATATTAATAATTATCCATAAACCTTTCAGCTCCCACTTGGATATTACTTAATATAGTAATGACATTGGTTAGTCTAGCTTTAACACGCCAATGCCCCCAGATCGAATCGAGTATGGTTTCATGGAAGAACCATTTAATGATTCATCATTTTTACTTATCCTTTTGTTACTAATACTACATTAACTATGAATATGGATCAAGTCATTTCATAAGTTAATATTCTGTTTCTCGTTGTATTTGATTGAACAAGATTACCAAATCATCTGAACGTATTCCAGATAGATCTTGGGTAAGGCCTTACAAACATCTTGTCAACCCTACGAGGGGCCCAAATATAGTATTATGCTTTGAAACAAATTCAAAGGAACAAATTCTCTTGACTACAAACATAACTCATGAACTTTGTAACACTTCCGAAAATAGCCCTTATAACTACCATTTACGGATAGCGTTAGACTATCTTACACAAATGCACTACATTCACAACAGTTATCTGGTATCTCAAGTCTGAGGATAAACACTTCATGATATACTTAATGACAAAATCCATAAAGTATCATCATGTAAAGTTGGGATCTGCCCTATATTCAATTCATTGAATATCATGTGAATTTGGCATGTCCCACGCATCAATATACTTAAAGTATATTCTACCAAAACTCAGATTTGTCTTAATTCAATGAGATTCCCACATCATTGATCGACAACGGACTTTTAGAATAACATAAGTAATTCACGGATTAAACATGCAAATATAGGATATAATATTTAGAAAATGAAAAATAAACATAACCAATATTTTATTCCATTTAAATAATATTTGTTCATAACATCCTTTATCCAAATACTAAATAGATCAATGCATGATAATACTTGTTAATGAATTATGTCTCAAGTAATGACAATCATACTTGTTGACAAGGCATAATTTCAACTAACTTTGATCTATCGAAATTTTGAGAATACTTATTTCAAGAATTCAACTAGTGAAGTTCTTGTATGTGTGCATTCAAAATATCTTGATATTGCCACATAATATATTTCATAAAGTGTGTGACATCCTCAACACCAATTTATGACAATCAAACTTTCAAACAATTTTTAAAGTTTAAAGCATTCTAATTCTTTATTGTATAATGCAACTATGCTCTTGGTTGAGCACAACTAGTTCACATGACCATTTACAAAGATGAAATCCTCCCATGACTAGTATTGAGTGTCATCTCAATTAAACCAGCATCATTGTATACAAACAACAATATGCTCTTTAAAATCTCCGTAAACTTCAATATCTATAGCGTAATGTTTGATACCTTCCAAACTTTCAAGTTTGTTGGCTATGACAATTATGCAACAATTGCTGTATTGCTCATCTTTAGAATTTTGAGAGCAAATCCAGGCTGAGGAATGTAATTCTAGATTCAAACATATTCTATTAGAATATTCATTACACTAGTTATCTAATAACTTCATTAGATATCAATGTTGTCAAATCATCTTGCATTCAAGCATGATACAACAATAACATGATGTACATGAAAAATCCTTATGTCAAACAAAGATTTAATTCATGTTCTACATATCCATTTTCCAAATGATATATCATGTTCTATTAGACTCATTAATTTAATACCGCCATGTTTATTAACAATAAACATATACTCCAAGGTTGTATGTCTTATTTTCTAAATCTTTCATGTGAAGTTCCATTCCAAACTTAACATTTAGCTTAGATGGAATGTTACTACCCACAACATATAAGATTTAAAGAAAATAAACACAATACTCCCACTAGCTTTCAGGAATACTTAGAAATTATCTTATTTTAATTTTAAACCAAAACATGGATTTAATAGTTAAACATAAGAATCATCTCCTAGATGCATGCATATATCCATTCATGGATTCTTGCCGTTTGTACATTTCCAAAGATTATGTGAATTCATAAAACTCATTTGTATTACTTCGTCCTCAAAAGTAATCACACAATAAAGAGTTTTAATATCCAATTGTCATTTTTCATATCAATGAAAATAAGTATGACAATCATAATCATTATATATTTAATGTGCCAAGGAAAGAATATTCAATCACAGTTAATTGTTTAAGTGTGATTAATAATCTTGTCACAAGCCATGCATTAAACACATGTACAATTTTGTCCATATGATTTCTACACAAAGAATTTTAAACCGCTAGGGTTTTCTTTCCTTTGAAGAAACTCATCTTTATTAAGATAAACCAAGTTTACAAAGTTGATTATCTCTTTGGACAGCATCTTTACATTCATAGTATGAATAATTTACCACAATTCAATATTAGGTAATATATCATTATGATTAACAGGTTTACCATGATCCTGTAAATCATATTTCTCATCATATCAAATATCTGAGATATCCTTGCGGATCTATGAATGAGAATTCCATCATTTTGAGGTATATCATATTTGACCTCATCATGATATTCACTAGTGTATTTTAGAAGATTATGTGTTTTGTAATTGTAATTTAATCTCTTCAAGATCTAAACAAAACTCCCACTTGCTTTTGTAATTTAAAGACTATCTATAAATACTTTAGCAATTAGAACAACACTAAATTGTTTTCTTGTGGGATATTACAAAATACATTGACAGTTCAGAATCTTGTTTGTTAATAACCTACTCCATAAGTAGTTTTAACAATTCAAAACTTCAATATATAAGACTCAATGTGATTCATCACATTCCATACTAAAATGGTGTCTTATTAATCTTCTAGGTTTGAGTTTTATTAAGTATATCCAATCAATACTCAATTTTCTAACCTTGATAACTTTTGGAAGAAAGAAGATATTATTATCTTAAATCAAACAATATAACAAATGTTTGATTCTTCTAACTGAACATTCCATATACATACAGTATTTCGTTAGAATTAATATTGTAAGACAATCTAACAATATATAAGATAAACATATTCCTTTTGGCTTACCTATTTAACAACTAAGACAACTTAATGGTATAATAGAATTTTTAGGCCAATTGCATACTTTATAACATGAGTATTCTTTGACTAAGTCAAAAGACATAACAGTTATAATATCTTACTTTATATTATAAGTCTTTAAAAGACTTCATGTTGGTGACTTTACAAAGAAACACATAAACATTTATAATTTAAAGTAATTATGAACACCACATCATGGTTTAATTTTCAAGTTAATATACTACTCTATCTATTTATGTCATTCTAAAAATACATAAATATTTAAGATAGTATTACTTTATTTATTTATGTCATTCCAAGAAGTGTCCAACTTAAGAAACTGTAAAAACATCCACGCCCGATCCCACAACAAGTGGAGATTTACCTTGAGATTACAATCTAGCCAAGATCTCACTTAACCTAAAATGTAACTTCAAGTGTTTCTATATTTTGAATGACATAAGACATAAAAGTAGTCTATGTTATAATCTTGACACATGTTCTAAACAAGTCAATCTTATTAGAACGATAATCTCTTATCTTACAATCAAGAGAATCCATTAATCATATTTGTATGTGTTTGTTCTTTTGCACACAATTAATACTTCTCCCACTTGTGCATAGAACAACACCATATAGCATATAAACACCATGACATTCGTTTGTTTATGTGAGCAATATGATAGTGTCATAGATATATAAGCATTACAAGTAGATGTAGGAGCACTTAATTATCAAGGAAACGTTCATAACTATCCTTGAGAATATGAATGTCTACATTTTTAAACGTAATGTATTATTTCAAGAAAATCTAGAAATAATCTGAGTCACTACCAAGATAATAAATCTTGTAACTCCCACTGAATTAGACAACGTTACAATAATGTCTTATTCAAGAATACACCACAATACTCCTACTGGATTTGACAACATTGTAATTGTTGCATTAACCAGTGAAAATAGCGTGCTATTACGTTGTAACTCCTTTCAAAGACTATTCGTAACAATTACTTAGGTACTAAAAGAGTGTATTCTACTCAGTAGATGATGAATCATCCATCATACTATTAACTTGGAAAATTGAGCATGCAATTTCTTCCTCAATAGGTCTACTATCCCCACAATGGTGTGTAGCACCTTTAATTGGTCAAATCAAAACAACTAGATACAATATACTAGTTTGTCTTTTACCAATTTTGCGGTAATTAGTCTAGATTCTAATGTAATAACTCATATAATATCAAACATGTTTTCTAGTTGACCAAAATGTCATATAAGAATTCAATCACCAACAGAGGGTAATGAAATCTCTTAAGGAAAACATGGTGTGCAATTTTCTTAACTATTAAAGTTGCTATGAGTTATATTAGAATTTAGACAATTCTAATGTTCCTAACATACCTTTCTCAATCATGAAAAGGAATAGGATTGAGTCACACTCTTCTTCCATGGAAAAGAGTTTATGTTTGTCTTTTAGTAAATTTTTCTTGATCAAACATTCGTTTGAAAACAGAACTAGATCAATTTACCAAAGCCCAAACTACGTTTACGGTTTAATGTTGCATTAATACAATCAAAAGAATTTTCAAAATTCAGTTTTAGTATTTTCGATAATAAAATCTTTCAAGAAAATAAAATACCCTTGGTCAATATTCATATTAACCATAGAATTTTCCTTGAATCTAGGACCCTCATTATCATAGTTTCACCACATCAGTTGATCGGCTAGTGATGAAAGTATAGAATAGGTAATTGTCGAAGAACAATAATTGACAAACAAGTTTTCAATTCCTAGAAAATATGGGATTTACAATTTTGCCAAACAATTATGCAAAATGTAAGCATGTTTCATCCCATCTTATGCCTTAAGTCATAGGTCTCACTAACTAACTTAATTAAGTTGTCTAATTTAGAAACTGCAAATCATTAAGCTGAGGTCTCACACAACAAAATAATTCACCTTGTCATTGTAATCTAGATCAAGGTCTCACATAACTAAATTACAACTTCAAGTGTTTCATATCATTAGATGGAATAAACTTAAATTTAAAGGGTACAATTTTTGACGTGTAATCAAAACTTATGTATAAAGAAGCATGCATACAACTTTATAACAAAATATTTTCGAAAACCTTACATACGATTTTAATTGCTAAGATTAAATTCTACAAAGTTTTAATCGATGCGTTGAGAAACTTACAACTTTGCACTAAGATGCTTCGTACATAGAATGGTTATACTAGGTAGCTCCAATCGAACTCACAGGGCAGAGGACCAGTGTAAGCGAGGCATAACCTTAGACGTCCATTCAGTGAGACTGTGCTCACTTCTTAAATAACCCCTTTATAGTTTGTTCTAGTGGGTGAGCCGTTCTAACCATTTAGTACATTCGCATCAATCGATTAAAAGTTCAAGATTTTAATACTTAGAAAAACAAATCAAATTTTCGCCATTATTTAGTCCATTTAATTTTCTATTCTAAAAACCCTTTTTGCTTACTAACATGTCATACAATATAAACAAAAGGCATTTTAATAAAATTAAAAGGAACTCAAATAATATACATATAACTTAACAATTAACATATGTAAAACAATTAGCCACATGCATAATTATTTCGATAAAACCTAATAAACAATTCTAGGCGTAAAAATGCATACATCAACTAGGGCTTTCAACTACAAGGTAGATAAGCCACATACATCGACAAGTCGATTGCGTAAGCCAAAGTCAATAGTATACCAAATAGCACATAACTAATTTTTATTAGTATAATTGAGGTCTTCCCCAATTCAATATTATCAAATAAATAAACATGTGTATATCACTTAACAATTAATCAAAAACAATACTCCATGGCAAAACATGCATGTTTCACCATGGATTCCTCATAACAATTATAATCCCAAGATACGCATATAATCATGGCACATAACAATTATTCATGAAAACCACATAAAATATACATGCAATCCTAGGGTTTCTACAAGTTTTACAAAAAATAAAACCTAATAAACAATTAAAGGGTAATCGACCCAATAATAAAAATTAGGGTTCCAATTTTCAAAACCCTAGAAACCATAAAAGCATATAATAATCATAAAGATTCAATTTTTATGTGTTTCGGTAATTAATTACAACATATTAACGGCTCGTGATGCCACTGTTGGGTTTTACTAATCATAACAATTATATAAAACAAGTAAACATCATCAAAGCATGCAGTGAAGTAATAGGAATAATACTTGCAAATTAATTAACCGAATTAAAAGTATATGCGCACCTTTTGCGAATCAATGCGATTAGGGTTCATGAAAGCCCCAAATTAAGATCAACGACCAAGAAACCCTAAACCCTAATAAATTAGGGTTTATATAATTCGACCATATCAAAAGTCGAATACCCAAGATATGCAAACACAAGTGTATTTGCTCTTCGTTCTTGTACACACGTATTAGTAACGACTCAATGAGAAAAGCTAGGTTCTTGATCACAATAGATTAACCAAACACCTTTGTTATGCTCAAGGTCACTCGTAAATCCCTTACAATGGGGATTCACTTCGTCGACCAAGAACAAGAGGAAAAAAGAAGAGGTTTGGCCTTCTATTGAAATCTAGTGTCCCAAGGATGAATACATGGGGATGTATATATAGCCTTATGGTAGATGTCAAGTTTACTATGGTATCCGATGTGGGATTCTATAGTTTTCGCCAAACACAAGCCCAAAAGAGGATTCTTAAAACCTTCTCTTGGCTTGTTAACTTTTCTTCATATCCCGTTGACATTTAATGACCGATAATCAAAACTCGTCAAATATTAAATATCATTAAGTATTTATTTCGTGATCAAATAATTAAATATAACATTTTATATATTAATTATTTATACATTGATTCTCATACGTAATGTGTGCAATCCCGAAGTCTCGAGTTCGAATCCGGTCATACTAATATTAATAATTATCCATAAACCTTTCAGGTGACACATGATAACTTGGTTTACCAAAAGAATTACAGCAAGGTATTTGAGGCAAGCTTTAGGCTTCAAATTTAAAAAAATTAAAAATTGAATATCTTGATAGTACAAAAGTACCTACCAGTAGAATTAGTGAGAGATTCACTACGATGTGTGTTTTGCTTTCAAATAATGATTCTAATGTTCAAGGCCATGCGGCTTACAGAAAATTGCATGTCTGTCCTCGAGTCTGGTATTACTTGTGTCCATGGTAAAGGGATAGGGTTAATGAAAGTGATAAAGGTATCTTTAGTGATGGAAAGCCAAGCTCACCTGAATTGGAGTCAGCAAGGGATTTGGATTCAAAAAATAAGGGTCTTAATAAAGGAACAACTAAAGCACTTATATTTCTGGTAACATCTTATATACTTATGTTGGTCATGGTATTGAATCTTCAATCCGTATTTGTTGGTGATATTGATTTAAGGCAGGAATAGAAATGTGGGCGGATAGGGCGGATCAAGCGGGTTGGGTAACGGGTCAAACAGGCTCAGGTTGAAACATGTCATTATTGTATGGGTAGACCTATCAACACCTTTTTTTTGGTTTTTTTTTTTATTAATATAAACTCTTAATTATAGACGTGTTTCTTATGGTTACATAAGCTATTCTAAATAAACTGTTTGAGGTTAAGGTAGCACTAATTTGTTTCATGTGGTTATAAGGTAATTAATCAGATCATCGTTGTTGAATATAAACTTTCAACTCTTATTTTTTGTGCAATGACATAATTATAACCACATATTTGGTTAACTGCCTGCAGCCCATGGTCATGAAACACCACTTTTTACAAAAAGTCGGAGATGTTATTGTTGTCGTCATTATAAACATGATTGCATTGTAGTGTATGCCATGTTTTCCACAACCCAAAACTAAGATACGTTATTCTGTATTTATATCCACACTGATAATATCTTTACTGTTTGTGTTACAGGGTGTTATATCCTTATTATTTGACAAAGCTGTTCTGGAGCCTACATTTTATCAAATATACGCTCAATTATGTTCTGGTCTGAATGTGAAGCTTCCACCGTTTCCATCTGATGAACCTCGTGGAAAAGAGATCATGTTCAAATGAGTGATATTGAATAACTGTCAAGTGGCTTTTGAAGGCGCGGATAAAATGAGGGAAGAAATAAGGCAGATGACAGCCCTTGAGCAAGAGTCTGAGCGTAGAGATAAAGAAAGAATTGTTAAGATTTGTATAATTGGAAACATTCGTTTGATCGGTGAACTTTTGAAGCAGAACATGGTGCCTGAACAGATTGTTCATCACATTGTTCAGGAGCTTTTAGGACCTGACAATAGAATTTGTCCTGCGGAAGAAAACGTGGAGGCAATATGCCATTTTTTCCAGACAATAGGCAAACAACTTGATCAAAGCTCAAAATCAAATTGAATTAATGATGTGTACTTTATCCGACTAAAAGAACCAATCAAACCATAAGCTTGCACCACGTATGAGGGTTTTGGTTCGTGATGCTATTGATCTCCGCTCATATAAACGGATTCCTAGGCGGGAAGAGGTACTCTTAGTTTCCTTTTTTTTTAATTGTATAAACAGTTGGGTCAGTGTGTTGTGTAATGGGTCAAAACAGGTACTTTTTTGTACAGGCGGCCTGCCTAATGCACTTTTTTTTAAATATGATTGCAAAAACTATATTATTACAACATTAATCTAACTTTTTTTTATTAAACCATGAAAAATTTGTTTTCTTTTACTTTTTCTTTTTTGTATCTGGATACACTTCAAGTGTTTTTCGACCTGTTTCATTTTCATTTAAAGCTTATAGGTTAATCCATGTTAGACGTAAAAATAACCAAGATTGACCTGTTTATAGTTAAACGGGTTAAAATTGCTACCTATAAGAAACATGTGCATAATTTGAACTACGCAACTATTAAATCAACAATGAGAATCATATCATGAACTGTTGCAATCCTTGAAAAGAAAGTTAAGCAATAATTCAGGATTAAGTAATATAGTAATATCAAGGTTGCAAATATGATTGTATTTCTTATTGTATGTTATTTCTATTAGTTTCATATTTTGGTATGAAAATAGAGATGTTTGTCTATATACTGTTGCTATAAACTTATGTCGGTTAATGATATTGCCACTTTAGTAAACCTACCCCTTGCTAAAACTCTTTGTAAAGACAGTAGCTTAAAAGACATAGGCCACATTAGCTTTTGTTGATTGCGTTAGTACACTACCTTTTTTCAAATCTGCAATAGAGGGTAATCAATAAAAATAACATAATTTGTACTTTAGAAGTTGGAGCAGGTAACATATATGGTTATAGCAATCAGCTACCTTTCAAGCCATTTTGGCGCTACATGGAATGGTTTTAGATAGTAAAAGAATCTAACTCAATGAATACTGAGGTGGGATTGGTATGCAAGAGAATGGCATAATCATCTTTTCAAAATATAATCATAGTGACCCTAAACATAATTTTGTTGTCTTCACTCTTCAGCACAACCGTATAATAATCTGAGAGAATAAATTAGGGCACTTGCACTACTCACTTGAAGTCTAACCAAGATTTAGGTCCATAAGGTGCCGTAAAGAAACTGGATTTAGGTTCATAAGGTTCTGCAGGACTATAAGTCTACCGAACACCTATGTTTTATCAACTAACATAAAGTGCAATTATTTGCGACCTTACACTATCAAATGACAGTAGATTATCATATATGCATCAGTTACGCTGTTTTAAAAAATTCTTGAACAGAAATTAATGGCCTTTTAGCTTTTTAGCTTAATTCAAAGTATTAGTACGTGATACATGCAAAACATAAATGAAAAGGAGGGACAAAAATGGAGTGTTAAGAGTAAATTTGATAGGTGCTAGGTAGCTTACGAGTACTCGATTAAAAAAAAGTACTCAATTACAAAAAAGTCCATACTGTAAGATAGGTATATCGAGTGGAGCAAGGAAGTTTAAGAGGTGCTAGGAAGCTCAGAAAATGTTATTTGTTAAAAAACACGTGGGCATTATAACAAATCATTATGTAAATAAATTTTTTATTTTTAAATTCAGTAAAGAATAGTATTTAAAACACCTTAATTTATTTGTATTTTAATGTATAATAATATACATAGTTAAAAAATTTATAAAAAACCCCGTGCGTGCACGGGTATTATAACTAGTTCATGTTGACAATAATATACAATATTATTATTATTTTTTTAAACGGCACCACATTTAAAATCCGAACCTCGAGTTAAACCATTCAAACGGGCATTAGGAGAGACCCGCGAAGGGAATCTCTAGAACTCACGGTTGCGTACTAAGAGAAAAATTCAGATTTTCTTTGTCAATTGCAAGACTCGAACCCGGATAAAACCCTTCCTCAAGCTTCAGAAGAAACTCAGCTGGCCTACTGAGCTAAGCCTAACACAGGTAGGTTTTCTTTATCTGGTTTGAGATGATGTAAAACATATTTAAAATGCATGTTACTAAAAAACTATTGATCCAAGTATCTGCTACACAATTTTATAAAGTGAGTTAGATATATGTCTTTCCTATCAACCATTATTATTGTTAAGGTTGTTGAGAGTTGTGCTTAGAGGATCTTTTTAGTCAACCCCAAGAAGCAAGATACTAAAAAATTAAGCAAATTAGCAAAACGAACCATATACGCATTCATATTACCAAACTAAACTTTTTTTCTATACTTTACCAAAATGACCAAAACATGTCATTTTCGTTTTCAAATCAAAACCAAACAAATCCCCTCGCCTAGACCCTCGCCGGAAACATGTCATTTTCGTTTTCAAATCAAAACCAAACAAATCCCCTTGGCCTAGAAATCAGGAAGCAACAAATTTAACCCCAATTGGGAATGATGAAAACAAGACTAACCATGTCCAAACTTGATACAAATGAGGAGTTCAATGATGCAGATGGAAAGCGATAATACGTATTAAATTTTAAACAAGACTAACCATCCCCTCGCCTAGAACTCAGGAAGCAACAAATTTAACCCCAATTGGGAATGATGAAAACAAGACTAACCATGTCCAAACTTGATACAAATGAGGAGTTGAATGATGCAGATGGCAATCGATATCCAACAAAAAGCTCCCACGCCCCAGACCCACGCCCCAAACCCTCGCCTTAATTCCTCGCCTAGCCCACCTTTCCACGCCTAGCCACACAATCTCGCCCAGGCCCACGCCTAGCCTCTCGCCCAGGCACCAATCTCGCCCAGGCCCACGCTTGTACATGCCTTCACTTGTTACCACGCCCAAAGTTCTCGCCTAGACCCTCATTCGCCTAGTTTCTCGCCTGGTCCACGCCCAGTAATTCTTTATACACGTGTACGGTTTAGATTCTTACCATCGTAGAATCTAGCGTATAATATTGAAAAGTTCATTTTAGAAAAATGTATAGGCGAGGTTTATATTTGCAAAGTACTAGTACAAAAAGTTCGTTTTAGAAATTTTCTCTAAAAAATTTGTGTCTTTTCTTGGATAAATGGTGTACTTTGCCAAAATAATACCAATGGGTTTGAAAGACAAGTCATATAGAAGAGACAAGATCTTGAATTGGAATCTTGTAAATGTGCGTATTGGATAGGATGGTGTGCTTAGAATATCTTGAGCTTCGATTTTGGTCCATGTTTTGTACCTTACTTTATTGTATTCTTGTATCCATGCACATGGCTTTTGTTCTACTTATTGATTTGTCCAATCATTTGTTGTTGTATACAATTTTAGCAGTTGACTCTGTTGCGATCCAACATCGCCCAAGTATGAGATTGGTGGTTTATAAGTCTAGATGTCCCCTCCTCTTACAAGCTAACTTTTTGAGTGAGTTAAACATTTGAACTTATGAACCGATACGCGCCTAGTGTGGGATAGGTTTGTATCACACTCATTCACAACTTGATAAAAATGTTCTTTCGATATCCACATGTTTAGAAATTCTTTTAGTGGTAGTAAAGTTATTACAAAAATCGACTCCAATAATGTCGCACTAGTTACCATAGACGGAGACAGGATTGCTAGAAGGTTGTCCGTTTCGAAGGGCATAATAATGTCACACTAACAAGTATCGATCATGTTTACGATTGTAACAAAGAATCTAATTCCATTACTATTAAAATTATTGTACGTAGTCGACTAGAGCAAGACTTTGAATTAGTTCTTGCTACTTTGGAACGTGATGGTGTCTTTCAAAGGTGTCCAAGTGGTAAACATATCTTTAAACTATACATTAGTAACTTTTTATTTAATCTAAGATATCAAGTGGGCCTTGGTGGAGGGAGACGAGTCAAGCCCATTGGGAACCCTACCCATGCTTAAAGGACCCAAGGACTTTGTAAAGAACATGACTTTCATTTTCATACTTTATTGTGCCACTATTTAGAAATTTGGATCCTTTTTTTACCACATGCAAATAAAGTACGCAAATGTTAAGAGTCGGTAACTAAAGTTATTTATTTACAGTACGGTGAATGATTGTAGCAGCTTTTGCATTTTGAATTTAGCAAAACGTTTGATAGTTGGGTAGATATCGTACGAGTAAAAAATAACATCAATTAGAATTAGCATTATTAGTACAAAATGGGCCAGATGTTTTTTAACGACGTACTCTTTGTAGCATCTTTGTTTCGGACAAGAACCACATTTTATGGAACTAATGGGAGATGTTCATGTGAATATCTCTAGTCTTTGTTATAAACATAGATTTGAGAAACATAGGTTTGCGTTTAATTTTATGTCCCAACTGTGACTCGGAAATGGAAACTATAGAGCATCTGATGGTCTCTTGCAACTGGTCAAACACAATCTGGAGTTATGTCTTTCAATGGCCGGGATTTTGTTTGCCTCAGCACTCTCGTGGTTCTTCATTGTTAAACATTATTGATTTCGTTAGGAATTTAAACCAATGGAGAAAAGCTATGTTCAAGCCTTTTCAATTAAGGTGTTTTGAAGCCGTCTTATTCTCATCTGTTTGGATAATGTGGAATAGTCGAAATCGCAAGGTGTTCATGGACAAGTCTCAATCTAGCATTGAAGTTTTCAAGGAGATTCAACAATTGGATTGGTGGTAGATGCACAAAATTGTCTACTAACTGGAATGATTGGATTAATGATCTTATAATTGCTTGTATAGTGCCTATCAGTTAGGCTCTTTGTATCTAGCTTCTTGCTAGTTTTTTTTCTTTTTTGTTAATAAAATTCGTCGTTCAAAAAAAAAAACAAACTAATGTTAGATGTCAATTAATTCAAACTCCTTTTTATTTATTAGTTAAATAAACTGTGACATGACATACTTTTGTATTAAGAAGGATAAATCCATGTGGTTAACGGGCACCCCGGGGATCACCTCGGTCCACCCTTCATCCTATGACATACTTCTGACTGCTGGTTGACCCGTATATCTAGCAGACATTTCCCCATCACGAGTTGCTCGTATACAGATAGATCTTGACATTTGGTCACTGGTCGAGTAAGCATGTCTATTCCAATCTCATTGGTAGTGGAATTATGGGTTCCTGGCCAAACAATCTTGTTGAGATAATTTCATATCTTTGTACGTTTAAGCTTGTGTGTAGGAGGACCGGATGGTTCTTTTCCTCCCTTCTACTTCGATCCGAGGTGGGAGGTGACACAAAATTGCGTCAAAACACAGTTGAAGTGTGTCGAGATATGATGTCACACCTTTCCAGCCCTGTGGAATGGGTTCACCAGGATGGTCTCTCCGATCGTCAGGTACTCCAAATAGTTTGGCTGCACCTTGGAACTGAAGCAATATCCCAATCCCAGAGGATGGAAAAATTTATGGACGACCACCAGGAGCTCACTCAGGCTCATGACTCTTCAATTTGGGATAGGGAAGACTATCGAAGGCCTTATTCAAGTCATATGTCAAGTTGAGTGTCATAAAAAGCTGAACAAATGTATAATCTAAGCATAACCTGGTTTGAAAAACAAAGGAATATTTATAAAAATTACAAAATTGTAAAGCAAAAGTTCAAGAGATACCAGCAAAATCTTCTTTGAACCTAAGATAAATGAGACTTATGATTAGCCTGGTTATCCTTGTCTTAAACCAAGATCATGCATAAATCTTCTTAAAGATTCATGTGACTCTTTGTAAGATCGAATACAAATATAAATTAAGGCAGAGCTTATGTGTATAGTGTTATGCCTTCAGAGTAATTGGCTCTACCACAGGGGCATAAAGCCTTTGCGATTTGCAACTTGATTAACTTTAAGAACAAATTTCAATTCGACAATCATGCATTATAGACCCCTCTGATATGTGGCTGCACAATGACCAGAAACAATTATTTTATTTTCTTTACGTCTTCTGTGTTAGGCGACATTCTTGAACCTTATATCTCAAGATAAATTTAACTTGAACAAATTATGCAATGCAAACTTAGAGTATAGTAAACATTGTTGAACCTTACATCTACACAATTATCTTCCATTTGAATTTGACGATTTTATTTGGATCGGCTGAGTTTTGGTGAGGTGAGGCTTTCCGCATAAGCACTAAACAAACACGGGTACTTCATATGAGATATATCAACACTTTTACGTAAAGTTTTTTCTTCAACATAGTATATCCACAATAGATATTTGGTTAGAAAGAGAACTTTCCCGCTGTCATAAACAACGACCTTGGGTCCATCCATTTGAATTTCATTAAATCCATGGAGTACAATCTTTGTCCAAGATTTCTGTACTCCATACTCATTCATCAGCCAGATATCACCTTTCACATTATTGAATATAACAAGCTTTTCACCAAGTGCACCAAGGCTGGTATTGGGATCAGACACGATATCTACTTCATTATACAAATTGGGTGGCGGCGGAAGTTCACTTAATTTCTCATCCGCTAAACTAAAAGCAACAATAACCAGCCGTTTAGGACCGTCAACAATCCAATGAAGAAATCCATTAACAAACACACCTGGACGCCAGCTTTTAGTACACTCGTTATAAGGGGTATTCCTGGTCACCTCCTTCCAAGTATTAGTTCTAAGGTTATATACAGAAAAAAGCCCATTAACCACATATTTACCAGACTCGTCAAAATAACTGAAAGAAACAATCTTGTAATCATCTGCTACGGAATCATAACCAAATCCTGTCATAAACCAAATATATGTTGTACTTGAGAATGGCAATTCCACATAATCTTTGGTGGTTGGATTAAAAACGAGACAAATAGGAGCTGCGTCAAAATAGTTACTTCTATGAGCGCGAGCTAAAACAAGACCATTGACAGAACCATATATATAACTAATTAGATAAAATCCTAAGTCATGCTTCATGGTGACTCTTGACACTACTGCTTCTTCATGGTCATTATTGTATGGGACTGAATGAAGTAAACCATAGTTAGACCCGATCAAGAAGTGATATCCGCCAAGTGTTTTTTGATGAGTTTGGATGAATTGGGGTTCTGAAAGTAAAGATAGCCATTCTTTTGAAACGCATCGTAACTGAGCTACGGATTTGGGTGGAAGACGGTATAGAATGTTGATGATGATATCCTTTGGGATGCACTCCATTGTTATCTTAAAATCTTAACCTTACCTTAAAAATATATATGTAGGACTCTCGACACAAGGAATACCCAAACAATTAAGTATATTAATGTTTGTAACTTTTAAAAGAATCCTTACCTCCTTTTATAGAGATGAAGGTCGGCTGTGATAAGAAGCAAAAACAAAACTTTTTGTTGGGCTTGGGACACAAGCAAATCCAACATGTCAAAGCCCATGTGCCCCAAGTAGAGGCTCTGATAATACGTAATACTCCTATGTTTTTCAAGAACATATATATATATATTCCACCTTGTTAATAGAAGCTTAAGCCCTTACATACTTATGTTTGTTATAATTCTGTTACTATCCTGTTAGCTAGTTAGTCAAAGTTGACTTATGTGTCGACTTTCTCATTCGTGTATATAAACTCATCATGTACAGAGATTTCATTTTAACGGAAATTTCCCACAAAATCTGCTCTCAGTTTATTGATACTGCTCTCTGGAAAAAATTCGCGTTTTTTTGTATCAAAAGTTGTAAAGAACTTCATACATAAACTTTGCACTTTGTTGGTGAGCGGAGTAAAATTTGACTTCCAAATTATGATAAATTTTAGTAGGTATTTTATTAAATTTGACTTTCTTTTCTTTCAGAAATTAGTAACTCTTGTCAGTACCTATGGAAAATTTCTACAAACAAGACAAATGTGATGAAGTACGTATTCTGTCTAGTTAATCTTTGACATATGAGATCATTGTCTTTGTCAGGCGTAAACCGGAGTTAACCTTGGCAAAACCAAAAAAGAAAGTATGAACCTAGAACTACATGTGTACTAAGTTTCAAAACAAGTAGAAGAGATCAATATTTTCTATTAGAAACAATTCTAGACAAGAATGTTCTACCACATAGATAGCGATCTTTCATTATTGCTGCCCAATACTAGCTCAGAAGATGTCACTCGGAAAAATATAATGGAGACGCCCATAGTGAAATATCCGACAGCTACCCATGGGCTTAAATATTGAAGGCAATTGTACAGCATTCTGAAGAGAAAGCACATACTTACTATATATACACATGAATATCAGAAGATCACCGGCCTATTAATCTTGCATAAACGCCAATCAATTTCACAGTTGAAAGATGCAGACATGTCAAACAGGGAACCAAGTAATATGCAACTAATATGAAACACATAGAGACTTGAGCACACTTAAAATACTAATGCCATGTTTCCATTGTGTCAACTAGCTAGCTACATTTATAGTGCTTTAGTTGTCCATGTGACACCATAATTTTTCATTCGTGTTAGAGACACAGAACCAGCTAGTACATATTACAGAATATACTCATTCTATTCCCTCTCAGATTGGTCTTTTTTCTCATACATATAACTTAGCTCAACGTCTCAACCAGATATGAGGGAACTCTGAAACACATGCATCAGAAACTTAGATTCTTTCCAGGAAGATGAACCTTTTTCATATAAACTGCAACTAAAAGCACAGACAAACATTGGTCCTTTTAGCAGTTTCATATGACTGTGTGGATGACTAAAGCATTCAGTGTTGGAAGTGTATGGAAAGATGTAAGCTGCACATACCAAAAAGTTACATGGAGTTCTATAAAATTTAAACGTTCCAAACAAACTTTAACAATTCAGCTACACAAAGACATGAACAACACAAATCAGCAAAGGAGAAACATTAAAATGTAAGCGGCAGATAGACTTCAGCAATTCAGCAAGCAGCTTTATTTTGCAGATACTCTTGAGCTAATGTACCAAAGTTACGGTCCAAGACTCATCATTTGTCTCCTCTTCCATTAAAAGGCAGCCACCTCTGCATTTACATTCTCTGACATCGGGGGCATCGGGGAAGATTGGAGGACTGATAATAAATGTTCACAAGATGTATTAGATATAAGAAAAACCAACAATTAATAGAAAGCTATAATAAGTCCAAGAAAATAATTACTCCAACCTCAATATGGCTTGGCAAATAGAAGATGCAGACGGAACATGAATAATGTGACTGTTGCCCTTATTATCAACAGCCGCAACCAATGCCTCGAGCATTTCCATAGTCATTTTTTGGTGTTCACCAATGGCGACAACATCAAGAGCTACATTCCCCGATTTAAATGAGTTTACTATCATTTCAAAGCTATCCATTATTCTTAGAGTACTGTAAGCAAAGTAACACACACAACAAACATGTTAAGATCAAACATACTAAAAAAGTTGTGCAACGTTTAAACATAAACATGCATACCCTCCAACAAACAGAATCACCAGCCTTCGTAATTTTATGTTGTCACGATATTCTAATCCATTGTAAGCCATACGAAGCGCCTTTTCCACATTTAAATGGGTCATATTAGAAAGTATAGTATGTATTAGTATCAAGTATGAAATAAACCAAAGCTAAGGCGAACATCTGAAATATTGCTGAGCAATGTAAGTTTTTATATATCAAATATTGTATGTAAAACATTTATGTGCAAATCTTGTTCATCAAACAAAACACAGTGAAAACCCAACAATTGGCATGAGCGCGTTAATCACAAGAACCACGAAAAAGTTGCACAATGAAATATGGAATGTTCAGTTTCAATGAAGAAGAACAAACTTTTAGTCGGAGAAGACAACCCGTGCTTAGATCGTTTTGACAATCTACCGACTCAATTTGAATAAAGGGAAAGAAAGGGAAAGAAGTGAAGAAACCAGATAGTTGGATTTTGAAAAAATATCTTTAAGTAAGTATTGGTAGTTTATTTTTTTCTCTTTTCAATTTTATTTATTGAGCAAATCAATTGAAGAAAGTAAGATGTATTCTTTGAATGATGTTTTTTTTTTGTAAGAAGTAAGAAGAAACATATTGTTTTTAAAACTCTAGTGTTTCCAAAGTAAGTAAGAATAGTGTTTTTTTTACTAGTGAGAAACTTTTGTTGTTTCCTGGATAGGAATTATGCCTATGGACTTTGGGAAATGCTTGAAGATTGTATTCAAATTGTAAGATATTGATGCACTTGTTAAAGGTTATTTCAATAATATCTTGGTTCTATCATTTAGTAGGAAAGTTCAACCTTTTTCTACCAATTGTGGCATCCAAAATATTGTAGTTTGATAACTATGATGCAAGTCAAAAAAAAGTTACGCATCACAGCTTATAAATTTTAAAGAGGAAAAAAAAAAAAAAAAAAAAAATTTTTTTAAACCAAAGTTTAGTTTATGGGGGGGGTTAAATGGGTCATATTAGGTATAGTATGGTATCAAGTATGTGGGGTGTTAGTTAGAAAGATTCAAAAGCTTACACCAAGTTTGAGATGTTTTTATATGTCAAAATAGACCCTATAACTTTTTTTCTCACTTTTCTCTCTAATTACACTTTTCTCTAGAACCACACTATATATATATATATATATATATATATATATATATATATATATATATATATATAAAGTTAAAATAAAAAGACAAATAACCGTAAAAAGAATAAAAAGATTTTTTATTTTTTAAAAATTCTTCAAAAATTCCACAAGACCGGGTATGTTCTTTGCATAAAACTTTTGTGAAAACTTTTTTTTTATAATTTTGAGTTTTGATACGTTTTTTTTTAATCCACAATAATTTAATTTTGATGCGCAAAAAAATTTTGATGCACAAAAATTTCAATTTGTTTTAGTTAGATGCGCAATGTTATTTTAATGAAAAAAGTCAAAAGAAGTTGGGTGCAAAAACCAATTTTTGATGCACAAAAAAACGATTTAATGCGCAAACGTATTTTTTCATAATTTTTTTCAGAAAAAATATCCACTTTTACAAAAAAGTTTTTCACAACTTTTTCATGCACCATCATACCTGATATTGTGGAATTTTTGGGGAATTTTTCGATAACTTTTTTTGAAAAAAAAATATATTTATCTTTTTACGGATATATATATATATATATATATATATATATATATATATATATATATATATATATATATATATATATATATATATATATATATATATCATTTAAAAAGTTGATCTCAAGAGAAAAGTGAGAAAAATAATCTCAACCATTGGATCACCCCCTCTTCCCCTCCCTTTTTTCACACCAAACTACAGGGACCTAATTGTATTTTCCTTCATTCTTTAAGGAAATTTTGTAAATTCGCACCCTACCCCCCCCCCCCCCCCCCCCAAAAAAAAAAAAAAAAAAAAAAAAAATCCAGCCAAAAATTTTCTTTTTCTGGGGCCAAATTTTTTATTATTTTTTTTTGGGCCAAAATTTTCCCGCCAAATTTTTGTAACTGTGATGCACCTTTTTATTTTGGTGCATCTCAGTTATAAAAATTAGTTATAACTATGATGCACCAGATTTTATAACCGAGATGCACCCAACTATTGTTACCTAATATGCTTCAATAACATTGCATTAACTTAGTATACTATGCTCTTTAAGGAGCATTAGTTGTACAACTAGAGATGGAGCTATGGTAGCCGTGGTAGCGCCGCATGCTTTGTCATTGGGATAACGCAAGTGCATATTAACAATCGTGAATTGATGAAAAGTATGTTAACCATGTGATTAATAAAATAACTCTGAAACATGTTAGAATAATTGATTTCATTGTATATTAACCATGTGATTAATAAAATAAACGTGTTGAATCGTTAAAATCTCTTTTTTATACACAAAGGTTGAGGGTTCTAATTCAAAGTTTTCTATGATAAGTTAATCATATGCGATTGATGCACCTTTTTATATTTGTGAATCACAGTTAAAAAAAGTAGTTATAACTATGATGCACCAATTTTTATAACCGATATGCACCCAACTTAGTGTAGTTACAACCAGTTACAAAAAGTAGTTACAACGATCATTACCTAATATGCTCCTATAACATTGCAATAACTTAGTGTACTATACTCTATAAGGGGCATTAGTTGTACAACCAGGGACGGATGGTAGCCATGGTAGTGCCGCATCTCTTTGTTATAACATGCTTTGTCATTGGGATAATGCCAGTGCATATTAACCATCGTGAATTGATGAAAAGTAAAACAAAATAACTTTGAAACATGTTAGGATAATTGATTTCATTGTATATTAACCATGTGATTAATAAAATAAACTTGTTGAATCATTTGAAAAATCTCTCTTTTATACACAAAGGTTGAAGGTTCTAATTCAAAACTTTTTCTAGAATAAGTTAATAACATATGCGATATGATGCACCTTTTTATTTTGGTGAAACACAGTTAAAAAAAAGTAGTTATAACTATGATGCACAAAAAAAAAGGTGCATCACAGTTATAAATTTTTGGCGGGAAAAAAAAAATTGCCAAAAAATTTTTTTGGGGAAAAAAATTTTTTTGGTGGTTTTCAAAACTTACCCCTGAAGTTTGAGATGTTTCAAAATAGACCCTATAACTTTTTTTCTCACTTTTCTCTCTAATTACACTTTTCTCTAAAACCGCACTATATATATATATATATATACCTCAGCCGCCATGGTGGTTGATAAATACTTTTATGTCGATTGGTTTTTTTTTTTTTAAATGTTTAGGGATGATATATTTTGTAGAATGGAAACGCATAATTTATATACACGAATAAATTACTACAATGGCCCTTCCTTATAGTTTCTTAATTCCAAACGAGCTAACATGGTAAATGGTCATGTTTGGCGACAAGCATTTTAGAGTATTTAGAAGCGACAAGCGATAAGCATTTCAGATGCAAAGCTTGTTTGGCAACACCTTAACAAACGTTTGAATATTATGTTACTGCATCAATATAAACTGCTTCTTGAATAAGCATTCCAAAATTGCTCAAGGCATTTGGTTTCTGAAATTACATATAAACCCTCACTTATTTATCTAGTTTTTATTTCATTTATTTTGTTTTAACTTTCGCCGAAGACCTAAATCAAAGTTTTAAAGCAGAGCTATTATATCAAAGTCATATGCTGAAAAATTCTTTATATAATTTTTTTCTTAGCTTTTTTTGAATCGAAACTTTTTGATTAAGTTTATAGAATCAACATGATATTATTATTAATTTTCAATTGTTAAATGAGCTAATTCACTTAATCTTTCTTATGACATTTTTGATGTTATATAACTTTAAGCTTGTGTGTAGGAGGACCCGATGGTTCTATTCCTCCCTTCTACTTCAATCCGGGGTGGGAGGTGACACAAAATTGCGTCAAAACACAGTTGAAGTGTGTCGAGATATGATGTCACACCTTTCCAGCCCTGCTGAATGGGTTCACCAGGATGGTCTCTCCAATCGTCAAGTACTCCAAATAGTTTGGTTGCACCTTGGAACTGAAGCAATATCCCAATCCCAGAGGATGGAAAAATTGATGGACGACCACCAGGAGCTCACTCAGGCTCATGACTCTTCAATTTGGGATAGGGAAGACTATCGAAGGCCTTATTCATGTCATATGTCAAGTCGAGTGTCATAAAAAGCTGAACAAATGTATAATCTAAGCATAACCTGGTTTGAAAAACAATAGAATATATATTTAAATTTACAAAATTGTAAAGCAACAGTTCAAGTGATACCAGCAAAATCTTCTGTGAACCTAAGATAAATGAGACTTATGATTAGCCTGGTTATCCTTGTCTTAAACCAAGATCATGCATAAATCAAATCTTCTTAAAGATTCATGTGACTCTTTGTAAGATCGAATACAAATATAAATTAAGGCAGAGCTTATGTGTATAGTGTTATGCCTTTAGAGTAATTGGCTCTACCACAGGGGGCATAAAGCCTTTGCGCTTTGCAACTTGATTAACTTTAAGAACACATTTCAATTCATTGGTGCTATTTGTACTAGGACAACAATTAGAAAGAAAAAAGACAATCATTATAGACCCCTCTGATATGTGGCTGCACAATGACCAGAAACAATTATTTTATTTTCTTTACGTCTTCTGTGTTGGGTGACATTCTTGAACCTTACATCTCAAGATAAATTTAACTTGAACAAATTATGCAATGCAAACTTAGAGTATATTCAACATTGTTGAACCTTACATCTACACAATTATCTTCCATTTGAATTTGACGATTTTATTTGGATCTGCTGAGTTTTGGTGAGGTGAGGCTTTCCGCATAAGCACTAAACAAACACGGGTACTTCATATGAGATATATCAACACTTTTACGTAAAGTTTTTTCTTCAACATAGTATATCCTCAATAGATCGTTGGTTCGAAAGAGAACTTTCCCGCTGTCATAAACAATGACCTTGGGTCTCTCCATTTGAATTTCATTAAATCCATGGAGTACAATCTTTGTCCAAGATTTCTGTACCCCATACTCATTCATCAGCCAGATATCACCTTTCACATTATTGAATATAGCAAGCTTTTCACCAAGTGCACCAAGATTGGTATAGGGATCAGACACGATATCTACTTCATTATACAAATTGGGTGGCGGCGGAAGTTCACTTAATTTCTCATCCGCTAAACTAAAAGCAACAATAACCAGCCTTTTAGGACCGTCAACAATCCAATGAAGAAATCCATTAACAAACACACCTGGACGCCAGCTTTTATCACACTCGTTATAAGGGGTATTCCTGGTCACCTCCTTCCAAGTATTAGTTCTAAGGTTATATACAGAAAAAATCCCATTAACCACATATCTACCAGACTCGTCAAAATAACAGAAAGAAACAATCTTGTAATCATCTGATACGGAATCATAACCAAATCCTGTCACATAGTGAATATATGTTGTACTTGAGAATGGCAATTCCACATAATCTTTGGTGGTTGGATTAAAAACGAGACAAATAGGAGCTGCGTCAAAATAGTTTCTTCTATGAGCGCGAGCTAAAACAAGACCATTGACAGAACCATATATATAACTAATTAGATAAAATCCTAAGTCATGCTTCATGGTGACTCTTGACACTACTGCTTCTTCATGGTCGTTATTGTATGGGACTGAATGAAGTAAACCATAGTTAGACCCGATCAAGAAGTGATATCTGCCAAGTGTTTTTTGATGAGTTTGGATGAATTGGGGTTCTGAAAGTAAAGATAGCCATTCTTTTGAAACGCACCGTAACTGAGCTACGGATTTGGGTGGAAGACGGCATAGAATGTTGATGATGATTTTCCGTGGGATGCACGCCATTGTCATCTTAAAATCTTAACCTTACCTTAAAAATATATAATGTAGGACTCGACACAAGGAATACCCAAACAATTAAAGTATATTAATGTTTGTATCTTTTAAAAGAATCCTTACCTCCTTTTATAGAGATGAGGGAGAAGGCAACCGACTTGTGTACAAGGACTTGTTGGGCTTGGGACACAAGCAAATCCAACATGTCAAAGCCCATGTGCCCCAAGTAGAGGCTCTGATAATACGTAATACTCCTATGTTTTTCTAGAACATATATATATATTCCACCTTGTTAATAGAAGCTTAAGCCCTTACATACTTATGTTTGTTAGAATTCTGTTACTATCCTGTTAACTAGTTAGTCAAAGTTGACTTATGAGTAGACTTTCTCATTCGTGTATATAAACTCATCATGTACAGAGATTTCATTTTAACGGAAATTTCCCACGAAATCTGCTCTCAGTTTATTGATACTGCTCTCTGGAAAAAATTCGCGTTTTTTGTATCAAAAGTTGTAAAGAACTTCATACATAAAATTTGCGCTTTGTTGGTGAGCGGAGTAAAATTTGACTTCCAAATTATGATAAATTTTAGGTTTTTATTTCTTTCAGAAATTAGTAACTCTTGTCAGTACCTATGGAAAATTTCTACAAACAAGACAAATGTGATGAAGTACGTATTCTGTCTAGTTAATCTTTGACATACGAGATCATTGTCTTTTGTCAGGCGTAAACCGGACTTAACCTTGGCAAAACCAAAAAAGAAAGTATGAACCTAGAACTACATGTGTACTAAGTTTCAAAACAAGTAGAAAAGATCAATATTTTCTATTTTAGAAACAATTCTAGACAAGAATGTTATACCACATAGATAGCTATCTTTCATTATTGCTGCCCAATACTAGCTCAGAAGATGTCACTCAGAAAAATATAATGGAGACGCCCAGAGTGAAATATCCGACAGCTACCCATGGGCTTAAATATTAAAGGCAATTGTACTATACACCTGAATATTAGAAGATCACCGGCCTATTCTAGCAGCCTTCCAGAAAAATCCACGAAATCTTGCATAAACGCCAATCAATTTCACAGTTGAAAGATGCAGACATGTCAAACAGGGAACCAAGTAATATGCAACTAATATGAAACACATAGAGACTTGAGCACACTTGAAATACTAATGCCATGTTTCCATTGTGTCAACTAGCTAGCTACATTTCTAGTGCTTTAGTTGTCCATGTGACACCATAATTTTTCATTGGTGTTAGAGACACAGATATTGTTGTTTAGGCCAACAAGACCTCTTGAAAGGTAAGTACTTCTGGGCCAATTGGTATCATAAAACCTTTTGTTGTATGCCATAGTTTATGCAGTGCTTGTTATGTGCAGTATGAATAAAACAGTATAAAAGAGATATGGGAGGAAGGAGCAAATATGGAGGGAAAAAGTGATGCATAAAATAACTGTATTGATTAATATAAAACGAAATTACAAGTCTTATTTATATGTTATGAAGGGTTATGAGTAAAGGTTGTGATGTTTCAAGTGGATAAGGCAGTTATGCCTTTTGACAACCTTAACTGCTATTTTGTAACTGTCCCTTTCAATAACCATATAAACGACCAACAGATGTGGTCTTTGTCTTTACCTAAGATGGCTCTAGCCATATCTATACTAGACTGTAGTCACATGATCATTTGATCATGACTGCTATATGTCTTAAGTATTTACAAACAAAATAAAGATATTGTCTATACATAAACAGAAATATGAAATCCAGTATTTGGACTTAATTGTTTTCCAACATTTCCCCCTAAGGACAAATGCTGATTCTTCTTGCCTTCATCTCTGGTTCTTGATCAGATGATGATTGTGAAATCATCAATGTCATAATCTCCATAAGTCTTGGAGCTTCCTGTCCCTTCCTTCTCTTCCAACCTGTTGCTTGATTCTGTAGTGCTGTTGAGATCTTCCAGCATCACACCGAAATGTTCCAACCTTGTGTTTTCCTGCATTTTCTTAGGCTCTCCTCTTGGAATCTCTCCAATGCATTTCTTCATGCTCCCTGAAACATGTCCTTCTGTTTCAGTCCTTGAGGCTCTTGCAGTGCTATAAAAAGACTTAAACACATCTAAATAGTGATTGTAAAAATTTTAATCTCATGGCCATATATCTTTTCTAGGCCAAATATCTCAGCAATAAAATCAAACTGTTGTGTAAATACCACACTGAGGTATCCCCCCAAGTGTGTCCACAATCTTATAAAGGTCCATCAAGTGGATCTCTTTATCTTGTAATTTTGGTGGAATAGGGCCTGGTATGTCCCTATCTAAGTGGACAGTAAAGAACCATATATATGCTTTATAAAAGGCTTCTCTAAATCTGTCCCATTCTTGGCTAATCAAATTATCATCTTGAATTAAGTCAAGAAAAGAAACAAGATCTTTAAAAGAGGAAATAGTAATAGGATATTTTACACCTTTGACACAAATGTGTTCATCTTGAATTGGTGTGGTGTTCATGTGATCCTCCTCTTTCTCCATAGAAATTTCTGCAAGAAATTTGTAGAAGTTCTCCATGTATTGGTTCTGTTTATGGTTCATTTTGTTTGGATCAAAACAGCAATCTTCAGGCTTCTTGAACATGGGGATGGGCCTGCATCTGTTGCCTTTAAAGGTGAGTTCTAGTCCTTGCAATTCTAGTAGCCTTGCAGATAAGATGTTTAGTGAAACATCAGGTGTGTAGCACACACCAGGGATGATGAGTATATCATTCCCAATTCGGATTTGAACTTCTCCTACCCCATGAATGAACATAAGTTTATGTTGTTCATGCATCTTCTCAACAGAAAACTTTTCTTTTATTTTAGCAAACAAATTCAGATTTGAACAAACATGTTTGTCCAATTTGTTGATGATGTACCATATGTCATTCCATCCTCCTTCATCAGTGGCTTCAACCATGAAATCTGTAGAGAAATGAATGAATTCTGGGTAGTCAATCTTCACTTTAGTGTTTTCTGTCTTCTCCTTCTCCATTGGTTCTGCTTCATGCTTGTTATCTTTCTCCTTTGGACAGTTTGCAGAGATGTGTCCTCTCACACCACACCCAAAGCATATGTATCTCTTATGCTTTTCAGAGTTGGGTATCTGTGGCCTTGGCAGTGCCTTGTTATGGGCTTCAATGTCCATTAATTTGTTCTTCAGCATGGTCTTGCATTCATGAGACAGTTGTCTCATGCATCTTCCTATTCTTGTACTGCTTTCTCTTTCTATTTGCCTTGTTATAAAGTCTCTTTGGAATCTTGTTGGTAAACTTCTCCCAGTGCTTTTGCTCTGATGCCAATTGTTGTTTAGGCCAACAAGACCTCTTGAAAGGTAAGTACTTCTGGGCCAATTGGTATCATAAAACCTTTTGTTGTATGCCATAGTTTATGCAGTGCTTGTTATGTGCAGTATGAATAAAACAGTATAAAAGAGATATGGGAGGAAGGAGCAAATATGGAGGGAAAAAGTGATGCATAAAATAACTGTATTGATTAATATAAAACGAAATTACAAGTCTTATTTATATGTTATGAAGGGTTATGAGTAAAGGTTGTGATGTTTCAAGTGGATAAGGCAGTTATGCCTTTTGACAACCTTAACTGCTATTTTGTAACTGTCCCTTTCAATAACCATATAAACGACCAACAGATGTGGTCTTTGTCTTTACCTAAGATGGCTCTAGCCATATCTATACTAGACTGCAGTCACATGATCATTTGATCATGACTGTTATATGTCTTAAGTATTTACAAACAAAATAAAGATATTGTCTATACATAAACAGAAATATGAAATCCAGTATTTGGACTTAATTGTTTTCCAACAGATATTACATAATATACTCATTCTATTCCCTCTCAGATTGGTCTTTTTCTCATACATATAACTTTACTCAACGTCTCAACCAGATATGAGGGGAACTCTCAAACACATGCATCAGAAATTTTGATTCTTTCCAGGAAGATGAACCTTTTTCATATAAATTACAACTAAAAGCACAGACAAACATTGGTCCTTTTAGCAGTTTCATATGACTGTGTGGATGACTAAAGCATTGAGTGTTGGAAGTGTATGGAAAGATGTAAGCTGCACATACCAAAAAGTTACATGGAGTTCTATAAAATTTAAACGTTCCAAACAAACTTTAACAATTCAGCTACACAAAGGCATGAACAACACAAATCAGCAAAGGAGAAACATTAAAATGTAAGCGGCAGATAGACTTCAGCAATTCAGCAAGCAGCTTTATTTTGCAGATACTCTTGAGCTAATGTACCAAAGTTACGGTCCAAGACTCATCATTTGTCTCCTCTTCCAATAAAAGGCAGCCACCTCTGCATTTACATTCTCTGACATCGGGGGCATCGGGGAAGATTGGAGGACTGATAATAAATGTTCACAAGATGTATTTGTTAAAATAACCAAATCTGCTCTTAAACCAACCACAACACAATCAATTCACCCAGCCAACCACCCCTTGGTGAAATCTTTTATTAACTGAATAGACAAGAAGATGAGTCCACAAAGCGTGTGCTCACCAAACAAATACACAAGACAAAGATAATCTCCTTCAGAAGGGTTCTATCTATCTCACTACAAATATATGAATACACCAGATCCTCACTACAACTCTCAATACAACCTAACAATCTATAAAACTGATCAAGATGATCAGAGTTAACCAAGATCAATAATACCAGACCACACTTGAGAGAAAGAGACTTCAACGTTTTTTAGAGAGAGATAATATGTGAAAGATAGATCCAGCCAAGAGGAAGACCAGCTTATATACCAGCAGAAAATACATATCAACCCCTCAAGATATAAAACCTGCTACTAATAGCCAAACATACAAACATTAGAACATTTTGGCATAACAAGCCCTTTGACTTAAAGTCAAACATGAGCTTGTATCCCAACTCATATATTTCAACACCCCCTCTCAAGCTCAAGGCTTGAACAAGTCTATCAGACCCAACTTATCACAAAACAACTTATGTTGAGAAACACTCAACCCTTTAGTAAATATATACGCAACATTGTTAGCGAAGCAACTTTCAAAGTTTTAATAACCCCTGAAGATACTTTCTCTCTAACAAGATGTAAATCAATCTCAAAATGTTTGGTTTTTTCATGAAAAATTGGATTAGCAGCAATCTGAATAGCAGAACTGCTATCACAAAATAAACTTGCAGGTAACAAATCCTCTACACCCAAATCTTTAAAAATTTTTATAACCCAAATAAGCTCACAAGTAGTAGATGCAAGACATCTATACTCAGATTCAGCAGAAGATCTAGAAATAGTTGCTTGTTTCTTACTTTTCCAAGAAATCAGATTATTGCAAAAATAGACACAAAAACCAGAAACTGATTTCCTAGAAACAGGACACTTAGCCCAATCTGCATCTGAATAAGCATACAGATTAATACTTTTACCATACACAAACTGAATACCTGTACCAGGAGCCTGTTTTAAGTATCTCAAAACTCTAAGTGCAGCAGTAAAATGAGAGTTAAGAGGAGCATGCATATGCTGACTTAGACAATGAACTGCATAAGAAACGTCAGGTCTAGTAACAGATAAGTATATAAGCTTCCCAACCAATTTTTGATACTCAGTCATATTGGACAAAAATTTATCATTTTCAGTCTCAACATGACTCAAAACCACATTCTGCTGCAAAGGAGTAGCAGCAGGCTTACAAGCCAATAACCCATATTCAAGTAACAAATCCAAACAGTACTTTCTTTGAGAAAGACAAAGCCCAGATTCACAATTTAGAACTTCAATTCCCAAAAAATATTTAAGTGGACCAAGATCTTTAATCATAAACTTTGAATTTAGAAACTTTTTAAACTTCTCAATCTCACTGACATTATTACCAGTGATGACAATATCATCCACATAAACCAATAATGCCAAGAAAACACCATCACAATCTTTAGTGTACAAAGAGTAATCATTAAGACTTTGTTTAAAACCATTTTCTATCAAAGCAGTGGTGAGTTTTTCATTCCACTGCCTAGGAGCTTGCTTTAAACCATACAAAGACTTATTCAATTTGCACACTCTAGTTTCATTTTTATCATAATAACCAGGAGGCAACTGCATATACACATCTTCATACAAATCTCCATATAAAAAAGCATTATTAACATCCAGTTGAAATAAAGGCCAATTGTTAGAGACATATAAAGCAATAAGACACCTAACAGTAACCATTTTGACAACTGGACTAAATGTTTCTTCATAATCAATACCTTCCCTCTGATTATAACCCTTAGCAACAAGTCTAGCTTTATATCTATCAACTTCACCAGTAGATTTAAATTTGATTTTCCAAATCCACTTGCAACCAATAGCAAATCTACCATTAGGCAATTCACACAATTCATATGTATTATTCCTATGTAAAGCTTCCATTTCAGAATTCATAGCATCTTTCCACATAGGATTTTGAATAGCCTCAGAAAGAGATTTAGGCTCACAAGACTTATTTAGAGTAGTAGAGAAACACATATTAACTCTAGACAAATTTGAATAAGATACATATTTCTCAAGACCATACTTCACATTACTACCAACAACAAAATCATTAAATCTAACAGGTTGAGTTCTAGTCCTGCTAGACCTCCTAGTGCTTGGTGGTGCTTCCATTTGAATATTTTGATCATCACCATTGAAAACATTTTGACTTATGCCCTCAGAGGTGATATTTTCATCTATCTGGGTTGCTGTGGTTGCACCTTCTTCATTTACAGTGTTATTACTGTTATCTGAAGGTGCCATACCACTACCTTCCTCATTAGAAGGGCCCCCCTCTTCATCATAGGGACTTTCAAACCCATGGACATCAAAAAAATTTAAGTTGTCTACTCCATTATCATCAAAGTTTGGTTGAGATTTATTAAATTCAGTATTAGATTTACCAAAATCATTTGAAGGTTTATGAAAAACATTTGATAACTTCATTTTAAAAGGAAAGACAGTTTCATAAAAAGTAACATCTCTTGAATAAAAAACAGATTTACTATCCAAACCATACAACTTATAAGCCTTTTTCACACTTGAAAAACCAATTAAGACACATTTTTCAGATTTAGAACCAAACTTATCATGGGAATTTAAAACAGTAGAGTAGCACAGACATCCAAAAGATCTGATATGAGAGAGACTAGGATCCTTACCATACACTAAAAAATAAGGTGAAGCACCAGACAAGACAGAGGAGGGAAGCCTGTTAATAAGATATACAGCAGTTAAGACACATTCAGGCCACATATTCAAGGGAATCCCCACGAAACATAAGACTCCTAGCAACATTAAGAAGGTGTCTATGTTTCCTCTCAGCAATCCCATTTTCTTTGAGGAGTATAAGCACAAGAAGTTTGATGAATCATCCCTAACTCAGAAAAAAGAGTGGATAATTGATTATTTATAAATTCAGTTCCATTATCAGACCTTATGATCTTAACTTTTTTATTAAACTGTGTAAAAACAAGTTTTATAAAATTTGTAATATTATCACAAACTTCAGTTTTTGACTTTAGAAGATAGACCCAAACAGCCCTACTAAAATCATCAACCAAAGTTAAAAAATACTTAAAACCTTCTTTACTAGTAACCTTATAAGGACCCCAAACATCACAGTGAATAAGATCCCCAACAGTTTTAGACTTATGTTCACTTAAAGGAAATGGTTTTCTAGTTTGTTTGGCCTTGTGACACACATCACAAGGAGTAAGATGATTCACCTTTTTAAAACCAATTTTATTTCTCAAAGTAGTCAAGACTTGATCAGCAGGATGACCAAGTCTTTGATGCCATAACTCATTAGAAACATGACAAACAAATACAGAATTACACATAGCAAGATTAGACTCACCACAATCAGTTTCATCAAACAAGTATAGACCAGCAGAGACACTACCAGTCCCCACAATTTTGCCCAGTTTCAAATCCTGAATATAACATTTATGCTCATCAAAACCAACAAAGAACTTACTATCCTTAATCATCTTATTAACAGATAACAGACTGACATTATACTCAGGAACAACAAGAACATCAAACAAAACCACACCAGAAGTGAGTCTAAGACTACCAATAGCAGTAATATTAGCAACAGTACCATTAGGATGACCAACAGTTAACATGAGACTAGAAATATCAACAACATTAAACATATTTTTGGTAGAATCAGTCATATGCTGATTAGCACCAGAATCAATAACCCATCCTAAGGTAACATGATATTTCTCAGAACTAGACTTAGCACAGAAAAACTTCTCAATATGCAGATTAAACATCACATTATTATTAAAGAAGGTGGGAGATATACCTGCCATACTTGCAGAACCATTAGCAGAAGGTTTTTCATTAATGAGACTTAAAAGTTTCATCATTTGATCATTAGTGAAAGAACCAGTCATAGAACCAGAAGTAGATGGTTGAAACACATCTGCATTATTAGCATTAAACTTTTTGACAACAGCAGATTGTTTTGACAGATTAGGATTCTTTTTAAAACCAGGTGGATAGCCATTCAACTCAAAACATCTATCAATAGTATGCCCAATCAAACCACAATGTTTGCAAACCAGATTAGGATTAGGTCCCCTATTACCAGTATTATTGTTACTATTAACATTTCTCCTAACAAAATTGTTATTAGAATTGGAATTGTTATTAGTCTTAGCAACAAAAGCAGCAGGTTGAGTCTTACTACTAGGACCAGAAATAGGGTGAAGACCTCTATGAGATTCCTCTCTAGATACAACATTAAAAGCTTCTTTGACATCAGGCAAAGGGTCCCTAGCAAGAATGTTACTCCTAATAGGTTGATACACATCATTTAAACCCATAAGAAACTGCATGAGTCTAACAAGTTGATTATGTTTCAAAATTCCCTCATGAGCAGCACAAGTACAAGCAGGCAACAAAGTTAAGGTATCAAATTCTCTCCAAAGAGAATTTAACTTGTGATAATAATCAGGCACAGATAAATCACCTTGCTTAAGAGAGTTAGTCTTATGAATCACATTAAAGATAACAGAACCATCAATTTTATCATAAGTTTCCTGTAATTCATCCCAAACTTCAGATGCAATTTCAGAGTAAACTTGACCTAAGTACAATTCAGAAGACAAAGACCCAAGAATCCAACCAAGAACTATAGCATTACATCTTTCCCACTGGTGGGAAAGAACAACACTAGTAACAGGTTTAACACAGGTACCATCAACAAATCCCATTTTATTTTTACCCTTCAAAGCAATTTTCATAGCAGTAGACCACATTTTGTAATTATCAGATCCAGTGAGTTTAAAATGCACAATAGGAATATTAGAATTATCACTAGAATGCAAGTAGAGAGGATTACCAGCATCCAAAGAACTAATAAGAACTTCAGCCATAATAAACCAAGAAATAAAAGATAGCAACAAAAAACCAGACAAAAACTAAAGACTACCAGAACAAGAACACCAATAAAACTACAACCAACTAAACTATCACCAAGAAAAACTACCAAGAACACTAAACTCACACCCAATTCTACTGAAACACCCAGTCTTACACCTATCTGTGGGAAGAGCAGGTTTCCGTACCTCTCAAGGAGGCAGGTCAAGAAGTTACCCACAGAGTTTGCAGTGTAAAAACTAAAGCACTCAGAGAATTAAGAGAAGAAAGATAAACCTTCCTTAGAAGATACGCAGCGGAAACCAGATTACCAACCTTCTTGATTCAAGTCAAGAAAGTCAATAACCAACCAAGAACCCCAAGAACACCACCAGGAATCACCAGAACCAAGATCCCCAAATTTATCAATTAGGGTTTCAAAAAACCCAATCGACAAATTCAAGATCCACCACTAAAAACAGCAATTAACACTACGGCCGTTAAGAAAACAACCTCACAAGAACCCAATTGCTCAAGAACCAAGAAACCCCCAAATTTGAGATCAAACCCTAGAAACCCTAATATCAAGAACCAACGGAGATCAAAACCTGGCTCTGATACCATGTTAAAATAACCAAATCCGCTCTTAAACCAACCACAACACAATCAATTCACCCAGCCAACCACCCCTTGGTGAAATCTTTTATTAACTGAATAGACAAGAAGATGAGTCCACAAAGCGTGTGCTCACCAAACAAATACACAAGACAAAGATAATCTCCTTCAGAAGGGTTCTATCTATCTCACTACAAATATATGAATACACCAGATCCTCACTACAACTCTCAATACAACCTAACAATCTATAAAACTGATCAAGATGATCAGAGTTAACCAAGATCAATAATACCAGACCACACTTGAGAGAAAGAGACTTCAACGTTTTTTAGAGAGAGATAATATGTGAAAGATAGATCCAGCCAAGAGGAAGACCAGCTTATATACCAGCAGAAAATACATATCAACCCCTCAAGATATAAAACCTGCTACTAATAGCCAAACATACAAACATTAGAACATTTTGGCATAACAAGCCCTTTGACTTAAAGTCAAACATGAGCTTGTATCCCAACTCATATATTTCAACAGTATTAGATATAAGAAAAACCAACAATTAATAGCAAGCTATAATAAGTCCAAGAAAATAATTACTCCAACCTCAATATGGCTTGGTAAATAGAAGATGCAGACGGAACATGAATAATGTGACTGTTGCCCTTATTATCAACAGCCGCAACCAATGCCTCGAGCATTTCCATAGTCATTTTTTGGTGTTCACCAATGGCGACAACATCAAGAGCTACATTCCCCGATTTAAATGAGTTTACTATCATTTCATAGCTATCCATTATTCTTAGAGTATTGTAAGCAAAGTAACACACACAACAAACATGTTAAGATCAAACATACTAAAAAAGTTGTGCAACGTTTAAACATAAACATACATACCCTCCAACAAATAGAATCACCCGCCTTCGTAATTTTATGTTGTCACAATATTCCAATCAATTGTAAGCCATACTAAGCGCGTATTCCACATTCATCAGACCAGCTTCTGATATTGCTGAGCAACGTAGAATAAACTTGATCAGTTCAATATATATGATTTCTTTCAATTTTTCTTTAAGATAAACCCTCTCTCTACGAGGGCTTGCTCTCATATAGGAACCATATATTTTCCTTTTTCTTTTAGGGTTAAAAGAGGTCTTAATGGAAGGTTAAAAAGATGGTTTGGCATATTTATATATAATAATGGAAGCTAACTACCGTGAACGCATCCCCAGATTGTCTCTCTAAGATCATTAGTAGGGAAAAGCAAGAATCGATTTTGCCCAGCCGTTGTAACTATGCCCACAGTGTTCTCTGGATTAGACTGCAACAATCAGAAGACATGAATTAATTTTCATATAAAAGAACGAATATGATATAACACAACAAAAACCTATACTATTGGATAATAATAAGCATATTATACATGCAAGAAAGAATTATTATTACATGGATTTTAGCGTGAAAATAGTGTTTAATAGCAGTAGCTTGATCCCTCATCTTGGAGGGTGATGCTTTATGTCGTGGCCAGAAAGAATTATCGACACATATCATTGTACACTTCATATGAAACAAAAATGCATAAAATTAGTTAGTTTGTGTACGAAAAGAAAACAAGATAATGATCGTATACGTTGGAATTATATAACATGACTAATCATAAATATAAACAATAAAAATCAAGTACACATGCGGAAGCGTATAGGTAAGATTAACGAATAATTAATTAACATAAACAAGAATATGCGTACCTTTTTCGATTCTAGAATCAATTCCGGAAAACTAGCAATTGGATGAACCCTAATTAGGGTTTATAGGATTATGTGAATTACTCCTGTGATTGTACCACGTTTTGTACACACGTACTATTACCAAGTAAAAGTTTATGCTAGTAAAAAAATAAAAAAAAACACAAAATAATTTTCTTGACACTCAAAAAATTGATCACAATTAAGAAGTAGAAAACAAATACTGCATGTAATTATTGCTATTTTCATGCATACATAATACATGCATGTGTAATACATACATGATATATCATAGTACCATGCAAAATCATTATTCCATAATAGAACAATGTGTCATTCGTACATCAGTATATATTGTGAAGTTTAATTTGTTTTCTGTGTGAGTCGATCCTCTTTTCTTATCCATCCGAATGAGACCAAAAGACCAAAAGGGTGTGTATGTATATAGCATTAAACCTTGTCTAACAAGTCATTGCAAGCACCTCCTTAAGTTTCAAAACTCGACACTCAACCCCTTTCTTTTTCTTAGTTCGACCATATAAATATTTTGTGTATATAATAATTGAATATAACATTTTATAAATAATTATTAATCATTTACTCTTCATACGCAAAGTGTGCAATCCCGTGATCTCGAGTTCGATCCTAACACACGTCTATTAATTTATGTCCATTAAACCAACAACTCTCACTTGGACATATCTTAATAGAGTGATCACATCGGTTAGCGTCTAGCAACACTTCGATATGTCTAGTACAACTCGAGCAAGGCTCCTGGAAAACCTTTTAATGATTTCTCATTATTATTATCCTTTTGTTTCTAATACCATGTTAAATAAAGATATGGAATTAAGTCATTCTTTATTCAACCATCTGTTTCTCGTTATAAGTGATTGAGCAAGATTACCAAATCTTCTGAACATATTCAGGAGAGATCTTTGGGCGTGGCCACGCAAACATCTTGTCACCCCTACGAGGGGCCCAGCAGTATTAAACTCTAAATAAATTTGAATGAACAAATTCTATCTTGACTACAAAAATAACCCATGAACTTTGCAACACTTCAGGAAACAACCCTTATGACTACCAGTTGCGTATAGCGTTAAGTTGTTCCACCGAAATGCACTACATTCATGACACTTATCTGGTATCTCAAGTCTGAGGATAACTATTCATGATATACTTAATAACAATATCCATACAGCAAAATCATATAGTTGGGATAAGTCCTATATTCAATTCATTGAATATCATCTGAAATTGGTATGCATTCTCATTAATATACTTTCAAGTATATTCTACCATATCTCTCAGATTTTTCTTAATTTAATAATACTCCCATATCATTAATTTGACAACGGACGATTTAGAATAAATAAATTTATTCACGGATTAAACATGCAAATATATGATACAATATATTATAAAATCAAACATACCAAGTATTTGATTTATTATAACAATTGTTTAACATCCTTTATCCAAATACCAAATAGATCAATGCATGAAAATTCCAGTTGATGTATTATGCCTCAAGTAATGACAATCATACTTGTTGACAAGGCATAAATCAACCAACTTGATCTATCGTTGATAAGGTTTTAAAATGTACCTTTTTGAGGGGTCGTTTAAGCCCTTATTTGATCACTTTTGTATCCGTTATTACTTAATATCGTTCCTTTTCACTTTTTAGGTCTCTTGAAGGCAAATTGCTGTAATGGCACTTATTTGGATGAAAAGGCGCAGATATACGAAGAAAATGGCCAAAGTCAAGAATCGAGACGCTCAAGCTACTGAAAATACAAGGTGACGGCGTCACTGCTTAACTGCGACGCCGTCGGAGGATTTTGTGACGGGACAGAAGCCAAAACTCTTATTTTCAAGTGACGACGTCAAGTTATAAAGGAGTAGGCCGTCGCAACTCAGACGGCCTAAATTCGATCCAGATGGCGTCAGAAGCTGAAGAGGACGGCGTCACAAGCACAAGGTGACGCCGTCGCAAGTCTAACGTGGCCAAGACGAAACCCTAATGACGGCGATCCGACGGCATCACAAAACATAAGGTGACGCCGTAGCATATGTAATCTTATATAGAATTTTTCAGTTTTAGTGTGTAGTCTTTTGGAGTAAAAACCTAAACCGAACCAAGGCTGTCTTGTACAGTATTTTAGGGTTCCAAACCCTATCTTACATCAAGATAAGTGCTTTACTTCATTAATTTAATTATGTCTTTGATTATTTGTGTGTATGCTTGCATGTTCTCCATGTCCGGCTAATTTACTTGTGTGTTTGCTTAGGGAATATGAAACTTAATTATTGAATATTGATTGGTTGTCTCTTATCTTAATTATTAATGATCTAGTAATGCGATAGGTTATTCGTTGTGTACTTAATGCTTGATTAATCTTTGTGAACCTTAGGTTATAGCACCTTGAGCGGTTGTAAGCTAAACTATCCAAAGAGGCCTTAGAGTTAGAGTTTATGATCCCTAGTGGTATTTTGTAGATGAGACCCTTTGGTAACTTCAAAGAGTTAGGGATAAACGCATACCCTACGACTTTAGACACACAACGCAATTAAGAATAAGGACGTGACAATTCAACCACCAATAGGAGATAATTAAGGAGTAGTAAAACCTAAGTAAACACATCTTTAAACTATCATACGAGCACACAATAATTAGATATAGACTACATACACCTTAGATTAGATAATTAGATACGTAGAGTAATCGGTAGCAATACCAACCCCCAAATCCAAACCCCGAGATTTCGTACTTTTCCATTTTCTAAAAAACATAAAAAAGATAAAAAATAATCTTCCTCAACCCCAACCTTAGCGTAGTAACTCCTCACTAGCATTCCTATTCCCCTAGAGAACGATATCAATACCCGTGGCTTACCCTAATACTACATTACAATGATTAGGTTCACTGCCTAGGGTGTTATAAAACTTGCTCGAAGAAAAGGAAGTTCCTTTGACCCCGAACGACGCGTGTAGCGTTATCAAGTTTTTGGCGCGCCGGGGAATAGTTATTTTTTAGGCTTGATTTCTATCTCGTTTAGGTCTACTCACAAGATTCCTATCAAGTGATATTTTTTCTTTTTATTAGCTTCCTTGTAGTCTATCCCCCTTCTTTGTGCCTTTGTTCGTAAAACTTGTCCATTGACTCTTCCGTTCACTATCATGGAGAACGCGAATCCACTAAATCCGCGATTAGGTTTTTTCATAAAAAAATATGATATTACTAAAGAGGATTATTCAAGATGGTGGGAAGAAACTAACCAAGTCCATAAACCTTTTGAGGGTTTCACCATTCCATCAAGCCCAAAAAATACCTCATCTAGTGAACCTATGCTTCGTATGAGCCTTCACCTAGGATAGACTTTCGTGAACAACCTCCATGTTTAGAAACTATTGTTAGTGAGGCCCTTAGGAGAACTGACCAAATCTGTGAAAATATTATGGTAAGAAACCAAGCATTAAACCATAAGTTGGATCAATTACTAAGTTTGGTTTCATTACGACCTAAGGAAATAGCACATGATGAGCATATAGATGATGTAGATGTGATTGAGGATAAGGTGAAAAGTCTAGACCCACAAGGTATCCCACAAGTCCCACCATCATTTAAGGCATACACACTGCACGTGACTTACCCGGAAGTAGTAGAAGAGACTTTAGGAATCCCAATGGAGGTAGAACATTTGAACCAAACGCAACTAGAGAATATAGGTTTGAATACTTGTAGTCTTAGTTTTACTAATAGTTCTGGGGGATTTCCTAGTGTTGATGAACCGAAACATCAATTTTTACTTCCATCCTTAGATATACATCTAGGAGACAAAAGAGGAACCGACCCACACATCAACCAATTTAGTCCGGGTAGTTTTAGGATGAAGGAAGCCATTCACACACCCCCTTCACCTCACGTGGAAAATCGCCACCTTAAGGGTGTGTATCGCTACCATCACCCGCACTTAAACGTATGTGTAGGGAAAACCTCCCCTTTATCCGTTAAATAAGGGTAGAGTCAGGCTCGTGACTCGAACAAAAACAAGCGCTTCTTGGGAGGCAACCCATGTGTATTTGTTTTTCATTTTTATTTGTGTGTCGTATATCTTTTATTTATTGTTTATTCTCATGTTTGAATTTGTAAAACTGCTTTATTTTGTCTTTAACCTCGTCTTAATTACATATAAAGGTATTTTACATAAGGTATAAGTGTAGGGAGGATTACACACGTTTTCAAAAGAAACGTGAACATGAGAATTACATTTTTTTAAAGATATACATGTGTGTTTGTTCGAGTCAAATGCTTGTATCGAGTCATAATGGATGTTTTGCAAGGAATTTTTCCAGATTTTAAAGATAAAAATTTTCCAGAATTTTTTCCAGAAAATCGCAGACCAGTTTCTGTCATGATAACCTGACGGCGTGTAGCAACCAGCATTTTAGGGCAATACGTGTTTATAAAAACTCAGAACTATTGGTGACTAACGGTAATTTTTCAATCGTACTTTAATAATAAATTTCATTTATTTTTACCTATTATATATCTTCCAAGTTTTTTGGACTTCAGTCGATTTAAAAACGATGGGTTAACTCGTGAAACGTGAAAAAACGACACACAACGCGTATCGGCACAACCATAACTCAATGAACGTTTTTATTTGATTATTATATTAATTACGAGAAACTAGTCATGTAAATAATCGTTTTTCGTGGTAAAACTATTTTAAACACAATGGTTCAAATCCCGAGTCGAAATCGATCGTTACCGAGCCTTAGCGGGTCCCACACAACATTATATAAAAGTTTTACAAAAGCTCAAAACACCCCCTTTCCCTATTTGCGTTACCCACCCCCTTGTTTCTCCATTTGGCAGATTTAGCCCTCCTGGCATATAAAAGAGATTTTTATTAGGGCTTTGATATCATTTGCTACACACCTCACCGGATTCCCATTTTTCCGGCGCCGTCACCACCTCCGGCCAATATTCCGACCACCCCTTTTCTTGTTACTAACGCATAGATCAAGCCAAGGAGATTATTTCTGGAGCTTTCTAGACCGAGAGGAGCACGTTGCTTTCATTTTTTGGCACCACAGCCGCGCCACCACTATCTCCATCTCTCTGTCGCACTCTCGTTCATCTCTTTCATCACCATTACTTCTTTTTCTCTTGTTGGTAAGAACACGCTACTCCTCTTCATGCTTCTTTTATTTTCAAAACCCTAATCGGATCTATAAAACCCTAAACGATTTTTGTATAAAGACGATTAAACAAATGTTTTCTGGGTAAAAACTCGTGTGGATCTATTTTGTTAACGCCAAACTCGCTTGACTCACTGCTGAGTCAACTCTACTCGCCCGAGTCAACTCACGAGTTGAGTTGACTCGTAGCTATGATTATTTGTTTCGGGTTTATATTGATGTTTTTGAGCATACGTCGTCCTTGCGTGTAAATGTTTATGTCAATTCTTTTGCTACAAAATATAAATTGTTATTGTTGTTGTCGCTTGAATTTTGGGTCGAGTAGTTTGATCTGTGACTCATGGGAGTCACGATCTTGATGTCCTTGTGTTATTGGAGTCATGACAATTATTTTGGTTGTGTTTGTTGATAGCCGTATGGCAGTTAGCCTCGTTTGGATTAAGTCGTGACTCATGGGAGTCACGACATGATGTTGGTTGTTATCCGAGTCGTGGAAACTATTTTAGTGTCTAAGGGTGTGAGTCGTGGCTCATGGGAGTCACGGAATTAAACTTGTTGATTTTCCAGGTCTTATGAACTAGTTTTAGGTGACATGATAATGAAATATTGACGTTTTAAATTCTAGCTTAGCCGTGTGATAGCAAACCAACGAGACACCCCGTAAGTGTCTCGTTGTGGTCAAATGGTGGCTAGGTAAACCCACGAAGGGTGAGCCTTGTCATGTGTCTAAATCGACTACCTGTGGTTTTGAGGTCAAGCCACACTAGTCACCATCTTCGTCAAGTCGTTGTCCATTTGCTGTAAAGTAAAATCTATGAAAATGTGGTATGTGTGTTGGGTAACCTTGGGCCTTAAGCCCAAAGGTGTTGGTTGATATGGATTGGGCTCGGTGATGGACTAAAGCCCAAGGTGAGCATGTGTGGAGCATTGGGCCGAAGCCCAATGTATTTGAGTTATAGTCTTCATTTTTCCTAACTACTTTGATTCCGCTTACTAACTAATTTATATTTTTGTTTGTCGGTGACGTTTCGGATGCTTTTCGGGTTTTGATTGGGATATGATATGGAATTGGTTATGGACTTGTAACGAAAACCTATACTTGAATGATATTGGGTTGGATGATATTGGATTTACGGTATTAGTTGATGGACATTATGGACTCTTTTGGTACTTGAGACGGAAGAGTGTGTTGGACTCAAAAGAGTTTAACCCACTTGGACCCGAACATGCACAAAATGGTCGATAAAACTAGACAACTAATATATACGCGAATGATATTGTCCAATTATATAATAAAACTTGTAAAACTTGTAAAAATTGGTGAAACGTAATGTATAAACTTGCTATTCAAATGGCGTAACGACTTGGAAATATTCTATAAACGGACGCATCATGCCCAAATTTTATAAAAAAAAACCATTTTATAACTTAAACTATTACGATTTACAAACGTTATAAACATTTCTACTTTCTTAATTATTAACATGGTACACTTTTCATCAAACGTGTGATTCTTTCTAAAACCACAACGTTTTATAGACTATTTGGGTTACGGGGTAAAACACCGAAACATGTTATCGACGGGTGCTTTTTATTGTCCCTTATTCATTCTTTTCTTTTTGTTGTTCCTTCTTGTCGTCCTTTTCGTTACTCCTCTGACTTTGTTATTTTGGCGTGAGTTACCTTGAGTCTATATCTTCTTAATAACCACACGAGATTTCGATACTAAACTTTTTCAAACAATTACTCGAGTCATCCACGAAAACTTAAATACGTTAGTTTTTGAAAACTTATGCACATTATACTACTTTTCGAGATATATTCTGAGATAAACTATAATTATTAGGTTGTGCCGTTCGTGTACCGTTGTGCGTTGTGCCTTGCTTCTCGACACTGTTTACATTACCCGAGTTACTGTTCATTGCTATCTTCTAAGGTGAGTCTTCGTAGCCCTTTTTCACTATATTTTTCCTTGGGGGAAAATGGTACTCAATGTTTTTCAAACGTTTTTATCTTTGTGACTTACTGTTTTACATGATTTTGGGCATATATGTGTGATGATACGATTATATGCTATGAAATGCTCTGCTTGGTGAACTCATGACTGCGCAACTGTTAACTCTCTGTGGAGAGCCCACATGATGATAGATCTATCGGGGTAGCTCCCCACACGGTATTGGATATACGTCTGTTGAACACTATAGGCTCAGTTGGCGCGACACTATTACTGTTTTACTAAAGTGCTTATAATTGGTATTCATGCTCACTATTGTCCTATGCTATATTATTCACAGCTTCGTGGTTTTACTTTCAAACCTACGAGCTCACCAACATTATGTTGACGTTTTCTAGTACCATTTTCAGGTGGATCATTACTAAGGTAATTGAAGGCACGTTTAATGGAGTCAAACTATTTGACATTTTGCTACTATGTTTTCAAGACAACAAGATTTCAAAAGCTACATGTTTTTCTATCATTTTTGAGACAAGGATCGTTTTGTAAAAGTTATAAACTATTGTTGAAATAAATATGAGGTATGAATCTATGATGTTATGCAATGTGCCTTTTCCAGTCATATCCCGTGTTTCCGCCATTGACGGGGTGTGACACGGCGTCAGGAGGAGTAGAAACAGCTTCTAACTTTTTCTCGTTTTCTGTGCTACTTATAAAATTTTGGAATTTTCCAGGTCTTAATTTTCCAGAAAATCTGCAAACATCCATTCCACAAGCATTATATCCTATTTAAGTCTGGAATTACATCTTGTTGAGATTTTTGTTTGTTCGGTTTGATGCGTTGGGTTGTCTGTTTTCTTAAAGTGTGCAGGTTTTATTTATCAAGAAGAAGATACATAAGGTTGGAAGGAGCTTTTCACGCATACAATCTTCTTGGAAAGGATTTAACCACTACTTCACACACGGATCCTACCGAGCTAATCAGGGGAGTACTAGTTTCTTTCGTTTTTAATTACCTTCCATTATCATAACTTTGATACTTTCGGGGAACATTGGGGACAATGTTCAGTTTAAGTGTAGGGAGGGAAAATAAAACGGGAACTTTGAAACTATGCTTATCCATGATTATTTGCTTTGTCCAATTGTATTTGTGTAATAAACCATGAGAAAATGTCGGTTAGGGTAATTTTGGCACCAAATTTAAAATTTTTCATGACATATAGGAGTGGGCCATTAGTCTTAACAAAAGCGTCTCACGGATAGGAAGTTGCATGACTAGCACAAAAACCCTTTACCACCTAAATTCCACCCAAAATGTGAGGATCGCCCTTAGATTAGTAGGAATTAAAAACATTCATCTTCAATGCTTAGAGTGTGAACCAGTAGTATATTAGATTCTAGAACTTGTTTTGTGATGCATTCCGAGATCGCTAGTAAGACTACACTTGTGTAGTTAGGAATAACTAAATGATAAGAGGCATTAGGATAACCCTTGTTTGATACCCGTAATATAATTACTTCTTCCACATCGGTTGAGTAATTCCCCCACCCCTTTGCGTTGTACTCATCTTTAGTACACGATACCCCTAGTTAACCCCTCGGAGCCTATCCTTTTCGCGGTTCTCGTGATGTTTCGGTTTTCGGAATATCAATGAAGAGCATTGTTTACACCCCACCCCCAAATATACACCCAAATCGCCTTAGCCTACCTTGTATGCACTCACTTTTAGTGCATTATTGTTATCACCCCAAACCCTTAGTTCAATTATCTAGTTGCTTGCATGAGTTGCTAAGTCGAGTCATATCCTTTGTACACAGTTTTGGGACGATTAGGACTCATGGGAAAAAGTTAAAGTTTATAAAATGATTGAAAGGGAACGTTAAATTCCCTAATTTGCGTAATAACATACCCCAAGTGTTTTGATCTTTTCAATTCGGGTCAAATTAGTGTTAGAGTAATAAAAACTCAAGTGTAGGGATGTGCCTATAAATCCCTATCATTTTGATGTTACCGTAGAGGATGGTAGAGTAAAGGGGTATGAAAAAAAAAAAAAGAGAAAAAGAAAAAAATAGAGTGATTAAAAAAAAAACATACGGGCTACCATGCTACATCTATCCTTTAAATTTATGTTTGTTTGTTTCAGTTAACTAGAGTTTAGAGTGTCGAGTCTTGGCTTAGCAACGCCATTCTTCGTATGCTTGTAACATAGAGATTCTTGGCTTGCCACCACTAAATAGCCTATCCTAGGTGCTTACGCCATTCTTCGTATGCTTGTTTCCCTACCGTAAGCCTAACATTACAACCCTTTAAAGACCTCTTTGATAGTCTTTCCTAGGTGCTTACGCCAAAGCGATGGAGGTTTGATCTATTCTCAAGCCTATGATAATCTATGTGCTAGGACCGGTTAATGAATGTTTAAACTTCCATTTCCAACTTGTTATATTTCATATACACCCGAGAGAGATGTGAGTATCCAAACACCCCATGTGAGGTGCTAGTATGTAATTTCCGTGCTTGTTATGACTTTTGCGGGGCTTATATGTGTTGTGGACTGTTTTAAACCAATGCTTCATGACCCCTAACTTATAAATTAATTGGCTAAAAGCACATTTGCTTGAGGACAAGCAAATACCAAGTGTAGGGATATTTGATAAGGTTTTAAAATGTACCTTTTTGAGGGGTCGTTTAAGCCCTTATTTGATCACTTTTGTATCCGTTATTACTTAATATCGTTCCTTTTCACTTTTTAGGTCTCTTGAAGGCAAATTGCTGTAATGGCACTTATTTGGATGAAAAGGCACGGATATACGAAGAAAATGGCCAAAGTCAAGAATCGAGACGCTCAAGCTGCTGAAAACACAAGGTGACGGCGTCACTGCTTAACTGCGACGCCGTCGGAGGATTTTGTGACGGGACAGAAGCCAAAACTCTTATTTTCAAGTGACGACGTCAAGTTATAAAGGAGTAGGTCATCGCAACTCAGATGGCCTAAATTCGATCCAGACGGCGTCAGAAGCTGAAGAGGACGGCGTCACAAGCACAAGGTGACGCCGTCGCAAGTCTAACGTGGCCAAGACGAAACCCTAATGACGGCGATCCGACGGCGTCACAAAACATAAGGTGACGTCGTTGCATATGTAATCTTATATATAGAATCCGAATTTTTCAGTTTTAGTGTGTAGTCTTTTGGAGTAAAAACCTAAACCGAACCAAGGCTGTCTTGTACAGTATTTTAGGGTTCCAAACCCTATCTTACATCAAGATAAGTGCTTTACTTCATTAATTTAATTATGTCTTTGATTATTTGTGTGTATGCTTGCATGTTCTCCATGTCCGGCTAATTTACTTGTGTGTTTGCTTAGGGAATATGAAACTTAATTATTGAATATTGATTGGTTGTCTCTTATCTTAATTATTAATGATCTAGTAATGCGATAGGTTATTCGTTGTGTACTTAATGCTTGATTAATCTTTGTGAACCTTAGGTTATAGCACCTTGAGCGGTTGTAAGCTAAACTATCCAAAGAGGCCTTAGAGTTAGAGTTTATGATCCCTAGTGGTATTTTGTAGACGAGACCCTTTGGTAACTTCAAAGAGTTAGGGATAAACGCATACCCTACGACTTTAGACACACAACGCAATTAAGAATAAGGACGTGACAATTCAACCACCAATAGGAGATAATTAAGGAGTAGTAAAACCTAAGTAAACACATCTTTAAACTATCATACGAGCACACAATAATTAGATATAGACTACATACACCTTAGATTAGATAATTAGATAAGTAGAGTAATCGGTAGCAATACCAACCCCCAAATCCAAACTCCGAGATTCGTACTTTTCCATTTCCTAAAAAACATAAAAAAGATAAAAAATAATCTTCCTCAACCCCAACCTTAGCGTAGTAACTCCTCACTAGCATTCCTATTCCCCTAGAGAACGATATCAATACCCGTGGCTTACCCTAATACTACACTACAACGATTAGGTTCACTGCCTAGGGTGTTACAAAACTTGCTCGAAGAAAAAGAAGTTCCTTTGACCCCGAACGACGCGTGTAGCGTTATCAATCGTAATTTTGAGAATATTTATTTCAAGAATTCAATTAGTGAAGTCCTTGTATATGTGCATTCACCAATCCATATAAGAATTCATAAAGTGTGTGACATCCTCTTTCACCAATTTATGACTATTTAAACTTTCAAACATTTTAAAGTTTAAAGTATTATTATTCTTTTAATTTATAATGCAACTGTGCTCTTAATAGCACAACTAGTTCACATGTCCATTAACAAGGATGAAATCCCACCATGACTAGTACTAAGTGTCATCTCAATTAAATCAGCATCATTGTATACAAACTACAATATGCTTATTAAAACTCCGTAAACTTTAATATCTTATTGTGTAATGTTTGATGTCTTCCAAACTCTCAAGTTTGAAGCTGATGACAATTTTCACAATAATTGACATATTGTTCATCCATAGTATCTAGGAGCAATTCCAGGCTGAGGATGTAATCTTATTAGAATATTCATTACACAAGTTATCTAATTAACTTTTAATTAGATATCAATATTGTCAAATCACTTCTTATTCAAGAATGATACAACAATTTTAATACACAACATGATGTGCATGATGAATCTACAGGTCAAACTTAGATTTCATTCATGTATCATCTTGTCAAAAGATATTTATCCATTTTCCAAATGATACATCATGTTTTTATTAAAATCATTTATTTTACTGCACATGTTTATTAATAATAAACATATATATTTCAAGATTGAATGTTTTAATTCTTAAATTTTATAAGTGAAGCTTCATTCCAATCTAAGACTTAACATTTAGCTTATAAGGAATGTTACTTCCTATATGTTATACAACATATAAGATATAAAACCTTAACATAATACTCCCACTAGCTTTTAGGAATTCTTAAAATTTATCTTATTTCAATTATAAATCAAAACTAGGATTTAATAATTAAACATAAGAATAATTTCATATATGCATGCATTAATCCATTCATGAATTATTGCACTTCGTACACTTCCAAAGATTATATGAACTCAAAAAACCTTTCAATTACTTACCGTCCTCGCTCAAGTAATTTCCCAAGAAAGATTTTTGATACTCTATTGTCATATTTCATATTAATGAAAATAAGTATGACAATTATCATCTTTATATATTTAATGTGTCTAGAAAAGAATATTCAATCATAATTAATTGCTTAAGTAAGATTAATAATCTTGTCATAAAACATGCATTAAATATGTGTACAATATTGTCCATATGATTTCTACCTAGAAATTCAAACTACTAGGGTTTTTCATCTCTTTGAAGAAACTCATTTCCATTCTCTAGTCTAACTATTAAGATAAACCAAATTTCCAAAATTGATTATCTTTATGGACAACATCTTTAACATTCATAGTATGAGTAATTTACCCAATTCAATATTTGGTAATCCGTCATAATGATTATCAGGTTTACTATTATCTTGTAACTCATATTTCTCAGCATATAAGTCAAATACTTGAGATATCCTTGCAGATCTATGAATGAAAATTCCATCATCATGAGGTCTATCATTTACATGTCTAACCTCGTCATGTTATTTACTAGTGTGTTTTAGAAGATTATGTATCTTGTAATTTTATCTTTCAAGATAAAAAACTCCCACTTGCCTTTTGTAATATATAGATTGTCTATATATACTTAGCAATTATAGCAAAACTATATCGTTCTCTTTTTGTGACATTACAAATACACATTGATAATTTCTGACTTAAGTTTGTTAATAACCTATTCATAAGTAGTTTAACAAATTCAGAATCTTCAATTTTAAAACATAATGTGATTCATCACATTCCATAATAAAATGGTGTTTATTAATCTTCTAGGTTGGAGTCATATTGAGTATATTCAATCCATACTCAATTTTCTAACCTTGTTACTTTTTAAGAAAGAAGTTATGGTTATCTTGAATCAAACAAATCAAATAGAGTTTGATTCTCCTAACTGAACATGGTATTCATTAGAATTAATATTGTAAGACAATCTAACAATATATAAGATAAACATATTCCTTTTGGCTTACCTATTTACCAACTAAGTCAACTTAATGGTATAATAGACTTTCCAAGCCAATTGGATGCTTTATAACACAAGTACTTTTTAACCAAGTCACTTCATATCCATGTCTCATCAAGAAAACATAAATTGTTATAATCCCATTTTACGTTATAAATCATTGATCAACTCAATGACTTCTTGTACATGTCTTAATTAAAAATATAACAAGTTAACGTCTTACTTTATTATAATTCTTAAAAGACTTTATGTTTATGTATCTAGAATGAATCATAAACATGTTTAACTAAAGTATTTATGAACACAACACTTGGTTTCAATAGTAATTTCAAGTTAATTTATTTACTTCACAATAATGTAGGATTACATTATTTTTCATTTATGTCATTCCAAAATACATAAATAAACAAATTGAAGTAGTATTAGATTACTTCATTTATTTATGTCATTCTAGTAATACATAAATATTTAATTTTGAAGTAGTCTTATATATCATTTTGACACATGTGCTAATTACTTGTCTAATTTAGAAACTGTAAGTATGTCCATGCAAGGTCTGACTTCACATGGAGATTTACTTTGTTGTTACAATCTCGCCAAGTTCTCACATGACGTAAATAGCAACACCAAGTGTTTCTTGAATTAGATATGTACAAGTTATATTAGAACGTTAGTCTCTTACCTTGCAGTCAAGAGAATCCTTTAAATCATATACCTATATGTTGTACCTTGCACACAATATAGATTTCTCCCACTTGTGCATGGAACAACATCATGTAGCAGATAAACAACACGACATATGTTTGTTTATGTGACCAATATGATTGTGTCATTGATATTAGCATAACTAGTAGATGTAGAACCACTTCATTGTCTAATAAGGAAACGTACATGACTATCCTTGAAAACATATGTGTCTACAAGTGGAAAGTAATTACCTTAAGATATTCTAGAGATAATCTGGGTTACTACCAATATGACAAAGCTTGTAACTCCAACTGAATTAGAGATCATTACATTAATTCCTTATTCAGTAATAAGAACACAATACTCCCACTGGATTTAGACAACATTGTAAGTGTTTCATTAACCAGTAAAAGAAAATAGTGTTCTATTTACTTCCCTACACTTTTGAAAAAGTCCATACATAACAATTACTTATGTACTAAAAGAGTGTATTCCACTATGTAGATGATGAACTATCCATCAATGCTATTAACTTGAAAAAATTGGGCATGCAATTTCTTTCTTAATAGTTCTACTATTCCAACAATTATAAGTAGAACTTTTAAACGGTCAAAACAAAACAACTAGATAAAATATGTTAGTTTGTCTTTTACCAATTATACAGTAATTAGTCTAGCTTCTAATTTAATAACTCAGAAAATATGCAATTTTCTTAACTGTTAAAATTTGCTTACGAGTTATGTATTTTGAATTTAGACAATTCTAATTGTCATATACCATTCTTCATTCATGAAATGGAATAGGATTGAATCTCACTCTTTCTTATGAAAAGAGGACTAGGTTTATTCTTTTAGCAATGTTGACTCTACCAAAAACCCTTACAGGTGTAGATCAATTTACCAATACAGGAATAACCTATGTTTACGGTTTAATGTTGCATTAATACATTTAAAGAATTTTCAAAATTCAATTTTAGTATTTTCGATAATTAAACTTTTCAAGAAAATAAAATACCCAAGGTAATATTCATATAACCATAGAATTTTCTCGAAAACTAAGATCCAAATTATCATAGTTCCATTACGTCAGTTGATCTGCTAGTAACGAAAGCATATAATAAGGTAATATGTCGAACAATAATTGGCAAACAATTTCCAATTCCTAGATCATTATAGGTTTTATATTTTCCAACGCTATTGCAAATATAAACATGTTTTATCTCATCTTATGCCTTGAGTCCAGGTCTCACTTCCTACTCAACTTAAGTGTCTAACTTAAAGAAATGCAAATATGTTCATGTAAGGTCTGACTTTACATAAAGATTTACCTCTCCATCACAATCTCGCCAAGTTCTGACATGACGTAAATTGCAACTTCAAGTGTTCCTTTTAATTAGATGGTCAAATCAAATATGTACAAAGATGTTATGCATTCATCTTGTAGCATAATTTTAATAAAAAACTTTTTATTCCCAATTCATAAAGATCAAATTATCAAAGTTTTGATTGAGGTATTGGGTTCACCAATCAAGGAATTTAGCTTTAATTATCATCCATTATACCGTACTTTTGCATAAGTGTAAACACTTAGTGTTTCGGGTAATTACCACCGAAGTGGCGCATGGAATTAAAACTAATTCGCTCTTAAGATGATTTTGTACGCATAGCCTACTTGGTAACTCCAATTTGACTCGCAAGCAAGTGGAGAGTTTGGTCAGCGCCGACGCAATAACCTCCCTCTTTAGGGTCACAATTTAATGCACTCCCCTCCTAGTACTTCCCACACAGTCCGTCAAATTCGGTGAGCCGTTCTCACTTTTTATACCAAAATCATCAATCAATTAAACTATTGAAAACTTAACTCTTCAAAAACAAACCAAAGTTCACCATTGTTTAGTCCGTATTATTTTTCTATTCAAAATTACCCTTTGCTTAAAACTGTCTAACATAATAAACAAACAAGTAAACCAATAAAAAATAAACAACTAAAAACAATGCGCACATAATTAACAATTTAATACGTGTAAACAAGTAGCCACATGCAACTTATTCGATAAACCCTATTAATAATCAATATCTAGGTTAATTAAATGTATATATTAATTAGGGCTTTCACTCTCTCAATTGAAAGTGAGCCACATACATCGACGAATCGTTTGCGTAAACCCCAATTAAAAATATACTAAATTGCACATAATTGATTCATTAATATATATATATATATATATATATATATATATATATATATATATATATATATATATATATATATATATATATATATATATATATATATATATATATATATATATATATATATATATATATATATATATATATATATATATATATATATATATATAATTAAGTCTTCCCAATTCAAGATTTATCATAAATAAATATATCTTAACAATTAAACAAAAAACAAGCAACTATCCATGACAAACATGCATGTATCATCATGGATATATCATAACAATTATTCAAATAGTCACAAGATCGCATATCAATAATCCCATGTCACATAACAATTATTCGTGAATTAATCACGTAGCATATATATTATTTCTAGGTTTCGATAAGGTTAGCAAACAATTTTCAAACCCTAAAAATTTTTTGTATGTGTCGACTAAAAAAATAAAGGGGTACGCCCCATTAAAAAAAAATCGACCCAAAAAATTAAAACATAAACCCTAGATTAACCATATCAAACAACATATAATTATTTGTTTTATTACGCGTTCATGTAATTAATTACTCATTAAAACCAATGACTCTTGATGCCACTGTTGGAGTTATATAACATGACTAATCATAAATATAAACAATAAACATCAAGTACACATGCGGAAACGTATAGGAAAGATTAACGAAAAATTAATTAACATAAACAAGAATATGCGTACCTTTTTCGATTCAAGAATCAATTCCGGAAAACTAGCAATTGGATGAACCCTAATTAAGGTTTATAGGATTATGTGAATTACTCCTTACCGTTTTGTAATTCAATCCAAGATACAATCAATAGTGTGATTGTACCACTTTCTTGTACACACGTACTATTACCAAGTAAAAGTTTATGCTAGTAAAAAAAAACACAAAATAATTTTCTTGACACTCAAAAATTCGATCACAATTAAGAAGTAGAAAACAAAGAATGCATGTAATTATTGCTATTATCATGCATACATAATACATGCATGTGTAATACATACATGATATATCATAGTACCATGCAAAATCATTATTCCATAATGGAACAATGTGCCAATCGTACATCAGTATATATTGTGAAGTTTAATTTGTTTTCTGTGTGAGTCGATCCTCTTTTCTTATCCATACGAATGAGACCAAAAGACCAAAAGGGTGTGTATATATATAGCATTAAACCTTGTCTAACAAGTCATTGCAAGCACCTCCTTAAGTTTCAAAACTCGACACTCAATCCCTTTCTTTTTCTTAGTTCGACCATATAAATATTTTGTGTATATAATAATTAAATATAACATTTTATAAATAATTATTAATCATTTACTCTTCATACGCAAAGTGTGCAATCCCGTGATCTCGAGTTCGATCCTAAGACACGTCTATTAATTTATGTCCATTAAACCAACAGTATATACCTCAGCCGCCATGTGGTTGATAAATATTTTTATGTCGATTGGTTTATTTTTTATTTTTAGGGATGATATATTTTGTAGAAAGCAAACGCATACTTTATATATGAACTAGCTAAAAGACCCGTAAAATTCTTGGTATATTAAAGAAAAGCAAAAGATAGATATTATTAATATATTACACAATAACGTAATAAGTCATTAGTAAGAAACACTTATGTCTTGTGTGTATGCAGTAAAATAAGAAACTTCATACCAATGAAATATATGTGTAATATGAGAAATGGTAAAATAACCAAAAGAGAATATAAAGTTGGGCAATCACATATTGTAGATTTTTGTGTTGATAAACTTGTACTTGCTGAAAACTAATACATGTTAATTCATTTGTCGATGCTCTTTCAATGTAAAATGTTAGTGTACTTGTAATCAAAGTCACAATCTCCCAATTAGGACATTTATTTTCTCATGGTAGTGATATATATGTAACCCCTCGTATTATTTGCTTCTTCCTGACATGATAAAATTTATCATTTTTGTACTTTTGTAATTTTTTTTGTTTTTTTTCCTAAAACTATTAATTGCACGCCCCTTAAATAATACCATAATTGGGAAGAAATTTTTTCCAGTGTCTATCATTCTTGAAACAAACTAACAATGAAACCAAAAAAATTATAAAAACAATTTCATTTCTTAAACAAACTGACGAAAAAATGTATTTGATGTATGTTATTCCTAGTGTTAACACTGACAAAAAATTCAATAAAAATAAACAACAAAATAAAATATCACAACAGTATTAGGGGAGGTGCAAATATGAAAAGGTGAGTGATAGATGCACACACCAAAATTATGCACATGCCATATTGTAACATAAACATTAGTGATGTGATATTTTGGTGTCTGCATCAATTTTTGTGATGTGAGTATTAATTCTCATATGAAAAACATAAGGTACGGATGAGTTTCCTTTTTCGTTAAAAAACATAACAAAAGGCTCGAAGTTTTACAATATTGTTGCACGTAATCTGAATATTACTCATTGTATCATTTCTTTCGAGTTGTACACATAGTAATACAAACTTCTTCAACATGGCACTTTAATTAAAATAAATCATTGATACATACCCATTTCAGTCGTTCTATTTACAAACATTCTATTGACTTGACTACAAAAAGAGAAAACCAACATGCCCACTTCATAATAACCCGTTTTAGTCAATATAAGCCTTTTGGATAATAAAAATCGTACGTACTGTATCTTATTTCAACTACAAAGACCATGATCAGAGATTCCTAAAACCAACCCGTGAATTAGTGCCGGAACCAAAAACACCACAAAGACCATGATCAAAGATCCCTAAAATCAAGTAACTGTAATCAAAATTTATTGGGTACATTAATTAATGTAATTGTAAATTACCTATCTTACCCTTGCTAGTTATGAGATGAAAAATGTGAGTTGTTTCTCATTTTTCTCGCATCAAAACATTTTTTCACTCGATCTTGATTCGTATAAATATACTTTGTTTTAGTTACAAAATTGAATGAAAGTCGGTATAAGAAATAGCGACCATGAACTCGTACACAAACAATTAACGTGTTGAACTATTATCAATCTGCTGAGTATATCTCAATAATTCTTCTGAGTGCAATTCTAAAAGAGATATTTGAAATATATAATGCCATATATTTTTGTTTACATACAAATTGTGATGAAAGCCTCACATAAGCTTTTTGCAATTTTATTAGTAACAATAACAAAATTGTAGTTATATAAACTTCAAAAGACAAAAGCATTTGTGCAAAAACCAAAACACTTTCTTCGTAACAATATATAACAAAACGATAGTTATATAAACATCAAAATACAAGTATTTGGGCTAAACGTTCAATCTCTTGCAACATGTCGAAGCTAATTAAGAAAAACATAAAATCTTAGAGAGAAAAAGTAACCTAGTAGGAAGGTATCAGTTAATAAGTATAGTAGAAACAATTATTATATATAGTCAAGTGACTACATAGTACACAATCAGCTAAAATTATAATGCATATTTTATTTCGTAATTTATTTTGGATTAACTTAACTAAAGCACATACATGGGAACAAAGGAAAAAAGAATTCAAGATGTATGCCTTTTTTTCATGCACCTTTGTTTTATGTACTCTTTACTTTGATCCATTTTTACACATTCAGATAGGGCTGAGCAAAACCGACCGAAACCGACCCGAAACTAAACCGATAGTCTTCGAATCGGTTCTTGGTTCTAGGTTTTCGGAAAAGTCGGTATTGGGTCAGGTCGATCGGAACTGGTCGGGACAAAAACCGAAAAATAAGTGCAATTTTAGGAAATACAACCGAAATCGACCGAGACAAACCGAACCGACTCGAGTCCCATTTGGTTCGGTATCAGGATAGTATTTTCACCCTTTTAGGGATCGGGCTGGGTCGGGACGGGTCGCGTCGGGTCGGTATTCGGCCCAATGCTCAGTCCAACATTCAAGGTCTGTTTGGCATGGTTTTTTGGGAAGCTGTTAACTTTTTGTTATAAAAATAATCTCCTCTAAAATAAATAGCTATGTTTGGATAGATAAACTTCAATCTTTTATTTCAAACAAATATGTCCTAAATGAAAAGCTGATTAATGAAGCTTTTTAAACATCTTGGAGCTGTTAAAATTTTAAATTACTGAAATACCTTCCAAACATCTGTTTACAATTATAGATATGTCATTTTACATCTTATAATTACATTTAAGAGCTAACTTACCAAACATTTTTATTGAAAAAGATCTGACTTGTAGCTCATGTTAACAACTTTGTAGTTTATAACTTACGATTAACAACTTATAGCATACAGTTTAAAGATAGTTTTACTAAACATTCAGATTAAAAGCCAAAAAAGATATTTAAGCACATAAAGTTTCGCTCTTTATCATAGCCATCATCAAATGTAATATATAAATAAACAGTAACTTGGCATCAAGTCTTATGAGATATCCATTAGCGAAATACTGAAAAGAGAAAATTATTAAAATACGAATGCAATCAAATTGAAAACCGATCATTAAATGGGTATAAAACTTTTCCACCAAATATATAACAAAAGCGATAAAGTAGATTACATTGGTTACAGAAGTTAAGGATTAAAGTAAGAGTATAGAGTTAGTATTAAAAATAAAAAGGCGAATAGAAATAACATCACATGAACCTGATTAATTAAAGTTGAAAACATGGTGGCATTTGATAGCCAAAGAAAGCTTGAAAACTAAAGAGACATAACATAAAAATAAAAAGATGTTGAATCATACGTCTTACGGTATCGATGAGATGAGCCCATGATTTCAACTCTAGCGTGTCGATGTTATGGATGAGCCTGCAAGATCAAAACAATAAGTAATCTGCTCAAAACCAAACATACACATTAATATAGTGAAATGGACTAATGATTGCATAAAAGGATGATGGAAACAAAGACATTATACTTTTTTACAAATAAATTGATAATGCGTAACATATAAGAATTATTTTAATTCAATTGAAAAACTACACATAGAAAGGGAGATGATGAATGTTTTAGTTGATGGAGGCTAGAAATGGTGATGTAATGATATCAATCTAAGTTAGGCAATAATTTATACATATAATACAAATTTGAAATTGTGTTGTAACAATTGCCGTATATATTTAACAACGATATCAATTATTTAACTGATATTAGTATTTAGGGCATCTACTATGATGGACCTTTATAAAGGTTTATAATAGTACCAAGTCATTCTTCATCGTTAATTTATACACCTTTTTCTTGCTATAAACCTTTCTCTACTATGTATAACTTCTTAAAGCTTTATAAAATTTTCATTAAATACTAATGCATTACATTTAAAAGAAGTTCAAGATGCTAGACCTTTTCATTTCACATAAGCATGAAATATATTTCCACTATGGTTAATAAAATGATAAATATTTTCAAATTTTTTTAAACCTTTTCATAAACCATCATAGTGGATGTCTTAGTAAATACTTGCCTAAACAAATTTGTAATAAAAAACGTTTTACTAATTATTCACGATAAAAGTTGAAATTTTTAGTCAACTTATTTAAACCAAAATAGTTTAAAAGGATTCTAAAATTAAGACATGTAAATAGGGATGAATATTATGTTTGTATAACTGCCAATTTTATAAACACGTTTGACTAACAAATTTACATTTTCAAAGGCCACAAGTTTTAGTCAATTTTTTTGCCACGTGTCAGCCTCAACTTAAAAGTTAAGTATAGAAAAAATTAATTAGTGGCTAACTAAAAACTCTGTTTTATTACAATGGCCCTTCCTTAGTTTCCTAATTCCAAACGAGATAATATGGTAAATGGTCATGTTTGGCGACAAGCATTTGAAAGCTTTTAGAAGCGACAAGCGGTAAGCATTTTAGATGAGAAGATTGTTTGGCAACACCTTAACAAGCGTTTGAATATTATGTTACTACAATATAAAATGCTTCTTGAATAAGCATTCCAGTCGAAGCATTTGGTTTTTCAAATTACATACATACCCGCATTTATTCATCTAGTTTTATTTCACACTTTATAATTACAGTTACACAGCTACATTACTAAACACATTTTTTAAACAAACACCTATTGCATACTACTACTGTTACTGCTACGTGTTGACAAACATAGCCAATATATATTTCTAATTCAATACTTTTTGTGCACAGAGTCGCCTTAACTTTCACGAAGACCTAAATCAAAGTTTTAAAGCAGAGCTATTATATCAAAGTCATGTGCTGAAAAATTGTTTATATAAATTATTTTTCTTAGCTTCTTTTGAAACCAAACTTTTGATTAAGTTTATAGAATCAACATGATATTATTATTAATTTTCAATTGTTAAATGAGCTAATTCAATTAGTCTTTCTTATGACATTTTCGATGTTATATAACTTTTAGTTAAATTTACTTTTGAAAACTTATTTTTCGCTTTCACATAAGGCCAATGCTAATGGAAGGTTGATTGTTTGGTTGGTTGTCCATCAATCGAGTACGTAACCGAGTTATGCCCACTAGCTCAACCGAATGCAACCGATCAAACACCCAACTTTTCATATGTTATGGTTGGACACCCAACGAGTAAATGTGATGATTTTTGAACATAGGATGCCACTGTTGCATTAAACAAAGCAATAAAATAAATATGGTCACCACTAGTAAGTTATGATTGGGTGTAGTATTTGAGAGAGAAAGTTGATGTGTCGATGATGATGTGCAGGGGTGACCATTAGCATTGGCCTAAGCAACTATCATCGGAACATAAATTTTAGCTAATATAGTGGACCCCACAGCCTTCATTAATAACTAGCCGACGAGTTAACCGATCACACCTCCATTACTACACCACATTCATTTCACCCCAACCCCTTCACACACACACACACTTGTTTCTCTCTGTGTGAGTTTTATAAAAATTTCTTGTAGCAGATCAAACGGTGCAATGAATTAGTAGTTGATGTGTTAATATCAGTTTTGGTTATATATATTCAGATACATACATGGCTGCTACTTTCTCTTCACTATCTCCTCATCACCATCCTCTTTTCACTCCTGTAAGTACCTTTTTTTTACGCATCTTTGAGCTCTTAATTCTAGATTTTAGATTTTGTTTGTAAAAGTCGTATTTGAAAAACTGTAAATTATGTAAGAAAATTCAGTTTTGAAAAAAAAAAGAAAAATTGTGACATAATCTGTGTTAAGGTTCCTGTTCTACTGATTTGATTACATGTTTTTATCTTTGTCGGTCCTTGTATTTTTATTTACTTTATGAAATATATATAATAAGTTACATCATATTTTCCGGGTTTGTGTTCATGATAGTGCTATTTATGGCTTAAATTATTGTATCATCTCGTGATCAAAAGTTAATAGTAACGGTTAGTTTTGGTTTTATTAGATTCAAGAATGTGAAAGAGAAGGTAAAGAAGATGATGAATCATGTGAACAAAACACTAGTGTTAGAGCCACACCTAGTACCGAAGATTCATACTACATTCATAAACATACACCCCTTCATAACCACACCCCGAAACACGCAACCAAACCCTCGAAAAAACGATCCGAATCATATGACGACCGAGGTATCTCATGCAACAAATGTAGGCCAAGTGCACGAGAGAAATTCTCGGTCGTCCCACTTAATACCTCGACCGTGGGGCGACACTCTAATGCGAGTCCAAATGGTTTATTTAAGTCTATTTTCTCTAGAGTGATAAAAAGCCCGAGTTCACCGTCCACATCAGCTTCCTCTGACGAGGCTATTTTAGAAGCTTCTAGGTTGAGATTCTCGATGGGCGAACTTGAGAAGAAGCTTAATAAGCTTGAAGTTTATTGTCATAGTTTGAAGTCGGGACTTGATGATTGTGCAAATAAAGCAAGTGGTGTGAAACATGAACCGATTAAGATTGGTGATCACGATAGGGTGATCGAGCATTTCCTTGTGTCGGTTTCGGAGTCTAGGTCGAAAATGAGGCATCTTAGTCGTTCTTTAACGTTGCAATTGCCGCAAATAGCTGGTGGGAAGCTTTATGATCGTATACAGTTGCTTCTTCAACCGTATGATATTAAGATTACGGCTTCAACAAACCCGAGAATCGTGCTTTTGTACCTTGAAGCTCTTTTGAACAGAGCGTTTTTCGAGGATTTTGAGTCACCCGGGTTCAGAAATCTGGGGTGAATCGGACCCTTAACCCGATCCATCAATGTGAAGAGAATTTCAAGTCGTTTTTACGTTTGAAGGAGTTAAGTTGGGAAGAAGTTTTAAACAAAGGGACTAAACAGTTTAGTGAGGAGTTTAGTAAACTTTGTGATAGGAAAATGAGTGAAGTTGTGAGTATGTTGGGTTGGACTCATGCGTGGCCCGAACCACTTTTACAAGCGTTTTTTGGCGCGTCTAAAGCAATCTGGTTGGTTCACTTATTGGCTAATTCGGTTCATCCGGGACTACCTATATTTAGAGTTGATAAAGGGATGCGGTTTGACTCAATCTACATGGAGGATATGGGTGGAGACAAGGCTAAGAAGTTCACGTCGCCTATGGTTCGAGTCATGGTTGAACCGGGGTTCTATATCTATGGAAATGTGGTCAAGTGCAAAGTCATATGCAGGTATCATAGCAACAATGGGTTTATAAACGTTTCCCCAAATAGTAACCCTTTATGATTAGCTTGTTTGTAATTTGGAATAGTAGCTAAATGGTTATGGTTTGGCTTTTAGGATTTATTTGGTCAACTAAAAACTGTTCTTTTATGTGTTTGAATATTATAATTATTAGATTATGGGTTAAAGTGAAAAGGGTTTTTGTGATGGTTGTTGGTTTTGTCTTTGAACATTTGTTCTTGTTGATGATAACTCTATATAGCTTTTAAACCCCTAGGTGAGCATAAAGTGCTTTGAATTGGAAATTCAAAAGGGGGTGATATGATGCTAGCTAGTTTTTTAAGAGCACTAGGTACAGTCTCGTGCCGTGGGTGGTGCCATGGGAAAAAGTTGTGCCACCTCAACACTTTTTTTTCATGGCACCAGTTTTAGCTATGACACCAACACCCCCCTCCCTAGCATAACGCCAGTTTTCTGGTGCCATGGTGTATATTTTTTTTTTCTTTTTTTTTTAAATAAAATAATATATTCAACTAAAATTAAATTTCATTAATAAAAAACACAATAATCACTTTGTCGTTGAGTACAAAATCTTGTCTTGTGATTTATTCAACTTCGTAATTATATTGCACAAAACCAAACATACTCCAAAGATCATACCAAGTTCGGATATCCCACAATTAACCAATTTTAAACACACCCTTATATCATTTATCAAAAAATTCAGCCTACCTTTATCTACGAAAATGTGTACTACGTTTATCTACCAAAATGTGGCTTCTATGCTAATAATAATAATAAGCTTTTTATTGTCACCTAATCAACTTTATCATAATTTGGATATAACAAATAAGAGCCCAAATAAAGCCCATCATACAAGAACCCTGGGCCTGACTTTATCCCAAAATACCTATTATTGAGAATGAGTCGTCTTCTTCCTTCATTCAGCCACTTGCAAAAAAAAAAAAAAAAAAAAAATCACTGATTCACAGTATCACACAACCACGTCACAAACACGTCACAAACACAAATAAAAAAGGAAAAAAAAATGCTTCGGCGTGAGCTGGTGGCCACGGCGCCAAGACCCACCAGCCCAGTCTCGGTGTGGTGTCTCGTGCCATAGGGTGGCGCCGAGGGTGATGGCTCAAGCCAACAGCCCTTGTACCCGGTGCTCTAATTTGAACATTTTGAGAAGTTTGACTTGGTTCATTTTCATTGTCTTTTCTTTTGTCACAAACCACTCACTGGTTAAAGAACAAAGATCCCTTTTTCTTATCATGGAAATGTAACATAGTGACAAAATATGGTACTTGCCTCATTCCAATATATTACTTTTCCATAACATGAAAACTACAATAATATATGATATTTTGTTTGAAAAATCATTTCATGACAAGAAATATGTAAACTTTGAAATTATAAATTTGTCAATACTTTGGTCTATTGACATAGATATACCAAGGAATTCAATACAAGTGTAATTAGCATGTAATTTGTGAATGAGAAACGGAAAACGACATTGATTAATCTTTTATATAATAAAACAAAACCCCTGGTGGGAATTTTTCATTTTAAAAAAATCAATTCATACCTTATTTGGTAATAATTTTTTTAATTAGATTTTTGTTTTTAAATGTAAAATAATAATAAAAGCTAAGGGTGCGTTTAGTTGGAGAAAAAATTCCCTTGTTTTCTATCTCTAGTTTTGTAAAAATTTGGATGAGAAATTTATCTCCACAAAACACTTGAAAATATAGAAAATGCGTTTAGTTGATATTTGTTTTTCTATTTTGAAGAAGGGGAATGAGGGGTTGGGGGTTACAAAGGAAAACAAGGAAAACAACTAAAATTTGTTTTCTAATTTTCCTTGTTAGATTAGAAATAGGGGATTTTGTGTTTTGCAAAACATTTTGTTAGAAAATGATAATTTGAACGCGATCTCTATTTTCCTTGTTTTCCACAAAACATTTTGTGGAAAACAATGGTGTTTTCCCCCAACTAAACGCACCATAATTATTTCCTGATTTGGCTAAAATTTATAAAAATTCGTTTTTATAATAAAGATGTAGAAAATACACATGGACTCACGGGTTAGTTTTCAGTAGTTTTGGACCAAGTTGTAAAATTAAAAAAACAAAGAAACAAAAGGCGGAGCTTTCATTACATCAAACAAAACAAAAAACATTAAAACTCAACCCCAACCCCTAAGAAAACCCTTCTCCGGTGAATTTGATTTTGCATTAATTCCTCACCGAGTACAAGGTAGTTTCCATATGTTTTCCCTTAACTTTGTGTTTTTTCTTGGTAAATTTTATAATGTATCAGATAGGCATCTTTGTAACTTAATCCGATTTTCACATGACATAGTTTAGCTCTTTGCGTTTTTATTAACAAGTAATTTTATGTTTTGGATGCATTGAGAATACATATTTGTTATATTCAGGATTTTGGATGTGAATTAAGCTTAATTGAGAAGATATCTGTGTCATCAGGCGTGTTATTTTATTTTTTTATAATTTTTTTATTATGTTTTCTTAACTTTAAATAGGCAAAATCATTTAAAGTTTTACTTTTTTATGTGAGCAACTAGATAGTGAATAGTTTTAGGTTTTGATTCTACATATATTTTTTATTGTTAATGTAAATCAATTATTTAATGAATTGCTTTTGTGCAATTACAGCCTGCACATGAATGTTAAACATTAGATTGTATTTGTTGAATGTTCGATAAAATGCCTAAATGGAAGTTAAAAATGGTATTGTGATTGTGTGATTGAATTATTGCAAGTTTGTTTGTATCACTCAGACATTCCCAGGTATCCTGTCATTTATAATATTAGTTATGATACATGATTTGGGTTATTTCAGTTTATTTTCTTCAGATGACTACAAGAATCAATGTTGTACGAGCACAAATCGTGTTAAAAACAGTAAGAGGTCAGTTCAATATTTTAGTCATTAGTCTATTAAAATAGGTTGAAAAGTAAACTCTTGCAGTTGGGTTGAATAATAGAAAGAGTAATAATGAATGTTTGATTATGACGGTTGCATCGATGACAATAGCTAATTTGTGAGTTAGTTTAGAGGACTAATTGCTTTCTTTGTAAAAAGATCTTAACTTTATTACGATATTTGAGTGACTTTTGTGTGTTTTTGTTTGTGTAGAAAATAGGGTAATCCAGGGAGTGAAAGTCAAAAGGAAGAAAAAATCGAGATAGGTATGATGGTGAGACATTATCAGGTTGACTATGGTTGATTTTCAGTTTAAGTATGCTATCATTTTGGGATATTTCCGATTGGTTTATCGATTTTAGGCACCATCTCCTCGGCAGAGAACATATCAAGAAAGGGATAATAGTTATTCGGGAATTCAGATTACAAACAAATGTTGCCCAGGTGATTGCTCGGTGGGATAATGGGTATGTTGTTGTTCGCCCACATGATTATTTGTCTTTTTATAATTTTTCATAGATTGGGTGTAGTTTATCAACTACTAATTGTTTTGTATTTTATTATGAAATTTCAGGATTACACCAAATCATCCTACTACCACGGAATTTAATTCCAATTGCTGATATGGTTTGATTCAAGTTAAACTTATTTATAAAACAATATTCAGTTTCAACCTAGATAAAGAAAGTTATTGACTCATTGCTTTTGTGATTTGAATGCAGCAAACAATAAACTAGATTGCGACTATAGATGGGAAGAAGGGTACGACGATGAAAAATAGGGCTCATAAATGGGAACAAATATGTAACTAACACAACGGGAGAACGTTGGTACGCGTCACTCTATTGTGAGTGGCCTAATCAATTTTATTATGTTTTGGATTTAATAAGATTCCTAACTGAGTTGTCAATTCTAATTTTGTTTTTCATTTCTTTTATATGGACAGAGGTTTCAGGGTTGGTTCATGTTGTTGGTTCTGCTAAAAATGGTGCTTTGTTTCGATTTCCAAGTTTACCAGGTCACATTCGGTTCTACCATCAGAGATAAAAGTGCTGGTGGTAGAAAAGGCAAAAATGGTGCTGACCAGAAAAAGGTTGAAAAGCAAACTCCTGTAGTTAGGTTGAATGATGGAAAGAGTACTAATGAAGGTTTAGTTATGACGGATGCGTCGAAGACATCGACTAATTTTTGAGTTAATTTAGGGGATCATTTGCTTTTTTATTTTCTGTAAATTAATACAAGTTTATTTTATGAGTCTATCCTCAGTTTTGCACACACATAGCCATGTACTTATCGGTTAAACCATTTTTTTCCTAAAAGGTAAGGTTTGCGGGAGAGAAAATAGGTGAAGGGATTGGTAGAACACGCAGGGAGCCAGGGAAGCCCATCATTAGGCGGCCATGGATTCTCTTATAAATTTAGCTGGTAAAATCTGTTTTTTATTTGCTAATGTTATGTTTATTAATTCCTTTTGTGGTGATAAATCCTTTTGGAAAGGAAAATTATATACTTATTGACCCAAGATAATTTTCATATTTGTGTATTTTATTGATCCCAATAGTTATTAAATTTCACTCGAAAAGGATTTCTTTGTTGGTATATGATAAACACGTAACATATGAGTAATGAGACAAGCAATATCTATACATGTAACTAAGCTTGAGTTTTAACATTTGAACATATTACTTGAATCAGGAAAAACTGAAAATGAATTTATAATTATAGTGGATTTAGAATTCAGGCTTCTACATATGAGGTGATGTTGGGTTTTACTAATCATAACAATTATATAAAAACAAGTAAACATCATCAAAGCATTTGAGTAATAGGAATAATACTTGTAAATTAATTAACGAATTAAAAGTATATCGTTACCTTTTGAATCAATGCAATTAGGGTTCATGAAAGCCTCAAATTAAGATCAACGACCAAGAAACCCTAAACCTAATAAATCGGGGTTTATATAATTCGACCACATCAAAAGTCGAATACCCAAGATATGCAAACACAAGTGTATTTGCTCTTAGTTCTTGTACACCGCGTATTAGTAGCGAATTAATGAGAAAAGCTAGGTTCTTGATCACAATAGATTAACCAAACACCTTTGTTATGCTCAAGGTCACTTGCGTGAAATCCCTTACAATGGGGATTCACTTCGTCGACCAAGAACAAGAGGAAAAAAGAAGAGGTTTGGCCTTCTATTGAAATCTAGTGTCCCCAAGGATGAATACATGGGGATGTATATATAGCCTTATGGTAGATGTCAAGTTTACTATGGTATCCGATGTGGGATTCTATAGTTTTAAGCCAAACACAAGCCCAAAAGAGGATTTTTAAAACCTTCTCTTGGCTTGTTAACTTTTCTTCATATCCCGTTGACATTTAATGACCGATAATCAAAACTTGTCAAATATTAAATATCATTAAGTATTTATTTCGTGATCAAATAATTAAATATAACATTTTATATATTAATTATTTATACATTGATTCTCATACGTAATGTGTGCAATCCAGAAGTCTCGAGTTCGAATCCGGTCATACTAATATTAATAATTATCCATAAACCTTTCAGCTCCCACTTGGATATTACTTAATATAGTAATGACATTGGTTAGTCTAGCTTTAACTGCGTAATGCCCCGGATCGAATCAGTATGGTTTCATGGAAGAACCATTTAATGATTCATCAATTTTACTTATCCTTTTGTTACTAATACTACATTAACTATGAATATGGATCAAGTCATTTCATAAGTTAATATTACATTTCGTTGTATTTGATTGAACAAGATTACCAAATCATGCGAGCGTATTCGGATAGATCTTGGGTACGGCCATACAAACATCTTGTCAACCCTACGAGGGGCCCAAATATAGTATTATGATTTGAAACAAATTCAAAGGAACAAATTCTCTTGACTACAAACATAACTCATGAACTTTGTAACACTTATGAAAATAGCCCTTATAACTACCGATTCTGGATAGCGTTAGACTATCTTACACAAATGCACTACATTCACAACAGTTATCACGGTATCTCAAGTAGAGGATAAACACTTCATGATATACTTAATGACAAAATCCATAAAGTATCATCATGTAAAGTTGGGATCTGTCCTATATTCAATTCATTGAATATCATGTGAATTGGGCATGTCCCACGCATCAATATACTTAAAGTATATTCTACAAAACTCAGATTTGTCTTAATTCAATGACATTCCCACATCATTGATCGACAACGGACTTTTAGAATAACATAAGTTATTCACGGATTAAACATGCAAATATAGGATATAATATTAAGAAAATGAAAAATAAACATAACCAATATTTTATTCCATTTAAATAATATTTGTTCATAACATCCCTTATCCAAATACTAAATAGATCAATGCATGATAATACTTGTTAATGAATTATGTCTCAAGTAATGACAATCATACTTGTTGACAAGGCATAATTTCAACTAACTTTGATCTATCGAAATTTTGAGAATACTTATTTCAAGAATTCAACTAGTGAAGTTCTTGTATGTGTGCATTCAAAATATCTTGATATTGCCACATAATATATTTCATAAAGTGTGTGACATCCTCAACACCAATTTATGACAATCAAACTTTCAAACAATTTTAAAGTTTAAAGCATTCTAATTCTTTATTGTATAATGCAACTATGCTCTTGGTTGAGCACAACTAGTTCACATGACCATTTACAAAGATGAAATCCTCCCATGACTAGTATTGAGTGTCATCTCAATTAAACCAACATCATTGTATACAAACAACAATATGCTCTTTAAAATCTCCGTAAACTTCAATATCTATAGCGTAATGTTTGATACCTTCCAAACTTTCAAGTTTGTTGGCTATGACAATTATGCAACAATTGTACTTTATATTGCTCATCTTTAGAATTTTGAGAGCAAATCCAGAGGAATGTAATTCTAGATTCAAACATATTCTATTAGAATATTCATTACACTAGTTATCTAATAACTTCATTAGATATCAATGTTGTCAAATCATCTTGCATTCAAGCATGATACAACAATAACATGATGTACATGAAAAATCCTTATGTCAAACAAAGATTTAATTCATGTTCTACATATCCATTTTCCAAATGATATATCATGTTCTATTAGACTCATTAATTTAATACCGCCATGTTTATTAACAATAAACATATACTCCAAGGTTGTATGTCTTATTTTCTAAATCTTTCATGTGAAGTTCCATTCCAAACTTAACATTTAGCTTAGATGGAATGTTACTACCCACAACATATAAGATTTAAAGAAAATAAACACAATACTCCCACTAGCTTTCAGGAATACTTAGAAATTATCTTATTTTAATTTTAAACCAAAACATGGATTTAATAGTTAAACATAAGAATCATCTCCTAGATGCATGCATATATCCATTCATGGATTCTTGCGGTTTGTACATTTCCAAAGATTATGTGAATTCATAAAACTCATTTGTATTACTTCTCGTCCTCATAAAGTAATCACACAACAAAGAGTTTTAATATCCAACTGTCATTTTTCATATCAATGAAAATAAGTATGACAATCATAATCATTATATATTTAATGTGCCAAGGAAAAAATATTCAATCACAGTTAATTGTTTAAGTGTGATTAATAATCTTGTCACAAGCCATGCATTAAACACATGTACAATTTTGTCCATATGATTTCTACACAAAGAATTTTAAACCGCTAGGGTTTTCTTTCCTTTGAAGAAACTCATCTTTATTAAGATAAACCAAGTTTACAAAGTTGATTATCTCTTTGGACAGCATCTTTACATTCATAGTATGAATAATTTACCACAATTCAATATTAGGTAATATATCATTATGATTAACAGGTTTACCATGATCACGTAAATCATATTTCTCATCATATCAAATATCAGAGATATCCTTGCGGATCTATGAATGAGAATTCCATCATTTTGAGGTATATCATATTTGACCTCATCATGATATTCACTAGTGTATTTTAGAAGATTATGTGTTTTGTAATTGTAATTTAATCTCTTCAAGATCTAAACAAAACTCCCACTTGCTTTTGTAATTTAAAGACTATCTATAAATACTTTAGCAATTAGAACAACACTAAATTGTTTTCTTGTGGGATATTACAAAATACATTGACAGTTCGTAAATCTTGTTTGTTAATAACCTACTCCATAAGTAGTTTTAACAATTCAAAACTTCAATATATAAGACTCAATGTGATTCATCACATTCCATACTAAAATGGTGTCTTATTAATCTTCTAGGTTTGAGTTTTATTAAGTATATCAAATCAATACTCAATTTTCTAACCTTGATAACTTTTGGAAGAAAGAAGATATTATTATCTTAAATCAAACAATATAACAAATGTTTGATTCTTCTAACTGAACATTCCATATACATACAATATTTCGTTAGAATTAATATTGTAAGACAATCTAACAATATATAAGATAAACATATTCCTTTTGGCTTACCTATTTAACAACTAAGACAACTTAATGGTATAATAGAATTTTTAGGCCAATTGCATACTTTATAACATGAGTATTCTTTGACTAAGTCAAAAGACATAACAGTTATAATATCTTACTTTATATTATAAGTCTTTAAAAGACTTCATGTTGGTGACTTTACAAAGAAACACATAAACATTTATAATTTAAAGTAATTATGAACACCACCATGGTTTAATTTTCAAGTTAATATACTACTCTATCTATTTATGTCATTCTAAAAATACATAAATATTTAAGATAGTATTACTTTATTTATTTATGTCATTCCAAGAAGTGTCCAACTTAAGAAACTGTAAAAACATCCACGCCCGATCCCACGACAAGTGGAGATTTACCTTGAGATTACAATCTAGCCAAGATCTCACTTAACCTAAAATGTAACTTCAAGTGTTTCTATATTTTGAATGACATAAGACATAAAAGTAGTCTATGTTATAATCTTGACACATGTTCTAAACAAGTCAATCTTATTAGAACGATAATCTCTTATCTTACGATCAAGAGAATCCATTAATCATATTTGTATGTGTTTGTTCTTTTGCACACAATTAATACTTCTCCCACTTGTGCATAGAACAACACCATATAACATATAAACACCATGACATTCGTTTGTTTATGTGAGCAATATGATAGTGTCATAGATATATAAGCATTACAAGTAGATGTAGGAGCACTTAATTATCAAGGAAACGTTCATAACTATCCTTGAGAATATGAATGTCTACATTTTTAAACGTAATGTATTATTTCAAGAAAATCTAGAAATAATCTGAGTCACTACCAAGATAATAAATCTTGTAACTCCCACTGAATTAGACAACGTTACAATAATGTCTTATTCATAATACACCACAATACTCCCACTTTGGATTTGACAACATTGTAATTGTTGCATTAACCGATGAAAATAGCGATGCTATTACGTTGTAAATCCTTTCAAAGACTATTCGTAACAATTACTTAGGTACTAAAAGAGTGTATTCTACTCTGTAGATGATGAATCATCCATCATACTATTAACTTGGAAAATTGAGCATGCAATTTCTTCCTCAATAGGTCTACTATCCCCACAATGGTGTGTAGCACCTTTAATTGGTCAAATCAAAACAACTAGATACAATATACTAGTTTGTCTTTTACCAATTTTACGGTAATTAGTCTAGATTCTAATGTAATAACTCATATAATATCAAACATGTTTTCTAGTTGACCAAAATGTCATATAAGAATTCAATCACCAACGGAGGGTAATGAAATCTCTTAAGGAAAACATGGTGTGCAATTTTCTTAACTATTAAAGTTGCTATGAGTTATATTAGAATTTAGACAATTCTAATGTTCCTAACATACCTTTCTCAATCATGAAAAGGAATAGGATTGAGTCACACTCTTCTTCCATGGAAAAGAGTTTATGTTTGTCTTTTAGTAAATTTTTCTTGATCAAACATTCGTTTGAAAACAGAACTAGATCAATTTACCAAAGCCCAAACTACGTTTACGGTTTAATGTTGCATTAATACAATCAAAAGAATTTTCAAAATTCAGTTTTAGTATTTTCGATAATAAAATCTTTCAAGAAAATAAAATACCCTTGGTCAATATTCATATTAACCATAGAATTTTCCTTGAATCTAGGACCCTCATTATCATAGTTTCACCACATCGAGTTGATCTCGCTAGTGATGAAAGTACAGAATAGGTAATTGTCGAAGAACAATAATTGACAAACAAGTTTTCAATTCCTAGAAAATATGGGATTTACAATTTTGCCAAACAATTATGCAAAATGTAAGCATGTTTCATCCCATCTTATGCCTTAAGTCATAGGTCTCACTAACTAACTTAATTAAGTTGTCTAATTTAGAAAGTGCAAATCATTAAGCTGAGGTCTCACACAACAAAATAATTCACCTTGTCATTGTAATCTAGATCAAGGTCTCACATAACTAAATTACAACTTCAAGTGTTTCATATCATTAGATGGAATAAACTTAAATTTAAAGGGTACAATTTTTGGCGTGTAATCAAAACTTATGTATAAAGAAGCATGCATACAACTTTATAACAAAATATTTTTGAAAACCTTACATACGATTTTAATTGCTAAGATTAAATTCTACAAAGTTTTAATCGATGCGTTGAGAAACTTACAACTTTGCACTAAGATGCTTCGTACATAGAATGGTTATACTAGGTAGCTCCAATCGAACTCCGACAGGCGAGAGGACCGAGGTAAGCGAGGCATAACCTTAGACATCCATTCAGTGAGGCGTGCTCACTTCTTAAATAACCCCATAGTTTGTTCTAGTGGGTGAGCCGTTCTAACCATTTAGATGTCAGTCATCAATCGATTAAACGTTCAAGATTTTAATACTTAGAAAAACAAATCAAATTTTCGCCATTATTTAGTCCATTTAATTTTCTATTCTAAAAAACCCTTTTTGCTTACTAACATGTCATACAATATAAACAAAAGGCATTTTAATAAAATTAAAAGGAACTCAAATAATATACATATAACTTAACAATTAACATATGTAAAACAATTAGCCACATGCATAATTATTTCGATAAAACCTAATAAACAATTCTAGGCGTAAAATTGCATACATCAACTAGGGCTTTCAACTACAAGGTAGATAAGCCACATACATCGACAAGTCGATTCGTAAGCCAAGTCAATAGTATACCAAATAGCACATAACGAATTTTTATTAGTATAATTGAGGTCTTCCCCAATTCAATATTATCAAATAAATAAACATGTGTATATCACTTAACAATTAATCAAAAACAATACTCCATGGCAAAACATGCATGTTTCACCATGGATTCCTCATAACAATTATAATCCCAAGATACGCATATAATCATGGCACATAACAATTATTCATGAAAACCACATAAAATATACATGCAATCCTAGGGTTTCTACAAGTTTTACAAAAAATAAAACCTAATAAACAATTAAAGGGTAATCGACCCAATAATAAAAATTAGGGTTCCAATTTTCAAAACCCTAGAAACCATAAAAGCATATAATAATCATAAAGATTCAATTTTTATGTGTTTCGGTAATTAATTACAACATATTAACGGCTCGTGATGCCCTTTGTTGGGTTTTACTAATCATAACAATTATATAAAAACAAGTAAACATCATCAAAGCATGCGTGAAGTAATAGGAATAATACTTGTAAATTAATTAACCGAATTAAAAGTATATATCGTTACCTTTTGCGAATCAATGCAATTAGGGTTCATGAAAGCCCCAAATTAAGATCAGCGACCAAGAAACCCTAAACCCTAATAAATTAGGGTTTATATAATTCGACCATATCAAAAGTCGAATACCCAAGATATGCAAACACAAGTGTATTTGCTCTTCGTTCTTGTACACCCGTATTAGTAACGACTCAATGAGAAAAGCTAGGTTCTTGATCACAATAGATTAACCAAACACCTTTGTTATGCTCAAGGTCACTTGTAAATCCCTTACAATGGGGATTCACTTCGTCGACCAAGAACAAGAGGAAAAAAGAAGAGGTTTGGCCTTCTATTGAAATCTAGTGTCCCAAGGATGAATACATGGGGATGTATATATAGCCTTATGGTAGATGTCAAGTTTACTATGGTATCCGATGTGGGATTCTATAGTTTTCGCCAAACACAAGCCCAAAAGAGGATTCTTAAAACCTTCTCTTGGCTTGTTAACTTTTCTTCATATCCCGTTGACATTTAATGACCGATAATCAAAACTCGTCAAATATTAAATATCATTAAGTATTTATTTCGTGATCAAATAATTAAATATAACATTTTATATATTAATTATTTATACATTGATTCTCATACGTAATGTGTGCAATCCCGAAGTCTCGAGTTCGAATCCGGTCATACTAATATTAATAATTATCCATAAACCTTTCAGGTGACACATGATAACTTGGTTTACCAAAAGAATTACAGCAAGGTATTTGAGGCAAGCTTTAGGCTTCAAATTTAAAAAAATTAAAAATTGAATATCTTGATAGTACAAAGTACCTACCAAATTAGAATTAGTGAGAGATTCACTACGATGTGTGTTTTGCTTTCAAATAATGATTCTAATGTTCAAGGCCATGCAAACTACGAGAAAAATTGCATGTCTGTCCTCAGTCGTATTACTTGTGTCCATGGTAAAGGGATAGGGTTAATGAAAGTGATAAAGGTATCTTTAGTGATGGAAAGCCAAGCTCACTGAATTGGAGTCAATAAGGGATTTGGATTCAAAAAATAAGGGTCTTAATAAAGGAACAACTAAAGCACTTATATTTACGGTAACATCTTATATACTTATGGTCATGGTATTGAATCTATCGTATTTGTTGGTGATATTGATTTAAAGGCGGGAATAGAAATGTATGGATAGAGGCGGATCAAGCGGGTTGAGTAGCAGGTCAAACAGGGCTGAGGTTGAAACATGTCATTATTGTATGGGTAGACCTATCAACACCTTTTTTTGGTTTTTTATTAATATAAACTCTTAATTATAGACGTGTTTCTTATGGTTACATAAGCTATTCTAAATAAAAGCATTTTGAGGTTAAGGTAGCACTAATTTGTTTCATGTGGTTATAAGGTAATTAATGGATCATCGTTTGTTGAATATAAACTTTCAACTCTTATTTTTTGTGCAATGACATAATTATAACCACATATTTGGTTAAGCACTGCTGACCCATGGTCATGAAACACCACTTTTTACAAAAAGTCGGAGATGTTATTGTTGTCGTCATTATAAACATGATTGCATTGTAGTGTATGCCATGTTTTCCACAACCCAAAACTAAGATAATTATTCTGTATTTATATCCACACTGATAATATCTTTTCTTGTTTGTGTTCTGAGGGTGTTATATCCTTATTATTTGACAAAAGTTCAGGCCTACATTTTATCAAATATACGCTCAATTATGTTCGTCGAATGTGAAGCTTCCACGTTTCCATCGATGAACCTCGTGGAAAAGAGATCATGTTCAAATGAGTGATATTGAATAACTGTCAAGTGGCTTTTGAAGGCGCGGATAAAATGAGGGAAGAAATAAAGGCGTGATGACGGCCCTTGAGCAAGAGTGCGTGAGAGATAAAGAAAGAATTGTTAAGATTTGTATAATTGGAAACATTCGTTTGATCGGTGAACTTTTGAAGCGTAACATGGTGCTGACAGATTGTTCATCACATTGTTCGAGCTTTTAGGACGACAATAGAATTTGTCTGCGGAAAGCGTGGAGGCAATATGCCATTTTCCGACAATAGGCAAACAACTTGATCAAAGCTCAAAATCAAATTGAATTAATGATGTGTACTTTATCCGACTAAAAGAACCAATCAAACCATAAGCTTGCACCACGTATGAGGGTTTTGGTTCGTGATGCTATTGATCTCCGCTCATATAAACGGATTCCTAGGCGGGGAAGGTACTCTTAGTTTCCTTTTTTTAATTGTATAAACAGTTGGATCAGGTGTGTTGTGTAATGGGTCAAAACAGTTTACTTTGTACAAAGGCGCCTAATGCACTTTTTTAAATATGATTGCAAAACTATATTATTACAACATTAATCTAACTTTTTTATTAAACCATGAAAAATTTTTTCTTTTACTTTTCTTTTTGTATGGATACACTTCAAGTGTTTTTCGACCTGTTTCATTTTCATTTAAAGCTTATAGCTTAATCCATGTTAGACGTAAAAATAACCAAGATTGACCTGTTTATAGTTAAACGGGTTAAAATTGCTACCTATAAGAAACATGTGCATAATTTGAACTACGCAACTATTAAATCAACAATGAGAATCATATCATGAACTGTTGCAATCCTTGAAAAGAAAGTTAAGCAATAATTCAGGATTAAGTAATGTAGTAATATCAAGGTTGCAAATATGATTGTATTTCTTATTGTATGTTATTTCTATTAGTTTCATATTTTGGTATGAAAATAGAGATGTTTGTCTATATACTGTTGCTATAAACTTATGTCGGTTAATGATATTGCCACTTTAGTAAACCTACCCCTTGCTAAAACTCTTTGTAAAGACAGTAGCTTAAAAGACATAGACCACATTAGCTTTTGTTGATTGCGTTAGTACACTACCTTTTTTCAAATCTGCAATAGAGGGTAATCAATAAAAATAACATAATTTGTACTTTAGAAGTTGGAGCAGGTAACATATATGGTTATAGCAATCAGCTACCTTTCAAGCCATTTTGGCGCTACATGGAATGGTTTTAGATAGTAAAAGAATCTGACTCAATGAATACTGAGGTGGGATTGGTATGCAAGAGAATGGCATAATCATCTTTTCAAAATATAATCATAGTGACCCTAAACATAATTTTGTTGTCTTCACTCTTCAGCACAACCGTATAATAATCTGAGAGAATAAATTAGGGCACTTGCACTACTCACTTGAAGTCTAACCAAGATTTAGGTCCATAAGGTGCCGTAAAGAAACTGGATTTAGGTTCATAAGGTTCTGCAGGACTATAAGTCTACCGAACACCTATGTTTTATCAACTAACATAAAGTGCAATTATTTGCGACCTTACACTATCAAATGACAGTAGATTATCATATATGCATCAGTTACGCTGTTTTAAAAAATTCTTGAACAGAAATTAATGGCCTTTTAGCTTTTTAGCTTAATTCAAAGTATTAGTACGTGATACATGCAAAACATAAATGAAAAGGAGGGACAAAAATGGAGTGTTAAGAGTAAATTTGATAGGTGCTAGGTAGCTTACGAGTACTCGATTAAAAAAAAGTACTCAATTACAAAAAAGTCCATACTGTAAGATAGGTATATCGAGTGGAGCAAGGAAGTTTAAGAGGTGCTAGGAAGCTCAGAAAATGTTATTTGTTAAAAAACACGTGGGCATTATAACAAATCATTATGTAAATAAATTTTTTATTTTTAAATTCAGTAAAGAATAGTATTTAAAACACCTTAATTTATTTGTATTTTAATGTATAATAATATACATAGTTAAAAATTTATAAAAAACGTTACATGCTTGTGGTATTATAACTAGTTCATGTTGACAATAATATACAATATTATTATTATTTTTTAAGCGGCACCACATTTAAAATCAACCTCGAGTTAAACCATTCAAGCGGGCATTAGGAGAGCCGCGAAGGGAATCTCTAGAACTCACGGTTTAGCGTACTAAGAAAAATTCAGATTTTCTTTGTCAATTGCAGACTGAACCCGATAAAACCCTTCCTCAAGCGGAAGAAACTCAGGTGGCCTCTTGAGCTAAGCCTAACACGGTAGGTTTTCTTTATCACGGTTTGAGATGATGTAAAACATATTTAAAATGCATGTTACTAAAAAACTATTGATCCAAGTATCTGCTACACAATTTTATAAAGTGAGTTAGATATATGTCTTTCCTATCAACCATTATTATTGTTAAGGTTGTTGAGAGTTGTGCTTAGAGGATCTTTTTAGTCAACCCCAAGAAGCAAGATACTAAAAAATTAAGCAAATTAGCAAAGCGAACCATATGCATTCATATTACCAAACTAAACTTTTTTCTATACTTTACAAAATGACCAAAACATGTCATTTTCGTTAAATCAAAACCAAACAAATCCCTAGCCTAGACCCTCGCGGAAACATGTCATTTTAGTTTCAAATCAAAACCAAACAAATCCCCTTGGCCTAGAAATCAGGAAGCAACAAATTTAACCCCAATTGGGAATGATGAAAACAAGACTAACCATGTCCAAACTTGATACAAATGAGGAGTTCAATGATGCAGATGGAAAGCGATATCGTATTAAATTTTAAACAAGACTAACCATCCCTCGCCTAGAACTCAGGAAGCAACAAATTTAACCCCAATTGGGAATGATGAAAACAAGACTAACCATGTCCAAACTTGATACAAATGAGGAGTTGAATGATGCAGATGGCAATCGATATCCAACAAAAGCTCCCCGCCCCGGACCCAAACGGCCTGTAATTCTCGCCTAGCCCACCTTTCCACGCCTAGCCACACAAATCTGGCAGGGCCACGCCTAGCCTCGCCAGGCACCAATCTACGCCCAGGCGCTTGTACATGCCTTCACTTGTTACCGCCCAAAGTTCTCGCCAGACCCTCATTCGCCTAGTTTCTACTTTGGTCCACGCCGGTAATTCTTATACTGCGTTAATGCGGTTTAGATTCTTACCATCGTAGAATCTAGCATTATAATATTGAAAAGTTCATTTTAGAAAATGTATAGGCGAGGTTTATATTTGCAAAGTCTTAGTACAAAAGTTCGTTTTAGAAATTTTCTCTAAAAATTTGTGTGTCTTTTCTTGGATAAATGGTGTACTTTGCCAAAATAATACCAATGGGTTTGAAAGACAAGTCATATAGAAGAGACAAGATCTTGAATTGGAATCTTGTAAATGTGCGTATTGGATAGGATGGTGTGCTTAGAATATCTTGAGCTTCGATTTTGGTCCATGTTTTGTACCTTACTTTATTGTATTCTTGTATCCATGCACATGGCTTTTGTTCTACTTATTGATTTGTCCAATCATTTGTTGTTGTATACAATTTTAGCAGTTGACTCTGTTGCGTCCAACATCAAGTATGAGATTGGTGGTTTATAAGTCTAGATGTCCCCTCCTCTTACAAGCTAACTTTTTGAGTGAGTTAAACATTTGAACTTATGAACCGATACGCGCCTAGTGTGGGATAGGTTTGTATCACACTCATTCACAACTTGATAAAAATGTTCTTTCGATATCCACATGTTTAGAAATTCTTTTAGTGGTAGTAAAGTTATTACAAAAATCGACTCCAATAATGTCGCACTAGTTACCATAGACGGAGACAGGATTGCTAGAAGGTTGTCCGTTTCGAAGGGCATAATAATGTCACACTAACAAGTATCGATCATGTTTACGATTGTAACAAAGAATCTAATTCCATTACTATTAAAATTATTGTACGTAGTCGACTAGAGCAAGACTTTGAATTAGTTCTTGCTACTTTGGAACGTGATGGTGTCTTTCAAAGGTGTCCAAGTGGTAAACATATCTTTAAACTATACATTAGTAACTTTTTATTTAATCTAAGATATCAAGTGGGCCTTGGTGGAGGGAGACGAGTCAAGCCCATTGGGAACCCTACCCATGCTTAAAGGACCCAAGGACTTTGTAAAGAACATGACTTTCATTTTCATACTTTATTGTGCCACTATTTAGAAATTTGGATCCTTTTTTTACCACATGCAAATAAAGTACGCAAATGTTAAGAGTCGGTAACTAAAGTTATTTATTTACAGTACGGTGAATGATTGTAGCAGCTTTTGCATTTTGAATTTAGCAAAACGTTTGATAGTTGGGTAGATATCGTACGAGTAAAAAATAACATCAATTAGAATTAGCATTATTAGTACAAAATGGGCCAGATGTTTTTTAACGACGTACTCTTTGTAGCATCTTTGTTTCGGACAAGAACCACATTTTATGGAACTAATGGGAGATGTTCATGTGAATATCTCTAGTCTTTGTTATAAACATAGATTTGAGAAACATAGGTTTGCGTTTAATTTTATGTCCCAACTGTGACTCGGAAATGGAAACTATAGAGCATCTGATGGTCTCTTGCAACTGGTCAAACACAATCTGGAGTTATGTCTTTCAATGGCCGGGATTTTGTTTGCCTCAGCACTCTCGTGGTTCTTCATTGTTAAACATTATTGATTTCGTTAGGAATTTAAACCAATGGAGAAAAGCTATGTTCAAGCCTTTTCAATTAAGGTGTTTTGAAGCCGTCTTATTCTCATCTGTTTGGATAATGTGGAATAGTCGAAATCGCAAGGTGTTCATGGACAAGTCTCAATCTAGCATTGAAGTTTTCAAGGAGATTCAACAATTGGATTGGTGGTAGATGCACAAAATTGTCTACTAACTGGAATGATTGGATTAATGATCTTATAATTGCTTGTATAGTGCCTATCAGTTAGGCTCTTTGTATCTAGCTTCTTGCTAGTTTTTTTTCTTTTTTGTTAATAAAATTCGCCGTTCAAAAAAACAAAAAACAAACTAATGTTAGATGTCAATTAATTCAAACTCCTTTTTATTTATTACTACGTAGTTAAATAAACTGTGACATGACATACTTTTGTATTAAGAAGGATAAATCCATGTGGTTAACGGGCACCCCGGGGATCACCTCGGTCCACCCTTCATCCTATGACATACTTCTGACTGCTGGTTGACCCGTATATCTAGCAGACATTTCCCCATCACGAGTTGCTCGTATACAGATAGATCTTGACATTTGGTCACTGGTCGAGTAAGCATGTCTATTCCAATCTCATTGGTAGTGGAATTATGGGTTCCTGGCCAAACAATCTTGTTGAGATAATTTCATATCTTTGTACGTTTAAGCTTGTGTGTAGGAGGACCGGATGGTTCTTTTCCTCCCTTCTACTTCGATCCGAGGTGGGAGGTGACACAAAATTGCGTCAAAACACAGTTGAAGTGTGTCGAGATATGATGTCACACCTTTCCAGCCCTGTGGAATGGGTTCACCAGGATGGTCTCTCCGATCGTCAGGTACTCCAAATAGTTTGGCTGCACCTTGGAACTGAAGCAATATCCCAATCCCAGAGGATGGAAAAATTTATGGACGACCACCAGGAGCTCACTCAGGCTCATGACTCTTCAATTTGGGATAGGGAAGACTATCGAAGGCCTTATTCAAGTCATATGTCAAGTTGAGTGTCATAAAAAGCTGAACAAATGTATAATCTAAGCATAACCTGGTTTGAAAAACAAAGGAATATTTATAAAAATTACAAAATTGTAAAGCAAAAGTTCAAGAGATACCAGCAAAATCTTCTTTGAACCTAAGATAAATGAGACTTATGATTAGCCTGGTTATCCTTGTCTTAAACCAAGATCATGCATAAATCTTCTTAAAGATTCATGTGACTCTTTGTAAGATCGAATACAAATATAAATTAAGGCAGAGCTTATGTGTATAGTGTTATGCCTTCAGAGTAATTGGCTCTACCACAGGGGCATAAAGCCTTTGCGATTTGCAACTTGATTAACTTTAAGAACAAATTTCAATTCGACAATCATGCATTATAGACCCCTCTGATATGTGGCTGCACAATGACCATAAACAATTATTTTATTTTCTTTACGTCTTCTGTGTTAGGCGACATTCTTGAACCTTATATCTCAAGATAAATTTAACTTGAACAAATTATGCAATGCAAACTTAGAGTATAGTAAACATTGTTGAACCTTACATCTACACAATTATCTTCCATTTGAATTTGACGATTTTATTTGGATCGGCTGAGTTTTGGTGAGGTGAGGCTTTCCGCATAAGCACTAAACAAACACGGGTACTTCATATGAGATATATCAACACTTTTACGTAAAGTTTTTTCTTCAACATAGTATATCCACAATAGATATTTGGTTAGAAGAGAAAACTTTCCGCTGTCATAAACAACGACCTTGGGTCCATCCATTTGAATTTCATTAAATCCATGGAGTACAATCTTTGTCCAAGATTTCTGTACTCCATACTCATTCATCAGCCAGATATCACCTTTCACATTATTGAATATAACAAGCTTTTCACCAAGTGCACCAAGGCTGGTATTGGGATCAGACACGATATCTACTTCATTATACAAATTGGGTGGCGGCGGAAGTTCACTTAATTTCTCATCCGCTAAACTAAAAGCAACAATAACCAGCAGTTTAGGACCGTCAACAATCCAATGAAGAAATCCATTAACAAACACACCTGGACGCCAGCTTTTAGTACACTCGTTATAAGGGGTATTCCTGGTCACCTCCTTCCAAGTATTAGTTCTAAGGTTATATACAGAAAAAAGCCCATTAACCACATATTTACCAGACTCGTCAAAATAACTGAAAGAAACAATCTTGTAATCATCTGCTACGGAATCATAACCAAATCCTGTCATAAACCAAATATATGTTGTACTTGAGAATGGCAATTCCACATAATCTTTGGTGGTTGGATTAAAAACGAGACAAATATGAGCTGCGTCAAAATAGTTACTTCTATGAGCGCGAGCTAAAACAAGACCATTGACAGAACCATATATATAACTAATTAGATAAAATCCTAAGTCATGCTTCATGGTGACTCTTGACACTACTGCTTCTTCATGGTCATTATTGTATGGGACTGAATGAAGTAAACCATAGTTAGACCCGATCAAGAAGTGATATCCGCCAAGTGTTTTTTGATGAGTTTGGATGAATTGGGGTTCTGAAAGTAAAGATAGCCATTCTTTTGAAACGCATCGTAACTGAGCTACGGATTTGGGTGGAAGACGGTATAGAATGTTGATGATGATATCCTTTGGGATGCACTCCATTGTTATCTTAAAATCTTAACCTTACCTTAAAAATATATATGTAGGACTCTCGACACAAGGAATACCCAAACAATTAAGTATATTAATGTTTGTAACTTTTAAAAGAATCCTTACCTCCTTTTATAGAGATGAAGGTCGGCTGTGATAAGAAGCAAAAACAAAACTTTTTGTTGGGCTTGGGACACAAGCAAATCCAACATGTCAAAGCCCATGTGCCCCAAGTAGAGGCTCTGATAATACGTAATACTCCTATGTTTTTCTAGAACATATATATATATTCCTCCTTGTTAATAGAAGCTTAAGCCCTTACATACTTATGTTTGTTAGAGTTCTGTTACTATCCTGTTAGCTAGTTAGTTAAAGTTGACTTATGTGTCGACTTTCTCATTCGTGTATATTAACTCATCATGTACAGAGATTTCATTTTAACGGAAATTTCCCACGAAATCTGCTCTCAGTTTATTGATACTGCTCTCTGGAAAAAAATCGCGTTTTTTGTATCAAAAGTTGTAAAGAACTTCATACATAAAATTTGCGCTTTGTTGGTGAGCGGAGTAAAATTTGACTTCCAAATTATGATAAATTTTAGGTTTTTATTTCTTTCAGAAATTAGTAACTCTTGTCAGTACCTATGGAAAATTTCTACAAACAAGACAAATGTGATGAAGTACGTATTCTGTCTAGTTAATCTTTGACATACGAGATCATTGTCTTTTGTCAGGCGTAAACCGGACTTAACCTTGGCAAAACCAAAAAAGAAAGTATGAACCTAGAACTACATGTGTACTAAGTTTCAAAACAAGTAGAAAAGATCAATATTTTCTATTTTAGAAACAATTCTAGACAAGAATGTTATACCACATAGATAGCTATCTTTCATTATTGCTGCCCAATACTAGCTCAGAAGATGTCACTCGGAAAAATATAATGGAGACGCCCATAGTGAAATATCCGACAGCTACCCATGGGCTTAAATATTAAAGGTAATTGTACTATACACCTGAATATTAGAAGATCACCGGCCTATTCTAGCAGCCTTCCAGAAAAATCCACGAAATCTTGCATAAACGCCAATCAATTTCACAGTTGAAAGATGCAGACATGTCAAACAGGGAACCAAGTAATATGCAACTAATATGAAACACATAGAGACTTGAGCACACTTGAAATACTAATGCCATGTTTCCATTGTGTCAACTAGCTAGCTACATTTCTAGTGCTTTAGTTGTCCATGTGACACCATAATTTTTCATTGGTGTTAGAGACACAGATATTACATAATATACTCATTCTATTCCCTCTCAGATTGGTCTTTTTCTCATACATATAACTTTACTCAACGTCTCAACCAGATATGAGGGAACTCTGAAACACATGCATCAGAAATTTTGATTCTTTCCAGGAAGATGAACCTTTTTCATATAAATTACAACTAAAAGCACAGACAAACATTGGTCCTTTTAGCAGTTTCATATGACTGTGTGGATGACTAAAGCATTGAGTGTTGGAAGTGTATGGAAAGATGTAAGCTGCACATACCAAAAAGTTACATGGAGTTCTATAAAATTTAAACGTTCCAAACAAACTTTAACAATTCAGCTACACAAAGACATGAACAACACAAATCAGCAAAGGAGAAACATTAAAATGTAAGCGGCAGATAGACTTCAGCAATTCAGCAAGCAGCTTTATTTTGCAGATACTCTTGAGCTAATGTACCAAAGTTACGGTCCAAGACTCATCATTTGTCTCCTCTTCCATTAAAAGGCAGCCACCTCTGCATTTACATTCTCTGACATCGGGGGCATCGGGGAAGATTGGAGGACTGATAATAAATGTTCACAAGATGTATTAGATATAAGAAAAACCAACAATTAATAGCAAGCTATAATAAGTCCAAGAAAATAATTACTCCAACCTCAATATGGCTTGGCAAATAGAAGATACAGACGGAACATGAATAATGTGACTGTTGCCCTTATTATCAACAGCCGCAACCAATGCCTCGAGCATTTCCATAGTCATTTTTTGGTGTTCACCAATGGCGACAACATCAAGAGCTACATTCCCCGATTTAAATGAGTTTACTATCATTTCATAGCTATCCGTTATTCTTAGAGTACTGTAAGCAAAGTAACACACGCAACAAACATGTTAAGATCAAACATACTAAAAAAGTTGTGCAACGTTTAAACATAAACATACATACCCTCCAACAAACAGAATCACCCGCCTTCGTAATTTTTTGTTGTCACGATATTCCAATCCATTGTAAGCCATACGGCGTCGTTTCCACATTCATCAGACCAGCTTCTGATATTGCTGAGCAACGTAGAATAAACTTGATCAGTTCAACCACAAAAAGTTGCTGATATATGATTTCTTTCAATTTTTCTTTAAGATAAACCCTCTCTCAACGAGGGCTTGCTCTCATATGGGAACCATATATTTTCCTTTTTCTTTTAGGGTTAAAAGAGGTCTTAATGGAAGGTTAAAAAGATGGTTTGGCATATTTATATATAATAATGGAAGCTAACTACCGTGAACGCGTGACCAGATTGTCTCTCTAAGATCATTAGTAGGGAAAAGCAAGAATCGATTTACCCCAGCCGTTGTAACTATGCCCACAGTGTTCTCTGGATTAGACTGCAACAATCAGAAGACATGAATTAACTTTCATATAAAAGAACGAATATGATATAACACAACAAAAACTTATACTATTGGATAATAACAAACATATTATACATGCAAGAAAGAATTATTATTACATGGATTTTAGCGTGAAAATAGTGTTCAATAGCAGTAGCTTGATCCCTCATCTTGGAGGGTGATGCTTTATGTCGTGGCCAGAAAGAATTGTCGACACATATCATTGTACACTTCATATGAAACAAAAACGCATAAAATTAGTTTTAGTTTGTGTACGAAAAGAAAACAAGATAATGATCGTATATACCTCAGCCGCCATGGTGGTTGATAAATATTTTTATGTCGATTGGTTTATTTTTTATGTTTATGGATGATATATTTTGTAGAATGGTAATGCATAATATATATATATGAATACATGAATAAATTACTACAATGGCCCTTCCTTATCACTGGCGGAGGATTTAAAGGGCAGGAAGGGGTGCTGGCCCCCCTAAAATTTGGGTTACAGTTTGCGAATTTTCTGGATGTAGGGGTGTAAGTATCAAATTTTATGTTTTAGCCTCCTAAAATTGTGGTAACAAGCTAGACGTGAGCAATAACTAGTCAATATTTAAAACAAAAAGGAACTTTCAAAGATGTAACCACTTCGTCTTCATATTTGACTTTTATTCCTCCTAGCAGAAACTACTGACATGAATGTATTAAGCTTTCAAGAGTTTAAAGCATAGTTGTCAGTTGGGACTTTTGTGTAATCAGTAATAATTGTTACTAGTTTTTATGTGTGGAAAACGGTGTACACTTTTAATTAATAAAATCAGATTAAAATAACAGTATATAAATTAACAGAAACAAAACAGTAAATTAAACAGACAGAACGGGGTAGAAGCAGAAGACAGACACTATAAAACGTAGTAATTAGCAGATAAAGAGACTTGTACGAGGCTCGTATTGAATCGATTCCCTTAAAACAGTCAGCCGTTTGGGGTCAACGTCACCTTAGTTTGTTGTGCTGGGACTAGACTACTTGCCTGAAAGATCACGGAAAGCTTGAGCGTTTCTGGTCGAAAAGATTGCTGGATCGTTACTGTGCTGGAGCTGCGTTATCAGAATATATCTAACGAATGAGACCTATGGCTTTATTTATATTGAAGACTCAACTTGTCCTCCAAGAAAAATATTGCAGCCATATAGCCATATAAACGAAAATCTGTTATTATCAAAACAGATTCGCAAATCTTTTAATACATAAAACTGATTTGCATATCATTTAAAAACAAACTTACTTGATAAGTTTAAATCTATTCTAAAATAGATTTGAGAAAATTAAAAGGAAACGGCTAGCGGCAAAAGATGCATACGTATGCGAGGCTTCGGTTGCATTCATGTCCGCAGGTCGCGGGCTCACATGAGTTCGAAGCTTGAACTCATTTTGACAAATCCATTTTCTGCACCCCCTGCGGCGCGCCGTAGTGGGAGCATAACCAACCTAAAGGAATTTAATAGCCAATACTATGAATTCCTTATAAACAAGCATCCACTTCTTGTTTTGGGCGATGTGGGATTCTCCTATTTTTCCAAGTTTTATGTTTCAAGTGCCTCACTTTGAGACACGATATCTCATTCATTTCAACTCCATTTTGGACATACTTTAGCTCGTTGCAGCTCGTCGAGGAGAAGCATAAAGCTACCAAACATAAATATATATAACATATACATATATTAAATAGTGTCCAAATTTTGCAAAACTCATTTTACAAAACTCATTTTCAACAATCCCACATGAATGGAAATCGTCGAAAAACCAGAAAGTTTCGGTGAAATATCTGCGGTTAAGTCTTGCATAGGATAGGTAGGTGTAACCCTTTGAACCTTCCCTTGTGAGATGTACTTAGTCTCCTAGATCGAGTAGGCGATGTCCTTGAACTCATTATCCATTTACGTAGACGACATTACACTACACACAAGACTCTCCCGACATTGTCAAGTCCTCATAGTCGTATCGTTATGGTCATGAATACTAGCCGGTTCTGCCAGAGCTCTTAGGTGCGCCCCCATATTTCCCTTCGAAGCGACCCCACTTCTCTCTCACATAGGTGATTTCATCTTGAATCATTAAAAACATATGTTTTGTGATTTCATATTGAATCATTATGCTTTATGATTTCATATTGAATCATTATGCTTTATGATTTCATCTTGAATCATTAAAGCCATATGTTTAACCTCTCAACAAGTCACATTTGTCATAGGAATGGACTAGGAAAGTTACAATATTTAGTAACTCCCCACATTGCGTGACTTCCCCACATTTCTATGATTAGGTTGTCCAATTGAACCCAAATCTTGGGATCTCCAGTCAACTGGGTTAGGTTTTCCTTCATAGAAACTCATTCCTTCAAGGGCTTTAGTCCCATTCCTCTAGACGACTTACTAACTAACTCTCTGCTTAAGCCTTTCGTAAGCGGATCCGCGATGTTATCCTTTGACTTCACATAGTCAATTGAGATAACTCCTGTTGAGAGTAGTTGTCGTATCGAATTATGTCGACGACGGATATGTCTGGACTTTCCATTATACGTTATGCTATGAGCTCTGCCAATTGCCGATTGACTATCACAATGTATACTAATGGCGTTACGGTTTAGGCCACCTTGGTATGTCCTCTGAATTGACGTAGCCATTCCGCCTCTTGTCGCATTTATCTACGCGATAAATTGATTCCATCGTAGACTTAGCTATAACAGTTTGCTTGGAAGACTTCCAAGATATAGCCGCTCTCCTAGTGTAAACATATCCACTAGTCGATCTAGAATCCTTTATGTCAGATATCCAATTTCGTCCTGTATCCTTCGATAACAATTTGGATATCGATCATAATGCAGATCCATAATCGCGACGTATCTCAAATAGTGAAGTACCCTAGTTATAGCTGCCCAATGTGCATAGCTTGGGTTACTAGTATACCTACTTAGCTTCTGCTAACAACATATGCTAAGTCAGGTGGTACACTGTCATTAAGTACATTAACATGCCAATAACTCTTGAATACTCTAATTGGGCAACACCTAAGCCTCTATTTTTAGATAGATGCTTGCTGGTGTCAACTGGAGTTCTAGCTAGGCCGGAATCCCGCATATGAGTATGAATAATTTTGTCCACATAATGTGCTTGACTTAACACAAGTCCATTTTGAGTTCGTGTGATCTTTATTCCAAGGATCACATCTGCAAACCCATATCCCATGTCAAACTTTGATTTCAACATGTCTTTAGTAGATTTGATCATCTTGTCGTTCTGCCAACGATAAGCATATCATCAACATATAAACACAAGATTACATATCCACTATTAGTGTCTTTGACATAAACACACTTTATGCATTCATTAATTTTGAATCCACTCTCTAGCATGGCGTGGTCAAATTTTTAATGCCATTGTTTGGGAGCTTGCTTTAAGCCATATAATGACTTAACAAGCCTACAAACTTTGTTCTCTTGTCCAGGAGCCATGAAACCCTCAGGTTGGTTCATGTAGATTTCTTCTTCTAAATCTCCGTTGAGAAATGCCGTTTTCACATCCATTTGGTGAACTTCCAAATTTCTTAAAGCGGCAATAGCAAGTATCATCCTAATCGAGGTTATTCGCGTAACAGGCGAATATGTATCAAAGTAATCAAGACCTTCTCGTTGTCTAAATCCTTTGATTACTAATCTTGCTTTATACTTGTCAATGGTGCCATCGGCTTTCATCTTCTTCTTGAAGATCCATTTATAGCCTAGTGGTTTACAACCAGGAGGTAAATCCACGAGCTCCCAAATATGGTTTTGTAAAATAGAATCTATTTCACTTTTAATGGCTTCTTTCCATTGAGGCCCTTCGAGGAAGTAACCGCTTCGGTATGAAGTAGGTTCGTTTCAACCATAAAAAAAAAAATCGGGTCCAAACAATTTCTTAGTACTTTTGCTTTTTCTAAGGTTCAACCTCTTCTTCCTCATTTTGATCTTGTCTCTCATCTTGGACATCATTATCATCTCGTTGTCTCTTATCTTGGACAACTTCTTCATCTATTCTAGAAGAACTTTCAGTTTCCTTCGTTAAACAAGGAAATATAGTTTCAAAGAATGAAGCATTCCTTGATTCCATTAAAGTACCCTTTTGTATATCCGGATTTTTCGAATCATGTACAATGAAGCGATAAGCACTGCTATTCTTAGCATATCCGATGAATATACAATCCACGGATTTAGGTCCAATCTTTTGGGCCTTGGGAGTCGGTATAGCTACCTTTGCTAAACACCCCCACACTCGTAAGTACTGATATGATGGCTTTCTTCCCATCCATAATTCATAAGGGGTCTCTTCTTTTTCCTTACGAGGTATCTTATTTAAAAGATAAGTAGCCGTTAGAATGGCTTCCCCCAACATGTCCTGGCTTAGACCAGAACTTATCAACATGGCATTAACCATTTCTTTCAAGGTACGGTTCTACCTTTCGGCAATACCGTTCTGCTGAGGTGAATAGGGAGTAGTGAACTCGTGTCTAATTCCATGTTTCGCACATAGGTCAGCGAATGGAGACACATATTCACCTCCTCTATCACTTCGAACCACCTTGATTTTCTTACTAAGTTGATTCTCAACTTCATTTTTGTATAGAACAAACTTGTCTATAGCTTCATCTTTACTTTTCAGTAAGTAAACATAGCAATACTTTGTACAATCATCAATAAACGTGATAAAGTACTTATTGCCACCTTTTGTGGGTAGTGATTTCAAATCACATATGTCAGTGTGTATCATATCAAGTGGTTCGGTTTTCAGTTCAACCGATTTGAAAGATGCTCTTGTAAGTTTGGCTTCAACACAAGTTTCACATTTATATTTTGAGTCAATATGGAAATTAGGTATGCAATTAAATTTAATCAAACGACGCATCAAATTAAAATTTACATGTCCAAGGCGGCCATACATATTAGAAGACTCAAACAAGTAAGCAGAAGAATTCATATTATTGATATCTTTCTTAACAACCATTACATTGAGTTTAAACATACCATTCAGGGCATAACCCCTACCAACATACACTTGATTCTTAGAAAGAACAAACTTATCAGACTAAAAACAAGACGAAAACCAAACTTGTTCAACACCCAACCAGGACACAAGATTCTTGTGAATATCTGGAACATACAAGACATTAGTCAACTTGAGCTCTTTCTCGGATGTCATCTTCAAGATTACATCTCCTTCACCCTTGATTTCAGCAGTTGCGAGTTGCCCATGAAGCTTCTCTCTCACTATCAACCGCTCGAAGAGTGAAACATACTCTTATCGGCACACACATGACGGGTAGCCATATCCACCCACCATTCCCTGTGTTGGAACCTACGGGTTAACTTCAGACATCATGGAAATGAAATCGGACACCATAGTCGTGTCCACATCTTCATTCACCATATTAGCCTGGCGTGGAGTGCCGCTGGCATCTTACAATTAGCAGCGGTGACCGGTTGGTAAAGTTGAAACACACTCCTTGGAACCGTTTCACAATTGCAGATTTAGGAGCAAGGTAATCAGACTTCCCTTTGCCCTTCTTGTCATTCTTTCCTTTTCCTTTGCCTTTAGCTTTGACATTGGACTTTGAAGATGAAGAAACATGCTCAACCATATTTGCCTTTGCAGAATCAGGCGTATACGTGTTTTTCTGAGCCAGCTTGTTGTCTTGTTCAATACGAAGACGAACAACCAAGTCTTCAACACTCATCTCCTTTCGCTTATGCTTCAGGTAGTTCTTGAATTCTACCCGGCTTGGAGGTAACTTTTCAATAATAGCAGCAACTTGAAAAGTTTCACTCAAAGTCATTCCCTCGCAGAAATGGTGTAGCTAAACCTGAGATCTTGAACTGACTCATCACATTCTTTGAATCAACCATCTTGTAATCCAAAATACGAGCTACCACGAACTTCTTTGTACGGCATCCTCGGTTTGTACTTGCGTTCCAATGACTCCCATAATTCTTTGGCGGTCTTGGTCTTGCATTACCGCGTTGTACAAAGAATCAACCAAACCATTCAGAACATAGTTGTGACACAAAAGTCTGAATGTTTCCATGCTTCCAAGGCTTGAACAGCCTGTTGATTAGAGGATTGACCTTCTGCGAGGAGTTCCCGCGTTAGGTGGGTTCTCTTTTTAGAACCGCGCAAGGTTCAAAGTAGTGAGATAGAAAAACATCTTCTGTTGCCACCTCTTGAAATTCTGTCCATTGAATTTCTCTGGTTTCAGCATGATTAGCAAGTGTTGGTAACGGCACCATTACATTCACGGTAGTCACGGGGAGGAAGTGGTGTTTGTCATCCGAAGATCAAACACAAACAATTAAAGCTGTTTTAAATGGTATCTTCTTGTACCGATCGATTCAACAAAACTCTAGCTTGGTTTTGATGGATCAAGTAAATCGAAAGAAACTCTATCTTGGTTTCGTTAAAACGATAATAAATTGCTTAAAAGCGTTATAGATCTGTTAGACCAAATCGTATGTTAAAAACTGTTTAATCGCCGATTTCCAAAGAAACTCAACAAGGTTTCGACAGAAAACAGTTTATAAAATCCTTAATATTAATCCGATTTGACAAAGTGTTCTAAATTAGGTTAAACGAATCGTTTTTAAGGCGTGAAACGGTGTACACTTTTAATTAATAAAATCAGATTACAATATGATATATAAATTAACAGAAACAAAACGATAAATTAAACAGAGAATGGGGTAGAAGCAGACGGAACTATAAAACGTAATTAACGGCGATAAAGAGACTTGTCGAGGCTCGTATTGAATCGATTCCCTTAAAACAGATTCGCCGTCTGTTCCCAGGGTACAACGTGCATAGCTGTTTGTCAGCCGGACTAGACTACTTGCCGAAAGATCACGGAAAGCTTGGCGTTTCTGTGAAAAGATTGCTGGATCGTTACTGTGCTGGAGCTGCGTTATCAGAATATATCTAACGAATGAGACCTATGGCTTTATTTATATTGAAGACTCAACTTGTCCTCCTTGAAGACTCAACTTGTCCTCCAAGAAAAATATTGCAGCCATATAAACGAAAATCTGCTATTATCAAAACAGATTCGCAAATCTTTTTAATACATAAAATTGATTTGCATATCATTTAAAAACATAAACCGAATTCTGTAGCTTCGGAGTTGCATTCGTGTCTGCAGGTCGCGCGGGCTCACATGAGTTCAGAAGCTTCGAACTCATTTTGACCCGGAAATCCCATTTTCGCACTCCCCTGGCAGCTGCGTAGGAGTGGGAGCATAGCCAACCTAAAGGAATTTGATAGCCAATACTATGAATTCCTTATAAACAAGCATCCACTTCTTGTTTTGGGCGATGTGGGATTCTCCTATTTTTCCAAGTTTGTTTTCAAGTGCCTCACTTTGAGACACGATATCTCATTCATTTCAACTCCATTTTGGATATACTTTAGCTCGTTCTTGAAGCTCTCGTCGAGGAGAACGCAAAGCTACCAAGAAACATAAATATATATAACATATACATATATTAAATAGTGTCCAAAATTTGCAAAACTCATTTTACAAAACTCATTTTCCAACATTATGTTTATTCTTATCTTTGTTATCAATATATATACATATAGCTCTAAGGATATATAGTCTTTTATATTAGATTGTTACTCTATATACATTTTCTTCTCGTAAATTTTTGGCCCCCCCAAACAAGATGGTCAAGCTCCGCCAGTGTTCCTTATAGTTTCTTAATTCCAAACGAGATAATATGGTAAATGGTCATGTTTGGCGACAGCATTTGAAAGCATTTAGAAGCGACAAGCGGTAAGCATTTTAGATGAAAAGCTTGTTTGGCAACACCTTAACAAACGTTTGAATATTATGTTACTGCATCAATATAAAATGCTTCTTGAATAAGCATTCAAAAATTGCTCCAAGCATTTGGTTTCTGAAATTACATATATACCCTATTTATTTATCTAGTTTTTATTTCATTTAGTTTATTTTAACTTTCCCCGAAGACCTAAATCAAAGTTTTAAAGCAGAGCTATTATATCAAAGTCATATGCTGAAAAATTCTTTATATCATTTTTTTCTTAGCTTCTTTTGAAACGAAACTTTTTGATGAAGTTTATAGAATCAACATGATATTATTATTAATTTTCAATTGTTAAATGAACTAATTCATTTAATCTTTCTTATGACATTTTCGATGTTATATAACTTTTAGTTAACTTTACTTTTGAAAACTTATTTTCCGCTCACATAAGCAACTGTCATCGGAACGCAAATTTTAGCTAACTTTAAAGAAATAATCTAGACTTTTTATATAGAATCGGTGTATAAATTTTTACATTTTTAATTTCTCTTAAACCTCTTAAATCCGAATACAAACCGATATCATTAATATCCGAACAATCTTTATGGCTCAAAGAACTTTCAAGGAACTATCTTTTAGCTTGTTACATCAAGTGGCTTTAAATTACACTGATAAAACAACATAAAGCTAAAGATTTTTCATGCACTTTAAATTGGCCAAACCTATCTTCAAGTAATGAAATATCTTAATCTACAATCTATAAAAAATAGAAAAAGTTACACGTTTGGTCCCTGTGGTTTACCTCAAATAACAGGTTTAGTCCCTAAGTAGTTTTAATTACACCACACATACCTATTTTTGAAACCTGTTGCTCATTTAGTCCCTATTTTAAAAAATAGGGATCATTTGTGTAATTATTTACAGTTTTTTTTATTACGCGGATAGTCCCTATTTCCCATAATAGGGACTAAATGGGCAACATGTTTCAAAAATAGGTATGTGTGGTATAATTAAAATGACTTAAGGACTAAACATGTTATTTGGGGTAAACCACAGGGACCAAACTTGTAATTTTGTCTAAAAAATATTTAGTTGTAGAAATCTCTTCGGGGTTTCTTTGTAGTTCGTTGTCAACGTTGTCATCATTATAGTTGCTTTTCTTCAAATTTTGGTTCTACATCTAGGGCCCGTTTGGTTTATAAGTGGGTTTAGAATTGGATTTGGATTTAAGAATGCTTTGAAAGATTTGGGAAAGGTTTGAGAAAAAGTATGAGAGAAAATAAATATATTATTATATATAATTTATTAAATTTATATTAAATATAAAATAATATAAATAAATTTTAAATGACATAAATCAATAGTTAAAAATATGTATGTACACACAACAAAGTGGTGGGCCCCTCACTTTTTACAAATCCTAGCAAAATGGAGTGGAATGACATTTCACACTATTCTCATTTCATACAATGATTGCCGAGAATTGAAAAATGAACCAAACATTGATTTTAGCAACTGAATGATTCTATACCCTTTGATACCCACAAACCAAACTGGACCTTATATATTTAGGAATTTCTAAACCTTTTAATTATTTATTAGCATCGTTAATACAAATTACTAATGGAATTGATTGCAACAATAATATACCAAATAACCATTCATAACATAAACTCAAAATCACCTAGTTCAAATCTAGCTAGCCTTTGAACCACATTTTGCTTTAGTTTAAGTGCAAACTTTATTCTATGTAAAACATCTTTTATTTGTGGGGCTGATATATTGAGCCTAATTTATACAACTTGTAAGCTTAAAAGCAGAAACAAAAGAAAAACTATAAATACCACTTAAATCCTTTAATTTAAATACTATCAATAGTAATACTCCTTAAATCCTTTAATTTTTACACACACTTCAACCTACACACCTCAACAATACTTCTCTTTATTACCTTTAGAAAAACGTTATGATTCTCAACAACTATGATCATTACGATCTTTAATTTCAAAACAATTCAAGTAAGTAAATGCAGATTTTCAAGCTTATGAACAATTTCAAGCTTTGGGTAGTCAAGCCTAGAGTTCGGGTCCTAACACAAGGACAAAAATACCACATGAACGAGGCATTGCGGAACAACGGTTTTTGAAAGATTATTTTGGCAACGAAGACAATCCACCTAAATACCCGGAGAGGAATTTCAGGCAAAGGTATCGTACAAGTTCTAAACTTTTTAAACAAATAGTTAAATTATATTAACAGTTACAATGTTGAACCTCTTTCCAAATGCTTTCATTTTTCTAAACAACGACTGGATGCTTCGAGTCGTTTAAGTATTAGTCTTCTCAAGAAATGCACATCGTCCATATGCCAATTGGCATAAGACACATCACCTGATGCATTCAACGAGTAATTACAAATTGGTGAACATTGTTCACATGATTGTTTACAAAACTTCACTAAATGAATAAATAGTTTATACTTACAGGAGTATTTTTGAACACCATATTTTAATGACATCCAATATATATTGCATTGTACGAAGAAAAACATGGACTCCCGAGAATGCTCGGGTGCATTGATTTTATGAAAATTATGTGATTTTAAAATTTTGCCATGTTTCTTATATTTAACTAGTTATATAGCCTAGTGCACATTACCATATGTTTCCATTATGTGAGGATTTGAGCCTATCAGCATCTGTTTTATATGTTTTTTTTCTTTCATTTGTACGAGTATGTCAATGGTTAGCAGTACACTTTAGAACTTGGCCGAATTTACGGTTTGATACAACCAAAATAAACATTACATTAAGGTAACTTAGTGTAATTGATGTAGCTTGTCAATGGCAAATTTTAGAACTTTACCCAAATAGCTCATATTTTATGTTATGCTTGTATATATTGACTAAGTACACTGATTAGTCAATCCCCTTGCGAAAATCCCTTTTGTTGCACTTACTTTTAACGCAGGATACCCATAGAAAAACTCATTGAGGCATTCACGTTCTTTTGTTAAGCCAATATATATGTTTTTTTACTTCGTTACATCGTTACACCTCAGTCTACCCTATTAGCTTAAATCCATGGTTAGTTGTTCGTTATTTGGAGTGTATGGGTTGTTGATGTGTTTCGTTGTGTATAGGAAAATTATTATTATCAAGTTTTACATTTATATTTAGCCGACTTATCCTATAACAAACACTAACGAGCAGTATACCCGATCAGTGCAGCTTAGTTGGTAAGTAGAGTGTCGATCACTAAGAGTGGAACGTTAACACTTCATTATCTATCAGTATTTTAATCCTAAGGTTAGTCTATTTAAACCTAATCTAACGCAAGGGGGGGTTTTCAGCCTGAGAGACTGTCATAATGTTTATATTAAGTAAAACTATAAGTAACAAGGCGATAGACACACCCATACACATATAGGAAACAGATGACAAATAAGAGGCCTGTCCGATAGTAAAGTGGATTATATTCACTTAATTGCTTAGCTATATAAGATGAGTACTAATTCTGGTCTTTCTCGTTGGTTGTACGTATGGGCGTTTTTTTTCTTACGTTTAGCTTTGCTAAATACCCTAGATTCAGTTTTAAGTACTATTACCGAAAAGCTCTGTCACAGCTAATCCCAAATCTGTAATAAGTGCAAATTTAATTATTACTTATTTAAATTATTTATCCCGTTAGGGCTTACATCAACTATCCTAAGATGGTAATGAAGTAATTGTGGGAGGCGTATGGCAGTGCAAACAAGCCACGATAATCAAGAGGTAATCAAAGCATACACATTAACATCCAAATAAACATCAAATAAACTTTAATCGATGGGAAAGCTTTTATTAAATGCGAGTCAAACTTCGGAGACAAGGCACGCAATCCTGATGGATTAAAGAGTACTAATACAATTAAAGTGAAATCTACTTATGAATTAAAAATTACTAAAAGGACCAACTTATGCCTCTGAACCTTCATCTGGTCGTGTCTAGTTATTAGTGCATTCATCGCCTTCTCTGGATATATGTGTGTATCAAGTTGTGTTGAATGAGGCTGTTGTTCCGGTATTTATACTTTTTGGAAACGGCATAGATACGGCGTATCAGTTTGCTCGATACGCCGTATCTAGGTAACTTCGCGTGGGGTTCAAGATTATTTTATTCTGAAATATTCGTACACCGCCATACGATCTGAGGAGGATCTTCAGTATTGATATGGTGCATGTATCTTCTAATCTTGGTATTTCTTGGTGAAGTCTTCAAGGTAATACGACGCATGTGAAGTCTTTCAACTGAGATTTACAAAAGTAACCGATTAAGTATCAATTCTCATATAAAGTAATACAAAACAAGCAATATATATATATATAGGATAAATGATGCCAATAAACTATTGTTATTTGGTATCAAGTACATGATTTACACTCACTGTTTTTAAAAGTACACTTTTTCATATGCAAATGTGAGAAGGTATGCCATCAAAAGTACACTAACGAGGACTACCTTCGCCTAACCTTTAAAGTTAATTAATAAATATCTATAAGCTTCCTTATTACACATGAAAAGCTCATATAACTCATTTCCCATCTTCATTCTCACGCCACACATACATAAACTTAGTGTAATATATGTAAGATTAGGAGATTAGTCCCTCCAACTAATTTTATTCGAAAGAGTTGCCATCGTTTTCTATGTCAATGAACGAGGCTAGAGAACAAACCAAGCTACGACACTCAAAGACGGTCACCATGGTAAGTTAAGGTTCCTCGATACTAACCATGGTTAGTCAAGGTTCCTCGATACAAACCAAGCTACAACACTCTTATACTAACACATATCCATATTAAACAAATAAATTCACACCCACACCAACACAAACAATGACAACAACAAAAACCCACATATTCCGGAAAAAGAAAACACCATAAAAACAAAAAAAACCATCATTGTACAAGCAAAAATATCTACCACAAAGATCTAGACACAAATGATAAAACCTATAATAATACTTTTCTAGTAAAAAAGATTTGAGATAAATCATAAAATGGGATGATTTATACCTTAATATTCTGAGAACACCTATTTTAATCATGAGAGAATTATTTTGGCTTGTCCGTCAAAAAGTAAAAGCACAAATAGTTCCACGAAAAGGTGTAGCACAAATAATAAATGATCTTTGCTAGAGCTTAAGACAAGAAACCGCCACCACCCGCCAACGATGGTCATCATCACCACCACCACAATAACTTGATGAGTATATTGAAAGGAAATAAAAAGATTTATGTTAAAGATAAAAGGAGGAGAAAGTATGTAAAGTGATGGGTGTGTGTTGCTTTATGTACCAAAAATCAGGCGAGGGCATTTAAATGGCGTCAACTACCTAGACCAAATGCAGTAAATAGTAAATACATTGTGGAATGCATTAAGTTATTTCACAAAGAACCCATCTTTTTGGCAGATCTGAAAATGTAGCAAAAAGAGAAAATGAAGTTACTATGGGTAACACACAACACTCAAAGCACAACTAAGAGCATTTAAGGCACTGAAAAGTGCATTTAATTTTTTTTTTTTTTTTTTTTTGAACAAAGAAAAATGCCTTTAAATTCAGTCATACATTAAAGCAAGGGTCGTAGTCACTTAAGTCAAACTCAAAAAGGGTGTCACGTTATGTCAACTCATCATGTTTCATTTTTCACTTCTCTAATCACTCAAACGCCGAAAAACCCGCTCTCTAGTCACTCAAGCCAAAATCTTACTTTTGAGACTCACTATATTCAGTTAAAACACGAACTTAAGAAAAAAATAAATTTAGATGAACACAAAATCTTCTCTTTGGCGCAAGCTAGGCCTCGCTTGCGTTTTGGGGCAGGAGGGTGGTATAGTGGTTTGGCTTTGGCTCAAGCCAAAACATTGCCACATATGAATGACATATACCTCATGTGACTATACCCCTTCTTTTAATATAATGCCATAATGAATGAGATTGATATATAAAAAGAAAAAAAAAAGTATATACCAAGAAATATAAAAGCCTTTGATGCATAAGATAGTGTAAAGAATTTTTTCATATATATAGAGTCTAAATATTCTTTAAGCAATCAACGGAACCGTGACCAAAAAGACGTAATAACCGATTGAAGTGACAAACAATAAGTTTAAAATTAACCTAAACAATATTCATACAGTTAAAATGTTCTTCAAGCAATCAACAATCAACACATACGCAACCGTAACCACAAAACCTAACGAATCGTAACAAACTAACAAACCAATTCAAGTTCTTAACATAAAGCTTAAAAGTAAGCTCATAACACTACACATATAGTCTAAATATTTACAAGTAATCAATATTCAACATGTACGCAACCACAACGGTAAAACGTAACTTATAAATCTTGTGTGGTTCATGAAGCATTAAATCAAAAAAACACTAGTAGTATTGTAAAAATGATAAAAGCGAGAGATGATTTTCCATACCTTAATATTCGAGACCACCTATCCCAACAAAAGTAGAAACATTATTTGTTTTGTGCATCAAAAAGTAAGCAGAAATAATAGATGGTCTTGGGAAAGCTACTTAACAATGTTGTTCATTGCCACAAAACGAGAGAAAAATGAAATTTGGTATGAATATTTGAGATTTGGTTAGTGAGTTTTATAGAGAGGAGATAATGTGTGGGTAGATGGTATAGTATTGAACGAATGTATTTGGTTGGTGAGCTATAAAGAGAAGGCAGGTAGTGGTATTATTTGTTGGAAAATTTAGTGCACTTGTGGGATTAGTTCACACCTTGAAATGGGTTAGGAGGTACGGAGTGTACACCCATAAGGTCCATGAACACCCTGACTCTAATAGTGGTTTGTATTGGTAGTGCTAGTAGAAAGTACTGCTTGAGGAAAGTACTGCTTGTGGAAAGTCTTGCTTGTGTTTTCAGCGATAGCGGTGTTTCCACGATGGCGATGTTTCCACGAAGTGGTGTATCCACTGCTAGTGCTATGAAATCTTGATAGCGGTGCTTCCAGCGATGAAACGTATTTCCACTGCAAGTGAAAGTCTTGCTAGTGGAAATACTGCTTATGGAAAGTCTTGCTAAATGGCGATTACAACTGCATTATGACCACGTTTAATTGGTCATGTAACCACTCACGGCTATAATGGGGATAATTATGAGGCTATTAATGGGCCGATTAATACTCATAATTCCATTGGAATAGCTCAGAGTAACCTCCTATAAATAGGAGATCGATAATGCATGAAGGAGACAGCGTAAACACTTATTAGCGAAAGGGTTATAGAATTGTGCCTAATTCTCTAACGGCATTTGGTCTTATCCCAAGTAGATATTCGTGATACCCAGGCATTAGGGTCGAATATTTTACTTTGGAAAGTGATCACACGATTCCAAGTGATATCCGGTAACCACCTAGTGGTATTGCTGTCATTGATTGTCTTAACCCGTTGCTGGAGATACCACCAACAATCAAAGTAAACTATTTGTGATAATCAATGGCTACTGCTGCAATGAAACACATGGCTTCAAACTTTGCCAAGCTTGACAAGTTTGAAGGGGTGGACTTTAGGAGGTGGCAGAAGAAGATGCACTTCTTGCTGTCAAGCATGAGTGTGGTCTATGTGCTAACCACACCTATTCCTGATGATGGTGATGATGCTCTTGTGGAGCAGTCGGAGGAGGAGCAAATGGGAGAATGATGACTACATATGAGAGGTCTTATTCGAATGGTATGTCGATTCTTTGTTTGATAATTATCAGAACTTTGAATCTTCCAAAGAACTGTGGGATTCCTTGGATGCCAAATATATGGCTGAGGATGCATCAAGTAAGTAGTTCCTTGTTAGTAATTTCACAAATTACAAAATGACTGATTCAAGACCAGTTATGGAACAATACAATGAACTTCTTGGAATACTTGGAAGGTTTACACAACACCAAATGAACATGGATGAGGCTATCAAAGTCTCTTGTGTCATTGACAAACTCCCTCCTTCATGGAAAGATTTCAAGCATACCTTGAAACATATGAAGGAGGAGTTAACTCTGGTTGAGTTGGGCAGTCATCTGCACATTGAGGAATCTCTCAAGGTGTAGGATAATGACAAGCCAAAGAGTAGCAATGCTACTGGTGCATCTATTGTCAATATGGTGGAGCATAACAACTCCACCAGGTACAATGACAACAAAGGCAACGCAAATATCATGACAACACAAGGGCAGATCCTAACAAGAAGGCAACACCTACTTGTTGGAAATGTGGCAAAACAGTCACATTAAAGGGATTGCAAGGGTGTTAAAATTGGTGGTAAAGCCAATGGATCAGGCACTAATGGTTCAGGGAGTGGTGGTTCACCAACTCGAAAGGTCAGAATATTTTTAATAAGTCTTTTCAAATTTATTATGTTACATATGTATCTGAATCTTTTTATGTGCAGGATGATGATGTTGCGTGGTGGGTTGACTCTGGTGCAACAGTTCATGTGTAAAGAAGAAAAGCTGGTTCAAGACTTATGAGTCACTGAATGATGGTTCTATTCTTCACATGGAAATGAGTCAACAGCCTTGGTGCATGGTCGTGGTTGTGTAGATCTTAAGTTTAGTTCTGGAAAGATTGTAACTTTGTTTAATGTTATTCATGTTCCGGATATAAGGAAAAACTTGGTTTCAAGTAGTGTTTTGAATAATCATGGATATAAACAAGTTATTGAATCTGATAAATTTGTTCTTTCTAAATGTGGTGTCTTTATTGGTTTTGGTTATTTATGTAATCAAATGTTGGGCTTAATATTACCTAATGTTATTCTTTTGATATATGATGTCTTTCAATTCATGTTTCACTATAAAAGAATGCAAGATATGTCTAGGGTGGTTTAATCCCACTTTTGACATGGACAATGAAAAGTGTAAAACTTGCATGTTGACCAAGATAACCAAGAAACCCTTTCAGGTGTTAGTCGTGAGACTAAGATCTTGGAGCTTATTCACAATGACCTGTGTGATTTGCATGCCACTCCTTCTTTGGGAAATAAGAAGTACTTTGTGACATTTATTGATGATGCTTCTAGATTTTGTTATGTCTATTTGTTACTTACAAAGGATGAAGCATTAGATAAATTCAAAGTGTTTAAAACTGAAGTTGAATTACAACTTGGGTCTTTGATCAAAAGATTAAGGCTGATAGGGGAGGTGAGTACATGGATACTCAGTACTTTCAGCTTTGGAATAATCCATGAAACGGCCGCCCATATACTCGGCAAAATGGTATTTCTGAAAGGAAAAACAGTCTTGAAGGAGATGGTTAATTCCATGTTGTCCTATTCAGGACTGAGTCAAGGGTTCTGGGTGAAGCTATGTTAACAGCTTGCTATTTATTAAATAGGGTTCCCAACAAAAGGAACAAGGTTACCCCTATGAATTCTGGACTAAAAGGAAACCCAACCTGAACTATCTCAGGGTTGTAGGGCTGTTGTAAGACTCCCTGATCCAAAGCAAAAGACTTTGGGTGAAAGAGGCATTGATTGCATCTTTGTTGGATATGCTGAGCATTCCAAGGCTTTTAGGTTCTATGTTATTGAACCTAATGAATATGTTTCAATTAACTCAATAATTGAATCAAGGGATGTTATATTTGATGAGAACAGATTTTCATCAGTCCCTAGACCAAGTCAGAGGATTCCTAATGGAACTCATGACACGGGTGTATCAGAGGTCCCTGATGATGAACCATCAGTGGTCCCTGATGAGGTTGTGGTTCAACAACCTGAACCTTGTGTAGAAAGAGCAAAAGGTTCAGGACTCCAAAGTCATTTGGACCTGAGTTTCAACTATACTTAGTTGAAGGAACAAGGGATGAGGTCTCAGACCAATACTCCTATTGCTTCATTGTTGAGGATGATCCCAAGACATTTGAAGAAGCAATGAAGTCGAAGGATATTGCTTTCTGGAAAGAAGCAATCAATGATGAGATGGATTCCATCATGGGGAACAACACTTGGGTGTTGGTTGATCTACCTCAGGTTGCAAACCTCTGGGTTACAAATGGATTTTCAAGAAGAAAATGAAGGTAGATGGAACTATTGAAAAGTTCAAGGCTAGATTAGTTATTCAGGGCTTTAAACAAAAGTCAGGGATAGACTATTTTGATACTTATGCCCCGTGGCTCGTATCATACCATAAGACTGCTAATTGCTATGGCATCTATTCACAATCTGATTATTCATCAGATGGATGTGAAGACAACTTTCTTGAATGGTGAATTGGAAGAGGAGGTTTATATGAACCAACCTCAGGCTTCATCTTGCCTGGCAATGAAAACAAGGTGTGTAAACTGATTAAGTCTCTTTATGGACTTAGGCAGGCACCTAAGCAATGGCATCAAAAATTTGATGAAGTGGTTTTGTCTAGTGGTTATGTTCTTAACAAGGCTGACAAATGTGTATATAGCAAATTTGATGAATCTGGTAAAGGAGTCATCATTTGTCTATATGTTGATGACATGTTGATTTTGGCACTGACCAAAATCAGGTTGACTTGACAAAGGAATTTTTGTCATCAAGGTTCTCCATGAAGGACATGGGGAGGCTGATGTTATCCTTGGTATAAGGATTAAACATGAAAGTAAAAGAATTTCTATCTCAGTCTCATTATATTGAGAAGGTCTTGAAATTCAATTACTTTGATTGTACTCCGTGAGTACACCTATGGATACTTGTGAGTGATGCCTAATCATGGCAAGTTGTAACTTGAGTATTCTAGAATTGGGTGCTTGATGTATGCCATGACTTGTACAAGACCTGATATGGTTTTGCATTGGGAAAATTGAGCGGTATACTAGTAATCCTAGTGCTCATCACTGATCGATTCAAAGGTACTGAAGTATTTGAAGAGAACTATGGATTATAGTCTCTCATATCTTGGTTACCATCAGTGTTGGAAGGATACCTGATGCAAGTTGGATTAACAACTGAAGACAATTCGTCTACCGATGGTGGGTATTCCTACTTAGTGGAGGTGCAATTTCTTGGGCATCCAAGAAGCAAACTTGCATCACCAGTTCAACAATGGAATCAGAATTTGTGGCTTTAGCAGCTGCTGGTAAAGAAGCTGAATGGTTGAAAAACTTGCTTCTTGAGATTCATTGTGGCCTAAACCTATAGCACCTATTTCTATCCGGTGTGATAGTGCAGCTACATTGGCTAAGGCTTATAGCCAAATGTACAATGGTAAGTCTAGACACTTAGGTGTCAGGAATAGCATGATTCGTGAGCTTATCATGAATGGGGTGGTATCTATAGAGTTTGTTAGATCTCAACGAATTTAGCTGATCACTTGACGAAGGGTTTGGCTAGAGACTTGGTTATAAAGTCTGCTAAAGGGATGGGTTTAAGTCCAACTTAGTCACTGAATGCTAGAACACCCAACTCCCTCCTGAGGAAACTTGGGAGCTGAGTTCAATGTGGTGAACATTCAGTTTGGAGCACATGTTTTATTTACATCCCAAGGTTGTGCTCCTGAAAGGAGGATGAAGTCTTTACTTCTTAATGGTTAATTTTCTTTGAAAAAGTGCTTGGGAGGAGCATGACTAAAGAGGAACCACCTATGTAAATGTTGAAGTTTTGCTTCAGAAGCTTTGGACTTTTAGCATTTACAACATTTATGAATTTGGATATGGACACATGGCTTGTATAGTGTCGGGAGCTGTTAAGTGTTTGAAAACTTGTGTGTATTTTATCTTCAGGTATTCAAATGGGTTGAAGGGTTCAATTCTTAGAACACCGTGATTCTCGAATATTTGAACGTGTAATTTACTAAGATGGAAATTCAATCCTCGGGACATTTTCATTTATGCACATGTTTTGCTTGATGTTTATTTTTCATGCAAAGGAAGTGAACTAAATTTGGGGAGGATTGTTGGAAAATTTAGTGCACTTGTGGGATTAGTTCACACCTTGTAATGGGTTAGGAGGTACGGAGTGTACACCCATAAGGTCCATGAACACCATGACTCTAATAGTGGTTTGTATTGGTAGTGCTAGTGAAAGTACTTCTTGAGGAAAGTCTGCTTGTGGAAATCTTTGCTTGTGTTTTTCACGATAAGCAGTGTTTCCACGATGAAGCGTGTTTCCACGAGTGGTGTATCCCTGCTAGTGCTATGAAAATCTACGATAGCGATTGCTTCCACTGATAGGCTGTATTTCAACGCAATTGAAAGTAATGCGCTAGTGGAAATGCGCTTTTGGAAAGTCTTGCTAAATGGCGGTTACAACTGCATCATTATGACCACGTTTAATTGGTCATGTAACCACTAACGGCTATAATGGGGATAATTATGAGGCTATTAATGGGCGATTAATACTCATAATTCCATTGGAATAACTCAAGAGTAACCTCCTATAAATAGGAGATCTGATAATGCATGAAGGAGACACATAAAACGTAAACACTTATTAGCGAAAGGGTTATAGAATTGTGCCTAATTCTCTAACGGCATTTGGTCTTATCCCAAGTAGATATTCGTGATACCGAGGCATTAGGGTCGAATAGTTTACTTTGGAAAGTGATCACACGATTCCAAGTGATATCCGGTAACCACTAGTGGTATTGCTACTTTCATTGATTGTCTTAACCCTGTTCTGGGAGATACCCACCAACATTATTGCAAATTTAAGATTGAGGGGTTGGATCAATGAAGAAATAATGGACGGTGGAGATCGTTTGATGTGGGAAGGTGCGGATCGTGATCCGTGTGGTTTTCTAATGGAGTAGTCTCATACTCTCATTTGTGTTTCTTCTATTGATCCATTCCAACTGAGCTTGAACAAACACATTTGATGCTTCATGCTTTGTGGGAAGTAGGTTGGTTGGTGTCAACTTAAATGTGTGTTTAATAGGTGAAATTTCAAAGTGTTTTTCATTGAGAATGTATCAAATGAATTTTAACAATGTCTTAAACTTGAGTAATATCAGTTGTGAATCACGTTTATCATATAAGTAACACATTAGTTCCATAAATACGATGACATGAATAACGGATGACAACCAAAGGTAATAATAGATCGTAACTTTTTCTTAATTTTGGACTTTTTGAGAAAAGTTGATGGGAAAAAAAGGAACTTATTAAGCACATAAGCGACTAAAAGCGAGAAAAGATTCAACAAGGCTTAATATATGACTAAGAATATATTGATTAAAAAAAATAACACTACTCTTGACTTCAATATTACAAAGATAATGCTATTTGAACACTACTAACATATATTTGAACTCAACCAAGACCAGGACATAATAAAGGAATGAGTCTTAGTTTTTTAGTTCATTTTGCTCGAATTTGGTCGTTGATGAAGGTCTAACTAGTAGAAACTCATATAGAAAAATAAATTTATTTACATGCTTGAACTACCAATATTTATGAACTTATTGTATTTGTAAGGACTAGTCCAAACTGAACTCAAGTTTTCGGTTACGCCATTGAATAACTATACCATGTTAGGTATATGGCATCAATGATTTAGTTACAATGACCTTATATTATTTAATTAACGTCTGATACGCCTTGTTGGTGACCAACTTGCTACACTATGTTCGGTGATGAATGAGTAAAGGGTGTGTGGGTGCATCGAGTGGTATAGGGGCATTACTGCATTAGGGTTGGGGAGGGTGCGCGCTAGGAAGTTCGTAAGGATGCCATAGAGTTACATTTACTACATTAAATCAAGTTTTTTGGTTCGCAAAATATTACTCCCTCCGTCCCAAAATTATAGTCCCCTATTGAATTTTTAGGTCTTTTCTTTTAACTTTGACCTTAAATATTTTTGTTTGTGTTATATAATACTTGATGCAAATTATGTGAATGGATTGTGTTTTTAAATGTATTTTCATTAGTATATTTTCATCAACTATTGTATAACACAAACAAAAATATTAAAGTCAAAATTGAAAGAAGAGAAAATCAATAAGGGGACTATATTTTGAGAGAAAGAATATACTAGTTTGCAAGTCCAAAATTTGAAAAAAAGAAGAAAAATGTTTGTTAGTTTTCTATGTAAAGATACCAAGAAATACCAATTTTTTTTTTTTTTTTGTGATTTTATGAGTATTAAAGATCCCTATAAACATTTTAACTTAAAGGGCTTGTAAGAAATCAACCCAAGATTACTGCCAATAATATTCACAATGGGCTTTATTTTTACAGACTTAAAATTGATGCTTTTGTGACACTTCTAATTAATGTCTACCATATGTAGAGTAGCGCCAGTAAACACAAGGTGTAAAACCTTTTTTAAGGTAACCAACTATATATAAGACTCAAGATTGTACAAAGACAAATTATTATCCTTCGCTTGAAGAATGCACGGATTATATGAGCAAGTTAGAACAAAAATGCAATGGAAGATCATACAAGAATACAAGACGCACAATTTTAATTTATCGGCAGATACTAAGTGATGAGATAACCAACGTCTTATTAGTAAAAGAACACGAAAATTACTCAAGTACAAATGGAAACTTTTTAATAGTGGTCAATCATCTAAAGTTGATTCCATCTCGTATGTACCTCGTCAGTTTTTATACATTTTCATTCGTTTTCGTTTGTTTTAACTACGTTTAGTGGTTTTTATACGTTTTCACCCGTTTTCGTTCGTTTTTCTTACGTTTTCGTCCGTTTTTTTTTCGAAAATTTTTTTCAAATTTATTTTTGGAATTTTTTTCGTTACATGTAATTTTTTTTCCGTCACATGTGAATTTGTTTTTGTCACAAATGGTTTCATAATTTGCATCTTTCCTTTGTAACTCCAATTTCACGATGCTGAAAGTAAAACAAAAAAAGGGCAATTATAAACATTTAGTTATGAAGAGGCCGATTTAATCTCAAACAAAAAATTTAAAATTACGCAAACCCCAATTTTTACGATAAACGCTTTATTTATATTTTAAAGCTTTCCGGTTAACTCGTGTTATATTTTACTTATTAAGGTTCCGTTAGTCATAAGAACCTTTCATAAATAAAAATTAATAAAGGAAAAGGACTATCTTTGTAATAGTTTGACTAACGGGGACTACCTTCGCCTAACCTTAAAAGTTAATTAATAAAATATCTATAAGCTTCCTTAATACACATGAAAAGCTCATAAGCTCAATATTCAACATGTACGCAACCACAACGGTAAAACGTAACTTATAAATCTTGTGTGGTTCATGAAGCATTAAATCAATAAAAACTCTAGTAGTATTGTAAATGATAAACAGAGATGATTTTCCATACCTTAATATTCCGAGACCACCTATCCCAACAAAGAGTGAAAACATTATTTGTTTGTGCATCAAAAAGTAAAAGCAGAAATAATAGATGGTCTTGGGAAGAGCTGCCAACAATGTTGTTCATTGCCACAAAAACAGAAAAGGCAAAAGAATTTGGTATGAATATTTGAGATTTGGTTAGTGAGTTTTATAGAGAGGGAGTAATGTGTGTGGGCAGATGGTATAGTATTGAACGAATGTATTTGGTTGGTGAGCTATAAAGAGAAGGCAGGTAGTGGTATTATTTGTTGGAAAATTTAGTGCACTTGTGGGATTAGTTCACACCTTGAAATGGGTTAGGAGTACAGTGTACACCCATAAGTCCATGAACACCGACTCTAATAGTGGTTTGTATTGGTAGTGCTAGTAAAGAATGCTTGCTTGAGAATGCGCTTGTGGAAAGTCTTGCTTGTGTTTTTCATGATAAGCAGTGTTTCCACTGATAAGCAGTGTTTCCACTGAAGTAGTGTATCCACTGCTAGTGCTATGAAAGTCTTACGATAAGAGTAGCTTCCACGATAGAATTGTATTTCCACTGCGCAAGTGAAAGTACGCTAGTGGAAAGTCTTGCTTATGGAAAATCTTGCTAAATGGCATTACAACTGCATTATGACCACGTTTAATGGTCATGTAACCACTACTTGCTATAATGGGGATAATTATGAGGTTATTAATGGGTCGATTAATACTCATAATTCCATTGGAATAGCTCAAGAGTAACCTCCTATAAATAGAGATCTGATAATGCATGAAGGAGACACGAGAAACGTAAACACTTAAAAGCAAAAGGGTTATAGAATTGTGCCTAATTCTCTAACTGCATTTGGTCTTATCCCAAGTAGATATTCGTGATACCGGGCATTAGGTCGAATAGTTTAATTTGGAAAGTGATCACACGATTCCAAGTGATATCCGGTAACCACCTAGTGGTATTGCTACTTTCATTGATTGTCTTAACCCTGCTGGAGATACCACCAACAATCAAAGTAAACTATTTGTGATAATCAATGGCTACTGCTGCAATGAAACACATGGCTTCAAACTTTGCCAAGCTTGACAAGTTTGAAGGGGTGGACTGGGAGAATTGGCGAAGGCCATGTTGCATGAGTGTGGTGTATGTGCTAACCACACCTATTCCGATGATGGTGATGATGCTCTTTGTGGAGCGGTCGGAGGAGCAAATGGGAGAATGATGACTACATATCACGAGAGGTCTTATTCGAATGGTATGTCTGATTCTCTGTTTGATATTTATGAGAACTTTGAATCTTCCAAAGAACTGTGGGATTCCTTGGATGCCAAATATATGGTTGAGGATGCATCAAGTAAGAAGTTCCTTGTTAGTAATTTCACAAATTACAAAATGACTGATTCAAGACCGGTTATGGAACAATACAATGAACTTCTTGGAATACTTGGAAGGTTTACACAACACCAAATGAACATGGATGAGGCTATCAAAGTCTCGTGTGTCATTGACAAACTCCCTCCTTCATGGAAAGATTTCAAGCATACCTTGAAACATAAGAAGGAGGAGTTAACTCTTGTTGAGTTGAAGTCATGCACATTGAGGAAATCTCAAGGTGCGGATAATGACAAGCCGAAGAGTGGCAATGCTACTGGTGCATCTGTTGTCAATATGGTGGAGCATAACAACTCCACGAGGTACAATGACAACAAAGGCAAACGCAAATATCAATGATAACAGGGGATCCAAACAAGAAGGCAACACCTACTTGTTGGAAATGTAAAACGGTCACATTAAAGGGACAAGGGTGTTAAAATGGGTGGTAAAGCCAATGGATCAGGCACTAATGGTTCAGGGAGTGGTGGTTCAGCCAACTCGAGGTGAAGAATATGTTTAATAAGTATTTTCAGATTTATTATGTTACATATGTATCTGAATCTTTTTATGTGCAGGATGATGATGTTGCGTGGTGGGTTGACTCGGGTGCAACAGTTCATGTGTGTAAAGATAGAAGCTGGTTCAAGACTTATGAGTCACTGAATGATGGTTCTATTCTTCACATGGGAAATGAGTCAACGACTTGGTGCATGGTCGGTGGTTGTGTAGATCTTAATTTTAGTTCGGGAAAGATTGTAACTTTGTTTAATGTTATTCATGTTCCTGATATAAGGAAAAACTTGGTTTCAAGTAGTGTTTTGAATAATCATGGATATAAACAAGTTATTGAATCGATAAATTTGTTCGTTCTAAATGTGGTGTCTTTATTGGTTTTGGTTATTTATGTAATCAAATGTTCAGGCTTAATATTACCCTGACAATGTTATTTCACTTTGTGACCATATATGATCAGACTGATTCTACCCTTTGGCATGCTAGACTTGGTCATGTTCACTATAAAAGAATGCAAGATATGTCTAGGGTGGTTTAATCCACGCTTTTGACATGGACAATGAAAAGTGTAAAACTTGCATGTTGACCAAGATAACCAAGAAACCCTTTCGGGGTGTTAGTCGTGAGACTAAGATCTTGGAGCTTATTCACAGTGACCTGTGTGATTTGCATGCCACTCCTTCTTTGGGAAATAAGAAGTACTTTGTGACATTTATTGATGATGCTTCTAGATTTTGTTATGTCTATTTGTTACTTACAAAGGATGAAGCATTAGATAAATTCAAAGTGTTTAAACTGAAGTTGAATTACAACTTGGGTCTTTGATCAAAAGATTAAGGCTGATAGGGGAGGTGAGTACATGGATACTCTGTATTTTCAGTCTGTTGGAATAATCCATGAAGCTTGACCCCTTATACTCCTCAGCAAAATGGTATTTCCGAAAAGGAAAAACAAGGTCTTGAAGGAGATGGTTAATTCCATGTTGTCCTATTCAGGACTGAGTCAAGGGTTCTGGGTGAAGCTATGTTAACAGCTTGCTATTTATTAAATAGGGTTCCCAACAAAAGGAACAAGGTTACCTTATGAACTCTGGACTAAAGGAAACCCAACTGAACTATCTCGAGTGCTGGGTTGTAGGGCTTTGTAAGACTCCCCACGATCCAAAGCAAAGCTTTGGGTGAAAGAGGCATTGACTGCATCTTTGTTGGATATCTTGAGCATTCCAAGGCTTTTAGGTTCTATGTTATTGAACCTAATGAACATGTTCGATTAACTCAATAATTGAATCAAGGGATGCAGATTTTGATGAGAATAGATTCTCATCGAGTCCTAGACAAGAATCGGAGGATACCTAATGGAACTCATGACACTTTGGTGTATCGAGAGGTCCCGATGGTGAACCACATCGGGTAGTTATGATGAGTTGTGCTTCAACAACCTGGACCTGTGCGATAGAAAGAGCAAAATTCCGAGGACTCCAAAGTCATTTGGACCTGAGTTTCAACTATACTTAGTTGAAGGAACAAGGATGAGGTCTCAGACCAATACTCCTATTGCTTCATTGTTGAGGATGATCCTAAGACATTTGAAGAAGCAATGAAGTCCCGGGATATTGCTTTCTTGAAAGAAGCAATCAATGATGAGATGGATTCCATCATGGGGAACAACACTTAGGTGTTGGTTGATCTACCTCACAGTTCCCCTACTTGAACCTCTAGGTTGCAAACGGATTTTCAAAAAGAAAATGAAGGTAGATGGAACTATTAAAAAGTTCAAGGCTAGATTAGTTATTCAGGGCTTTAAACAAAAGAAGTGGGGATAGACTATTTTGATACTTATGCCCTATTATTGGCTCAAATGTCGATTACCATAAGGCTAGTACGATTGCTATGGCGTATTCTGTCGATTATTCATCCGGATGGATGTGAAGCGACTTGAATGGTGGTGTGGAAGGGAGGGTTTTATATGAACCAACCTCGAGGCTTCATCTTGCACGGCAATGAAAACAAGGTGTGTGGATTAATCTCTTTATGGACAGGGCACTAACAATGGCATCAAAATTTGATGAAGTGGTTTTGTCTAGTGGTTATGTTCTTAACCAAAGGCGACAAATGTGTATATATAGAATTTGATGAATCACGGTAAAGGAGTCATCATTTGTCTATATGTTGATGACATGTTGATTT